>CM077002.1:126103062-127303062 GCA_039090855.1 Macrothele yani
AGGAGTCGGCAGCCATATCCAAGTAGGCCGTAAAGTCTTTGAACAATTCTTTACCGTTGGTTCGTCGTTGAATTCCGATTCTATCCTCTCCACTGAAGCAAGATGGGCACAAACTCCCGAACATGATGGCAAATACTTTTAAAAATACAGGGTCTCCCAGCTAAAACTAGCACGGCGCCGGTAGATTAATGTAAACGTTAGAAACATTGTATTTAATGTAAACATTTATAATTAATGTAAACGTCTGTTTTACAGGTTTAGTTACTGAGATTCGTGTTGTCGTTCATTTGAGCTGTTCAGAATGCCACTGAGTCTACAAGAAAGATTGCTTGTGGTGGAGTGCTACCTTTCGTTGAAATCCTCCAAGTCCACTCGAGAGTCATTTACTGCGAAATTTCCAGCAACGTCAGAACCGGCGTTAAGGACTATTCAACAGTTGGTCAAGAAATTTCGGGAGGAAAAATCTAAATCGGACACATGTGAGACAGCGCTGTGTGCGCAACCTGAAGCAGTGAACGATATTGCCAGAATAACACACCGATGAGAAAATGCATTATGACCGCCTACCTAATAAACAGCTGTAGTACCCCGTTTGGCCAGCAAAGAGCGGTCACACGGTGAGGCATCGATTCGATGAGGTGGCGACAAGTGTCCTAGGGTATCTGGTACCGTAATGTCAACGACAGGTCCTCCATTTCGGGATGGTGGTGATTTAGCGCGAATCAGCTTTTCCAAGTCGAACCACAAATGTTCGGTTGGGTTCATGTCAGAGGAATTTGGAGGACAGGACATTAACAGATAGTCACCAGTATGTTCCTTGAACCACTCCTTGATGATTCCGGCAATGTGGCATGGCGCATTATCTTGTTGGTAATAGCCATCACCAGCAGGTAACACAGTTGCCATGAATGGGGTACCTTGGTCCGCAACGATGTTCAAATACCTGACAGCTGTCAGGGAATGTGCTATTGTGATAATGGGGCCTAACGTGTCTCAAGAAAACATCCCCAACAGCATAACACCGCGACGCCGGCCTGTTTCCGACCAACAGTGCATCCAGGCGCAGCCTCCGTTCGAAATCGGCGTATCCGCGTGCTCGGCTGTCTACGTGATGCATCAGAAATCTTGATTTCTCAGACCAGCCCACTTTATTCCAATCATCCACGGTCCAATCTCGATGAGTTTGGGCCCATTTCACGCGTTGTTGGCGATGACGTACAGTGAGCATGGTGACCCGACTGGGTCTTCAGCTACGCAAGCTTATGCGCAGAAGACTGCGATGAACTGTGTGCTGTGACACTTTGCCCTGATCATCACTGTTGTAGCTGCGGGTGATTTGCCGCACTGTGGCCCTGCGGTCGCTGTGAACAATGGGCGACAGTCTCCGCTCCCCTCTGGCATAAATGAGCTGCGGACGACGGTTCGTCATTTGGCCATCTGTGCACCAATTTTGATACGTACTCACTACAGCGGCACGTGAACTCCCCACTAGCTGCGCCTTTTCCGAGATCATGGTTCCGAAGCGCCGTGCCATCCCAATTTGCCCTTTATCAAACTCCGATAAATCGGCAGCTTTTCTCATTCTGACTCTTTTTCCCGTTCTGAATCATTTTATTTAAACCCGAAGTCACACTAGGATTCAGGGAATAAATAATTTCTTCTCAGTTAGAATTCAGAAAAAGATATGGGAAATTAATTTTTTCTTTCGAAAGAGAAGCTACAAATCCCATTTAGAAAGGAAACCCTTTCTTTCGGACCTGAATTGAAAATAGCAGATTTAGCAAAACAAAACCTAGCCACATTTTAAAAGATGCATTCTATTTTTCATCAATTTTGAGTAAATTTATCTGTGCTTTTTTTAATTTTCCTAATTCTCATTATTTAACAAATAAATGAAAATAAATTTTGTGAATGAAATACGGGACTACACCATATAATACAAATTTTGCAGATGACAATCCTATTTTTGTTGTAAATATGGCAACGATGGTAAGTCAGATAATATCCGAAAACTCGAAAATTCTGTCGTTCCGGAGCGGGAATCGAACCCGCGTCTCCCAGATAGCATACCCGAGCGCTATCATACCCGGGAGCATATCGAGCGCTAGTATACACGGGCGCTATTTGGTAGATGCTGGCTCGATTTCCGCTCCGGGACGAAATTTTCAAGTTTTCGGATATTATCTTTCCATCCTTGTCACATTTACCCCAAAAACCGGATTGTCATCTTCAGAATTTGTATTATATGTTGTAATCCGTATTTCTTTCACAATTTATCTGCTTCTCCGGGGAATCACGGGATTGGGTTCTTAAACTTATAACAAAGTAAATTTCTCCGTCATTTTTGCCCATGCCGGGCATCGAACCCGGGTCCCCTCATTCCGGAATAAGTCGCTCTCCCAACTGAGCTACGCGGACGTATGCTCTCGCTGCTATCTGCCTTTATCTCATGTGCGTCCCGCGTGGCAGGCACGTCACATCTCCCCCTCTCTCCGAAAGAGGGCATGTGGCATGGCCTACGGGTCATCCGGAACCATGTGTCGCTGTAGACAGTCATCCGCTGAAGAACGTACATTTGAGAAATCCCAGTCAATTTGGTGTGTGGAACGTAACATCACACTCATTTATTTTTTCGAAGCACTGAAGAAGGGATTCTCTTATTTTTCCTGTCTCGCGGTGTGGAAAGAACATCACACCATTGCGAGAACTTTAACGGCCAGGTCATTCTTGAAGTTCGGGCGCCAATATAACGAAGTAAATTTCTCCATCATTTTTGTCCACGCCGATTATCGAACTCGGGTCCCTTCACTCCGGAATAAGTCGCACTCCCAACTGAGCTACGCGGACGTATGCTCTCACTGCTATCTGCCTTTATCTCATGTGCGTCCTGCGTGGCAGGCACGTCACAACCTCCAGATTCGCTAAACATGAATCCCGGTTGCTTCGAGTAACAAATCATGTGATGGTTAGATTCAAATTAATCGAAAACTCGGTTGTTCTGGGCGGTGTAGTGGTTAGCATACCCGGGCGCTATCTGGGTGACGCGGGTTCGATTCCCTCTCCGGGACAGCGAAGTTTTCGGATATTATCTGACTTTCTTGTTGTATTTGCACCAAAAATCGGATTGTCACCTTCAAAATTAGTAATAAATTTTGTGTTTGCTGTAAAAAAATTCCGTTGGACACATCATCTTTTCTAAGTCAATTATATTTCTCTATGAAAATTCTGAACGCGCGTGTTTGTTTAATAAAATAATGAAAAACCCGTGAATGAAAAGCCTGTTCTGATGCGTGTAATGCGATCAAAAGGGCATATTCGGATTTATGAGGAAAACGTCTTCTGAAATTCCTCATTGCATTCCTGGCGATATTATTTTGTTTGTTTGTCATGGTTCGCAAAGATTTTTATTCCGTTCTCATTATTCTGAAAGCAATGAATTTCAGCAGGACATGGGCTTTGCCTTTTAAATTAAAAGGCAGAGCAATTTATTGCCTGCTCTTGACATCGATTAATTTTAATTTAAAATTGATGGCCCATTTTCTTCCTCATTATAATTCATCGTGTGCCTTTAATAGAATTCAGAACAGACTGATTTTACCCATCACCAATTCCATTTTGAGCCAGACTGAAAATTATATTTGGAGTTCATCTTTGCATTCATTTTTGGCCAAAGCTTAGACGCTGTGTGTGTGTGAAAGAGAGAGAGAGAGAGAGAGAGAATGAGAAAGTGAGAGAGAGAATAGGAAAGAGAATACTGTTCCTTGTGCTACCATGATTAGAACATGTAGGCAACCACGTGTACGCCCAAATGCACAAAAGGCTTCCAACCCGGACACCGTCATGGCGCGATGTCTCTGTGCGCCGTACGGTGTTTAGCAAGGGGAGTGGTCAATCAGTGTGGATAATAAAGGCATACGAAAGCACTTTTCTGAAATCGAAATTCTTGCGTTATTAGCCGCACTCACGCAGGAATCTAATGCAAATGCCTTCAGCTGTCTCCAAGCTGGCGTCGGTCTCCACGCAATGTAGTGAGAGGGGCAATAACTAAACACCGCAAAGCCAACGAGCACAAGTTCAGACTTCTTTCTCACCTCCCATATAAAAAAAAACAACAAAAAAAGAAAAAAAAACACTGCAGCATAAAAAGAAATGTAGCCATTGTGGAATATTGTTTTTGGAGTAAAATAACATTCAGAGATATAATATGTCATATAAATTCAATTTTCTATGCCCTGAATATTTGAATTCAAAAAGTGAAATTTAACATTTTTACTCACTCAAAAACGAAATCTGTAGCACCAGGGGTTATACTATAAATAAATCTCTGGAGAACAACTTGCGCTGTTTGAAAAGGATTTATATTTTTTATTTCACATAATCTCCTTTACTGTACACATTTAAGTACTTTTATTTTTATCGTGCTTGCTCACAAACAAAAAACACAGCCGTCTTACACACGATTTTTAATACCATATGACTCCAGTCATCCACGATTTTTAATACCATATGACTCCAGTCATCCACGATTTTTAATACCAGTCATCCACAAAATCAGAAGGTCTCGGCATTAGATTATTTCATTAGGGGAGTGATTTCATGTTCCTTGGATCCGGAAAGCATGATGAAGAAAATTTCCTTCATTAAAAATTTGGCCTCACAGTACAAATATCCACGATACATCGTGAGTAGGTTACAGCAACGAATCCAATTATATAACAGTAGAGCACTATTGCGTTGTCAAAAAACAATTAGGTACGTTGGATCGTTGCCGTATATCCCAGGAATTGTTAACGTACTGAAGAATGATTGTAACAAATATAATATAGGCTTTGGGCAAAGGCCTGGGAATGTTCTGTCCTTGGTGAAAAATGATAGGGACCAGGTGGATGTATTAAACCGTTTTGGAGTCTATTGTATACCATTAAAGGGCGAGACGGAGATGGAAGTAGTGTATGTGGGTTCAACGGCTAGAGCGGTACGGTTTAGATGGCCGAACAGAAGTTGTAACGTACCAGGAGATGTGACGTACCTGCCAGAAGGACGCAACACGACATAAAGGCAGATAGGAATCAGAATAAAATGTCCGCGTAGCTTAATTGGTAGAGCAACTTATTCCGGAATGAGGGGACCCGGGTTTGAACCCCGGCGCGGATAAAAATGACGGAGAAATTCACTTCGTTATAATGGCGCCCGAACTATCCGGATGACCCGACCGTTCAAAATCTCGCATTGGTGTGATGTTATTTCCACACCGCGAGATAGGAAAAATAAGAGAATCCTATCTCCAGCACTTCGAAAAAAAAAAAAAAATAAGGGGAGATGATGTAACGTACCAGGAGATGTGACGTACCTGCCAGAAGGACGCACACGACATAAAGGCAGATAGGAATCAGAATAAAATGTCCGCGTAGCTTAATTGGTAGAGCAACTTATTCCGGAATGAGGGGACCGGGTTCGAACCCCGGAGCGGATAAAAATGACGGAGAAATTCACTTCGTTATAAAGTACAGTATCAGCTTGGCCTCGAACGCTACGGCTCTATGAAGACTCCGGGTGAACGATAAGTATATCCCACAATGGGACGAAATAAAAATTTTACATACGCCTAGGACAAAATCGCAGCTGCCGCCCCGGTGATGCAGTGGTCTAAGTGATGGCTTCTGAGCATTCGTCCGAAAGTGGTCCGGGTTCGAATCCCAGTGAGGCATGGATGTTGTGTTTGTCCTATGTCGCCGGCTCTCTCCTTTCCCTGGAACCAGTGGCCTTAAATTAGTGACAGGCGACTGCTTATAGCCCATTGAGTTTCTCATGGTGGTCGTTAAACCTCCAATCAAAAATTAAAAAAAAACCGCAGTTATTACTGACTGTGAGCATGTATATTTATAAATTAGACCAAAAAATCCTGTAATGATGATTTTCCATATGTAATAGCAGCACCATGGAGACACCTTCTGGACAATGGAAAAAGAACACAAGTGCGCTAGAGAACATTGGACGAGACTTGACGCATGCGTACAAAATACAGCGAATGCACCGGGCATATAGGTGTGTATATATATATATAGACACCGGTGAGTTGACAAATTGTAGCCTTCCTTTTAACGATTTTAAAGGTTAGTTTTCATCTGAAGAAGGGTATAATGTATACCCGAAAGATCTAATGGAGTTATGTCTATTTTATACTTAATAGTAAAGTTATTTTATACTTAATAGCAAAGTTTTTAATTGTGTGTAAGATGCTGTTTTTTTTTTTTTTTTTTTTTTGTATACATTTAGTTCAGGATGTCCCACTCGCTGCTTTACCCAAATGTTTATTAATAACATCGTAAATCATGACAGTAAATTGAATGATATTTGGTAAGAACATACCTTTATCTATGGAAAACCGAGCCATATCATAAGAGATGTTCAAAGTGTCTGCCCTGTGCCTCGAGACAGGCTTGAACACGAGACACCATATTTCAGAAAGTTCGCGCCTGTTGTTCCTGCGTAATTGCTGCCACTGCCTCGCAGATGTTGTTCTTCAATGCCTGTTGGCGCCATCGTTGTGACCTTGGACGTCCCGCATGTCAAATTCGTGATTCCACGGAGTTCAGCTGTTGATTTGTTGCGAGGCTGATCGTATGCGTTAAAGATATCCACCCGTTTAACTTGTGCTTCTTCTCCGTATTTATTGGAAGAGAAAGTCGATAAAGAAGTGTCAGTGTGAATTTTCAACTAGATGGGTCAACTTGCATGCATCTCATGTGAGCACGGCTGAAATTGAGTCATTCTTTGGAGATCACGTGATTTCTAAGGGAATGTGGCCACCACGATCTCCTGATCGAGCACCCTCTGATTTCTTTCTCTGGAGTATCTCAAATCAGTGGTGTTTGAAAAGAAGCCGACAATCCTTGAGTCATTGAAGAACAACAACATATGCAATGCAGTGACAGCGATTACGCTGGAGCAACTAGCGTGAAAAGGGTAAAGTTAGTGTTCTCCCTAGTTTTCTTTTTTTTTTTTTTTTACAGCAAGGCGGCAAGAAATTTTAGCGCTGGGTGGTACTTTTAACGACCCTTTCCCCAATCGAAAAAAAAATGGTATGCTTAACATAATTATACTTCTTAAACATCTTTAGGTGTGGCAGGCATTAATGTAATGTAACATGATAAACAGAGTTAGAAAATTGTACAGAAATCATTTAAACAAGTCAGTAAAATTATGCAATTCATTGATTATAATACACTTTCCAACACACCAGAAATCCTTACTCAAGTTATGAGGATAATGACTGTGGAATAAATCTCACTCCTGCATCCTGACCTTCGATCCCATTTTGATGTTATTCAACAGAACCGGTTCAGTATACTTCCGGAACAACATACTAAAGTTTTGTTGCAACAGAAGAATTTTTAGTCAAGTTATGAGGATAATGGCTGTGGAATAAATCTTGCTCCTGTGCCATGACCTTTAACCCCATCTCGAGGATATTAAACAGAACCGGTTCAGTACATTTCTGGAACAACACGATGAAGTTTTGCCGCAGTCGAAGCATTTTTACGTAAGATATGACGCACAAGGGCGATGGAATGGATCTGCTCCTATGTCCTGACCTTTGACACCGTTTCGTCCATTTTCAGTAGGGTCTTTTCCCAGGTTGTCCCCTACCACATACTAACATTTCATCAAAATCGAATCATTTTTACGCGAATTATCGTGCGGACAGACAGACAGACAAAGCTGGAGCATGTACGCTTGTTCAGCCAACGGTTAGAAAGCGTAAATGAGTATTTACTAACAAATCATATTTCACACAGATTTCTTTCTTTCATTTAGAGATTGAAAGTTTAACGACCACCGTGAGAAATTCAATAGGCTATAGGCAGTCGCTTGTCCCAATTATAGGACCACTGGTTCCTGGGAAGGGAGAGAACCAGTGCCGCAAGACAAACACAACATCCATGCCTCACCGGGATTCGAACCTGGACACTTCTCGGAGGAATGGTCATAAGCCAGCGCTTAAACCATTGCACCACCTGGGCGGTGACAAAGATTTCAGCCAATTTTCATCAACACTGATGGCGTATCTGGGAATAATTTTTACATTCTTACTATTATGTGCACTGCGGTAACATTCATTAAAGGAAATATAGCTGGGCAACAGAACAAAATTAACTGGACCGGCCGCACAATAAAAAGGCTTTTGGGAGAACACGAGTTAAGTGTAAAAAAAAATCAGCTTTGACATCAGTGAGTTCCAATCACAGTAACAGCCTACAAACTTACTGATTCCCATCAGATTCTAGTGGATATGTACCTTTGCGTTCAGAACGATATGTTGCTTAAAGTGTTGTATTTAATAATTCCAAATCAGCTTTTAGTATTTGTGGAATTAAAGCGAAAGAATATAATACTAAGTCGTTGTGGCTGAGGTTTTTATGAATATTTTAATTCTGAAGACTGTTTTTTCTCCCTTAAAGTTTTCATTCAATCAGATAAAATCAAATACAGTGAAACCTCGGAACATTAGTCACTGCTCAGACCGGGAAAACGTGACCATTGTTAGGAGGTGGCCGTTGTTCGGCGGTTAGGCTTGAGTTAACATTGCTAGGCCGTTGTGTTTTTGCAAAAGCGGAATAAATTCATGAAGCTTATGCACAATAAAGAAAACGCTGCAGTGTTTTTTGCAAGTGCTGTCCGCTGAATATAATAATTAAATAAATAACTCATACAA
This sequence comes from Macrothele yani, assembly GCA_039090855.1. Taxonomy (NCBI): domain Eukaryota; kingdom Metazoa; phylum Arthropoda; class Arachnida; order Araneae; family Macrothelidae; genus Macrothele; species Macrothele yani. The sequence continues at coordinate 126,111,779 of CM077002.1, forward strand.
TAGAGAATTTTAAGAAAACAGTGTCTGACGACTAGTGCTAAACAGCCCTCAGAAATAGCAAGTTAGATCAGGGTTAAGGTATGCAATAGGAGAGAAAAATGTTAGTTGGTGAAGCATAACTTTACCAGTTAGCTGGCAGCGCACCGTAAAACAGGAAAGAGCCCACAGGGACCAAACCAAGAAACAACAACCTCAACGGGCAAAAATACAGGGCTTATCAACCACCCTCGCAGCTCCTTGGGGTGATTGAAACATACACTCACCTACAATAAAATTTCCGCAACAAGAAGGAAGCATCAGATTGAACTGAAATTTTATGGATGCAATGTACAGATGAATGATATACATGATGACAAAAACACAGCTGCAGGGCAATTACAAAGGGATATGTAGCAAGCACTCCGGTCATCTTCAATAGCGCGTCGCACCGCTTCGTGCTAATACGGTCTAGCACGGAGGCAAGCAGACGCCTGATGTTGTCCTGCGGCAGACTGGCCCACACGTGTTGGACGGTGTGCTCCAAATCCCGGATAGTGCGGCACGGTGGAATCCGGCGTTTCAACTGGTCCCACACAGGCTCGATAGGGGGCGTGTCCGGGGAGCGGGCAGATCATGAACGTGTCTGGACATGACGTAGGGAGTCTTGGGCAACTCGAGCCGTGTGCGGGATGCGGGAGGGCATTATCCTGCTGGTAGAGCGCACCTGGAATCCCGACCATGGAATGGGAGAACATGGGGCCGTAGGATCTCATCCACATACCGCTGGTCCGTCATTGATCCTCGTACCACTACAAGAGCTGATCGGCTGTCGTAGGCGATGGCTCCCCAGATCATAATGCCTGCAGTGGGGGAGGTGTGGTACTCGATAGCGAGGTTGGGATTGTGTTGTTGACCCGGGGACCTCCACACCCGGACACGATGATCATCTGTCCCCAAAACGAAGCGGCACTTCTTCGCTAAACACCGCACGTCACCAGTCTGTAGGGTTTCACGTCGCTCTGGACAGGTACCACAGCAGAAAGAGCAGGCGATGTTCAGGTGTTAATGGCAGCACAGGTAAGGGGCGCTGGGATCGCAGATTCGCTTCCGCGAGACGTCGGGAAATGGTTCGTTGGCACACAGGAGTCGCTACATCTGCCTGTATAGTGGACCGCGTCCCCGTGGAATACGTTCGTGCCTAGCGCATGATCCGTCGATCCTCTCTACCGATGGTCCTCCTGGTTCGTCCAGAGCCGCTGCACCGTGTGGCAGGGCAGTCACGTGTCCCCTGCTCGCAACACAGTCGGACGGCATGGTCAGGACGATCCACGTAGCAAACTATACGGCGCGCCGGCCACCCTGCTGTTTTCAGCCCGATGATCATGGCTCTCTGAAAGTCCGTAAGTTGCGTAAATCGACGCCTCTGGAGTCTATCCGGAATTCTTGTCGCTCTGTGTTCTTGCTCGCGTCGCCGGTGCTTTTCGATTTCATGGGGCATCAACTACACGCCGGGTGGCCGCTCGTGCTTGCAGCGCCACCACAGGGTGTGCGGTCATGCGCACTCGCTGCAAACGTGGATCACTTGAATACCAGCACGCACTCTAATTATTTGCAAAGTTTCGCGGTTGTAGCATGTTTTCGTCTAGGTGCGCAAATTTCATTGTCCGTGAGTGTACATGAGACAAGCTGTAGCTTGTCCCGTGTGGAACTAGACCTTTAACTCCTTTTTTATTAAGCATACCAGTGTACCAGCCGTAATCCATCCCATTATGCCTTTATCAATAAATATTCTCTGTCGCTATCTTATCCCTCTTGCCGAAGTACCGAAGGAACTACGTAAAATCCAAGGAACAGATTGTCCGTTAGATTTCCTTGGGGTTGACTGGGATGTCCGTTGGTTTTTCTTCGGGGCTGACTGGGATGTCTGTTAGTTCTCCTTCTGGTCTGACTGGGGTGTCCGTTGACCGCTATTAAGTGGTTTCGATGTTCGGAGGTTATCGTTAATGTTAATTCTCTGGAATCTGTTCGATACCAACCAAAACTTGCCGTTGTTCGGAGGTGTCCGTTAATGGAGGTTTCACTGTAAATGATAAAAATTTTAATTCCTGTGAAAAAATCAGCTATGAATATTAGATGAGTCACGAATATTAATACATGCCAGTGTGTCGGTGATTTCTTCGCCCTCCGAGATTCTCCAAGCTTATATACCGAGATATATGTATGTGTTGAGTTGCAGCTATATCTGCCATGTAAGAAAAGCAGTCCTTCAGGCGCATTAATTTGGTTTGCTGTTTTTCATAGGGTGTTGAAACGGGGGAACAAAATCGCCTGATTCATGAACTTTTGTTGTATGAGTTCCAACTGGGCTACGCTACAACGCAGCGGAGGCTACCTGAAACATCTGTCGTGTAAAAGGGGAGCATACAGTGAGTCACATAACCGCAAGAAGATGGTTCACCAAATTGAAATCTGGCAACCAGGAATTGGAATATCAGACTTACCCAGGGAGACCAACTACTGCGGATTTTGAAGCCCTACGTGAAGCATTATTCGCTAATCCTACAATCAGCACATGTAGATTGAGCGGATAACCTGGCGCTTCACAATCTAGTGCCGTTCGCCATCTTCACAAGCTCCAGAAGACTAACAGAAGCTGCCGATTGGTTCCGCACGAATTGACACCTGCCCAAGCTCACAGAATTGTAGAGATCTGTCGTTAACTGCTTGGAAACCCTACCGATGAGCGTTTTGTCAGACATATCGTGACGTCTAATAAAACATGGACTTTGTTACCGCAATCCAGACATGCGGGACCAATGGATACTACAACCGGTCGCCAAACGCGAAAGGTTCAAGCACAAGGTGAGGCTGTGAGCACTGTAAAAAAAAACTGTTGTGAATTCACGGAAATTTTCTGAAAATAACGTGCAGCAAAGTTGCCGGTAGATATCCGTGTTTTTCAGAAATTTCCGTTTTTAAAAGTTCCCGTTTAGTTTAACTTCCGTATTTTCACAGATTTCCCGTAGACAGAAATTCCGTTTATTTCAGAAAAATCCATTTCAGGTTTTCCAGTATTTAAACTGAAATTCTGCAAAATATTTTCAGCCTCCTCTGAGGACAGGATTTGAACCGCCGTCGTTTGACCTGGCTCAACAGGTAACTCGCGCCTTTAACAACTGAGCCACAAACACTCAGCAAGCCGACTCACGTACATGATAAAACGAATTCCGCGACTATCAATTTTTATTTTTTGTCATTAATGTGAGTGATTTAGTCAATTCATTTTCTGTTGGAGCTTATTATTTTTCTGAATAGGTTTGTAATCATTTTTTTCTTTAGGAGGACTTTTCACAAATTAATCATTTTTCATCCTGATTTTTCGAAGCAACAAAATGCTTTGTAACTTGATTTTTTTAAACGGACGATGACTTTCAGTTATCTTTAAAAAAAGATGAAATGTAATTTTATATAGTATTATTTCACAAAAAAAAATATATATATATATAAATTTTACTCTTGATAGCTGTAATAGCTTTTGTCTTAAGTTGTCCAAAGACTGGTACATAGACATCGTATAATCATCTGTACAATAAGTTAAATATCTGGTTTCTTACAGTAACACAATATATTTATATTAAATAGCTGGTGCATAAAATAGGGGTGAGGAAACGAAGTATCGTGTGCCACAATAAGCAAAATCCATGCGATATGCTATCCACAATATCCGGTCTTGCTACGGAACTTCCAAATTCGACAGGCGATTGAAATTTGAAAGTTAATCAAACCTCAAGTATTATCACGAACCGCTTCTACTACCGGTAATTTCTCATCATACGGATGCGGAAAATGTGAGAACGGAGATTTTCCGTTAGTATACGAAAATAATTTCGGAAAGGTTTCTGAAAATTCAGAATGTTCCCATGGTACGAAAAATTCGTTTAATTCAGGTTTCTTTCCCTCATTTCACGGAAAAGGTTGTATCAGAAATATGCTTTGTTAATTAACGAAATAAATGACGGAAAGTTGTCCGTGAATTTCAGAATTTTTTTTTACAGTGTGGATGGTGGTATTGTGATGACATCGTGCATAACCAAGCTGAAGTAGAAGCAGGGGTCCAGGAATTCTTCGCTTCAAAAGACAAGGCAATGTATCATACCCGAATAAAAAAAATAAAATATAGTTTGGCAAAACGTTGGCTACAGTCCATCGAACATAATGGCCTTTATTTGGAGGACTGATACTGTATTTTGTGTTAGCACTGATCCAAATACATGTATTGCACTGTAACAATATTTATGACTCACCTTGTATGTACTGAACTTCTTCTGTAAAATTTTTTAGCGTTAATGCGTTCAAAATTAAAAAAATACAGTAGAAATTCAAATTCATATGGATGAGGCAGTTTTGAATTTTATATTCAGAATAAGCTACATTTCTATTCAATTCATTTATTTTGCTGAGCAGAAAACCAGTGTTACAAAAGTATCAAATGAAAAATGCACAGCAATGAAGCAGGGGGAAAGGCCAGCTAGGCCTGACTAGGTCCCATGCTCCTTACACAAATTTTACACTTAGGTCAGGAGTTACAGTTACATACAAAACAATGTTTCAAAAAAGCAAAATAATGATGATATATGAAAAGATGATAAACATTACAGGTGATATCATTGAAAATCAATTTACATTGAGATATACAAGTCACAGTAATAATCACAGTCCCCCTTCCCTGCAATCATCAATTTGAGGAGTCGCAAGTCATTATGTAGCTTTTTTATTTTTATTTTAAAATTAAAGTTATTTAAAGAAGTCAGTTCCGTCGGTAATGAATTCCAGTAGTGTGGGCCAGTGTAATTTATACTCTGCTTCACGGTCTCCGTCTTCGGATTAATGGGCCGAATATGTAATTTAGTACGTGTGTCATGTGAGTGCATCTGTGGTACAATTTGCATGATGTTAGTGTGTAAATTATCCTTAATTCGCTTGAACATAATTTTCTCAATATTAAAGTTATATAGTTGGCTAATTGCAAGAATGTTGTATTTATTTGGAAAAACTCTTGTGGTATTATATAGTGATAGTGGTGTATTTCTATTAAATTTTAGGTCAATTAATCTTATATATTTGCTTTGCAGAATTTGAAGTTTTTTAAAATTATATTTAGTCGTCTGTTCCCACGATAAGATAGCATAATTAATGTGAATCGGTAACTTTTATTTATTCATTAAAAAAGTATTTATATTTAGAATCAGTACGTTGATAAAAAACGTGATCACTGCTACTACTGTTATTATTCATAATAGCAACATTTATTTCAGTGTGATTGCGGAGTTAGTTTACTGGGCCGTGAATAAATATATTAATACAAATATGAGCAAGTGGGAGCTTCAAAGCATATACTTAAATCTAATATATTAATACAAATATGAGCAAGTGAGAGCTTCAAAGCATATAATGAAATGTAATATATTAATACAAATATGAGCAAGTGAGAGCTTCGAAGCATATACTCAAATGTAATATATTGATACAAATATACGCAAGTGAGAGCTTCAAAGCATATACTCAAATGTAATATATTAATACAAATATGAGCAAGTGAGAGCTTCAAAGCATATACTCAAATGTAATATATTAATACAAATATGAGCAAGTGAGAGCTTGAAAATATATAATCAAATGTATTATATTAATAGAAATTGAGCAAGTGAGAGCTTCAAAGCATATACTCAAATGTAATATATTAATACAAATATGAGCAAGTGAGAGCTTCAAAGCATATACTCAAATGTAATATATTAATACAAATATGAGCAAGTGAGAGCTTGAAAATATATAATCAAATGTATTATATTAATAGAAATTGAGCAAGTGAGAGCTCCAAAGTATATACTCAAATGTAATATATTAATACAAATATGAGCGAGTGAAAGCTTCAAAGCATATACTCAAAAGTAATATATTAATACAAATGTGAGCAAGTGAGCGCTTCAAAGCATATACTCAAATGTAATATATTAATACAAATATGAGCAAGAGAGAGCTTCATATACTCAAATGTAACACAAAACAAGGCACAGTCTTCAGAAATAATTACATAGTCGATACTTCAGAGAGAAGGTTCTTTCTGATCTTAACGGTTTAAGCAGCCGATGGACCTGAACCAAGTGGTGCCCAAAGTTTTCTGCGCCCCCAAACAGAAGTGTTCACGTAGAGATCGAATTTTACGAAAGCAACGGCGAAAGAATTGGGAGGGAGCAATTACCCCCCCTCTCATCTCAGCAGTAACGATCATAAACCTCTCAAATGAGATACGTGATCCCTGTAGTTCATTATTTTCAGCTCCATAATCTAAGGCATGATAGAGAAGGGCTAGTCCTCCTGACACGGACATCTTGCCAATCCGTAGAAAGAAGTGACTCAAACATCTCTCTCCTTTCTTAGGTTAGCCGCTATTGTTGTAGCACTTTTAGCGGGTAATCAGTCAGAAAGGAGTAGTGCCAATCGTCTCCCTAAATCACCCTTTGAATAAAAAGGCTAAGGTGAAAGAAATGTTTTCCCACTTAGCTTTGTTTTACACACACAATTATAATTCAGCCTCTACGGTGGCGTAATGGTCTAAGCTCTGACCATTGACCATTCTTCCGAGATGGGTATGAGTAAAGCACCCCACACATGCTTTATTCTGAATTCGAGACTGGGACCATTTCGGACGACTAGTTAGAAATCTGCACTTCTGACCACGCAGGCAACGGGCCGGCCAGGGTAAATTTCATTGCGAGTTCATCTACTTGGAGATTTGAATTCAAGTCGTTGCATATGCAGTAATTTTCTTTCTTTCATTCTCCCGTTAAAGCGCGTGGCAGGAACATATTCAAGCAGGCGTCAAATGCAGAGACACATGTTCAACGTCATATACCGGTTCTCTGCTGTCACTTTGTTTCCTGCAGAAGTAAGATGCGAAATATTCTTGCTTCTGGCAGTTTCTTCCTTTCGGAATTTCGTCTTGAAGCCAGCCGCTGCAACTCGGACAACAATGAGAAAGAATCTTCCAAATTTTGACCACAATTTTCCGATGAATTAAAACCGCCGTTGCAATTCGGACAAAAATGAAAGAAATTTGCCACATTTTGACCAGGTTTCTCCGGTGAACTGAAATCAATCGCCACAACTCGAACAATAATGGAAAGAAACCTGCCGAATGTTGACCGTGATTTTCCGATATATTGAATCCAGCCGCTGTAATTCGGACAAAAAGGAAAAACTCTGGCAAAAAAATTTCATCACGATTCTCGGAATCTGATACTAGTTGCTGCCAGTCGGACAACAAGAAAAACAACCTGGTATTGATATTCCGATGAGCTGAAACCAACATCCTTAATTCGAACAACAATGAAAAAACTACCAAATTTCGATCATGATTTTCCGATGAGTTGAAACCGGCATCTTGAATTCGGGCAACAATGAAATAATCTGCTAAAATTTAACCACGGTTTTTGGAATCTGAAACTAGTTGCTGCAACTCGTACAACAATGAAAAATGCATCAAATTCTAGCCACGATTTTTCCGTTGGCTGACACTAGTAGCTCTGCAACTTGGACAACAAGGAAGATCAACTAAATTTTGACCATGATTTTCCGTCGAGCTCAAACTAGACGCTGCAACTCACACAACAATCAAAAACAATCTGCCAAATTTTGACCATGATTTTTTGATGAGCCGAAACTAGTGGCTGCAACTCGGGAAACAATGAAAATCAATCTGGCAAATTTCGACCATGATTTTCCGATGAGTTAAAACAGGCCTCTGCAATCCGGGCAACAATGAAAAAATCTACCAAATTTGATCACGATTTTCGGAATCTGAAATTGGTTGCTGCAAGGCGGACAACAATGAAAAATAACCTGCCAAATTTCGACCACTATTTTGGGATAAGCTGAAACTAGCGGCCACAATTCGGACAGCAATGAGAAATATATGAAATTCTAGCCACGACTTTCGGATGATCTGACACTAATAGCTGTAATTCGGTCAACAATGCAAAAAACCCTGCAAAATTTCGGCCATGACTTTCAGATAAATTGAAACCAGCCTCTGCAATTCGAACAAAAATGAAAAAATCTGCCCAAAATTTGACCACGACTTTCCGAATCTGAAATTAGTGGCTGCAACTGGGACAACAATGAAAAATATATCAAACTCTAACCATGATTTTCGGATGATCTGACACTAGTAGCTGTAACTTGGACAAAAATTAAGAGCAATCAGCCAAATTTTGACAATGATTTTCCGATGAGCGGAAACTAGTCGCTGCAACTCGGTCAACAGTTATAAAAAAACTTACCAAATTTTGACCATGATTTTCCGATGGGTTGAAACCAACCGCTGCAGTTCGGACAAAAATGAAAAACTCTGCCAAAATGTGACCACGTTTTTGGAATCTGAAACTTTCTCTCTGCTGCAAGTCGGACAACAATGAAAAACAATTTGGCAAATTTTGACCATAATATTTCGATGAGCTGAAACTAGTTGCTGCAACTCGGGCAAAGATGATAAACAAGCTCGCAAAGTTCGACAACGCTTTTCCGATGAGTTGAAACCACCCTCTGCAATTCGAACAACAATGAAAAAATCTGCCAAATTCTGATCACGATTTTCCGATAAGCTGAAACTAGTATTGCAACTCGGACAACAATGAAAAAACTGCCAAACCAGCCTCTGCAACTCGGACAAAAATGAAATAATCTGTCAAAATTTGACTGCGATTTATGGAATCTGAAACTAGTTGCTGAAAATCGGACAATAATGAAAAACAACCTGCCAAATTTCGACAACTATTTTGGGATGAGCGAAAACTAGTGGCTGTCACTCGGACAATAACGAAAAATATGCCAAATTCTAACCACGATTTTCGGATGATCTGACACTAGTAGCTGTAACTCGGACAAAAACGAAGAACAATCAACCAAATTTTGACCATGATTTTCCGATGAGACGAAACTAGGCGTTGCTACTCGGACAAAACTTTTTAAAGGAACCTGCCAAATTTCGGCCATGATTTCCAAATGAGTTGAAACCAGCCACTGCAATTTGATCGACAATGAAAAAATCTGCCAAATTTTGACCACAATTTTCTTATGAGCTGAAACTAGTCGCTGCAACTTGGACAACAACTGAAAAAACCTGACAAATTTCGATCATGACTTTCCAGTGAGTTGAATCCAGCCGCAGAAAATCGGACAACAATAAAAAAATCTGCCAAAATTTGACCACGATTTGGGATGATCCGAAACTAGTAGCTGCAACTAGGACAAAAATGAAAAACAATCTGCCAAATTTTGACCACGATTTCCCGAGGATTTATGGTTACGAAAGCTACACACATCCAGCGACTTTCTTTCTTATTATTTTAAGTTTATTGAAAAGATCGTGCTGATCAGAATTTACTCAAATAGGGTAATCTTTCAGACCCATCTCAGAAGCTCCTAATCACTAGATGATCACCACTTGAGAAAAACCAATGTGTAGGGGCCATTTGTCATCATACACCGATGAGTCATTGCATTAGGACCATCTACCTAATAAGCTGTAGGATTCCCTTCAGCCCGCAAAACAGCTGCCACTCGGCGAGGCATCCATTCGATGAGGTAGGTGTCCTATGGTATCTGGTACCATAATGTCAACAGCAGGTCCTCCAGTTCCCGTACATTTTGGGGTGGTGGTGATTTAGCGTGAACCCGCTTTTCCAAGTCGAACCACAAATGTTCGATTGGGTTCATGTCAGGTGAATTTGGAGGCCACGGAATTAACAGAAAGTCACCAACATGTTCCTCGAACCACTCCTTCACGATTCTGGCAGTGTGGCATGGCGCATTACCCTTTTGGTAACATCTCTCACCAGCAGGAAGCACAGCTGCCGTGAATGGGTGAACTTGGTCCGCAACTATGTTCAGATACCTGCTAGCTGTCAGGAATTGTGCTGTTGGGAAAATAGGGCCTAAAGTGTCCGGAAAAAAACATCGCCCATATAACAACACCGCCACCCTGTTTCCGCCCAACAGTGCATCCAGGTGCCATAGCCTCCGTTGGTAATCGGCGTATCTCCGCTCGGCTGTCTACGTGATGCACCAGGAATCTTGATTCGCCAGACTTCCAATCATCCACGGTCCAATCTCGATTATCTTGGGCCCATTTCATGCATTGGTGGCGATGACGTGTAGTGAGCATGGGGACCCGGCTGGGCCTTCGGCTACACAGGCACTTGCGCAGAAGGCTACGAAGAACTGTGTGCTGTGACACGTTGTCCTGATCGCCACTGTTGTGGCTGTGGGTGATTTGTCGCACTGTGGCCCTACAGTCGCTGTGCACAATGCGCGACAATCTCCGCTTCTCTCTGGCATCAATGAGCTGCGGACGACACACGGCTGGACAATGGTTCATAGTTAGGCCATCAGTGCACCATTTTTGATTTGTACTCACTACAGCGGCACGTGAACAACCCACAAGCAGCGCTGTTTCCGAGATCGTAGTTCCAAGGCTCTGTGCCGTTACAACTTCTTGTTCTTTATCAAACTCCGATAAATCGGCAGCTTTTCCCCATTCTGATTCCGAACACTCTACTAACCAAAAGCCGGTCCTCGGGTTGTATATATACTGCTCTCTGAACTTTATCTGCGCCACCGTTTAGTCTCCAGGCGCGCTCATTTCCCTAGGCTGTGGGTGGTCAACATGTAACGGTCCATCGGTGTACGTTACGTTATAAGCATAGTAAAATTTATTAAAACTCAATCTTGTATATAGCTTTGATACGATCAGCTCGGATACAATGTTAAGAGTGCAAGAAGGGTGAAAATGGCTCTAGCACTTTTTGAAAAAAGATGAATTGAAGGAAAATGTACCTTACATTTGCGAATTCTGAAATATTCATAACATTTCTAAATATGCAAATCAGGTAGAAAATGTTGGCAAGAACATTTCTGAATTACCTTTAAATTTCCTTCTTGTTAACCCACGCGAAACTCGAAAATAAAAACACGCTGATTTAATTCCTACTGAATCTCAGAGAGACAGAGTCATTTTACCTTCTAATCACCTTATTCGGGAAAAGCGCTTTGTGTACAAAGACTATTCTGTTTATCAAATTATATCAAGAGTTCAATTTCAACAGATCTCAAAGAGTTTTACAAGGTCATGATAAAAAGCGTAGCGGAAAGCAATTACCTCATAATGATGCTGCGGCGAGAATCCTCGACATGCTGTTTTTTCAACATTAGCTTCAGAAGAAAAGTTTATTTGACAGACAATTTTTTCTGAAAGGTAGTCTTACATAACGTGGGTTTTCCTCTTGCTACGTATAGTTCGTCGTAAAAAGAAGTTTCATGTTTTTCCAGACACCTCCCAATCGATTAAAGGCTCCGTGCACGTTCTTCAGCTTAGTGTTCTCATTTTACAGCAGGATGTGTGGGACGAGACCTACACTCTTAATCACTCTGTATGTGTGATTGTCGCATCATTATTTTATTTTCCGTTGCAACGCTTTGCACAGTTTGACGAGTTCTATTCAATCGCGATGTGAGTCCAGCATTAGTGTTGAGCAAAACCGAAGCATTTGCAAAATCCAATTTAATCTTAGGTTTTTAAGAACAATTTAAGGAACTTTCTTCGACATACGTACAGTGGCGTGCAAAAATTAAGGGCGAAGAGGAGAAATTAGCATAACAGCGGAACGAGCAGACAGAACGGACTGAAAGACCACTCAGGAGATGGACTTGGGTCCGGTACGGTAGGGCATGCGCATATATGCAGCATGACGTAGGGGGAGGTCGAAAGGGTATAAAGTACACGGGCGATGTACGCTCAGCAATTCGGGGGCCGCAGGTGGCCTAGTGGGTAGCGTTCGTGTCTGCCACGGGAGGGTCCTCAGGTTCGATCTCAGGTAGGTATGAACGCTCGATCCACTAAATATCCGCCGTGCGTTGGATGGGCACGTTAAGCCGTCGGACACCAGGTACTGGCTCCCCGGTAATAAATAAGGGCGTCTTCCTCCCCCTTTCTACATCGCTTCCGTGTCACTTTCCTGTTGGGCACTCTAGCCCAAATCTCCTAGCTTCCTATTTCTAAGGGTTGTTTAAGACCTGGGGTCAGACACTCCCTTCCTAAAATCCTCTACATTTGGTCATGGTCATGCTCAGAATTTCAGTGAAAACTATTTTGCACGGTGTACATCGGTTTGAACGACGTCGAGTTGCTGCCACCGTATGATATGGCCAACAGGCAATCCAGTAGACAACATCTGGATGACTTTACCCGAGGTCGCGTCATTGGGAAGTTGGAAGAAGTTCGAAGTGTGACTAGTGTGACAGAGGAGATCGGGATCACAGCATCGTTTCACGAGCTTGAAGAGCATTTCAAACGACAGGAACAGCTGTCCGAGAGTTTAGCAGTGGTCGTCCACGAGAAACCACGGCGGCGGACGACCGGTATATTGTCCTATAGGCGAGAAGAGACAGACGGCAGACAGCGGGAGAAATCGCAAGGTACATGCAACAGACAACTGGACGTCCGTTATCGCGTTTTACCGTGTCCAGGAGGCTGCACAAAGGTGGTCTATTGCACCACGACCAGTACGGTGTGTGCCATTAACGCCTGCTCATCGGAGACGGAGGTTTCTGTGGTGCCAGGAACACAAGAACTTGACACATCAGCAATGGGTTCGAGTTCTCTTTGCGGATGAGAGCCGATTTAATCTGACGAGCGATTCTGGACGCATACACATCTAGAGAGAGCAGGGAACACGCAATCACACCTCCAACATCATCGAAAGGGACCGGTTTGGAGGTGGCGGAGCTCTCGTTTGGGGCTGTATCATGCTTGGTAGCCGTACTGACCTCCACATCTTTTAAGGAGGCTCAGTCACTGGTGTTCGTTATTGTACCGAGGTTCTCCTGCCGCACGTGCGTCTGTTAGAGGTACTGTGGGTCCTGAGTACCTCTTCATGGACGACAACGCTCCACCTCATCGTACACTGGCTGTCGCAGAGCTGTTGGAGAGCGAAGATATTCAACGCATGGATTGGCCCGCAAGGTCCCCGGACCTAAATCCAATCGAACACGTGTGGGACCTTCTCGGGAGACGCTTGGCAGAACGTCACCAGCCGCCAGCAACGATTCCGCAGCTGCAGTTGGCGCTACAAGAGGAATGGGCCGCGTTGCCTCAACAGCTCCTCGACAAACTCGTCCTCAGCATGGACAGACGTTGTAAATCCTGCAACGCAGTCAGGGGTAATCATATCCCCTACTAAAGACTGGAATTTTCTTGGCAGCCGCCTGTCACATGGACGTTTCTGTCTTCTGTCCAGTTGTGCTCGAAGCTACCTTTTCAATAAAGTGACTTTGTATCCTTTGGATTCCTTGTTTGGACGGTTTTGCTCACTTGTCCCATATTCTTACATCTTGGGGATCTTATGGTATGATTTGAGTCGATGTGGAGCACTTCTGCACGACGTTACATTCGAAAAACCGTCTCGTCCTTAATTTTTGCACGCCAGTGTATATATGCTGAAGAATGATGAACTGATATGTTTACGATTTGTCATTCGGTTTGCCCTTCTGTGAGCACGATGTTCCCTCATTTAGAAGTCATATAGAAAATTCTGTACCATTAATATACTTAACATACGCCGATGAGCCGTTTCTTTATAACAACGCCCAGCCCATAGAAATGATCGCGCCTGGAGACCGGACGGTGGCACAGGTGATCAGATCAGATCATATGTAGAGGATTTTAGGAAGGGAGTGTCTGACCACAGGTCTTAAACAAACCTTAGGAATAGGAAACTACGAGACTGGAGCTAGAGTGCCCTATAGGAAAGTGACACGGAAGCGAGGTACAAAAAAGGTGGATGAAGACGCCCTTATTTATTATCGATGGGTCAGTACCCGGGAGCTGACGGCTTAACTTGCCCATCCGACGCACGGCGGATATTTAGTGGTTCGAGTGTTCTTACCAGCCTGGGATCGAACCCTAGGTCTTCTCCGTGGCAGTCACGAAAGCTGACCACTAAGCCACCCGCGGCCCTGGCAAAGGTGAAGTTCACAGAGCAGTATATATACAACCCGAGGACTGGTTTTCTGTTAGTAGAGTGTTTGGAGTCAGAATAGGAAAAGCTGCAGATTGATCGGAGTTTGATAAAGCAAAAGTTGTGGTGGCACGGTGCTTCGGAACTACGATCTCGGAAATGGCGCGACTTTTGGGTTGTTCACGTCCCGCTGTAGTGAGTACGTTGCATAGATGGCCAAATGACGAACCGTCGTCCAGCTGTGTTTTGTCCGGAGCTCATTGATGCCGGAGGGGAGCGAAAACTGTTGCGCATTGTTCACAGCGACCGCAGGACCCTAGTGCGACAAATCCCCCGCAGCTACAAGAGTGGTGATCAGGGTAAATGTGTCACAGCACACAGCTCATCGCAGCCTTCTACGCATGTGCCTGCGTAGCTGACGACCCAGTCGGATCCCCATGTTCACTGCATGTCATCGAAAACAACGCATCAAATTGGTGCAAGATCATCGAGATTGGACCGTGGATGATTGGAAGAAAGTGGCCTAGTCTGACGAATCAAGATTCCCGAGGCATCATGTAGACGGCCGAGCGCGGATACGCCAATTTGACAACGGAAGTTATGGCACTTAGATACACTTTTGTGCGGAAAACGGCCTATGGTGGCGGTTTTATACTGTGGGTGATGTTTTCTTGGGACACTTCAGGCCCCATTATCCCAATAGCCCAATCCCTGAAAGCTGTCAGGTATCTGAGCATCGTTGCTGACCTTGTTCACCAATTCATGGCAACTGTGTTCCCTGCTGGTGAGGGCTATTACCAACAGGATAATGCGCCATGCCACACTGCCAGAATCGTGGAGGAGTGGTTCGAGGAACATGTTGGTGACTCTCTGTTAATGCCGTGGCCTCCAAATTCACCTGAAATGAACCTAATTGAACATTTGTTGTTCGACTTGGAAAAGCGGGTTCGCATTGAATCTCCACCACCCCGAAATGTACGGGAATTGGAGGACCTGCTGTTTCAGATACCCCACGATACCTATCGCCACCTCATTGAATCGATGCCTCGCCGAGCGGCCGAGGTTTTCCGAGCTAAAGGTGGTCCTTCACCTTATTAAGTAAGTAAGTGTTCATAACGTAATGGCACATCAGGGTACAGTGAAGTTCCGAATATCGGTCACTGATCTGACTGGGGAAGGTGACCGTTGTTAAAACATTGCGTTTTTGCAAAAGCGGAATAAATGTATGAAGCTCATGACCAATAAGGGAAACGTTGCCGTGCTTTCTGCATATGCTATTGGTCGTACAAAACTGAATATAATAAATAATTAAGTAAATAATTCATGGTGTAGAGGAATTTAAGAGGCCAGCGGTGGCGGTGTTATGCTGTGTAACACATAATACCGCCAAGCAGTGTCTGACGTCTAGTGTTAAACAGCCTTCCTTAGAAATAGCAAGCTAGGATATGAGGGTTAAGGTACGCAATTGGAGAGAAAAATATTAGGTATTAAAGCATAACTTTGGTAGTTAGCTTGCAGCGCACCGTAAAGCACAAAACAGAGCCCATAAGGACCAAATCAAGAAACACTCTTGGGCCCATTAATCACATTCGCAGTTCCCAGGGGGCGATTGAAAGATACATAGAAACTGCAACTCGTTTTATGTTGAACTAGACTTTTAATAACTTTCTTTTTATTAAGCATACCATTGTTCCAGATTATGCCTTTAGCAGTAAACATTCTTTGTCCCTGTCGTATCCCTCTTGCCGAAGTACCGAAAGAACTACGTAAAATTCAAGGAACAGGGTATCTGTTAGATCTTCTTCAGGGTTGACTGAAGTGTCCTTTGACCGCTGCTAAAATGTTTTCGTTGTTTGCAGATTATTATCGTTAATGTTAATCCTACGGAAGCTGTTCTGTACCAACCAAAACTTACCATTGCTCAGAGATTAACGTTGTTTGGAGGTATCCGTTATTGGAGGTTTCACTGTATATATTTTCGATTGACATAAAAAGTCATATTTATACTATCGATTTTCTGGGGGAAATACTTGGTCCCCTGAATGAGAGACCATTCAGGATGCCGAGTGATTTGAGATCCTGGCTTCTAACCATTCGTCTGAGTTGGGCCTGGATGAGGCATATCTGGTACACTTGCCCGTTGGCCTTAACGTAAGGACGAGCGACTGCTTATACCAGGATAAGTCAAACGTTCTTTCCGTTTGCAGCTAAAATGTTAAATGAAGCAAGAAAGCCATACACGCTCACCTCATTCTACTAAGTACAGGCCGTTTTCTTCTACAGTCCTTTGCCAACGTTCCACCAGAGCCACGATCCCACGGCGGTACCACAATTAATGTTTAATGATGCAACACCCACCCTCACCTAATTCTACAAAGTACAGGCCGTTGTTTTCTATAGTCCTTTGTCAACGTTCCACCAGAGCCACGATCCCACGGCGGTACCACTAGGGATGTTTAATGATGCAACACGCACTCTCACCTAATTCTACAAAGTACAGGCCGTTGTTTTCTATAGTCCTTTGCCAACGTTCCACGAGAGACACGATCTCACGGCTGTACTACTAGGGAGGTTTAATGATGCAACACCCACCCTCACCTCATTCTACAAAGTACAGGCTGTTGTTTTCTTTAGTCCTTTGCCAACGTTTCACAAGAGCCACGATCCCACGGCGGTACCAAAAGCTAGGCTTAACGATGCAACACACACTCTCATCTTATTGTACAAAATACAGGCCGTTGCTTTCTATAGTCCTTTGCCAACGTTCCACCAGAGACACGATCTCACGATGGTACCACTAGGGAGTATTAATGATGCAACACCCACTCTCACCTAATTCTACAAAGCACATGCCGTTGTTTTCTATAGTCCTTTGTCAACGTTCCACCTGAGCCACGATCCCACGGCTTTACCACTAGGGATGTTTAATGATGCAACACCCACTCTCATCTCATTCTACAAAGTACAGGCCGTTGCTTTCTATAGTCCTTTGCCAACGTTCCACCAGAGGCACGATCCCACGGCGGTACTACTAGGGAGTTTTAGTGATGCAACATCCACCCTCACCTCATTCTACAAAGTACAGGCTGTTGTTTTAAATAGTACTTTGCCAATGTTCCTCCAGAGACACGATCTAAAAGCGGTAACACTAGGTAAGTTTAATGGTGCCAGGAAGCCATACACGCTCACTTTATTCTGCAAATCACAGACCGTTTTCTTCTATGGTCCTTTGCCAGCGTTCCACCAGAGCCACAATCCCAAAGTGGTATTACAACGCAGATTCCGAGGACAGAAACTTTTTGATGCCAGATTCCACATCCGTCACTGAAACGAAGTCCCGCTCTTGTAGGAAATGGGCCATGGAGCAAAACAGGTAGTAGTCGGGTGGGGCAAGATCCGAACTGTATGGAGGATGGGGTAAGATCTCAACCCCTTCCAGTTCGTTTAATTTTCCGCAGGCGACTCTGGAGGTGTGACTTGGGGTGATATACAATTAAAGCAACGCCGACGTCCTACTGATAAGCGCTGCCTAGCTTTGTCCCTGAATCTCATGAACGCGCTGCATTTGTTCATGGGGTGAAGAGGTTTCCTTCCACAGCCTGACTATTTGGTACGAATTCGAAGAATTTTTTTGTTTGGAGGTTTAACGACCACTGTGTGCAACTCAATGAGCAATAAGCACTCCCCCGTCCCTAATTTAAAACCACTGGTTCCAGGGAAGAGCGAGAGCCAGAGCCTTAGGAGTAACACAACATCCATGCCTCACCAGGATTTAAATCCGGTCCCATGTCGCAAAAATCACACTGAACCACCGGGGCAGCAATTCCCAGTGCACATGACATTTACAATTCCACAAATTACACAGCATGACTTTCCTCTTGAATTATTTTTTTTGCAACACTGCCTACGCTTTCAAGAGTGGCCTCAGCCACAGGTTCCCAAAGGTAGGATGATGTAAGAACTTTTCATCACCTGTGACGATACGACCCACTCCAAAACTTATCATGCCGTGGGTCTGATAGCAATCTACGATAGGAAACGACACATTATACCATTTACTGGGGTATTAATTCATTGGGAATCATTCGATGGCGCCGGACGAAGGAATAAAGCTGATGCAGGTTACGAACGATGGTGGATTGGGAAGATCCCACCTCAGCTACTAGTCATCGTGTACTGTTTGCTGTCTGAACCTTTCTCCAGGGTGTCAATGTTGGTGGTCGGTGGACGTCCTGAACTCGACTTGTGTTGGAGACCCGTTACCCAGACACCGGGATCAATTTCCTGCAGTGCTGTTGGCCATCGTTTCCTCGCCTTCAAATGCACAAATGTATCTTGCTGCTGCACCGGTTAAACCTTTATGTTTTCTAATAATGGCGTAGAGTCAACCAAACATCTTGTTTATTGACCCACATTTTCTGCTCACTTGACAAGGCGATGTGGCTTCGTGCCAGATGCACGTCATCAGCCACGTGTGTTCCACGTCATCTTGGTACTCTGTCGACGCTGCCGAGTGTTTCGCATAGGAATGGGGGATAGTATTTTGTGTAGATCAAAACGGGACGAACTTTTGACCTCCCTTTGAACTTAGAGTTGTTTATGGTGTTCATTAAACACCTAAACAAAACACAAGAGCCACAATAAAATCCGAACTGCGGATTGTAAGGATTCTTTATGAAACGATTGTTCTGCTAGGAACAGAAGCGCCTTCGATGAATGACAACGAACTGGCATTATGTGACGTAACTACACATTCACAGAGAAGCTAGACAGCAGAGCGAAATTATCGACAACTCTAGTCATGCGATGCGATCATTTGGTAGCGCCAGAGCTTTCTTTAAGTCTAACTGCAAACTATAATGTCTCTACACAGATGGGACTAGTATGCTGTTTTCGTACTTTATTAATTAATCTTACTAGACTGTGTGCCGTATACTGCCTTTTAAATCATCCGTTCTTTTTTGTTGAATTTGGCTTATGCAAATTTTGATTCCGCCTCGTAATGCTTTCTGTACAGGGTATTATGCCTGAACTCCCATCAGTGTCTCTCCTTTTGGGCAGAGACAAGGCAGGCGTACATAAATACACTGAAATGCCAAAAGTTATGGGATACGTACATAGTATCGTGTACGACCTCCTCTAGCCCGGCGAAGTGCAGTAACTCAACGTGGCATCGATTCCACAAGTGTCCGGCAGATTTCTGGAGAGATGTTGAGCCATGTGGTCTGAACAGCCGCCCGAGTTCCCTGGTATTTGTAGATGCAGGATCTTGGGTGCGAATGGACCTTTCCACCACATCTCATAAGTGCTCTATTGGGTTCATGTTGCGCGAACGTGGTGGCCACACCATCCTTGGGAACTGTCCAGAATGCTCCTCGAACCCATTTTGGACAACATGACATGGTGCATTGTCCGCCTGAAACGTCTCACCATTCTTGGGAAAAATGGAGACCATGAAGGGCTGCAAATGGTCACCCAGCAGAGCAACAAAGCTGCTATCGGTAAATAACGTGTTTACGAGGACCAAAGGACCCAAACCGTGCCACGTAAAAACTCCCCACACATGTACGGAACCACCAGCAGCTTGCATAGTGCCTTGTTGGCAGCTTGGGTCCATGGCCTCATGGGGTCTGCGCCACACCCGAACCCTACCATCAGCTCGTAACAACTGGTAGCGTAACTC
The DNA here is from genome assembly GCA_039090855.1 of Macrothele yani. Classification (NCBI taxonomy): domain Eukaryota; kingdom Metazoa; phylum Arthropoda; class Arachnida; order Araneae; family Macrothelidae; genus Macrothele; species Macrothele yani. The sequence continues at coordinate 126,131,516 of CM077002.1, forward strand.
ATCGGACCACACCACATGTTTCCCGTCTTCCAGGGTCCAATAACCGTGTTCTTGAGCCCAGGTGAAGCGCTGTGTGCGATGTCGTGGTGTTAACAAGGCACTCTGGCGAGCCTTCTTCTTTCATACCCCATGGACGCTAAATTACGCTGCACTGACCTGATAGATATGTCTCTGGTACATCCTGCATTGAATGTGGATGTTATTTGAGCCAGTGTCGCTTGTCTGTTAGCATGGACAATCCTGGTCAGATGCCCATGGTCACGGTCATTCAAAACCCGCGATCGACCACTACGCTGTCCACGGTGGGTGGTAATGCCTTTCATGGAGTATCCTCGGTACACAAGTGACACCTTGGATCGACGAATGTTGAATGTTCGCACAAATTCGGAAATTGAATGTCCCATTCGTCTTGTGGCAACTACCATGCCTCGTTCAAACTCCGATAATTCACGTCGGCGTGCCACAATCCTACGGGCGTTTGTTCAACCTGACTCACGAGATTATATCTCACAACTCATAAAAATCGTGGCGTGCATCGAAGCCTTTGTACGATGGCAGCGCCAGTTAAGAATTTTCATATTGCTATCCCATGATTTTTGGCACTTCTGTGTATAGTGATCATCTGACTAATTAGGCTGCTTACTCACGTTAGTATTTAGAGTTAGACAGCACAGTTAAAATGTGCTGAAAGCATTTTCGCGTTTTCAGGATGACGTCACAGAAAGATATTGTAGTAGTTCCTCGACTGCTGTTCTGGAGATGGTGTGCGCAGCAGTAGTGCCAGAGTTGTATTTGACGTATGTAAAGTTCTAATTGTGTTTGTAAAGTCAGTGCCTACTTTGTCCAACAGTGTGCGTTTATTTTATCCTTATAATGCCATTTTATTTCCAAAGGTAATATGTTATCTTTCAATTCTTTCTTAAATGTGGCTAATATTTCTTATTCAAACAAATGTCTCAATCAGTAAGCTAAAAGAGTTACCATCTGTATATTATTCAAGTGTGCACAGATAGCCAGAAATATAAAATAAGTATACTCTCTTAAGATGACTGTATCATTTTAAATAAATCCAACATGTTATCAGAACCTTTGACATGTCATTTACAACGTTTACAAGAGTATTAGTAGAAGTTCAGTCTATACATACATATAATTGAACACTAAGTTACGTGGGAGATAGGCAATGTATATTAGGACAAAGTCCTCAATAATACTGTTACACACGTAGTATATGAGTTTCGAAAAGACAAGTTGACTTCAATGATAATGGAATATTTATAGTTGAACTTAAGAGTATTTCTTTATGTACAGTATATATACATTTAAATGTTGAAACCTCACATAAGGTATATCCAGTGAGACATAAAGATCAGCAATGAAGTATATGGAGCAACACATATTGCGCTCACCTTACTCCGGTTTCAGTCCCTCTGGCTTACAATCAATCATGCTTCCTGTCCAGTGTTGTACCACATCATTAAAGGTATTCCACGTTCAAAGTTCAACACAAACACGAACATCAGCACAATTCTAAGGGAAGGGGGTGATGAGTTAAAATAATTTTGAGACCATTGTCAAGACTAGATTACGTTAACGCAGCCAGAATTTTAGTAGTTGAAACATTTCGCTGTTCTATGCCAAGCTATTATGAAGTATCAAGATTAAAAGATTTAAAAAAATTTAAAAAGTCAACAAGTCCCTCTTTGCTCGTCCGGACATGTTTCAGGATACACTGTGTCCTGTGCCCATCAACTTGTCTTTTCGAAACTCATATACTACGTGTGTAACAATATTATAGAGAACTTTGTCTTAATATACATTGTTTACAAGAGTAGTTATAGTATATCCTTTCAAACGTTTGTTACTGGGTTTGTTATTCCATGCAATTTAGTCCTTGATTGTGCTATTTCAAGAAAACTTGTGATTATGAAAACCTGACTTAAAGTTACTTCGGATTTATTTTAGTGCACTTTTCTGGCCCTAGTTCAAAGTAACTGTTACTGTTCGTATACAAATACAGGAATAAAAAAACGGTCCCATCCAAGTGTGAAGAATTTCATTCTAGAGTTACATATCCAACTTCAGCTCCAAAAAATTATGAGTTTGGTGTTTACATCAAAGCAAAGAGTTAAAATGATTGGAATAAAAGTTCCCGGTGTTTTAATTAAATATTTAGTCACTTCAGTACCTAAGTGCTTAACACTATTTTAATACTGTAACCCAACTGTACAAAAAATTAAAAACGCCCCAGTGGGCGATGAGGCGCTGGCTTTTAAAATTTCGTTGGAGATGTGCTCGTGCTGGAATCTCAGACCAGGCGCGTTGCCTAGGTACGTATCTGAGCGCAGAACACGGTGTAGACTTCGTTATTAAAATCTATTAGCCAAAGATAGATGGAAATTTATTGTGACTATTGATGAAACATAGAGCTACGTAAATGACTATAACAAAAATGGTGGATTTATCATCGCAAAAGAGCAGAAAAAGACTCACGAACTTGGTTCCAAGAATCCAAAGAAAGTTTCAGTAAAGGATACATGATTATTACTGGTTTCCCATATTCTGGGAAATTGAAATTAAGAAAAGTTAAAAAGAATGTTAACCCCTTGACCGGCTCGAAGGAATTAAGTCGGGGTTCGAAAAACGAGCTAAAATCAGCTCGCACGGATATATTCACTGTCTAAGAAGTGAGCCGAGAGCGGTTGGGACGAGTCAATTTTAGCATGAGAAAACTTTGCCTCCCCCTTTAGCTATGTCATTCAAATTGGTCATTTAAGAGGATGATTGACACTAATCATTTCTGACTGATTACCCTTTAAAAGGGCTGTAACAATGGCAGCGAAACTAAGAAGAAGAGGAAAAATGTTTCAGTTACTTGTTAGTACCTATAGTGGTATGATGTCCCTATCATTTCTTGAGAATAAAGAACTTTGAATGCCTATCAGCAAGCAAGGACTAGTGAGATACCAATCACCAAGGACTATCGCCAAGTAGTAGCAGCGGAATGCATACACCTAGAGATAAGTGGGATGCCTATCAACGATGACAGTTTTATAGTCAGTATTGATATCGTGAGAGGGCGAAAGAAATAGTTGCGCTGCGCGGCAGCTTTCTTAAAACCCCAGCGCTATGTGAATACACTATATTGACAAAAAATCAAATGACATCTAGAAGAGAAACACAATATAACATTTATTGACATACATTAGTACGCTGTCGGTACACCTTTGGCCTAAATGCGTGCACTAACTCTTTGAGACATGCTTTCGATAAGGCTTTGGAACGCAGCAATAGGTATGCGCTTCCATTCAGTACATAATGGTGCCGCAAACTGTTGCTTAGTAGTAGGCCTTGGTTCTAAACTTCCTATTCGGCGCTATAATTCATCCCATAGGTGCTCTAAGGGATTAAGACTTAGGCTATGTGCTGGCCAGTCCACACACGATACGGAATTATCGCCAAACCACGCCGTAACAGCCCTTGCTTTATATCTCAGTGTATTATCCTGCTGGTACCAACAAGGTTTGGTTCCATAGTATTGCCACAGAGTTGGTAGGGCATAATTGTCCAGAATATCGAGGTAGACGTGCTAGTAAACAGGTTTTTTCCACGATAACAAATGGGCCGTGACCATACCACGAAAAACACCTCCACGGGAGTACACTGCCAGCTCCAAACTTGGCCGTAGGAACAGTACACTGTGGTAAATAGCTTTCTCCCGGATACTGACGTACCCACACACGGCCATCAGACTGTTGTATCGTATAACTGGATTCATCAGTCCGTAGGACCCGTTTCCATTGATCTACGTTTCACGATAAATGTTCTTTACACCATACTAAACAACAAGTAGCATTCCCAGTGGAGATGAAAGGCTTATGAAAAGACTCACGAACACGGTAACCCATGGAATGAAGTTCTCTGCGAATGGTACGTGTATATACCGAAGTTCCAGCATTTTTACTCACCTGTACACTGAGGTCTTGTGCAGTACTCCGTCGATTAGCTGTAACTACTCTCCTGAGGCTTCGACGTCCTCTATCACTGATTTTCTTTGGTCTGCCGATACGTTTTGCTGCTTCAGGCACGCCATGTGTCTTCCACTTATTCAGTACACATAAAACAGTTGACATGGGTATGTTTAAGCGCCTCTGGGTTTCTTTTATGGACAACCCACTAATATAACACCCAACAATCTTCCTTCCTTTCTTAAGGTAAGTTCTCTAACGCCGCAACATTTTCACTCAACCTCACAGTGCCATATGATCGTGGGCAGCTGCAGGCTTGTTTTTATACCGTTTGTAGCAATCACCACGCATCTTAACAACGCAGTGGATTCGTTCATTTGCTTTTGAAGGGGTGTCCGGTGACTTTTGTCAATATAGTGCATTTCTGTTTGGAAAGCGCGGAAGGTTTTGGTCAACATTAACTTCAGATTCATCGGCCGCTTAAAGGTTTGAAATCAACTCTACATATTATCATAATAATGAACTCCTATTTTTAAAGAGGAAATACCATTACTTCATCCACAGAGTCTTCAGAGAGTACAACTCCATCAGAGTAACGCTACGAGTCATACATCCAAATCTACCACTCTCTGTCTTGAAAAAATGAAAAAGGAGACGAGTATCAAGTCTGTCTTTTGTCCATATTCCTTCAAAATCCTCTGATGTGGCACCAACGATATATTGTGCTTCGAACTGCTAAAATGACCGTTTTCTTAAAGCAGATCTAAAACAATGATTGGACTACGGGAAGTAGTGGAAGACGAGTGGAATAAATTACTACCACTAAATTTAAGAAACCCCCTGTTATCTTGAAAATCTAGATGTAGGTTCATAATCCAGAGAAAGGGCTATCAGATACAACATTTAAGAAAGAAGGAATTTTGTTTTAAACGTCAATTACATACATTGCTGGAAAATCGTTCTAAAATTGTGTGAAAATTCTCTGTACATATCTAATAAGGATTGCATGATAATTAACACCGCAATGAGACATCTCTGAATGGAATTTATTTTTACTGTTCTCACGTATTATCAATCACTCAGAAAACTTGAAAATTTCATCGCCTTGGAGCTGAATCGAACCCGCATCTCCCGATTAACGTTCGAGTATGCTAACTGTTACACCATCCAGGACGAAGAAGTACCAAGTATCTGAGAATTAAGAGCATCGGAATATTCTCCGACCGCATTCTTAAACGAACGGTTTGCATGGTCGAACGGCAATCGGGAAATGCGGATTCGATGAAAGGGCAATGAAATTTTCAAGTTTTCTGAGTGACTGATATTACGCGAGAACAGTAAAAATACAGTAAATTCAGAGATGCCTGATTGCTATGTTAATTATCATGACGTATTTTCCCGTAATATGAGAAGAATATTAATTTTCTTCCACTCTACAATAATGATTCCGATTGCATTACCCGTGATCGTTATGAGAGGTATCCACTACACTTTGATATTGTGAATGTAATGTTTAAGAAAAATACGTAAATGCTACAAAATGAAACATCTTTTTGCTCTTAAATTTTTTTTATTCCTCTTGCAGGAAATCAGAAGCATGTCTTGAAAAGAAAAACAAGACAAACGTTCAAATTTTCTTACAAAGCAGGGAGCATAAATAAATGTATTCTTATCAGAAATCGATTAGAAGAAGGTTTATTAGTGCAGTTTCTTTTCCGTACATGAGCAAGCAAATGCGAGCTATTCTTTGAATCCGATATATTTGTTTACTGATTGAAATAAACCTTTGTTTTACGTCGTAGATATTTGCCCCACGCCAGTGCCTTTGCTATCGACCGTAATGTTTGCATCCCTCTCGACTCTGGAGCAGCCTTGACATCGCGACCAACATTTTACTCAATTTCAGCTTGAAAGATTTCTGCTCACGAAGAATTGCAAGGCGTCTTAATTCCAAATAAATGAAGTTGAAAAGTTAGTTAGGCATGAACTTAGGAAGTGAAAATTAAAACAAAACAAGGTAGTAAAATCATGCAATGCATTGATTATGATACGCTTTCCAACATACCAGAAATTATTACTCAAGTTATGTGGATAATGGCTGGGGAATAAATCTCGCTCCTGTGTCCTGACCTTTGACCCCATTTCGATGATATTCAACAGAACCGGTTCACTATACCCCCGGAACAACATGATAAAGTTTTGTCGCAATCCAAGCATTTTAGGTAAGTTATGATGCACAAGGGCAATGGAATGGATCCCACTCCAGTGTCCTGATCTTTGACCCCATTTCGCCCATTTTCAATAGAATTCGTCCCCAGGTGGTTCCCTACCACGTACTAAAATTTCATCGAAATAAAACCATATTTACGAATGTTATGACGCATAAAGGCAATGGAATGAATCCCGCTTTTATGTCCTGACCTTTGACCCCATTTCGCCCATTTTCAATAGGGTTCGTCCCCAGGTGGTCCCCTACCACATACTAAAATTTCGTCGAAATCTAACCATTTTCACGTGAGTTTTCGTGCGGACGGACGGACAAAGCTGGAGCATATACGCTTCTTCAACCTACGGTTGGAAAGCGTAAAAAAACGAGCTTAATTACGAATAGTACTACACGTTTGGAAAGGAAGTGCTATCGTAAAAATTGAGAAATAAGTAAACTTTTGCTAAAGCCGTTCTGATGATTCTGAAAAGCATATACTTTTACCTAATAATTACCCTCATATACTAGATGGTGTTGGAAATGTTGGTACATTTGTTTTGTTAAAAAGAACCAAAACCACTAAACATATTTGGCTTAACATTTTATTCCTTTAGTGAACATACTTCCTAAAAAGTAAATGGCATATTACAAAGCAATAAAGCTGCAGATGAAATAGCTGCCTTTCTTACGATGAATCTCAGACTTGACTTTAAAAAGAGAAACAATGCGTAATATAATCATATAGCGGTTTGCTTTCTCAATTCTTTGACTGTAGTTCAAGATGATTTCGTGCCGCAGTTCATCATGCTCTAAGTTTAAAATATGTGATGAGTGGTTCATGCAGGATGTATCAACGCCTTACAGTGCAAATACAATGAGAGGACAGTTCATTACACACAAGGACTTAAGGTGGTTCCACCTAAAAACTCTGCCCCATGTTTCCAATGGTAAAAACTTCTGTTAACATTTTCTTCGCAATTAATGTATTCCCAAGGACGAAGCGTTGCACATCTATAAAATTAAATTTTATTTATATCATGGCATAATTAATATTTACCAAAATTTAATCATAGTTATATTAAAAATCAATAATTTTTCCTTGAGTAATGTGGAGACCTCCTAATAGATGGCGCGAGCATTGATGACGTCAGCGCACAAAAAATGTTTGATGTCTTATTTTTTAACTGGAAACCAGAAGTGCCTGCAGTTCTGTTGATATTTTCAGCGAAATTATTGTCCGTACATTAAATCTAAGTGGCTGAAATATTTCTAAACATTCCAGACTATCGCTTGATAGACTCAAATTTTGATGAAAATTATTAAAATTGTTGAAAAATAGCAGCACTGATTACGAAATAGATCATCATTTTTTCACTGAGGTCATCAACGCACAGGTTGCGCCATCTATTAGAAAGTCTCATCATTATCCAAGAAAAAATGCTTTAATATAAATATGATTAATTTTTTGCAAATTTTAAGTACAGTACGTCATGCCATAAATTAAAGTTATTTTTATCGATGTGCACATTTTCATCCTTGGGGATACATTAATTGCGAAGATAATGTCTACAGAATTTTTTACGATTGGAAACATAAGGCAAAGCTTTTAGGGGGAACTACATTAATAACGCGTAGGCAAACTTTTCACCCTTCCTACATTAGCAGCCAGTCATGGTACGGAAACGCTCAGATGGCACTGTGGTCCATAATTCAAAAAGAACCGTCCATGAAGAACCTGGTTCTCCAGGTCTGGGTTTTGGGTACTTATGCATCGCTCCACCTCTTTCCATAGATGCCCAGGTGGATTCAAATGCGAGCAATGAGGGCATCAATCAGAGGTAGCGAACTTATTCGAATATTCCTCCAACCAATTTTTCTCCAAACGGCAGAGATGAGGCAGCTGTTGTCTTGTAGGACTTTATTGAGGATTCCGGGAATTAGTAACTTGCTAAGAAACATCGTGTTGAAGTGGCACTAAAGCTACGAAGATCTATTGGTAAAATATTAACCACAGGTAACAAACAAGAAGAAGTACTCAATGACAAGGTAAAAACGTTGTGTTATGCACTATTGCAACGAAGTCTGAAGATGACAGATGTTCTTCGTAAAATTACATTTAATGAACTATACACAAGGTTAAAATGACACTCATAAGATCTTTCAGACTCCACTGGAGTCCTTCATCAGACGAAAATGACCGCATAAAAAGTTGTCATAGCATATAAATAAGGTAGTTGCTGCCACTTAATTCAATTCACAGAAGCAAATAAAAAGTCAAGCAATTTACATACCGGAGGCCTGCACCAAACACAGGTAGGAGGGGATACACACTGTTCCAGACTTCAGGGTGGAATGTAATTTTCTTTAATTTTTACAGATACAATGGCTTTCCAGGCCTCGGAAACTTGGGTAGATGAATCCTCGTTGCAACACATATTACGAAGTACATCTGTCATCTTCAGACTTCGTTTTAATCGTGCATAACACGGCGTTTTTACCTTATCATTGAATTTTAGTCTGCACGCACCGTCATAATCATCAAAGAAGACGTACACTATAATGCAGGAATATACGCTATTCCCCTAAAATTTCCGGATTCCTCAATAAAGTCCTCCGTCGGCATGATGAAAATATCTTTATGTCTGCGACATAAGGGCATATGAGGGACACACACGGAAAGGAAGAGGAGCTACTGCTCTTGCAAAGGAAGTACTTTAGAATAGAATGAAAGGAAGAGGAGCTACTGCTCTTGCAAAGGAAGTACTTTAGAATGGAATGAAAGGAAGAGGAGTTACTGCTCTTGCAAAGGAAGTACTTTAGAATGGAATGAAAGGAAGAGGAGCTACTGCTCTTGCAAATGAAGTACTTTAGAATGGAATGAAAGGAAGAGGAGCTACTGCTCTTGCAAAGGAAGTACTTTAGAATGGAATGAAACGAAGAGGAGCTACTGCTCTTGTAAAGGAAGTATTTTAGAATGGAATGAAAGGAAGAGGATCTACTGCTCTTGCAAAGGAAGAACTTTAGAATGGAATGAAAAGAAACTGGTAGCCCCGTTCACAACTTTCAAGGGAACCGCGACCAGAGAGACTAATGAAATTGTAACAAAGCATGATGTATGCAATGATAGTGTATCTGTTGAACTTCCATCACCGTGGGCATCCGTTCTCTACAGGAAAGACAAAAAAGTCTATGACTTACGCCTTTACCTGTTATACTACGTGAACATTGTATCCACGTAATGACTAACGCAAGTTCACTTATACGTAAAAGCGTAATCCACAGGCACGATAAAATCACAATGAAGGTGAAGATGACATTTTAATACTAAAATCTACAAAATTAAAATATAGTCATGAGATTTTTCGTCAGGGTGCCCCTCACATCATCAGCTGTGAGATTGTGAGATCTTTGGTGACAGATATGTTTTATAGTTAGTAAAAAATGACGTCATATACTCCTCGATGCTCGTTATTCAAAGCTAAAAGAAATTAGTAACAGTGTCAATATTATCGCATATCATGTGCACCGTTCCTTCTTGCCCATTAGCCTATTTACACTACGACTGTCTTATTGAGTATATTGGAGATCTCAAAACTTGAGTAATACAATTCTGCAGACGAGTCAGTAGGTGTATCCATACTTTTGGTACATTAATCGGAATGTCTTCATTAAAACTTTGTCGCCGATATCGATGAATAAGTAAACTCTCTGCTAGCAGTGTAGATGATTTTGTTCGAGTACACATAAAAATATATGACATAGGTCATAAGGTAAAATATGAAGTATTCTTAATAAGGCGGGCAAGTAAGGTATTAAATGCGCCTGTCGTTGCTGCACATTGGTGCTCTACCGCACAGATTCCAAGGCTTCAAAGTGTTGAGCCTATGTAATAAGTGCCATTACCACCAGGTTGTTAATTTCATATGGGTATACAATAGATCCCACACTCTTTGGTTTCAAGGGAAACATCACGATCTTTACGAATGTTTTGAAATAAATTGCTCGTTTTTAGTCCAAAATCTATTTTATATTTTTTGCAAATATCCTTTAAAGTATTTGTAATTAAAGGCTGATATTCTATTGAGCCAACGTATTTGATGTTAGTAACACCTCTTTCAAGTGTAGTAGATCCCTATCTTTTGTATCGTGATATTATACCTTGCATGCATTTTTGGGGATATCCATTGCAACCTGCATTATATTTCTGATCTCTGGATTTCTATAACTTGCATTTGACGAATGTGTAAATGCTCGATGGATCAACAATCTAAAAGCCGCAGTATTGTACGTATTTAAACGGATGACTCGAATTGTACGGAATGACTACAGCAGAAACACATGGTTTACGATATACACAATATTGCATATTATGAGTGTTGGTAAAGCCGCAGTCTTGTACGAATTTAAACGGATGACTCGAATTGTATGGAATGACTACAACAGAAACAGATGGTTTACGATATACACAATATTGCATATTTTGAGTGTTGGTAAAGCCGCAGTTTTGTACGTATTTAAACGGATGACTCGAATTGTACGGAATGACTACAGCAGAAACACATGGTTTACGATATACACAATATTGCATATTATGAGTGTTGGTAAAGCCGCAGTTTTGTACGTATTTAAACGGATGACTCGAATTGTACAAAATGACTACAGCAGAAACAGATGGTTTACGATATACACAATATTGCATATTATGAGTGTTGGTAAAGCCGCAGTTTTGTACGTATTTAAACGGATGACTCGAATTGTACGGAATGACTACAGCAGAAACACATGGTTTACGATATACACAATATTGCATATTATGAGTGTTGGTAAAGCCGCAGTATTGTACGTATTTAAACGGATGACTCGAATTGTACGGAATGACTACAGCAGAAACACATGGTTTACGATATACACAATATTGCATATTATGAGTGTTGGTAAAGCCGCAGTTTTGTACGTATTTAAACGGATGACTCGAATTGTACAAAATGACTACAGCAGAAACAGATGGTTTACGATATACACAATATTGCATATTATGAGTGTTGGTAAAGCCGCAGTTTTGTACGTATTTAAACGGATGACTCGAATTGTACGGAATGACTACAGCAGAAACAGATGGTTTACGATATACACAATATTGCATATTATGAGTGTTGGTGTCATGCTTGATATGCAGATCCACATAAGGAATCGTACCCTCTTGCTCTAATTTTATGTGTTTGTATTTTTATATCAAGTATTTACATTTTCAAACCTCGTTATGTTCTCCGGGTTTTTATTTTAAACTCCAAACGGCTCATAATTCGTCTAATGTAACTTACATTGACACCCCCCCCCCCTCCGTTGGCAAGCGAAAGCTCGGCGAATTAAAATACTCTTTCTTACTACACCAACTATGGATTTATGTGACTTTATTGTCTTTTCGGTTGTTACGGAGTATTTACAAGCTTTTGGATATTTCCTTAAGATCTCTTTTAAACAACAATGTGGAAGACATTGATTTGCTCTCTGTGAGGTCAGCCATTCCCTTTTTTCCAGAGACTTATGTTAGTTCCAGCAGCTTTTTCTCCAGAAAAAGAAACGCATTAAGTGTTGTTATGTGAGCAATAATATTTGTTAATTTTTCTGTCAAGACCTTTGAATTTGTGTGTAAACTTCGGCAGCGATTAATTTCTCATGCACACGTTGTGTAAACGTCGGTATTTTTCATTTCCTTTGCCTTTCGATTCAGTGAAAACAGTTGTCGTTGTTAATTATGAGTAAAACCTGGCAGTTATTAATTCCTTTTAGGAATTTGTATAAGGGCTCGTGACTTCGTGCAAGCATTGGCAGTTATTAATTCCTTACGTAATGACTGTAGCTTTGTGCAAATATTGGCAGTACGTAATGCATTAATTTTTATGCATTTTTAACTGTACATAATTATCAACAGCTACTTAAAGGCAAATAACCCAAGTTATTAATTCTTCGGTTCCCGCTGAGGGAGTTCTCTTAGAAGGCAAGTTTTTCGATCCGACGACGAAAATTCACATTTTATAAAACGTAAGTATCCTTCTTCAACTTCCCGTTCTCTGGAGTCAGCAACTTTGAGAAATCAGGGATTCATCCTAGCCTTATATGCACATCCGTATTATTAAACGACCAAAAAAAAAATTAGAGTTTGTGACGCACATTCGTTGCATTAGCAAAGATTATTGCATCACAATGGAAAGATCTGAGAAAAAAAATGAACCCATTAGGTAGATCAGAAAGAAATACGGGATTACGCCATATAATACAATTTTGAAGATTGAAACTTGGTCGTTCTGGGTGGTGTAGTGGTTAGCACACCCGGGCGTTTTCTGGGAGACGCGGGTTCGAGTCCCACTCTAGGACGATGAAAATTTTCAAGTTTTCGGATATTATCTGACTTACCATCCTTGTTCCATTAGATAGATTTAATTCGGAAAAAAGAGTCAGAATGTAAGAAGGAAATACAATATCCCAATATAAAATATATCACATAGAGAGACTGAAAGGAAAAAGGGGAAGAGCTGCATTGTGCATATATGCCAGTAATCTGCAAAATATCAAACAATGCTTCACCACGGGCTGAAAGGAAACACTCTGCGAACATGTATGGATATACAGGGTGATCAGACTCGACCGTACCATAAACCTACCGGACGATTCCTCGTGGAGAAAGAAGCCGAAAACCGTTGTTCGATCGGACGTCGCATTCCGGAGATGTACGCGCCGAAAGTTTGTGACGTCACATCCGGTAAGAATACAGACATTAGCAATAACTTACCCAATCACTTTGACAGAAAACATGTAATTTATTGATGTGTACCACTATAACACAAATGATAAAACACGTGGATTCGTGTCAGATTGCAACATGTGTTCAAAAAAAAATGACCACCTTGTAGTGCGGAACAGGCGGCAGCACGCCGAGGAATAGACATCCGCAAGCGTTGCAGCATAGCAGAGGTTACAGTTGTAAGGCGTGTAAGGTGGCCACTAGGTCGTGATGGCTACTGACAGGCTGTCGATATACCAGTTCCTTTAGGTGACACCAGAGGAAGAAGTCCAGTGGTTTAAGATCCGCCGATCTAGTGGGCCATGCGACAGTGCCATCACGGCCAAGCCATCGACCGAGATATTCCGTATCCAGCCACTGGCGAACATTTACAGCGTAATGCGCCGGTGCTCCATCATGCTGGGATAATAGATTTCTGAGAACTGCCAATGGTACGTTTTCCAGTAAGTCCGGCAGAACATCACGTAGGAACACCATGTAGTTGGCAGCTATGACACGTTCGGGAAGAAGATATGATCCCACTAGGATATCGCCCACAATACCATACCAGATATTAACACTCAACCGTACCTGGTGAGCGTGTTGCGTGCGGATTGTCTAATGCCCAAACATAACTATTATGAGTGTTGCAGATACCCTGTCGTGTAAACCTTGCTTCATCAGTCCACAAGATCAGGCGGATGAAACTATTATCAGCAGCCACTCACAGTATGCCTGTCTTCGAGGATAATCCTGTGGTAATAGGCTTTGCACCCGTGTGATGTGATATGGATGCAGGTCTTCGTCGTGTAGAACGGTAAGTACGGTACTTTTGGTGCACACCGAACTGTCGCACAATCGCACGGCTACTGGTCGTTGACTCCTCCTATTTGAAATCTAGTATGGCGTTCTAGAGAGATGGTGTTCTCACAGAGAGTCCAGCGCCACTGTTAATACTTAAACGTGGTGCGACATTCCCTGTATCACGCATTCGAGCGTCAAGCCGGCGTATGACCTGGGCGTCCGGATGCCGTCGTGCTGGGTATCGCGCGCTGTAGGCCCTTGCTGCACGCAATGCTGAACCATGCCATTCCCCCAATAGCAGATACATGTCACAATGCTCTCTCAAACTGTACGGCATATCTCTACCCAGACTACTGTCAAATTTACCGACGCAGTATGAGCTTACCTGCTACCGTCGCCAACCCTTTTTATCCCTACCTGCCGTATAGCGCAGGCGTACAACTGATGGTTTCACGCCACCACGTCCTTCGAATTTGCATACCCACCCCGTGCCACATTTTTAAATGCTGATTGCCTTTTTCTTTCTTTTTTTTTTTAATTGGAGGTTTAACGACCACCGTGAGCAACTCAGTGGGCTATAAGTAGTTGTTCATCCTGAATTTAGGACCACTGGTTCCAGGGAAGGGAGAGAGTCAGTGACGTAGGACAAACACAACATACATGCTTCACCAGGATTCGAACCCGGACCCCTTTCGGACAAATAATCAGAAGCCATCGCCTTAGACCACTGCACCACCGGGGCGGCTTGATTGCCTTGTGAAACGTGCGTCTGTATAACTATCCACGTCGCTCTTCAGCGAGCATGTGCGTTACCGGATATGACGTCACAAAACTTCCGGCGCGTATATCTCCGGAATGCGACGTCCGATCGGGCAACGGTTTTCGGCTTCTTTCTCCACGACGAATCGTCCGGCAGGTTTATTGCGCGGTCGATTCTGACTACCTTATATATTCAAATTCATCGAAAACTTGAGACTTGGTCGTTCTGGTTGGTGTACTGGTTAGCACACTTGGGCGCTATCTGGGAGACGCGGGTTCGATTCCCGCTCCAGAACAACGAAATTTTCAAGTTCTTGGATATTTTCTGACTTACTATCCGTGTCATATTTACACCAAAAAACGGATTCTCATCTTCAAAATTTGTATTGTATGATGTGATTCAGTATTCCATTCATGAAACAATTTAAACATACATTATGTTGACAAAAGTCACCGGAAACCCTTCAAAAGCAAATGAACTGATCTGCTGCGTTGTTACGATACGTGGTACAGCTGCAAACGGTAAAAAAACAAGCCTGCAGCTGGCCGTGATCATATCGCATTCTAAGGTTCACTGAAAATGTCGCGGCGGGAGAGAACTGATTTTGAGAAAAGAGCGGTTTTTGGTTTGTTATATTAGTGGGTTGTCCATAAGAGGAACCGAGACGCATTTAAACATAACCACTCTAACTGTTTTGGATGTACTGAATAAGTGGAAGACACATGGCGTGCCTGAAGTAGCAAAACGTACCGGCAGACCAAAGAAATCAGTGATAGAGGACGTCGAAGCCTCAGGAGAGTCGTCACAGCTAATCTACGGAGTACTGCACAAAACCTCAGTGTACAGGTGCGTAGAAATGCTGGATACTCGGTATATGCACGTACCATTCGCAGAGAACTTCATTCCATGAGTTACCGTTTTCGTCCGGCTGCTCATAAGCCTTTCATCTCCACTCGGAATGCTATTCGTCGTTTAGCATAGTGTAAAGACCATTTCGGAATGCTATTCGTCGTTTAGCATGGTGTAAAGACCGTAGATCAATGGAAACGAGTCCTATGGACTGATGAATCCAGATATATGATGCATCAGTCCGATGGTCGTGTGTGGGTATGGTGGCAGCCGAAGGAACACTATTTACCACAGTGTGCTGTTCCTACGGTTAAGTTTGCAGCTGGCAGTGTAGCAGTGTGGGGGTGTTATTCGTGGTAAGGCCCCGACCCATCTGTTATCGTAGACAAACCTGTTAACCAGCACATCTACCTCGATATTCTGGACAATTATGCCCTACCAACTCTGTGGAAATACTATGGAACCGAGCCTTGTTGGGACCAAAAGGATAATGCACCGAGCCATAAAACAAGGACTGTTACGGTGGGATTTGACGATAATTCCTTATCGTGTGTGGACTGGCCAGCACAGAGCCCTGATCTTAATCTCATAGAGCACCTATGGGATGAATTGGAGCGCCGCATAAGAAGTTTGGAACCAAGCCATACTACTAAGCAACTGTTAGCGGTAGAATTATGTACACTGTAAAAAATAAGTGGTGTGAATTCACAGAAATTTTCATTTTAACTGTCGTATTTTCACAGATATTTCCGTAGACAGAAATTACGTTTATTTCAGAAAAGTCCATTTCTAGTTTTTCTGTTTTTAAACGGAAATTCCGTAAACTCAACAGCCCTGTACAGTACTCAGGCCCAGATAATCCTGCCGGTGAGGTCAGGATCGAACACCCGACGTTATGTTTGCTCGTCGAACAGGAAATTTGCGCCTTAACCAACTGAACCACAAACGCTCGGGAATCGCTCTCACGTACATCGCAAAACGTATTCCGCGACAAAGAATTTTTGTTTTTTGTCAATGTGAGTGATTTAGTCATTTTATTTTCTGTTGGAGCTTATTATTTATCTGAATACGTTTGTAATTTTTTCCCGATAGGAGGACTTTTCAAAAATTATGCAATTTTCATCGTGGTTTTTCGAAGCAGCAAAATGCTTTGCAATATGATTTTTTTAAACTGACAATGACTTTCATTTATCTTTAAAAAAAGTGAAATGTTCTTTCTATTGTATTATTTCACACACACACACACACACACACACACACACACACACACACACACACATACACACAAAAAAACTAAATATAAAATTTACTCTTGATAGCTATAATAGCTTTTGTCTTAAGTTGTCCAAAGACTGATACACAGACATCGTATAATCATCTGTACAGTAAGTACCCGGTTTCTTGCAGTAATACATTATATAATAAATAGCTTGTGCACCAAATAGGAGAAAGAATATCCTGTGCCACAAAAAACAAAATAAATCTATACGATATGCTACTCACAATATACGATCTCGCTACGGAACTTCAAAATTCGACACACGATTGAAATTTGAAAGTTAATCAAACCTCAAGTATTTCCACGAATCGCTACTATTAGCGGAAATTTCTCGTCATGCGGATATGGAAAAAGTGAGAACGGAGATTTTCCTTTAATATACGAAGGGAATTGCTGAAAAGTTTCTGAGAATTCAGAATTTTCCGTTAACACATCTCTAAAACGGTAATTTACCGTCAATATAAGAAAGAAACTGCGAAAAGGTTTCTGAAAATTCAGAATTTTCCCGTGGCACGAAAAGTCTGCTAAAGTCAGGTTTTTTTCCGTCATTTCACGGAAAAGGTTGTATCAGAAACATGCTTCGTTAATTCACGAAGGAAATGACGGAAACTTGTCCGTGAATTTCAGAAAAATTTTACAGTGTACTGAATGGAAGCGCATACCTATAGCTGTGTTCCAAAACCTTGTCGAAATCATGTCTCGAAGGGTCAGTGCATGCATTAAGGCCGAAGGTGGACCGATAACGTAATAATGTATGCCAATAAATGCTATGTCGTGTTTCACTTCTAGGTGTCCGGTGACTTTTGTCAATATAGTGCATAACACAACGTTAATTAGAGTGATCGCGCATGCTGCGCCCTTATTAAAGACAATGCAAAGGATGTATGAGATGGAATACAGCGTGCCAGGCACGAGGTAAATCCGTTGAGCGGTCCTCGTTACATGCTTCCGGCTTCGTCAGAATGTTCACTGTCTCTCTTATTGCTGTAGTTTTCTGTTTGGTGTATGGTGGCAACGTTTTGAGGTTGTCCCACCGTGGGATCGCCGACAGGAGCCGGGCTTCTCTTGCTAAGGCTGTACAGATTCTACCTAGTTTGACATCACGCTTGTGCTCGGAGATCCGAAGTTGGAATGACCTATTGGTCGTTCCTATGTATACCCTCTACGTTCCATCATGGTAGTCTATTGGAATCGAGGACACACCCGAATCATCTAGGGAGGTCTTCCCCAGTTCCTTGGAGGTGAGTCGGGAGCTGAGTGGTCTAGGGGTTTTAATTCCTATGTCAAATCCATGTTTATTTAAAGCATTTTTCAGGAAGTAGGCGAAGCCCGGAGGATATGGACAAGTCCCAATATAGCGAGGTTTTGGCTCCCTGTTGCTGTTACTTGGGTTCGTGACTTTGGATTTGACTCGCATAGCAAAGGGACATCTCAGTAAGGGAAGAAAACAGATTATGGCACTGAGAAAAGAAGATGGTTCTGCAACAAGAAATAGAGGCGAAATTTTGACAAAAGTGAAAGATTTCTACTCCAAATTATATGAAAGGGATGATACATGTACTCCAGACATTATGAAAGGTACCAGCCCCAGAATTCTTCCAGTCCTCCCAGCAGAAGTTGCACATGCAATCAAGAACATGAAGCGGGGAAAAGCTCCAGGAGAAGATGAAATCACTGTAGACATCATACAAGAAGCAAGTGGAGAAATCGAAACAGTACTCGTCCAAAATTTCACTCGATGCTTTAATGAAGGGAAGATTCCTGAGGATTGGAACACCGCTACAATGATCCTGCTACATAAAAAGGGTGACATTGAGGATCTCAGGAACTACAGACCTATCAACCTCCTATCAGTCGTTTATAAAATCTTCACTAAAGTTCTTTCACACCGCTTGAAGGTGACACTGGACATGGCTCAACCGAGAGAACAAGCTGGATTCAGGAGTGGCTACAGCACAATAGATCATATCCACGTACTGAGAGAACTAATTGAAAGAGCGAGGGAATATGAACTTCCATTGTGCATGGCTTTTATCGATTATGAAAAAGCCTTTGATTCGGTGAAACCATCAGCAGTTACAATGGCTCTGAAATCCTGCGGTATTGAAGATGTCTACATTAATATTATTAATAACATCTATGAAAATGCTAGTGCAAAGATTCGGCTGTTTGAAAAATACAACACACAGAAATTGGAAAAGGAGTAAGACAAGGTGACACCACATCTCCGAAGCTCTTTAATGCCACATTGGAAAATGTCTTTCAATCACTGAACTGGGAAAACAAAGGGATAAAGATTAATGGAGATTATCTAATCCACCTTCGATTTGCTGATGACATAGTCATTTTTGCAACTACATCATCAGAGCTGCAGAGTATGATCCAGGAACTTGCTGACAAGAGTAAAGAAGTGGGATTGAAAATGAACTTTCAGAAGACAAAAGGAATGTTCAATGCTTTTACAAGAAATAAAGATTTATCGATTGATGGAGAAAAGCTGGAGATAACAGACACGTACGTTTATCTTGGACAGCAGATATCAAGTGAGGGTCACATTGATGAAGAAATTAATCGGCGTACAAAACTTGCCTGGAGAGCTTTTGGAAGAAACAGCATAATTTTCAAGAGCAATATGCCATAATTTTCAAGAGCATTATGTCTTAAAAGAAAAGTGTTTGATCAATGCATCCTTCCAGTGCTTACGTATGGTGCAGAGACGTGGACCTTAACTAAAAGAGACATACAAAGGCTGCAGACAACTCAAAAAAGCATGGAGAGGTGCATGCTTGGTGTAACCAGGAGAGATAAGAAGAGGAACTCGTGGATCCGAAAAATGGCAAGAGTGGAAGACATCATGATCAGAGTTAAATCCCTAAAATGGCAATGGGCTGGACATACTGCCAGAAGGACAGACCATCAATGGACAGCCGAAATTTTAGATTGGATTCCAAGGGACAGGAAAAGACCCAGAAGAAGACCACATGCGAGATGGGTTGATGAAATTCGAAAGTATGCGGGAGTGACATGGAGGAGACTGGCACAAGACAGACCGTTGTGGAGGAAACTTGGGGAGACCTTCGTCCAGCAGTGGATTGATAGTGGTTGACAATGACGATGATGATAATGATTGCTATTGTAAGCCCGAGGAAATTTATTTCTTCCATCTGGTCAGTGGTGTTCGAGCAGTTCGTGTCCTCGTTTTGTGTTTTACGACCACAATAAGCATACAAGTCTAAGGAGAGTCACCCGTCCCTAATTTAAAGCTACAAGTTGCACAGCAGAGCCGGTGCTGTATGACAGAGAACCGACCCATGACTCAGACGGAACTCGATCTCGAACGATTAGCCAGAAGCCCACACCTCTTCCCACTCTGCCACCGGGGAAGTAAAACGTTATTATTCTGGCGATAGCATAAACTGGGTTCATGACATTACCATCAGATTTTGAGGAAATTAAATTTTAACATCAAATTTCAGCTTCTTTTTTGCATATTATAACGGGTCGTTATTATCAGCATTAATTTGAATTAATTTAATTTTTTCCGCAAATGATTTTTATAAGTACGCTGTGAGGAGTAATTTCTAAACGATAAAGCTTCCTCCCCAAACACTTTACTCTGATTAAAAGAACGTTTATAGGGCGGCTTCATTCGATGGTTGCTAAGGCGACTGCGGTGTTTGTCTTTCCAGAGGAGCCACTGTTGGATATGATATTTTACACCACACTTCAGGCTCATCTTTTTTCGGGTCGTGTCTTTCCGAATTCATGTTGTACTTTTAAAACGATGGCGAATTTAATATGAACTCGGTTCTTTGGCTCATATTGAAGCGTTTCCTCTCCCTTTCCACAAAAATAAAATCCTGACTTCTGAAACTAGTTTCAGAAAATGTTTTCATGCAGCCGTTGTGCTCCATAAATAAAATAAGAAAAAACTTTAAAATGTAAGCGTTGAACTTTTTATCGCTTCAAAGGCACGCGATTTTTGGTCGGAAAGATAGCGATATGCTTAACCTGTGGATGTTCTTTTAACTTTGTAAAATTTGCTGATTTGAAAACGTGTGCTGTGGCATTCTCTTCACTACCTCTGGGACGGTGCCTATTTCAGAAATTGTTTTTTTAATGACAGCTTGTAAAAGACTTGCTTATACAAGAAACATCATTGTAGTTTTACTTTTGTGCCATGTGACTTTATCATCTAAGAAAGTGGACGACTTTTTTCGAAAACATTTTGCTTCTAAAATGAAAACCACGATGTTCAAAAAAATATTGTAATTCGTTTTCTTCAACATGAAATCAAAGCATATCCAAAGCTTTAAACATGTTTTCAACAATTGCCATTTTTCCGCAGCAACCCAAAGACGCTAACGTGAATAAGGAAATAAAGTCGTAACTTATAAGAGAAGAGTCGAAATCATTCGTTTTAAAACTGGTGACTCCACTCGTCTTCAATTTCCTTTACCAAAATAGCATAGGCGCTTTACCTGGCTTATGTTTGTTTATCAACTAGTGTAAATATTGTTGCATTCCATCGCACTTGTATATTTACATGATTCCATTTGTGGTCCCTGTTTGGCTATGGCAGAGTAGTGCGATGTTTCCTCGAGAGCTCGATGATACGCAGAAAGTCTCTTAATAAAACGGGACTCTTCTTGAACACAAGCCTGACTTTTTATATTCCTCCTCACTTATGACTAACTTCGATAAGATATTATAACTCATAATGGAAACACTCCTCAGACAAGCAAATGAAACACATAAGCCACCGTTGCAGGATTCTCAAAAGTGGCCAGCTTCACTTATTTGAGAAGTTGCTAAGAGCTTTAAAAAGGTGTGGCCTGTAAAGGGCGTTACTTTGAAGAAGAACCTCTGTTTCCTTTTCTCTCTTCCTCTTTCTCTCTTTCTCTCTCTCTCTCTCTCTCTTTCCTAGGCTGAATTTAAAGAATCTCCTACTTTGCCAGCTTCACTTATTTGAGACGCTACGAAGAGCTTTAAAAATGTGAGGCTTGTGAGATAATTTGAAGAAGAATCTCCCTTTCTCTTTCTCTCTCCTGGGCGTAAGTTAAAGATTCTCCTACTTTGCCAGCTTCATTATTTGAGAAGTTGGGAAGAGTTTTAAAAATATGTGGCTTGCGAAGGGCGTTACTTTGAAGAAAAATCTCTCTTTATCCCTCTCCCCCATCCCACCCCTCTGTCACTCTCTCTCTCTCTCCTGGGCTAAAGTTAAAGAGTTTCCTTCTTTACCAGCTTCACTTATTTGGAAGTTGCGAGCAGCTGAAGAAATATGTGGCTTGTGGAGGGCGTTATTTAAAGAACAACCTTCCTTTCCCTCTCTTTCACTTTATCTCTCTGTCTCTGTCTCTCCTGGTCTGAAGTTAAAGAGTCTCCTACTTTGCCAGCTTCATTATTTGAGAAGTTGCGAAGAGTTTTAAAAATGTGTGGCTTCCGGAGGGCGTTACTTTGAAGAAAAATCTCTCTTCTTCCCTCTCCCCCATCCCACCCCTCTGTCTCTCTCTCTCTCTCTCTCTCTCTCTCTCTCTCTCTCTCTCTCTCTCTCTCTCTCTCTCTCTCTCTCTCTCTCCTGGGCTGAAGTTAAAGAGTTTCCTTCTTTACCAGCTTCACTTTTTGGAAATTGCGAACAGTTGAAGAAATATGTGGCTTGTGGAGGGCGTTACTCAAAGAAGAATCTCTCTTTCCCTCTCTTTCCCTTTATCTCTCTGTCTCTGTCTCTCCTGGTCTGAAGTTAAAGAGTGTCCTACTTTGCCAGCTTCACTTATTTCAGAAGTTGCAAACGTATGGCTTGTGAAGGGCGTTATTTTCAAGAACAATATCTCTCTCTCTCTCTCTCTCTCTCTCTCTCTCTCTCTCTCTCTCTTTCGTAGGCTGAAGGTAAAGAATATCCTACTTTGGTAGCTTCACTTATTTGAGAAGTTGCGAAGAGCTTTAAAAATGTGTAGCTTGTGAAGGGCGTTACTTTTAAGAAGAATCTCTGTCTCTCTCTCTCTCTCTCTCTCCTAGGCTGAAGGTAAAGAATCTCCTACTTTGCTAGCTTCACTTACTTGAGAAGTTGTGAAGAGCTTTAACCCTTTAACCGGCTGGAACGAATTAAGTCAGGGTTAGTTAAATGGGCTGAAATGAGTTCGAACGAATATATTCGCTGTCTAAGAAGTGGGCCGAACGCGACTGGAGTGAGTGAATCTGCTCATTAGGCAGCGTTCCTTTCTCCCTTAGCTTTGTTTTTTAAAGTGGTAATTTAAAGGAGACGATTGATACTAATCCTTTCTGACTGATTTCTTGCTAAATAACAATGTCGACGAACCGAAGAAAGGAAAGAGTTGTTTGAGTAACTTGTTTTTGCCCAGTGGCGTGATGTCCGTGTCAGGGGAACTTGCCCTTCTGCTTTATCCCTTCAGTCGTGAAGCAGAGAATAAAAGAGTTTATCATTAAGCAGAGAATAAAAACATATAGAACGGAGCAGATAATAGAGAAAGTCAGAAAGAGTAGAGAATAAGGTCTATAGACTGAAGCAGAGAATAAAGAACAGTAAGATGGAACAGAGAAACTAGAACTGAAAGCAGGAAAGGTATTATCTTGCTGCATGCATCTTACATAAAACTCTGCGACTGTGTGAACATTTCTGTTTGAAGATCGCATATTTTGGTTTAGTTACATTGGCCGCTTAAAGGGTTAAAGATGTGAGGCTTGTGAGATAATTTGAAGAATCTCCCTTTCTTTCTCCTGGGCTTAAGTTAAAGAGTCACCTACTTTGCTAGCTTTATTATTTGAGAAGTTGCGAGAGCTTTAACTCGTTTGTCCCGCAATATAAATGACAAGTGGTTTCCACTGCATTGACACGCATATGCAGTGGAGACCACTTGCGGAACAAGCAAACGTGAGATTTTTGAAAGTCACAGTGACGATTCTGAGCGAAATAAACGACATTAATTTTTGGGTGTGGGGAGGGGTGGATGGTAGATATGTGAACCAATAGGAATTTGAGCTGTACCAATAGGAAACAGGTAAGAAATCATAACATTAGCTACAAACGATGTTTAGTAGAAAGATATATTTGCGCAAAAATATGCTATTTCATATGATACAACATGAAACAGTCTTTGCACAAAGAGAAATTACATTGTTGGCAAATTGTTTCTGTTCTTTTTTTATGCTTTGCTTCTACACAACGAGCACATCGTCTTCTTGTAGTACCTTCTACGGGAAGATGTAATGCTGCTCCAAAAAGTTGTATTTTCTTCAAAAGAGGGCCTTGTCTTGGTAATGGTAAATTAGTGTTTTTCTTTCCGTCGGCAATCAGTTCTTCAGCAAGATCTACCAGAAACATGAGGAATGCCGGGATTCCCCGAGCCTACCGCCGTTAGCGCCGTACAATATGCAACGGAAGTTGCACGAACTACTAATCCATGGTATCCGAAGGAGGTGCGTCTGTAGTCTTCACTGCAAGAACAGTGCAGGAGGTGCTATACCAATATCTCCTGTTTTTCTTACACAGACGAAATTACAGTATTGATTTCATTAATAACATTTTTGACTAACATATAATCTTACCTAAAACACTTCCATATAAAGAAATGCATTGACGAATTCGTGCGAACAACATCAATGACTACAAGATACCGTCTAAGCACGATGTGAATGTACTTAGATGGTATTTTGTAGTCGTCACTTCCATTTAGCCGTCTGCATTACCCAATCTCAGCGAAAGTGTCCCTCCAGTCTTCCACGTGTTAACCTCTCAGCAAGCGGTAACACAAAACCCCGCCGTGGCACAATATTTAACTGTCTGTTAAGCGTCCTCCAGTTTTTCGGTAATTTGCACTCTTTCTGGTACATATGTGTACACTCGGGACGAAAAGGTTAAAAATGTGTGGCTTGCCAAGGGCGTGACTCTTCGGTAGAATCACGTTTTCTCCCTATCCCGGGCTGAAGTTAACGAGTCTCCTATTTTGCCAGGTTCATTTATTTGTAAGTTGCGAAGAGCTTTAAAAATCTGTAGCTTGTGGAGGGCGTTACTCTGAAGAAGAATCTATATTTCGCTCTCTTTGTCTCAATCTTTTCTTTCTCTCTCTCTCTCTCTCTCTCTGTCTCTCTCCCTCTCCTGGGCTGAAGTTAACGAGTTTCCTATTTTGCCAGGTTCACTTATTTGGAAGTTGCGAAGAGCTTTAAAAATCTGTAGCTGGTGGAGGTCGTTACTCTGAAGAAGAATCTATATTTCCCTCTCTTTCTCTTAATCTCATTCTTTCTCTCTCTCTCTCTCCCTCTCCTGGATTGAAGTTAAAGAGTCTTCTACACTGCCAGCTTCACTTATTTCTTCTCTCTCTCTCTTTCCCTTTCTCTCTGTCTGTCTATCTTTCTCTCTGTCCTTGTCTCTGTCTGTGTGTCTGTCTGTCTCTCTCCGTTTCTCCTGGGCTGACGTTAGAGTCCCCTACTTTGCCAGCTTCGCTTATCTGACAATTTGCGAAGAGCTTTAAAAATGTGTAGCTTGCAGAGGGCGTTACTCTGAAGAAGAATCTCTATTTCCCTCTCTTTGTCTCAAATTCTCTCTCTATCTCCCTCTCTTGGGCTGAAGTTGAAGAGTCTCCGACTTTGCCAGCTTCACTTATTTGAGAAGTCACGAATAACTTTACAAATATGTAGTTCGTAGAGGGCGTTACTTTGAAGAAGAATCTCTCTTTCTCCCTCTCTCTCTCTCTCTCTCTCTCTCTCTCTCTCTCTTTCCCTTTCTCTCTGTCTGTCTCCTTTTCTCTCTGTCTCTGTCTGTGTGTCCGTCTGTCTGTCTGTCTCTCTCTCTCTCTTTCTCCTGGCCTGAAGTTAGAGCCTCCTACTTTGGCAGCTTCGCTTATTTGACAAGTTGCGAAGAGCTTTAAAAATGTGTAGCTTGTGGAGGGCGTTACGTTGAAGAAGAATATCGCTCTGTTTCTCTCTATTTATCTTCGGGGCTTAAGTTAAAGAGTCTTCTACTTTTTTTCACACGAATTTTCCGTCATAAGAGAATGAAGCTTACGTCATTTTTCTCCATAGTCTGCAAGACGTCTCACACAGTTTTTTCACATTCTCCACCTAGGGAGCGCCTCTTTGAAGCATTTCAGAGGAGGCTCAGAGAAATGCGGCAGATGTACAGTAAGTCTAATATGTATGAAACTTTGTAAGTCCAACATACATATCGCTGTACAGCGAACTGGTATAAGTTCAATGAATATCAAAATTTCGAACCAATATTAAGAAAAGGCCAATTTGCTTACACGTAATATAATTTTTACCTATACGATAACCCATGGAAACTTTTGATTATTATTTGGAAGGTTCACATAAAATGAAGCTAAAACCTAATTTTAAAACTTGTAGAGTTAAAATGCATTGATGTTTTAAATTTACGTTATGAAAAGATTCGTTCAGCTAAAGCAAATGGCCGGTTTTGAAAGCTGTGGAAGGGAAATTCCGATTACTCTGCAAAGATTACTTTGCCTAAGAAAAAAAATTAAGATTGATTTTCTTCTTAATTGTGTGTATATTTTAAATAGATATTGTGAAGAGATCACTTCAGCTAAATAAAAAAAATATATAATAAGTTTCATGGCCATTGCATCACAAGTGACGTAATATTTCGAACTCCGGTCAAAAAAGAAACCAAACTATCCTAACGAAAATGTTATTTTACGATTACCAGCCTGCCCTTAATATATGAAAATTTGGAATTTGTTACAATGAGAGTGATCGATTTTCTTACGGAAATAAAATGTTTTTTTTAAGGTAAAAAAAGATTTAGTGCTTGAGAATTTCTGATTGTTGCACCCATGCTAATTTTCATTTCGCATGAAATCCGGAAAAACACTAATTTTTAGTTAGTATTGTTTAAGATTTCATGAATCGTTGGACTTTCAATTCATTAGACATTATACCGATTAATACGCTCTTCAGCGAATTATTTTTGTGAAGTATAATGTTTTTATGTAAAATTAGTAAAAGTAGCTTTAACTATTGGGTCGATGTATAAAATTTTTCCGTTTTTTTTTTGTTTTTTTTTATACGCTCATTCCGTTTTTTTCCCCCTTTTTTTCTTGTGTACGCTCATTCCGTTTTTTTTTTGTTTTTTTTTGGATACGCTCATTCCTTTTTTTTTTGTATACGCTCATTCCGGTTTTTTTTATACGCTCATTCCGTTTTTTTTTTGTATACGCTCATCCCGGTTTTTTTTATACTCTCATTCCGGTTTTGTTTTGTATGCGCTCATTCCTTTTTTTTTTTTTTTGTATAAGCTCATTCCGCTTTTTTTTTGTATACGCTCATTCCATTCCATTTTTCACGGCACTACAGGAATGGGTTACATGAAAAGGGAAAACGGAATTAATCAACTATGTATCTCCCCACCCCCCACCCCCATCGTTTACAATACGATGGTGTCCCAACGTCTGGATAGGTCTGTAATGCCATTCTTAAAAAAACGTGCAGGTTTTGCTGCGAAGAAATCATCAAAGAAATTCTGGAGATCAACATCATTGCTGAACGTTCTGCCACGGAGTGCATTCGACAAAGATCGGAATAGGTGATTGTCTGAAGGGGTGACATCTGGGCAATATGCCGGATGAGGAAGGATCACCCATTTCATGTCCTGAATGGCCATTTTGGTCATGTTTGTACTGTGAGTGCGTGCGTTATCATGTTGGAGAAGGACATCATGCCGCCGATGACCCTGTTTCTTCTGAATTGCTCCCTCCACACGGCGGAGATGCTCACCATAGAGCGCAGCGTTTATTGTTCGATTTCTCGGCATCGTTTCCCAGTGAATAATGCCTTCCATGTCCTACCAGACACACAACATGATCTTTGTAGGATGAAAGTCATGTTTTGCACAGGTGTGGGCGTTTTGTTTGGGCTTAACCATTTCCTACGATGCCTGAAATTCACGTACAGGCACCACTTTTCATCTCCAGTAACTATACGTGACAGAAAGGGTTTGTGTTGCTGAGAACATTCGCGATAACGGCCGAGCAAGGAACCACATATGGCAACACGCTGATTCTTGTTGTTCTCGGTGAGAGTGTGAGGCCCCCAAGACCCCAATTTCTGAACCTTTCCCATACGTTCCAGGTGTCGAACCATTGTGGACTGATCACAGTCCATCTCAGTTGCCAATTCGCGTGTTGTTTGACGCGGATCCAAGTGGATGAGATGGTTCAAACGATCCTTATCAAAGTGAGATGGACGACCTGAGCGTGGAGAATCGTTGAGGTCAAAATGGCCACCCCTCGGAACTGCTCAAACCATTTGCGGGCTGTCCTGGAGCAATAGCATACTCCCCATACACAGCATAAATTTGTTGAGTACCCTCGGCGGCTGAGGATCCGTTGTTAAACTCGTAAAGGAGCAGATGTCGGAAATGTTCATTCCTCTCTGCTTGACACTCCACACTTCCAGGCTTGAAAACCAAAAATACCGTAAGCCACAATCACACAACGCAATATGATTTGGATACATGATATTACTGGCTACATTTTAATATACAACTGGCCGTCTGCACCGTCAATACTGACCTGATTATCACTCGTGAAATAAAACGGCATGAACTTATGCATCAACACAATATTATACACTGCCGGACAATTGCTAAGGACGGATGACAATAGCAACGATAGCAACCATAAAATGGAAGGCAGGAAAATGTAGAAACTAGCATAAGTGCGGGATACAGTAAGACGTGTTGTGCATATGCAAATTTTGGATTGCCGAACTTGTTCGTGACGTCATAGCGCTGATAAGAGATATAAAGGATTAGACTCGTATTGACCGTTGTTGTTCAAACGCAAAGTTGAAAGGGAAAGAATCAATTGACGAACTTGCAATTTTCAGTAAATCTTCCCGACATCACCTAGATGATTTTACGCGTAGCCGTATTATTGGCAAGATAGAAGAAGGGCGAAAAATAACAGATGTTACCAGGGAGTTCGACGTCAGCCACAGTGTTGTTTCAAGGCTTTGGAAATCATTTGAAACAAATGGAGAGTGTAGCAAACGTCACGGGGAGGTCGTGTTCGCAGTACGATACCTGCAGAAGATCGGTACATAGTGCTATCAACAAAAAATACGCTGGCGCAGCACAGCTAGTGAGGTAGCAAATCAGTTTATGACTGCTACTGGCAAGCGAATCTCCCGAAAAACTGTCGCCAGACGTTTG
The DNA here is from genome assembly GCA_039090855.1 of Macrothele yani. NCBI lineage: Eukaryota > Metazoa > Arthropoda > Arachnida > Araneae > Macrothelidae > Macrothele > Macrothele yani. The sequence continues at coordinate 126,160,350 of CM077002.1, forward strand.
CATGAAGGAGGACTATACGCCCGCCGTCCTGTTGTGTGCATCCCATTGTCCAGATGTCACCGTACCGCCCGTTTCCAATGGTGCCATCAACATCGCAATTGGACTGATAACGACTGGTCTGCTGTCCTCTTCTCAGATGAGAGTAGATACAGTCTATCGTCTTATTGTCGACGACAACTGATCTGGCGTGATAGTGGTACTGCATATTGTCCAGCAAACATACAGGAAAGGGACCGATATCCGACATGTAGTGTCATGGTATGGGCTGGCATCATGATCAATGGCCGTACGTCCCTCTATGTGCTTCCAACTAGGACTATGACTGGCCAACGATACATTAATGATGTTCTGCTACCTCATGTTCGCATGTTCCGTGGTGCTGTCGGTGATAGATTCATTTTCATGGACGACAACGCAACATGTCATCGAACAGTCGCTGTCCAGGAGTGTCTTGAGAGCGAGGATATTCAACTCCTCGTATGGCCAGCACGTTCTCCAGATCTGAATCCCATTGAAAATGTGTGGGATGCTTTGGGGAGGAGTCTTGCTGGTCGCCAATGCCCTCCAATAAACAAGGACACCCTCATCGGTGCACTGACAGAGGAATGGGATAAATTACTCCAACAGCTGCTTGATAATGTTGTGCAAAGCATGACACGACGTGTGGAATCTTGCATCGCCCTCCATGGTGTCCATATCCCGTATTGACATCTTACGCCGGAACACCTGCGGACGGTAATTGCATTTTTCACGTTTACGTATTCTGCACAAATTGGCCTGTTTGTCCCTTGAACACGTTCCAAAGCCTTCTGGATTTCAGAGCACAATAAATTGTCTTTCTTGTAATGTCCTGGCATTCTGATATTATTTTATTTCACTTGGCATCCAACCACACTTACTTTCTTATGCGCTATATAGCCGTTTATGATCCGTCCTTAGCAATTGTCCAGCAGGGTATTAACTTGAACTGTTAGCCAATGTCTTCAGCGTTTATGTTAATTTTTTACTTCAACAAACATTAACATCACAGTAGCTTGACTGCAGAACATAGCAGGATCACAGCTCGTTAGGTTTATAGCCCTGTAACAATTTCGTTTATTGTTACAGGACCTAGATAACTTAATACTCAACAGATGAAAAGTTGTTAACTAGACATGTAATTAACATCAATAACTGAACAAAAGCCAGCAAGAATATCGATAAATTATGTCAATATTAAAATATTCTATTGTAATGGCACGTACGCACATTATACAGGGCCTGACTAAGATACCCGAGGCACAGGGTCAGTAAAATGGCGAGACCCCATCAAAACCAAAGTGCAAAGTTTCGGTCATTTAAGGATACAGTACCAATAAAAATTGGAAATGGCGTGCTGCAAGATGACACCATATCCCGCAAACACTTCAATGTCACGTTGCAAAATGTTTTTCAATCATTGAACTGGGAAAACAAGGAGGAAAAGAAAAACGGATATTTTTTAATTCCCCCTTCGTTTTGCTGATGACATAGTCATTTTTACAACAACCCCTTCAGAGCTGCAGATCCAGGAACTTGATGATAAGAGTAAAGAAGTATGATTAAATATAAGCTTTGAAAAAACATTGTTGTGCAACGCTTTCACAAGAAATGAAGATTTTTTGATTGACAGGAAAAATCTGGAGCTAACCGATACATACATGTACCTTGGGCAACAGATCTCAACCGAGGGTCACACTGATGAAGAAATCAACAGACGTATAAAACTTGGTGGGAGAGCTTTTGGAAGAAACAATACAACTTTCAAGAGCAATATACACGGTCGAGTCACATTACTGTGACCATCAGCTAATATCCAAAGTAACCGCAGTGTACAGCCCGGACAGTAGCTAGACGGGCTGGGAGTGACTCACTAAGGCGCTGGAAGGTGTTCACAGGTATGTGGAGCCATGCTGACTGCAGTTCATCTGACAGCTGCTAGAGGGTGCGTAATGGAGGATCCATAGAGCGAACAACACGATCGAGGTGGTTCTACAGATGCTCAATTGGGTTTTAGTCTGGGGAATTACGGGGCCAGGGAAGTACTTCGGAGTCTTCATCGTGCTATTCGAACCACTCTCGGACATTCCTAGCTGTGTGACACGTCGCATGGCAATCAGCATGTATGGTTGTACGTGGTCTGTAAGGATGGATGCATACGAATTAGGTCCATAGTGCCTTCCACAGGTATGAGTGGATCCAGGGAATGCCACGAAAACATTCCCCAGATCATGACGCTTGTGTTCTTCCAACAATGGTTGAAAAGTGTTTGTTCTCCGATGATTCTCGCCTTATACGTCAACGTCCATCCGTTTGATGAAGCAGAAAACGTGACTCATTGGAGACGGCAATCCTTTGCCAATCAGCGGAGGTCCAATTCCGAAACTTCCGTGCAAATGTAAACCTTTTCTGCCGATGCACCTTCGTTAGCATAGGTGCAGTGACCATCCGTCTGCACCGGAGTCCCATACTCATCAGGCTTCGCTGAACTGTCGTTTTAGACACACTTCCGGTAGCCCCCCGGTTCATTCAGCCAGTAAGTTGCTCTAATGTAGCGTGTCCATCGGCCCTCACGCGCATTCGAAGCCGACGTCACCTCTCACATCAACGGCACGTGGTGCTCCGCAGTTTCCACTTCAGTTATTCGCAATGGTGCATTTTCTCCAATCATGATACACTTTAACGCCAGCAGCACGCGAACAGTTCACAAACTGCGTTATTTCAGAAATACATCCACCCTTGGCCTAAAGCCGGTAATCATATCTTTTTCCAAATCTGATAAATCGCTCCTTTTATCCATGGCAGCAACGAGTGATAAGCTTTCGGAATGCCTACGGCATACCTTATATACCCCTCAAGACAGCTCACGACACGTGCTTTCTTTCATTAGCTACGCGCTGTTGACGTCAAAAGTAAGAGGTGGTCATAATAATGTGACCCCACAGTGTATTAATATGCCTTGAAAGAAAGTATTTAATAGATGCATTCTTCCAATGCTTACGTACGGACCAGAGACTTGGACTTTAAAAATATATATATACAAAGTCTGCGGACAACTGAAAGGAACATGAGGAGATTCATATTCGGTGTAACCAAGAAAGGTAAGGAGAAGAACTCGTGGATCAAGAACCCGGAAATGGCAATGGGTTGGGCATTTTGACAGAATAACTGACCACCTGTGGAGAACCGAAATTTTAGATTTGATTCAAAGGGACAGGAAAATCCCCAGAAGAAGACTGTGTGGAAGATGGGTGGATAAAATTCAAAGCATGCTGGACTGACATGGAGGGGACTGGCTCAAGATAAACTGTTGTGGAATAAACTTCAGAGACCTTTATCCAGCAATGGATTGATAATGGTTGGCAATAATGATGATAATGATGATGATGATGAGTGTGTATGTGTACTACGTATTTAACCTTCATCAAATGTGAGAATTGTTTCATATTTCATCCCAGATAACTAATCAGATTGTGTAATAGTTCAAATGTCGTACAATTTGATTAATAATCTACAAATTCGTAGTAAAAACTTTTAATAATCTTAGAATTTAAAATAAATTTTAAAGCAAAATTGGTTGTTATCTTGAAGTGAAGCCGCGATTTCCGAGAAAAGTAACAAAGGGTTTTGTGAAAATTGAAACTGCTTCTTCAATGAAAGCATTGGAGGCTGATTGTTAAGAAGCTTCGACAAAATTTCTCGTGAAATATTACTTTTACAGTAATAATAATGATAACGAGTATAACACACACACGCACATACACAATACTATTTATGGCGATGATAATAGCAGTCATAATAATGAAACGAAGACTAGTAATGATTAGATAATTTCTAAAAGCATTTTATAAAGGGTGCACAACCGGTTATAAGAATTCACCATTCAACTTCACGAAAGATACGTGGTTTAATCCACATTCGAGAACACTCTTATCGTCTGAATACTTTTTTGTTTGATTGAAGGATTGAATCCACCGTGAGCAACTCGGTGGGCTATAAGCAGCTGCTTGTCTCTAGTTTAGAGGCCCCGGGTTCCAGGGAAGGGAGAGAGCCAGTGCCGTAAGACAAACACAAAATCCATGCCCCACGGGATTCGAACCCGGACCCTTCTCGGACGAATGGACATAAGCCAGCGCTTAGACCACTACGCCACCGGGGGTGGCTTCAATACTTTAGCAAAGGCACGTAGCTCAATGATTAAACGTATATCAATATTGGCACAGCATCAAAGATTGACTAACACAGATTACTAACGGAAGCTCGTTTGAACGTCATGTCATCATCATGACTTCAGTTACATTGTGTAAAGAGCACAGCCTAACACATCGGTTGGTAACAAACTGTCTGAGCTAAGATTGCTTCCCGACAACTAAAGTAACGGTGTCTCTCGAAGACTCGACACATTCGTTCTGATCTCTCGTCTTGGACTAGGTAATTGACCTTTGAACTATAGTTGACCTTTGAGCTTTGGACTAGGTAATTGACCTTTGAACTATAGTTGACCTTTGAGCTTTGGACTAGGTAATTGACCTTTGAATTATTGTTGACCTTTGAGCTTTGGACTAGGTAATTAACCTTTGAGCTTTGGACTAGGTAATTGACCTTTGAACGATTGTTAGAGTTGCCAAACACAAATTCACCAAGATAAAAAAAATGTGGCAATCAGGCTGAAAAACGTTTAACGAAAATAACTCAAATTTATGTAAGCAGACAGAAACTAAAAAGGAGGGTAAAATTGGAGATATACGTCAAAGGAGAAACTGATTTCTACAGAGAAAGTAATACATCTAGGAGCGTAAAAAATGGGAATTTAGGTTTGCAGTTGTGATAGCATTAGATCCCCCGAATAAAAATTCACTTGTCCTATGGAAATGGTTATATATGAAAATTACAAAAACATTCTCATATATTAGACAATCGGGAGAGGTAAGACGTTGCTTCTAAAATTCGTCGCATTCGAATATCTGTGAATGTAGAGATTCGCTTCGATCAGTTTGAATTAGAATGTCCCACATTATACCAAAATGAAGTCTAACCTCCAAGAAAATTCCAGAGCAACAGAAATATCGGTACTTGCATAATGTATTTTGCATCTGTTCAGCTCAAAGTTTAGTTCAAGTGGTATCACCTGAAACGGATTTCAGCGAAAACTAAAACAATTGAAACATTCATGCCCTTATCAAATAGAAAAGGACTTTTTTTTCTTCCAGTCTCCTAGAAACATAAGACATTCTTGACAAATGCGAATATACACCTGCATTACTTCACGGAAAACGTACATCAGAAAAACCCTGTAAAATATATGAAATATTGTGCTTTCTTTCCTTTGTATGATCGAAAAAACATTTTCACAGTGGCAAGCACTCTTAAATTATTAAAGTTTTAGCTGAACAGATGCAACTGAAATGTGGTATTTTGCAGACTTGTACAGTTGGCAAGTAATTTAAGAATTAACACATATCGCGATGTGGCTTGTAATATGTGCATTTAAAGCCTCAAGGCTGTTGCGTACAAAGCACTTGCCATTTCGTTAGTGGCATCAGTTCCAAAAGCATTAAGCTACAGCTAAGAGCACTATTTTATGTAAATTTTAGATAATGAGCTATCTAGTAATAGACACTCATATCGTAAAACACACCAATGCAGTCAAAACCATATTATTTGTCATAAATTGAAAATTCATGATAATACGTAAACGTATATTACGAAACTTCTTGATATTGCACATTTTATGGTGTGACTATTCCTAGGGTTTCTCTTGCAAGTTCTTCCGGGAGAAACATACCCTCCCGGAAGAAGAAACATCCTGAAGAATCATACCTTCCCGGAAGAAGAAACATCCTGAAGAAACATACCCTCTCGGAAGTAGAAACAACCTGAAGAAACTTACCCTCCCGGAAGAAGAAACATCCTGAAGAAACATACCTTCCCGGAAGAAGAAACACCCTGAGAAACATACCCTCACGGAATAAGAAACATCCTGAAGAAACATAACCTCCCGGAAGAACTTGCAAGAGAAACCCTAAGATTAATCACACCGTAATGCAGTGTCAGTAAGGTTCATAAGGTGCGTTCACGTATTATCATGACTTTTAAATTTATAACAAATAATATAGTTTTTAGCTAAGAGCACTATGTATCCGATTTAAATTCGTATCATTTTTTTATATTATCTTAAATTCAGACACCATTCATTGGAGGCAGCAAGCAACATCAATACAACATTTGAGGAAGGAACCGCTTGTGTACCCAAGACGCAACTTTGGTTTGCTAAAACCAGGATTGGTAATATGAGCCTCGATAATGAACCACGCGGTACACTATAAGGAGCTGTTTAGTACGCTGAGTTGGAGGCTTTGATCGAATCCGATTAACGTCAAATGATAAAAGGTCTTGGCGAAAAATTCGGTGAATACTATGCAACCATTTCCCGACATTTAGCACTATAAACAATGCCGTAAAGGAAACACAAGGCTATGATATTAGAGAAATCAGTTCTTTCCCTTTGTGATGTCATTCTCACGTTACACAGACTGATACGTCGGTGCCGTGTTTGACGTCACACACAACAGTGTTGGAAACTAATAGGAAGCATGGGCTTTCACGTGACATCCCTAAAAGAGGGATGTCACCTCTCTAATGTCATGGCCTTATGTTTTTTAGACGAGTAAAATATTCCTTAATCTTTGCCCGTTTCAAATTTTTTGAATTCAGAGAAAATAGAGAACTGTGAACGTTATTTAGTGAACTTCAGATCAGATTATATGTAGAGGATTTTAGGAAGGGAGTGCCTGACCCAAGGTCTTAAGCAACCTTTAGAAATAGGAAAGTCGGAGATTTGGGCTAGAGTGCCCGATAGGAAAGCGACACGGAAGCGAGGCAGAAAGGGGAGGAAGACGCCCCTATTTATTACCGGATGGCCTGTGCCCGGGCTCCGATGGCTTAACGTGCCCATCCGACTCACGGCGGATATTTAGTGCTTCGAGCGTTCGTAACTGCCTGGTTTCGAACACGAGGTTCCTCCGTGGCAGTCGCGAACGTTGACCACTAGGCCATATTTAGTGAACTTTCTGTTACAGCATCTATCTCAAGGCTGAGAAAAGAAAATTTACAAAAAAGGCGCCGTCTCAATTATTTCAAAGTTGTAACACGCAGGGTTACGTATAAAAGATTTGAAAAACAGTGTTGTTTTCTTGATAATCTGATATTCAAAATTTAACGCATAATTACAAAAAACGAATAAATGAATTACGTACAACTGAATTAAAAAAAACGATAAAAACTACAGTAAAATTCCGGGACTACTATAACCGGAAAACGTGTAACAGAGGTTCCGTTGTACTTTGGAAATTACTGTACGCCAATAAAGTGACACACCTTTAAATAAGATCCAATAAATGAAAATGACATTTGCACTTATGAATACACTATATTGACAAAAGTCACCGGACACCTAAAAGAGAAACACAACATAGTTTCTTTTGACATACATTAGTACGGTATCGGTCCACCTTTGGCCTTAATGCATGCACTTCGATACAGGCTTTCGAGAAGGTTTTGGAATACAGCGATAGGTATGCGCTTCCATTCAGTACATAATGCTGCCGCTAACTGTTGCTTAGTAATAGGCCTTAGTTCCAAACTTCTTATGCGGCGCTCTAATTCATCCCATAGGTGCTCTATGGGATTAAGATATGGGCTCTGTGCTGGTCAGTCCACACAAGATACGGAATTATCGTCAAACCACGCCATAACAGTCCTTGGTTATGGCTCGGTGCATTATCCTGCTGGTATCACCAAGGCTCGGTTCCATAGTATTGCCACAGAGTTGGTAGAGCATAATTGTCCAGAATATCGAGGTAGACCGTCTGGTGAACAGGTTTGTCCACGATAATCAATGGGCCGGGACTATACCACGAAAAACACCCCCACACGAGTACACTGCCAGCTCCAAACTTGTTCCCCCGGCTGCCGTCATACCCACACACGGCCATCAGACTGATGGATCGTGTATCTGGATTCATCAGTCAATACGACCCATTTCCATTGATCTACGGTCCACGATAAATATTATTTACACCATGCTAAACGACGAGTAGCATTCCGAGTGGACATGAAAGTCTCATGAGCAGCCACACGAGCAAACCCATGGAATGAAGTTCTCTGCGAATGGTACGTGTACATACCCAGGTTCCGGCATTGTTTCTCATCTATACATTGAGGTCTTGGGCAGTACTCCGTCGATTAGCTGTAACGACTCTCCTGAGGCTTCGACGCGACGTCCTCTATCACTGATTGTCTTTAGTCTGCCGGTACGTTTTGCTGCTTCAGGCACGCCATGTGTCTTCCACTTATTCATTACATTCGAAACAGTTGACTTGGGTATATTTAAACGCATCTCGGTTTCTCTTATGGACAACCCACTAATATAACACCCAACAAGCTTTCCTTTCTCAAATTCAGTTCTCTCCCGCCGCGACATTTTCACTCAACCTCACAGTGCCATATGATCGCGGTCAGCTGCAGGCTTGTTTTTTTTACCGTTTGCGGCTGTACCGCGCGTCTTAACAACGCAGCGAATCCGTTCATTTGCTTTTGAAGGGGTATCCGGAGACTTTTGTCAATATAGTATACATTTGATATAGGTGCAAGCACAAGGAATATGATAAATAGAGTTTCTAAAGTATTGCACTGAAAAAATAAATACGAAGTTAAAGAGAACACAACGCACAAACTGCTTGCGAAAAACATGACAGCAGAACAGAACGCGTGTGAAGGCCTGTGAACAGAAGCGAGTTCTTATTCTCACTCCAGGTGTTTTCCGGGGACTATTCACGTCGCATGGCAATAGCACTTAACGCAGAGCAGTAAAATAATAATAATTTTCTCCGCGCGTGGAAATAATCATTGCGGCTACTGTGAGACGCACTTATAACTTATTTTTCCAACATCCACTTGCAGTGTTTCTTTCAGGACTCTTTGATCGGCGGGGAGGGGAGGAGGGGGTGGCAAATGAAAGCTTAGAGGGAGCAAGTTTTTCCTTTGCAATATATATATAATTTTTAAGTACTATAATTACATATATCGAAGTAATTAATCTACATATAGTAATTACTTCTTCAGACTTTTCAAGAACAAACTTTCTCCAGCTAAACGAGAGTGAGGTGGGGTTGTATTCACATGAGATAGAGGCAGATAGCAGTGAGAGCTCATGTCCGCATAGCTCAGTTGGGAGAGCGTCTTACTCCGGAGTGTGGGGACCAGGATTCGATCCCCGGCGCGCGCAAACTTGTACGTTATATTGGCGCCCGAATTTCCAGAATAACCCGGCGGTTAAGTTTCTCGCAATAATGTGATGTTCTTTCCACAAGGCGAGACAGTAAAAATGAGAATCCTTTCTTCAGTGCTTCGAAAAAATAAATCAGTGTGATGTTACGTTCCACACACCAAATTGTCTGGGAGTTCTCAACTGCACGTTCTTTATGGGAGGACTACCTATAGCGTCACATGTCCCTGGCTGACCCGTGGACCATGCTCCCTTCCTTCTTTCTGGGGGGGGCAGGACGCCCTCGAGATAAATTCAGATACCAGTGAGAGCACATGTCCGCGTACCTCAGTTGGGAGAGAAACTTACTCCGGAGTGAGGGGACCCGGACAAACACTGTACGTTATAAGCCACACAATCTGATTCTGAAAATAGTCAATCACCAAGTAAAAATAAACAGTTGTCTAAATGCTGCCACATAAATGAAAGCTAGATTAAAATGTGAAGTTTAACTTTCCAATTTTCTGTAAAAATCCTTTTGTTTTCACCAAGAGAACTTTCAGAATTGAGCAGAACTGCGAAATAGCTTTTTTTTCATATGATCTAATGATCAGAATTTAAAATGAACATGTGAAATTAAAACTGTAGAATGAAAATACCACTTGGGATTAGTACTTTGCAAATGATTTAGTACTTACATAAAAAAAATACAGCATAAGAAATAACCCATGAAGTTCATAATGGACAATTCATTTAATCACTTTTACTCAGTTACACTGTTGTGTTTTTGATTTTGTGTTTTCACATGTTAGACAGAATGGCTTGAAATTCTCATCTATTAAAATGCATTCAACACACTTCTGATCCTGAATCGCGATTCTGTGACTATCAGGTATGACTAGTCTATTTATTAAATTTTGAAGAACGGCTTATGTCTTAATACACTTTTTAGGCAAAATAAAATGTAATACTTGAACAAATATTTAAAAAAATATATAATTTGAAAAAATATTTGTATTATCAAAAGAAACGAAACTTTCTTTTTCATTATAGCCTGAATTTATTAACATCTGGCTTGATAAAATAAAATGTACCCCCAGGGGAGGGGGGTCAAATGAACGTTTCGGGGGGCTTTGCTCTCCTGGATTTGGGTGTATGCCTGAAAGAAACTCTGCTCACTTGATGCCTGTAGCAGCAGTCAACAGAAAAGAAGAAAGATAAGTTTACAGTCGAAAAAGCTCTCCTTGCGCTCCAAAAGCTCATTAAAAAGTGGAGTTTCTCCTTTAAGCTAGAAAATCGTATAAACGAAAGATATCGCACGAAAAACGTATAACTGGAATAAATTAACGTTAGCAAAAATCGCAGTCAGCTGGAACTGCAGAAATTCACTGATGAAAACGTATATTAGAGAAACGTATAGTAAGCGTTCTGTTATATTTGCAAATAAGCACTGTTTACTTTGCATAACTTCTTGGATTCTTTATAAAAAAACACCTAGCAAAAAAAGTAAAAATCTAGATTCAGACAAATTATTGTTTGGACATTGGTACTTGAGGAGATCACGGCCAAGTATTTCCTCAAGACTCTTTCCTTTAATGTTTATACTGTATAACTCTTAAAATAAGAAGGGACAGGCACCTGCAAAGTCTAGAGTAAGGTAATATCTCGTGAAAAAAGTTCTCATCCTTAAGCTGCAGGGAAGCATATCAAATGTATTATTCCTAGGAAATAAAGTGTTAGCAGAATCGATTTCTGAATGCATTCACTACGTACGTGTCATGGTCCTAAAGTTTTATTCCCTACTTCATTTCTTCCGTGGACTTTCTTTGATCCAGCGAGTTGTTATCGATCTTCTAAGCAAGAATGTGCACGCAAACTAAATATTATTGTGTCTCGCTTCGATTTTTTTTCGTTTCTCCATAACACCACTAGGAAAAAAACTAGCCAGCGAAACTCAGCAGATTTTGGCTGCTCACGAATTTCTATCACATAAAAAATGGAAACAGAAGCGAGAGAGAGAAGTATGAAAAGAAATAGTTAAACTTTGCAGTGCTTCACTATCTTTCAAAATCATTCATCATTTTTTTCAGATGCCTGTTTAATTCACAACCTTCTAGAAACAAATGGGGAATATCTTCAGCACCTTTCTGACAACAACGAAAACATATACGAGAATATAAAACCTCCGTCTTTGGGCCGCATTAAAGAAACCTAGTACATCATTTTAAGAGAATGCAAAACTGCACAGTATCATTCACCATTGTTTTTTTAAATGCCTAATTAATTCACTACCTGCTAGAAACAAAAGGGAATATCTTCAACACCTTTCTGACAACAACGAAAACATGTACGAGAATATAAAACCTCCGTCTTTGGGCTGCATTAAAGAAACCTAGTACATAATTCTAAGAGAATGCACAACTGCAGAGTGTTACCTCATCCCACAGAACCATACAACCTTCTAGAAACAAAAGGGGAATATCTTCAGCACCTTTCTGACAACAACGAAAACATGTACGAGAATATAAAACCTCCGTCTTTTGGCTGCATTAAAGAAATACATAATTCTAAGAGAATGCACAACTGCAGAGTGTTACCTCATCCCACAGAACCATACAACCTTCTAGAAACAAAAGGGGAATATCTTCAGCACCTTTCTGACAACAACGAAAACATGTACGAGAATATAAAACCTCCGTCTTTTGGCTGCATTAAAGAAATACATAATTCTAAGAGAATGCACAACTGCAGAGTGTTACCTCATCTCACAGAACCATACAACCTTCTAGAAACAAAAGGGGAATATCTTCAGCACATTTCTGACAACAACGAAAACATGTACGAGAATATAAAACCTCCGTCTTTGGGCTGCATTAAAGAAATACATAATTCTAAGAGAATGCACAACTGCAGAGTGTTACCTCATCCCACAGAACCATACAACCTTCTAGAAACAAAAGGGGAATATCTTCAGCACCTTTCTGACAACAACGAAAACATGTACGAGAATATAAAACCTCCGTCTTTTGTCTGCATTAAAGAAATACATAATTCTAAGAGAATGCACAACTGCAGAGTGTTACCTCATCTCACAGAACCATACAACCTTCTAGAAACAAAAGGGGAATATCTTCAGCACCTTTCTGACAACAACGAAAACATATACGAGAATATAAAACCTCCGTCTTTTGGCTGCATTAAAGAAATACATAATTCTAAGAGAATGCACAACTGCAGAGTGTTACCTCATCCCACAGAACCATACAACCTTCTAGAAACAAAAGGGGAATATCTTCAGCACCTTTCTGACAACAACGAAAACATGTACGAGAATATAAAACCTCCGTCTTTGGGTCGCATTAAAGAAACCTAGTACATCATTCTAAGAGAATGCACAACTGCAGTGTGTTACCTCATCCCACAGAACCATTCAAATATTTTCTTCCAAATTCTTACCCAACACTTCTAGTATTTAAAGAAATGAAAAATTAATTTAATCATTATGTGGGCCTAACAGAAGAAAGAAAAGAGCAAATTTGCATTAAAAGAATTAATTAAAGTCTTTTTCTTTTCTTAACATTTTCTTTTTATATTGAAATTCACCGAGTGATCACTGAATTATGACTACCACTGTCAAAAGTGGATGCGTTCCGTCGACCATGTGATTTCCAAGAGGACGCGATTAGTCGACCGACGCAGCATTCTCAAGGTGTGAGTGGAACAAAATAGGTTGTAAAATTCGAAGCGTAATCGGTAAACGAAGGGATTTATCGGCCTTTGAGAAAAGGCGGATTGTGGGAGCTCACAGAACGGGTGCTTCGATTTCCCAAACGGTTGAACTGGTGGGGAGTCGCCGTAAAGTGTACCAGGACTGTCGTGAAAATGATCAAACAACGACCCAGAGGAAAAATATTACTCAGGACAGTGGAAGGTTGATGTGAGAGGTGAGCTTCGGGTCCAAGGTCTCGTACAGGCCAATAGACAAAGCACTGTTCAACAGTTGACTGCCCAATACAACAGAGGTCAACCTGGAACAGTATCTGTCATGTCTATGCGTCACACGCTTGCACGTATGGGCTATAACAGCAGACAACCCCGCTGACATCCTCTCCTAACCATGGTTCATGGTTTAAAAGACTCGCTTGGTGCAAAGATCATGCTAGTTGGACGTCGGATGACTCAAAAAAAAAGTGTGCTTGTCTGACGAGCTGCGTTTTTCACTTCACTCCGTGGATGGTGGTGTATGTATTTGGCGAAAACAACACGATGCACTCAATCCATCCTGCCTGGTCACCACATTGCAAGCCGGTGGAGGCGGTTGTATGGTGTGCGGTATGGTTACCTGGCAGGAACTTGGACCCCTGGTGCATGTGGCACAACGTATGACTGGTGCCTACTATCATGAATTGCTCTCTACCTCTGTGCACCAGCAACGGTGCACTTTTCCTGAATGGTGACTATATCTTCCAAAATGACAATGCTCTGACCCTCTGGTCCAATGTTGTGCAGGAATAGTTTGAGGAACACAATTCAGACTTCCAGCATATCGATTGGCCTTCGAACTCCTCCGGTATCAATACCAAAGAGCATTTGTGGGACATTATGGAACGGTATATCAGGTGTCTGGATATACGAATCACCTCCGTTCCCGGATTGAAGGTCTCTCATTACACACAACTTTGTTGGCCATACCTTGTGACGTATATTCTGAATTAACTTTCCTTTTTAGTTTCTTTCCCTATGTAAATCTTGAGTTTATTCTCAGTTGTACTTCACTCTTAACGTGATATCTTTTCTCTCAAACGAATACGTTTGGCAACACAATTGAGGTTGAATGCACGTGACGTATGCCTGATATTGATAAGGACAAGAGATAAACGTGACGACAAAATTGTTGCTTGAGAGCGTTGTAAGAGAGCGAGTTGGGTTGTAAACTGATTATTGATAGGAGTGTTGTGATAATGTGTGGTGTGTGGAGAGTTTAGTGCAATATGCTACGCTACGATGTGTTTGCTACATCCTGAATAAAGCCTCTTTTCCGTAAGTTTGACTTCTGTTGTTTACATGTTTCGTCTGGCCGTTAAGGTTTCTTTCATTTTGGAACTATTTCTTATTACATGGATGTGTTAAATTAACGTAGAAGTCAGACAAGACTTCTTCGTCGTTATAACCTCCTAACTGCTTCCGACATCTTATTGAATCGATGCCACGTTGGATAACTGCTATTCTGAAGGCGAAAAGAAGACCTACTAAGTATTACGTAGGTGGTCATAATTCAGTGATCCCTCACTGTAGAACAAAAAAGAAAATGTTATGAATACTGAAATATAACATTTTCTTTTCATACAAAATAGTACACTGGTAGACCTGGCGAATGATTTTGTATGTTTGGGAAACGGGTTTGACAGAAAAACAGATTTAATGAGGAAATTATTATTAGCAGTACTACTTAAAGTCGCTTTAAAAGTTACAGCTGTTGCAGGAGGGGTGGTCCAAATGTGTAAAAGATCTCGAATGGAAATGAATAAAAGTGCAATTGTTTAGTAATGAAATCTGGAGGCTGCATAGGAGACACAAGTATCGTTAGTGTACTGGCTGGTACAGGAATTTGAATATAAAGGCGACGTAGCCTGATCAATAAGTAACTTCTGATTATTTTTCGGGGCGGATTAAGGATATGTAGATCGGTGTCTCTCGCCGCTATTACATTCTCATGACTAGAGGGCGTTGTCTGGCACAGGAGTTTGAATACAAAGGCAAAGTGCTGGAGAACAGATTAGTGTAATAATGAAGACCAACCTGGAAACATAAGCTCACTTGGAGGTACGCGCGATGATTAGATTCAATGATGTGACGCGCGGTACCGAAAGAAACATTTGAAGCAATCTGAATCAAAGTTACCATTTTGTCTACCTTCATCAGCGCCTCTACATACACTACGTCACTGTCTGTTGTTGAAATCTCCACACTACGTCGCTGTCTGTTGTTGAAATCTCCACACTACGTCGCTGTCTGTTGTTGAAATCTCCACACTACGTCGCTGTCTGTTGTTGAAATCTCCACACTACGTCGCTGTCTGTTGTTGAAATCTCCACACTACGTCGCTGTCTGTCTGTTTAATAATCCTGCGTACCTCTGAATGAAGCCATGTGTCTAGGTAGGTCATCATTTTCACATCTCTAAACGGCGTTTGACATGTTTAAAAGGGATTAGCTGCTTGTCGATGGCTGTTCAATCGTGATAACTCATGTTGTGCAGCGTTCTGCGCTCTTTACTAATGCTAACATCAGTTCCAATAGTTATAGTGTAAAAACCTTTTACCCGTGGCGACAACAGAATCCGCCTCCTTCTGCTACGTAGCTGAATGCTTTCTCAATTAAGCTACACCGACGGAATTTGTGGCTGCAACTTTGCCGTTTTGTCATGAGCGTCATCTCTGAAGTAGGTACGTCACATAGTCTTATATTGGGTTTGTGTGTGATTTGAGGCAATTTTGATTTTTGTTCTAAGCATGTAAATCTCTCCTGTCACGTTTTCGTAACTTTGGAGATATATTGCGTAATTTCTTGGCAGATTGAACACCAGTTAACTTCAATTTGCATACGAAATCACCAACCGTCGAACTTAGAGATCTTCAATAACACTGAAATGTCAAGTATGGATCTACTTCTTATGTGCCATCCGATCATTAATACGCGCTGGAAATAAGTTAACCCTGTTCATCGAGGTATTTGGCATTCACAGTGGTGAAGTCACAGTCATATAGCCCATATCAGCATATTCGTAGTTGGTCCGTGAAGTAGTACTGGCGTAGGACCTAATTCACTATCAATAGAGGGAAGAATCTTGTACCCACAGCCGTGTTATTGTCTCATCATAACCCTAGGAGCCTATTTAAACTTGGTTCTGTGACGTGGTACTTGCGTAGGACCTAGGTCACTATCAATAAAGGGCAGCATCTTGTATTTATAGCCGTGCCATTGTTTCATCATAGCCCTAGGAGCATATTCATAGTTGGATATAAGATGTGGTGCTTGCGTAGGACCTAATTAACTATCAACAGTTGGAAGGAACTTGCACTCACGGTCGTGTTATGATCTCATCATAGCTCACCGCGAAAATGTATAGTTGGGTTTGTGACGTGGTGCTTGCACAGGACCTTCACTATCAATAGATGGAAGCATCTTGTATTCATAGTCTCATCATAGTCCTCCGAGCTAGGTCTGCGACATCATACTTCTACGAGCTAGGTCTGTGACATCATAGTTCTACGAGCTAGGTCTCCGACATCACAGTGCTACGACCTGGGTCTGCGACATCATAGTGCTACGAGTTGGGGCTCCGACATCATAGTTCTACGACTGGGTCTGTGACATAATTCTGCGATGTAGGTCTGCCACATCATAGTTCTACGAGCTAGGTTTGCGACATCATAGTGCTACGAGCTAGGTCTGTGACATCATAGTTCTACGAGCTAGGTCTGCGACATCATAGTTCTACGAGCTAGGTCGGACACATCATAGTTCTAAGAGCTACGCTTGCGACATCATAGTTCTATGAGCTAGGTCTGCGACCTCGTAGTGCTACGAGCTGGGTCTGCGACATCATAGTGCTACGAGCTGGGTTTGCGACATCATAGTTCTACGAGCTACGCTTGCGACATCATAGTTCTACGAGCTAGGTATGCGACGTTATATTGCTACGAGCTGGGTCTGCGACATCATAGTCCTACGAGCTACACCTGCGACATCATAGTCTTACGAGATACGCTTGCGACTTCATAGTACTACGAACTTGGTTTGCGATATCACAGTTCTACGAGCTGGGTCTGTGACATAATTCTACGAGCTAAGTCTGCGACATCATAGTGCTACGAGCTAGGTCTGCGACATCATAGTTCTACGAGCTAGGTCGGACACATCATAGTTCTAAGAGCTACGCTTGCGACATCATAGTTCTATGAGCTAGGTCTGCGACCTCGTAGTGCTACGAGCTGGGTCTGCGACATCATAGTGCTACGAGCTGGGTTTGCGACATCATAGTTCTACGAGCTACGCTTGCGACATCATAGTTCTACGAGCTAGGTATGCGACGTTATATTGCTACGAGCTGGGTCTGCGACATCATAGTCCTACGAGCTACACCTGCGACATCATAGTCTTACGAGATACGCTTGCGACTTCATAGTACTACGAACTTGGTTTGCGATATCACAGTTCTACGAGCTGGGTCTGTGACATAATTCTACGAGCTAAGTCTGCGACATCATAGTGCTACGAGCTAGGTCTGCGCCATCATAGTTCTACGAGCTACGCTTGCGACATCATAGTTCTACGAGCTAAGTCGGCGACATCATAGTGCTACGACCTGGGTCTGCGACATCATGGTGCTACGAGCTGGGGCTCCGACATCATAGTTCTACGAGCTGGGTCTGTGACATTATAGTTCTATGATGTAGGTCTGCCACATCATAGTTCTACGAGCTATGTCTGCAACATCATAGTGCTACGAGCTAGGTCTGCGACATCATAGTTGTACGAGCTAGGTCTGCGACATCATAGTGCTACGAGATAGGTCGGACACATCATAGTTCTACGAGCTAGGTCGGACACATCGTAGTTCTACGAGCTCGGTCTGCGACATCATAGTGCTACGAGCTGGGTCTGCGATATCATAGTGCTATGAGCTAGGTCTGCGACATCATAGTGCTACGAGCTGGGTCTGCGATATCATAGTGCTATGAGCTAGGTCTGCAACATCATAGTTCTACCTGCTACGTTTGCGACATATAGTTCTACGAGTTAGATCTGCGACATCATAGTGCTACGAGCTAGGTCTGCGCCATCATAGTGCTACGAGCTGGGTCGGCGCCATCATAGTGCTACGAGCTGGGTCTGCGACATCACAGTGCTACGAGCTGGGTCTGCGACATCATAGTTCTACGAGCTACGTTTGCGACATCATAGTGCTACGAGCTGGGTCTTCGACATCATAGTGCTACGAGCTGGGTCTGCGACATCACAGTGCTACGAGCTGGGTCTGCGACATCATAGTTCTACGAGCTACGTTTGCGACATCATAGTGCTACGAGCTGGGTCTTCGACATCATAGTGCTACGAGCTAGGTCTGCGACATCATAGTTCTACGAGCTGGGTCGACGACATCATAGTGGTACGAGCTGGGTCTGCGACATCATAGTTCACTAGCTAGGTCTGCCATATCATAGTTCTACGAGCTACGTCTGCGACATCATAATTCTACGAGCTAGGTCTGCCATATCATAGTTCTACGAGCTACGTTTGCGACATCATAGTTCTACGAGCTAGGTGCGCGACGAGCTGTGTGACCGCCTTGGTGGCACAGTGTTCTAAGCGCTGGCTTCTGACTATTCGTCCCAGATGGGCACAGGTTTGAATCCCGGTGAAGCATGAATGTTGTATTTGTCTTACGGCACTGGCTCTCTTCTGGGGCCTAAATTAGGAACGAAGAGTGTTTATAGTCCATTGAGTATCTCACGGTGGTTGTTAAACGTCCGAACAAACAAACAAACAAAGGTTGTGCTTGCGTAGAACTTGAATAACTATTAATTGAGGGAGTGACTGGATGTTATTGGTAGGACAGCATAACACGACTGTAGAAGACTTCTGTCGATAAGTGACCAGAAATTTACTTTGGATTCCAGTGAAAGCTTTCAAATCCCTCTGACTGGACAGCTAGTAGCTGGTGGACAGAAAAACTTGGCCCGCGCCTGAAACATGTTTGTCCTTCCAACAAACAGCACTCTACCAGGATGTAAAGTGTCATCACATATATTTTTTCTTTCCCTCTCTATACCAACTTTCCTATCGTGATCCTCAAGGTTATGCCTAATGTCACTTCGTTTCTGTTACGTGGCTAAAATCGCAACTAGTTGAAGCTGTACAAGCTTCAGCTAGTTGCATTTAAATCTTCTTCGTGGACGTAAACTCCATTAACGGATCGTTGAGTCATTGCTGGAGTTGACCATGGTGGATTTGTAGCTTAAGTCTTGTCCTATCATAAAGAGGTTGATCCATTAATTGAGCATAATGAGCAATAAGTGTCATCGTGTTTTAGAGTAGATGCTCTAAATCTGCCTGTGACCAAGTGGAATGCAACCCGCGTCTAAAAGTTAGTTTGAGAGGTCAGTTTCAAAAACAGACAGGGGTGAGACGCCACGTTGAATAACGTGGAGCAAGGAATCCCTTTTAGGAGGCACAAAAGAGGAACAAGAGGCGTGTCCGCGGGGCATCCATCTCGCCCGGCGTACGAGTCCTAAAGAGGCGACAGTTTCGGTAAGTTATGACACACCGGAGTATACATCCTGCAGAAAATGCACTGACGGGATTGGCTGAAGGCGAGGAAGCTGGGTGAAATCGCATTTCGGACCAAGGTTCCCAGAAATTTGGCGGGCATTCTCTTGGTTTTGCTGCAAGCGGAAGCATGCTGAATAATTTCCCTTGATGGCTGCGGTCATGGGATAGTGGAATTTTAGAGTGGCCGAGGTCATTCATAAAATATCTACGTACATAATAGAGATCATTCTGTACTGCAGTACAGATAATACCAGATAATTGTTACTGTGGAGTTGCTTCAACACAGGCATCTGGCACATTAATGCTCTAAATCTTGTGTAAGAGGAACGTCACCTCATTCTAGGAACTCTCTGAAGAACTTACCATCCAATGGACTCCCCACTGGGATATTTTGAAATAATGACTGATTCAAAGAGGGCCAACTACACTGAAGTGGGTCAGATTTTGTGTACATATACTGCGCCCCTCTGCAATTAGGAGGTGTAAATAAAAACCTGTAAATCGAACCAGTGAGTCCGCTTTCGTAGATCTAACCTAAACAACTAAAAAGTGTATGTAAAATGTAAAAGATAAGTATTGTCAGCAGGTCGTACGGTATGGGATGGTATGGCATACCGGTAGTTAACAAAAATGGAAGTGAGCATACCGGCAGTTAAAAAACATTACCATCCCGGTACGTAATTAATTATAAACCCGTCACAAACTACGTAAAG
Organism: Macrothele yani; assembly: GCA_039090855.1. Classification (NCBI taxonomy): domain Eukaryota; kingdom Metazoa; phylum Arthropoda; class Arachnida; order Araneae; family Macrothelidae; genus Macrothele; species Macrothele yani. Next base: position 126,180,680 of record CM077002.1, read on the forward strand.
AAATTAGGATGAAAGAACACATTTTAACGCAAAAATCGGCAAATGACGTTTTTAACTGATAAAATTGATAAATGATTAGCAGCTGGGCCAGAAAAGACGTTAAAGTGGTTCCACCTAAAATATCTGTCTTATGTTTCTAATGGTAAAACTTCTTTACATATTTTCTTCGCAATCAATGTATTCCCAAGGATGAAAATTCGCACATGGATAAAACAAACTTTAAGTTATAGCATGGGATACTTAATACTTGCTAAAACAAACCATAATTACGCAATCCAACATTTGATTACCTGCTGACGTCCTCAATGTACAGGTCGCGCCATCTATTAACAGGTCTGAACATTACTCCAAGAAAAATAATTGATTTTTAATATAATTATGGTTATGTTTTAGTAAGTTTTAAGTATCCCATGTTATAAATTAAAGTCAGTTTTATCGATGTACAAATTCCCATCCTTGGGAATACATTAATTGCGAAGAAAATATGTAAAGAACTTTTACCATTGGAAACATAAGGCAGAGATTTTAGCTATAAACACCTTAATTGCTCTGCTGATACACTACAGTTTTAGTGTAGCAGCCGAGCACTTAACATACTGAAGCAAAATGGCTCTCGATTTAAAATTTTGGTGTCGATCTTAATGGCAGAAGCACTGTTCCACTTCGACCAAAGATTGTCAGACCTAGATAGACATTTGGGTGGTGGCAGCAATTACTAGACTAACCGAAATCTAAAATTCCAGTAATTACCTGATCGCAAAAGCTACGCACCAAGGCGATATCTAAACAACAAAAATAACATCGAATTGTCAGGTGTAATAAGCACGTCTTTGGAATCCGTTCTGACGCAAATTAAATTTATCAAAGCTATTCAAAGTCAATGGAACTGGTATGGAAAACATTAGTATCTGACGGAAGAAAGAAGTTTTTCAATCGGGTTTTTAATCCCTCAGATATTGCTGTAAACGGAATCATGAACTTACGAACTCTTAGAAACAGAGATTTCGACAAAAATAAGATGTGAATTTACGTCCACTGGTGGGAAAATCATGCATTATTTTAGGAAGAAAGTATTCTCAAAAGGATTTTCCATACGAACGGTATCGGTCCAAGAAACATTTAGAAGAGTTTTCAGGATCCCAGATTTTGATATAAATACATCAGAAGCAGAAATTAACACTTATGCCCCCTGGTGGCCAACCCATTCTTTACCAAACATTAGAAATTATGTAAAAAATATTTTCCATCAGGTCTTGTATGCGATACAGGAAGAACTTTTCAAATCGGAGTTTTAGAAGCAGAAATAACGCAGAAAACGCAATTTACCTTTGTGCCTCCTAGCGGAAAGTCTATGTTTTACTTGAAAATTTTTAATTTATAGGGAAAACATTTCGCATCGGAAACACTATCCAACAAAGAAGGAATTTTTCAAATCGGACTCCTAGAAGTAGAGATATTGACAAAAATAAGATATACATCTACGCCCCTGGAGGAGAAACTGTGGAATATTTTAAGAAGAAAATATTCCGAAAAAGTGTATCGATGTCCACGAAAGAATTTTTTCAATCGATATTTTAGAAGCTCAGATTTTATGGCAAACACTTCAGAACCAAAAATGAACCCTTACGCCCCCTGGTGGGCACAGTATTCTTGACCAAAAATTTGAAATTATATGCAAAAGATTTTCCATCAGGAGGTGTATCCGCAGAAAATTTTTTGTTTTCAAATCGGAGTTTTAGAAGAAGAGTTATAGGGGGAAATGTAATTTACTTTTACGCCCCTCGCGGAAAATCTATGCGCAATTTGAAAAAGTAACTATATCTAAAATACCCTTCCGCATAAATGGAATCGAAAGATAAAATAATTTTTTTAATCGGATGTTTAGATGCAAATATGAGAAATAAAACGTATTTTTGAATTCGACATCATCTGCATATACGCCCTCTAGCAGCGAAGTTGTACATCGTGAAAAAAAAAAAAAAGAACGAAATGAAGGATCATCATTCGCATATTTTAAGCTTCCCAATGCAAAAAGAATTTTTCAAATCGGACTAATAGTTGCAGAGAAACCGTGGGTACAGACGGACGGACAACCCGGTAACATAAGCACGATTTTTTTTTTACAAAAATCGTGCTAATTATAGCACCACCACACTGCCAGAGAGAAAGATGTCTGATCAACAAACCCATTCGTGTCATATCTGGAATTCAAATCCCGACTAGCCAAACGGTAGCTTAGCGCCTTCAGCTGTAGAATACTCCATGGAAAGACGTATTACGGATGTATTTCAGTGAGAAAAAAAAACATAACTATTATTTCTTCCCATCTGAATATTTCGCTTCAGCAGTTCTCCCGTTAATTTGTGATGGTTTACAGCACCTGGACTCATTAACAAGAAGCAGCTTTTTTTAATTTTCTCTTATTGTGTTTATTTTGGATAGTGCGACAATATTGGTCAATACTCCTGAATACTCTGTCAGCCTATTGCGAAATGAGGCTACCAATAAACCCTCACCGAATGATGAAACATGCTCCGTGTCACAAAGCAAACGGCTCAGGAGTTTAGTGGCAGCGGAACTTGACTTACGTTTCTAGCGCGGTGCGCTTACAAATCATTCCCAGGATTCCACGTTCACTCAAAATTGTCCAGGAGCCTGTATGAAGCGTGCAGTCACGCAGCCCCTGAACCGCATGCGGGTCGTTACCAAGGCAACCAACGGGATGTAACGAATCCAAGGAAATTCTTAAAAACTCTGATTAAAGAACTCGCACTAAACTTCTGTGCTCGAAAGAACCGGGAAGAGTCAAAACAAGTCTTTTACAATAAAGTGACACTCAGCTGTTTCAACTGTTTAAGTACGTACATTCAAATGATTAACTTCAATGTGCTCTTCTAAACACAAGAAGCACGAAGTCTCGCAATAAATGAAGAATAGGATTCCTTTCTAAAATTAAGTAACACCGAACGCAATCGAAGAGTGGTAGATTTTTCGTAAAATGAAAATGAAAGCTCAGGGAAAGGAAGAAGAATGACTGTTGAATGTCAATGATCAACAGGAGTGGGAAAAAAAATCAATTGATGGTAAGAAGAGGCAAACTTTTGCTGAGATTTTATGGTGATTCAGCTAACTTACGAAATCTTTAAGAAAAAAAATAAGAATTTTACATACTCTCCTACCAATTCACTTCAAATGCATCAAAAGCAAATTCGGGGTGCCGTATATATATCTTCAAGAATGTTGAGACATTTGAATTTGATGAATTTAAATTTAACGAAATTTAAGTTAATACATTTTAAAACGTTGCATTTGAAATTGACGCACTTGAGGTTAAGACACTGTAAGGTCATGTATTTAAAATTAACACAATTTTCCACACCCGCCAATCTCATTGGCCAGCGTGGCGGTTTGTGTCCAACACTCCCTCTCAGCCTCAAATGATTGCACAACTTAATCATGGGAAATTGGAAAGCATGTCGGATCAACGTAGAGAAGATTGTTTGTAGACAGAAAGTTGTAGAAGAGACTTGGAGGCACCTTCATTCAGCACTAGATTGAAAATGATTGATTATTCATTCATCCATATCACTAAGCTGTTTTTTGAGATTCAGAGGTTAGCTCAAAAAAAAAAAAATACGAACTACCAGTTAATTTTTTTTACTGATTATATTATTTACTTAATCTTGCCGTATCAACTTTTCCATTTACAGCGATCTTGACACACAACTCAGGCTTCATTGACATCCATCACACGACGTACACAAGACCTTCTATACTTCATACTCGTAATCTTTTTCTCATACATACACTCCTTAATCTGATCCTCCCTTGACTTCCTTGGCCTTCCTCTGCCTTTCCTTCCTGCCACTTGGGATGAAATTTTTTTCTTAGTAAGCATCTCTTCACTCATTCTTTGAACATGGCCAAACCACAGAAGCATATTAGTCTTCACCTTGCTAAAAACATTTTGCTTCACATTGCACAACTGCTACGCATCTTCACTCCTCACACAATCAGAACTTGTCTTGCCACAAAGCTCCCGTAAGTAACGCATTTCTCCAGCACAAAAACGACTCCTATGTTTCTTTTGTAGTACCCAGGTTTCATTGCCCTACATTAGAGTAGGAACAATTACACTTTCATACACAGCCATGCGGGACTCTCTTGAAAACCATCATTCCTGTGAAAACCTCCTAAAGCAGCCACGACTTTCAATGAAGAATTCACTCGCCTACTAATTTCACCATCTGATTGGTTCTCTCTGTCAAACATGCTTCCTAAATACACAAACTCATTCACGTGGTCAATCACTGTGCCATTTAGACTTATATTGCATTCATTACTAACAGCTCCTCGCTCAAGAACCATAATTTTGGGTTTTCCCTTATTTATACTCAGTTTGAATTTCATGCAAACTTCGTACATCCGGGACAACATACTCTGCAACTCACTTTCGTTCTCTGCCAACAGGACAGTGTTATCAGCATATACTATACCGTGCAAATTGATTGGGACAAGCTATTTTATTCTCAGAATTGTAATGTGATCGCCATTTGATGTCGGAAACCCACGTAAACCGGTTTTATCAGCTGTGAGGTGGTGTGACTGTTAGAACCTGATAGTAAGAATGTGGTTGACCGGTTTTATACAGGAAATAGTATTGAAAAATGAATATTTCCCCAAGGAAGCGTGCAAAAATAATTGCTCTGAAGGATCACACTTCTATGACAGTGAGAGATATCGCTTCTGCAGTTGGTGTAGGCAAATCAAGTGTATCAAGACTGCTTACGCGATACAATGCATCTGTATCGTCGTCTCCAAACAGGAGAGGTAAATGTGGAAGAAAACGAAAAACAACTCCACGAACCGATAAATATCTAAACAGAAATAGTAAAATGAATCAAAAAAAAAAAACACTGACCTTCAAAGAGATTTATTGGCTAGTGGTTGTGATGTTAGTGATTCAACTGTACGCCGTAGGCTTCTGGAAGTTGGCCAGAAGGCAAGAAGACCAACGAAAAAACAATATTTGAATGCGAAAATGAAGATAAAACGTTAAGCATGGGCCAAAAAATATAAATCATTGACTGCTGACGACTGGAAAAAGGTAATTTTCAGTGATGAAGCCCATTTATTTGTGCAGGGTTACCAAGAAATGTGCTTAGACAAAGCAACTGTGAACCCTTAAGATTTGAGCATGACAAACAAACTGTAAAACACCCTCTGAAACAGATGTTTTGGGTTTTTTTCACATCTAATGGCACTGGAAGCTTTAATATATAAAGTTAAAAATCAAATTAGGAGAACAACGCGCTTGTATCATCGCCTTATCTGTAAAAATACAAAACACAAACGCCAGTGTTCGCTCGATGAGAAAATCTCTGACGTTACACCAATGCCAGCGGTCTCTTGATGAGAGAAATGTTCACCCGAAGCACACAGAAGCAAAGAGCAGATTGTTTGAAAGTCAAAGACACGCTAATGCTTATCGGAACAAATAACAGATTGTTGAGAAGATTCTAAAAGTCAGCTATAGCAGGGTGGTGCCACTTCCAAATAAATGTCGCTCTTTACGTGCGAAACGTGAGAGAAGTTCTCATAACGCGACCAACGACAGGTTAAATTGATGCACGTGTAATTCATGCATTTGAAGTTGATGAGGTTTTGATGCGTGCGAAACTGATTCATTTGAGTTGGATGCATTTTTGATGCATGTTGCGTTTGAGTCAAATGGACAATGAAGAAGCGACAAACTGGCGGCGTAATTCATTTGGAAGAACAACTGGAATTGGAAAATGTGGGTTCTAATCCCACTGTCGACAAAGAAAGGGGCGCCCTAGCGGAAAAAGATATCCTGACCGTGAGAACGCAATAAAGAATTATGTGATGTTTTTTTTCCGCACGATGTATGTAAATAATAAATAAATACTTCTGCATTGAAATAGTCGCGGAGTGTTGCAGTCGGTTGGCCCGAAACCTGCTGAACGATTTCCTGCTCCCGCCTTTCTCAATGGGGAGGGGATGATGTGACGTATGAGTCAAATGGGCAATGAAGCAGCGACGAGCCCCCTGGGTTGTTCAATTCAGAGAGCACCCACTCCTGGGTAGTAAAATGTGGGTTCGAATCTCATTGTGGGTAAAGAAACATTATATGCACTTGAAGTCGGGAGAGAATTGGGCTCCGGGTAGCCTAGTGGTCAACATTCGTGACAGCCACGGAAATAACCTCAGGTTCGATCCCAGGCGGGTCCGAACGCTCGAACCACTAAATATCCGCCGTGCGTCGGTGGGCACATTAAGCCATCGGACTCCGGGTACTGGCCCCCTGTAATAAATAAGGGCTTCTTCCTCCCCCGTTCTATCTCCTTTCTGTGTCACTTTCCTATCGGGCACTCTTTCCCAAATCTCCTAGCTTCCTATTTCTAAGGGTTGTTCAAGACCTGGGATCAGACACTCCCTTTCTAAAATCTTCTACATCTGATCTGATCTGATCTGGTAGCAGCGAATGTTGAAAATTTCCTTTGCAAAGGGGTTAAATGAGGGGATTTTGATGGTAAAAACTAATAATTCTTCCATGATTCAATTGGTGCAAGTGTTTGTTTGGGACACACGCAAGAAGAGAAACACCATAAGAAGAAAATTATTCGGAGGAGGGGGGGGGGGTAAGAGTTTAGACAAAGGGTGGAATCAGACAAGTCTTGAACATGAAAATGTCACAACAAAAGTACACATCATTTGGTAGTTTTTATTCATTGCCACGGCTGCCTTCAGGAAGTTGTATGACTACATTTTAGAAAAAATAATTTAACCACAGTATACAATATTTATAGTGAAATAGTTTAATCGTAAATGTTAGATATGTAAAGATGCACACAAACGTCGAAAAGACTGTGAAAGAAATTTTAAAAACAGCGATTTATTTTAGACAAAGGGTGGAATCACGTACGTCTTGAACTTGATAATGTCAAAACAAAAGTACACATCATTTGGTAGTTTTTATTCATTGTCACGAACAGCCTTCAGGAAGCTATATGACTGCATTTTAGAGAAAATAATTTAACCACAGTATACAATATTTATACAGAAATAGTTTAATCGTAAATGTTACATACGTAAAGATGAACACAAAAGTCGAAAAGAATGTGAAAGAAATTTTAAAAACAAGGATTTATTTAATGATCTCAGTGCAAAAACTTGAGATTTTAAAATTCGCAACGCGGTGCACTGCACAACTCGCGAAGCAAACGACAGGGCGTCGATTAATGCTTTAAACCATTACAAATATGAATGTTAACGAAATCCTTTTTATGCCACTCCAGTTAAGTCTTGCACATCAGGAATAACATATCTAACTACTCTGCATGAAGACTACAGAAAACTATCTAAGCTAATATTATGCACTAACTATTTAACGATCAGAACTTTAAAATCATGCGTAGTTCAGAATGCCGAAACTTCCGAAATGTTCCCTATATGATTTTCGAATTTGTTTTGCCCTTTTAGAGATTAACAGAAGAAGCATTATTGCGCACTCACCGAGGAAAGCTGTCGATCTGTGGCCTTGATGAGTATGAATCGTTTAGATGTTTTCCCTGGAGCTATCACTGATTAACAGCCGCAAAGCTGTTAGCTAGTGATAGAGAGTTGACAAAGAGTGTTCTCCACTAATTCCACACTAATCTCATAAAGCGTCAGAGGTAGAAAATCCGGTTCACTCCAAACAAATGATCTGGTTTTCTGCATATGCAGACGTCTTGTTGTTTTTGCCGTCAGATGTTAAGCACGTTTGCTCCAATAAGCATGTACAATCAGCACCAAATAAGATACACTGAACGCTGTTACTCCATTCAAAGTATACACAGTCTGTGCAAAATTGAAACAACCTTGAAGCCTTATAAAAGTTTCTTGAAGAATGCAAAAAGAGAAAAGGATGTTCATTCAATCACAGTCAGGATGCTTTAGTATCACATGATATACACCAATGAGCCATTGAAATAACCTCAGGTTATTTCAATGGCTCATTACATTATGACCACCTACTTAATAGGCTACAGGACCCCCTTTTAGCCAGCAAAAAAGAACCCACTCGGCAAGGCATTGATTCGATGAGGTGGCGATAGGTATTCTGGGGTATCTGATACCATAATGTCAACAGCAGGTCCTCCAGTTCCCGTACATTACGGGGTGGTGGTGATTTAGCGCGAACCTACTTTTCCAAGTTGAACCGCAAATGTTCGATTGGGTTCATTTCAGGTGAATTTGGAATCCACGGAATTAACAGGAAGTCACCAACATGTTCCTCGAACCACTCCTAGACGACTCTGGCAGTGTGGCATGGCGCATTATCCTGTTGGTAATGGCCCTCACCAGCAGGGAGCACAGTTGCCGTGAATGGGTGAACTTGGTCTGCAACGATGTTCAGATACCTGACAGCTGTCAGGGATTGTGCTCTTGGGATGATGGAGGCCTAAAGTGCCCCAAGAAAACATCGCCCATAGCATAACACCGCAGCCGCCAGCCTATTTCCGCCCAACAGTGCATCCAGGTGCCATAGCCTCCGTTGGTAATAGGCTTATCCGCGCTCGGCCGTCACGTGTTGCCCCAGGAATTTTGATTCGTCCACTTTCTTCCAATCATCCACGGTCCAGTCTCATTGATATTGTGCGCATTTCATGCATTGTTGGCGATGACGTGCAGTGAGCACGGGGACCCGGCTGGGTCTTCGGCAGCGCAGGCCCATGCGCAGAAGGCTGCGATGAAATGTATGTTGCAACACATTGCCCTGATCACCACTGTTGTAGCTGCGGGTGGTTTGTCGCACTGTGGCCCTGTGCACGACGGTTCGTTGTTTGGCCATCTGTACACCACTTTTGATACGTACTCACTACAGCGGCACGTGAACAACCCACAAGCCACGCCGTTTCCGATATCGTAAGATCGAGGCACCGTGCCATCGCAATTTGTCCTTTATCAAACTCCGATCAATCGGCAACTTTTCCTATTCTGATGATGAACACTGTTTTAACCGAAAGCCAGTCCTCGGGTTGTCTGATCTGTGAACTTCACCTGCGCCACCTTTCGGTCTCCAGGCGTGCTCATGTTTTTAGGCTTGGGGTGGTCTGAATGTAATGCCTCATTGGTGTATAGGGACATAACATCCGCGGGCACTATAGAACCTAATATTAAGTCTGCGACGCTTGAACATCATAAACAGACGATTAATATGCGCACCGTTTGTAGCACTGGATAAGCCACAACAGTGTTCAGTTCCGTTCACGCACTATTTAGCATCAAGAGTTCAGATTGCACACCTTTCGTAACACTGGATACGCTACAACGGCATTCAGTTTCTTTTCATATACTGTCTATCATCAAGAATTCGGTATGTACATCATTCGTAGCACGTAATAAGCCACATATGCATTCAGATTCCCTTCACACCCTATCTAGCATCAAGAGTTCAGCATGTGCACCATTCGTAGCACGAGATAAGCCACAACTTTATTCAGTTTCCCTTCACTCACGATCTAGCATCAAGAGAGGAGTGTGCATCCCGAGACCAGTGAGGAGGAGGGCCATCTTGCTGATATATCTGGGTGAGTCGACAGTTCCCTATTGTGGTGTATAAATAACTGAAACCTTTCTGAAGATACAGGATATGTCCTAGATGTATTTACAAAACTAGAATGCTCCGATAATTCTGTTACTCATGCAAAGCGTTAACTTTTGAACTGTCTCTCTCAACCTCATACGTGAGAGGTAAATTCTCCCTTCTACAGATGCTGAAATTCTGTTTATTAACTCGCCAACCATAATGAATCGTTGCTTCGCAGCAGTACATGATTCAGTTCAGGTACTATAGGTTGTGGTTCATACTGTAATTTTTCCTTGTATAACCACCAAATGTTATCCCCTGAACCAACTGAAGCGTGTACGAATAAACTTTCAGTCATGCTCGCAGAACTTCGTGGAAGCGAACGTGCAATTTGCAGTTCGTTAACGACTCGATGGATGGATTTTCTTGGACTTCTTTGTAATGCAACACAAATACGTTCAATACAATCGACCGATTTTCTGTACTCTCCTGAACTTTCGTGCTCTAGGACACTGCCAGTTTTCTCGTCCATGGCAGCACGTATGATTTCACGTGCATGTAACGGTAGGTAATTTTTTCGTGTTGCAAGTAATACTCATAAAGATGAGTATTACTTGCAACATCATCCTGGATGCTCTAGTGTCTTACAAAATGCATGTGCCAAGTTCAATTTGAACTTTGGTTTGAAAACACGCAATTTGTACACGTTGATTAAAAGCGACAGGGATTCCGTCAAAACCGAACACAAATATAGCGTTGATCTTATTCTACTGAAAGCTTTAAACCCTAAAGAAACTAACCAAGTTTATATAGGATCAACATTACGCATCTTAAAATCCTCTTGTCTGAACACTTGCGTGATGTGAGAACGGGCTCGCACTCAACAGCACTAGCTCGTATGGTAGCTAGTGGCACACACATACACCTTTATGGGACGATGTTAAAATCCTCACTACTCACAGTAGCAAGAGTATGACCCTTTTTGCTAAAAGTCTATATATTCACCATTATAGAGAAATTTGCTGTAATTATGGCATACCATCTGTCCTTCCACGTGTATGGACTACTCTAATGGAACATAGCGCAGATAATAATAACTATAGCGGGATCGTTAGCACTCAGGTGTTATCATCTTGATTTAAGTTACCAACTGTATCTACTTGTTTTGTCTCTCCGTTTTCTCAACAATCTTTGTGAGCATGCGCTCTAATTATATTCTCACGTCATCGAATCGTATACAGGGTGCCCAGTAAAGTCCTTCCTCAGCCCCGTAACTGTCGAACGCCGACAGCTACGGCCATAAAAACGGTGTCTAGGTATAATAAAGTGGCTATGCGCTATTTGATAAGACCTCTTACAGTGCCTCCTAGCGGCAAACTTAGAAGTTAGCCTGCCGATCTCAAAAAACTATACGAGATACGAGAAAATAGTCAATCACAAAGTTGTAGACCAGAATCTAATTTGTGTGAAAAAAACCCTTGCGCACATTGCTAATAATAGAACGCGTACAACGCTCGTTTCTGTGTTTGCGATGTTGAACACTGTTACGTCACGAAACGCGTCAGAAAGGAGCAATTAGTTGTCACTAGGCACATTTACCGTCGGTGCTCAATGTGCTGTCCGTCAGCCACAATACACACTTGGACTCTAGATTGAATCTCACGCTGCACATTTTGTAGCATGTCCGGTGACACGCTGGAACAAGCATCAGTTATACGGCGTCGAAGGTCCTGCAACGTTGTCGGAGGAGTCTGATACACCTGCTCTTTGAGGTAGCCCTACAGGAAGAAGTTCAATGGGGTGAGGTCCGGTGAGCGTGCAGGCCACTCAACGCAAATACCATAGCCGATGATTTGTTGCTCAAATGTCTCGACCAGGTACCTTGTTACGTTTCCTGGCTGGTGCGGAGGGGCGACGTCATGTTGGAACCAAACATTCCGCAGTTGAGTCGGGCCAGTGCTTTGCGGAAGGCGATATTATCTCCTTTCTGACGCGATTCGTGACGTAACAGTTTTCGACATAGCGAACAAACAAACGAGCGTTGTACGCGTTTTATGCTTAGCATTCATGTGCGCAAGGTGTCTTTTCGTACTAAATCGATGCTGCTCTACAACTCTGTAATTGACTATTTTCCCGTATCTCGTATAGTTTATGAGATCGTCACGCTAAGTCCTGTCTTTGCCGCAAGGAGGCGTTGTAAGTGGTCTCATCGAATAGCGCATAGCCACTTTACTATATCTCTACACCGTTTTTATGGCTATAGCTGTCAGCGTTCGAAAGTTACGGGGCTGAGAAAAGACTTTACGGGGCACCCTGTATATGTTGCATGTCGTTTGAACCTTGTGCGTATCCTGATGAAGATCACAATTGTGATCGAAAGATCTCATTTTAACTATCGTATGCTTTTGTGTGTAGCCTGATGAAGATCACTAGTGTGATCGAAAGATCTCGCATTTTAACTATCGTATGCTTTTGAACTTGTACATACCTTTTTCTAATCAGATTAAATGTGCAAACTCAATGTTTCATCATTTGGTAAAATGTGATTATTTGTCAAGTCGATTATCGTGTTTTGTGTGACAGAACCTTCATCTTTATGAGTATTCACGTGCACGAATCAGGAGGATTTCGTAAGAGACAGCGCTGACGGCAGCTGCGTCTCTTCCCAGCTGAGAATAAGTTTGGGAAGAATGACCTGCCCCAAACTTTTGGGATTGCTTGTTTAGGGGTTTAACGACCACCGCGAGCAACTCAAAGGAATATAAGCAGTCGCCCTGTTCCTAACTGAGGGCATTCGTTTCCAGGGATGGGATAGACACCGGACCTTAAGGAAAGCACACCATCTACGCCTCACCTGGGATTCGAACTCGGACTCATCTCAGATGAATGACTGTAATTTAACACTCAACCACCAGGGGATACCTCTTGGGCTTTACTCCTTCTGAAAGCCTCCGATATATTTTTTCCGGCTTTAACAAACACCGTGAGCAACGCAGATGTACAAACGCCATTCCATAAAAACTGAAAGTAATTGTTTTTTGAGTTGGCAAAAGTGCGAAGGGCGAAAATAACCCCACAGACGACTAACTGAATTAAGGAAGTACCTATGGCAGCAGCTATTAGCCGTGGCAGAAGATTTTGGTTTTGTTATTGCGCAGTTGTTTAAGGTACGTCTGCATTTCGTCATACAGCTATGGAGGTGAGTGATTCAGAGTTAAGAAGTGAAATGCGCTGTGCGATAAAATTTTGCTATCGTTTGGGTTAAACGGCTCCAGAAACAGTTGATTCAATGAAACAAAGCTTACAAAGCTAAATGTTTGGGTGAGTCAACGATTTGTAGATGACACCATGATTTCAAAAAAGGGCGTTTGTCTGCAGAACTCGCTCCTAGGCCTGGTCGACCAGAAAGTGTTGTTACGGAGCGTATTGTTAACACTGTTCGGGAAATCCTGCAAAACGATCGAGAAATGACGTGTGAAGACATAGCGGCTTCAACTAATATTTCCAAAACGTCGGCATTCCGCATTCTACGCGACAAATTACTGCTACATCTTGTGTGTTCCAGATGGGTACCTCATCACCTGACGAGAAAACAATTGTTAGCCAGACTTCAGGTGTGTCATGAGTGGAAACAAATGATTGCAAAGGATCCAAACTTTCTAAACACAGTAATAACTGCCTATGAAACATGGGTCCACTATTTCGACCCCCTCGCGAAGTCTCTGGAAACACACAGGCTCGCCTCCTCCCGAAAACGTCCGCCAAACCAAATCAGCAGGGAAGGTGGTGATAATTTTCTTTATTCATAAAGGTGTAGTCTACCAGCATGCCGTTCCTCCACAAACTACCGTCAATGCTGAGTATTACATTACAGTCTTGAAGCGTCTGCTACGACACATATTGATTAAGCGACCGGAACTGGTGTGCAAGTGGACCCTACATCATGATAACGTCCGCCGACATGTAAGGTGCGTTACATAAATATAGAGACAGTCTACTTTGCGCCGTGAATGCTATGACAATATATGTAGGAAACTGAAGTGGTACCTAATTAGACATAACCCTACAACAAACGTTTCGATCCGACGAGATGACCGGATTGTGTGAAAAGAACACCAAAAAGTGAAATAGTGTAATCTTAGGTGTCTCATAAATATAAAGACCACTATGTAAAGTAGCCACATGTAAATAAGATATACAAATTAACATGCTGTACGCACGCGCATGGGCCGTAATTCGGTCCAGCCTACAAAAGACAGCGGACCTGCCGTCAGACATTCATTTGCCGAAATGCCACGCAACAGTCAACTTTCTGGTGAGGAGGTGCAGAAGATTTGGAGACTGAGAGCAAAAGTATTGCCTGTAGCGAAAATTTGTAAAGCCATGGGGAGGAGTAGGTCAGTCATTTATAAGACTTTATCGAAACGCGGTGCGTTAACTGCCAGAAAACGGTCTGGAAAGCCTAGAATAACAGCTAAACGAGATGATCGTGCCATCATGTGTTTAATGTTTAGTTTCATCCCAAAGGTTATCACTACGTCAATTTTCTCGGACTGTTGGTGTCACCGTCTCAAAGGACACAGTGCATCGATGAATCAAGGAAAGTCGCAACATTGTGCTCCGTAAAATACGCCGTCTGCCACAACTCACGTGCCACCACAAGGAAGCTGGATTGTTATGGGAAAGCAGCCACATGTACTGGACGGACGAGTGGATCACAACTATTTTCTCCGATGAGAAAAACTTCAACCTGGACGACCCTGACGGTTGAAACTGCTATTTGCATGATTTACGACGCGAGCCACGTACCTTTTTCAGCAGACAGAAAGGAAGAAGATCTGTGATGGTCTGGGGAGCTTTGGCGTTCAATGGGACAACGGATATCGCTTTCCTGCAAGGCGGGCAAAACTCCGAAACGTATCAGGACGTACTCAGCAGCCACCTTCTGCGGTTTGCCGAAACTCTAGCGGGTGTTAATTATCTGTTCCAGCAAGACAATGCCTCTATCCATCATTCTGCATCAGCGGAAACCTGGTTTAACACTCATCATGTGACCCTAATGGATTGGCCAGCACTCAGTCTAAATCTGAACCCTATCAGCATCCTCGCTCCTTTGGGATATCTTCGTTCGTGATGTGTATGCGAATGGACGGCAGTTCTCAAGTGTAGTGGCATTGAAAGAGCAGATTGAACGAAGCCGGTACGCACTCCGTCCAGAACACTTACATCACTTGGTGGACAGCATGCCCAATCGGGTTTTCAGTGTTATTCGGAACAACGGCTCCACTATTCGTACCGGAGGTGCTCATAACTAGTAAGTCTTTATATTTTTGAGACAGCGAATTTCTGTTTTTTTCTTGTACTTGGCGTTGGAATTGTTATGTTTCCGTCAAACTATTGTGGAGCTGCGTGTCCTGTGCTATTTTTGCTATAAATATGAGGTGTACATTTCAGCTCGTTGTTGTTTCTTTTTATTCGAGAATTTGTTCTTTCTCTATATTTATGCGACGCACTATAGCTGCTTGTGTTCAATAGTTTCTCACGAAATGCAGTATTGAAATCATGCCACAGCATGCCTACAGTCCTGGCCTCGGCCTTGCAATTCTGGTTGTTTCCAAGAATGAAGGCGAAGTTATGAGGCGCAACATTCAATATAGATGCTGACGTTCTTCATGCTGTACAGGTGTCGCTAAATCAGCTTCCAGATAATGCCTGCGCCCCATGCTTTGAAAAGTGGACTGAGCGATGGGACTGCTCCATATCATCCCAGGGAAGATACTTTGAGAAAGAATAACATATATTTTGCTGTATCTATATTTCTTCATTTTGTGTGACTTTACTCACAGTTTTTATGGAACGGGTATATATGTAGTCTAGTCGCTTCTGACCACGCGGCCATCATGGGGTCTCCAATTTCTCTCCGCCAACTTCCTACGCTGATATTTCCTATCCGTCAGATTCCTTTTGAGTTTGCAATTATGTGAGTGATTAGTTTCACATATGGCCATAAAATATAAGATGTTAACATTGCGTGATGGATAAAAGATTGTTTTGAGTTACTTCTACGTACTGTAACTGAAAACAACGTAAAACTCTGAAAACAATGCAAAACTCGTTTTTAAGAATATCTCTCCTTTACAGAAAAAAAAAACAACACTCGAGAGTGTCTCAGAGTGGGAGGTTTTATTTTAATCTAGAAATAATGCAAAATTCTCTTTTAAATCCAACTTTTCTGTAAGGACCAAAATAAACATCCCGAGAATTCCTTAAATGAGAGATGTTACTGTAAAATAGAAATAATACAAAATTCTCTTTTAAGGACAGCTCTGCTTTCAGGACAAAAACAAACGTCCGGAGAGCGCCCCTAAATGAGAGGTTTTACTGTAACTTAAAAATAATACAAAACTTTCTTTTAAGAACACCTCTCCTTAAAGGACCAAAACAAACGCCACGAGAGTTCCCCTACATGACAGGTTTTACTGTAATCTAAAAATAAAGCGAAACTTCCTTTTAAGAACTCTCCTTAAAGGACGAAAAAAAGAAAAAAACGTCACGAGAGCTCCCCTAAACAAAAGGTTCTACTGCAACCTAGAAATAATGTGAAACTCTATTTCAAGGACACCTCTCCTTTAAGGACAAAAACAATCGTCTCGGGTGTTCCCCTAAATCTTTGCACTACATTATGCAAATCATAGTAAACTTCATACTAAGATTTAGGTAATGTCTAATGACAGCACTGGGAACTCCGCGCGAAGTATAGAATATCAAGAATTAGTGTTCATAGTGTTTTCATTGGTTTGATTATTTTCTTCCAAAAAATTAAAAAGAGAAATCAGTTCTTTTCTCTTGAGAATGTTTGCAAAAGACTGCAGCAGTAAAAACTACAGAAAGGAGTAAAAAGAATAGTGAATGCGACAGGCTTTTGGCAAACCGTCAAAAGGGAAAACCACTGTTTGGATGAACATTAGAAATCTGACATTCATTCTTACAAAAATTTGTATTTGCATAACAGCAGGTTCACGTAGTACTTATCGTCTTTATTAAATTAATGAAAATGCTTGCTTTTAGAATTCTCATAAATCAAAGATTTTTAAAAAAGTTTTTGTTAACGGAACCTGACAAAAACAATTACTGACGTGTCGCAAACTTTCGAACATAAAATGTGAAAATCAGGGAAATATCCAGAACTTTTTGGATACATTAAAATTTGTGAGTTCAGCCGCTCTTCCGTTTCTAAAAGTCGAAATATCAGTGGATGAAATACGGGACTACACCATTGTACAATACAAATTTGGAAGATGTGAATCCGTTTATTTGTGTAAAAATAACATAGATGTTAAATTAGATATTATCCGAAATCTTAAAAATTTTCGTCGTCCAAGAGCGGGAATCGAATCCCTGTGTCCGGAATAACACCCGAATACGCTAACCACTTACACCAACCAGAAAGACTAAGTTCCAAGATTCCGATTAATTTGAATATAACTATCGCAGCATATACTGTATATATATATATATATATATATATATATGTGTGTGTGTGTGTGTGTGTGTGTGTGTGCGTGTGTGTGTGTGTGTGCGTGTGTGTGTGTGTGTCTACCAAACTGATTCAAAGAATAAAAAGAAGCCAGAATCTACAAAAATACCTTAAAATCTCAAGAGTGTTCCACATAATGCGGCAAGCAGCAAGAAATAATGGAAGCTTAATATATTTCACAATAACTCAACCAACACCAATTATCGAAGTCTGAACAAACCAACATATAACACTATGCATTATTTAGCCCAGAGTAAGTAATTTGCATCACATTTAAGTGCTGTAAGAGTTCTACAGTTATGTTTGGGTTTGTTTGGACTTCGTATATATATATATACAGTATATACATTAATATCACAGGATGTATATATAGATATTAATCGGAAACGTGAAACTTGGTCTTTCTGGGTGGTGTAGTGGTTAGCATGCTCGGGCGCTATCCGGAATACGCGGGTTCGATTTCCACTCCAGAACAGGCGACGAAATGTTCAAGTTTTCAGATATTATCTGACTTAACATTCATGTCAGATTTACACTAATAAACGAATTCACATCTTCCAAATTTGTATTGTACAATGGGGTTGTCCCATATTTCATTCATTGAAATACTGCGCCTCCGGGCAATCACGGGAATGAATTAAAATCTCCAGATTTGCTATAAATGTATGCCGGTTGATTCGACTAGCGAATCCTGTGATGGTTATATTCAAATTAATCGGAAACTTGGTCGTTCTGGGTGGTGTACTGGTTAGCATACTCGGGCACTACCCGGGAGACGCGGGTTCGATTCCCTCTCCATGACAAGGAAATTTTCAAGTTTCCGGATACTATCTGATTTAACATCCATGTCATATTTACACCAATAAATGGATTCATATCTTCCAAAATTTGTGCTTTCGAAATCTGTTTCAAAGTAAAACGATGCTGACGCTTAGTTGTTCCTCGGAAACATCAAAATATCCATAACGGATATAGTTCCATTTATTTCCAAAGCTCCTATGGGAAAATCAGAACCCAAATAGATACAACTGACAAATGTCAATCAAACGAGAAGGAACAAGATATTTCTTCTGGTGTGATTATCGTTTGTCTGCTTTTTCGTAAACGAGCAGCAAAACATGCTAAGGACGCAAGACAGCAGGAAGAGAATGCAGATATAATTTGGAAATAAGACGAACTACATCCCGGGCAGGGTGTATTCTACAGATAAAAGCAATATAAGCTTTTACAGATGTCATTTGGAAAGGAGACTCTCCACATTTTGGGAAGCGTGCATTCTGGAGATCAAGGAAGCAGAAGCAGAACACAGATACAGCATCATCTGAAAAGCAACCTATAGCATATATCCTTTTGTCGGTGGTGAATTTCGAAGCCATATCTTTCGGCACCGAAGCAGGTGTTCTCCAAACTGAACTGCGCCGGCAGGCTTGTCGCTTCTTCACTGTCAATTTGACTCATGCGTCACCTCAGTAGTATGTCAGCTTCGTCATATCACGTAGTACACTATATCAACCCCCCCCCCTTGAGAAAGGCGGTCTCACGAAATCGCAGGTGTTTCGGGTCAGGCGACAGCCATACTCGAAAGACTATCTCACTCTAGAAGAATTAATTTTCTTAAGTACGTGCAGTGTGCGTGAAAGACTCATCATACAGTTTTTTTAAAACCTAAACGGCGAAGAGATTTACCCTCGTTTGGGCACCAACATAAAATACAACCTTTCGCAGGTGGTGGAATTCGAACTCTGGAACGGCTGTTCTCCCAGCTGAACAATGCCGGCAGGTATATCGCTACTTCACTGTTGATTTGACTCACGCGTCACCGCAGTAGTACGTTACAGACTGCCCCACATTCTGAAAAGGGTATATTCTAGAGATCAAGTTAGCAAGTACAGAATATAGCAATTCTTCAGAAAAAAACAGTAATCACCCTCTGGGAAAGGTGCATTCAAGTAATCAAAGCCACAGGAGGAGAATACAAATACTAACTGGAAAGGAGCCGGAACACATTTTAGGAACGGTGCATTTTCAAGAGACCAAGGCAGTGTGAGCAGAATACGGATATGATTTGGAAAGGGGACACATCACATTTTGGGAATGCTCATGGAGGCAGGAACAGAATGCAGATATCATTGGAAAGGAACCGAACTACATTATAGGAAAGGTGTATTTTAGTGACCAAAGCAGCAGGAGGAGAATACAAATACTAACTGGAAAGGAGCCGGAACACATTTTAGGAACGGTGCATTTTCAAGAGACCAAGGCAGTGTGAGCAGAATACGGATATGATTTGGAAAGGAGACACATCACATTTTCGAGATGCTGCGTTCAGGAGATTATGTTGGCAGGAGCAGAATACAGATATCATTGGAAAGGAACCGAACCACATTCTAGGAAAAGTGCTTTTTAGTGATCAAAGCAGAAGGAGAAGAATACGGATACTAACTGGAAAGGAGCCGGAACACATTTTAGGAACGGTTCATTTTCATGAAACCAAGGCAGTATGAGCAGAATACGGATATCAATTGGAAAGGATGCACACCACATTTTGGAGATGCTGATTTCAGGTGACCATGGTGGCAGGAGCATAATACAGATATCAATGGAAAGGAATCGAACCACATTCTGGGAAGGGTGCATTTTAGTGATCAAAGCAGAAGGAGTAGAATGCAGGTACTGTTTGGAAAGAAGTCACACCTCATTCGGGGGTGGTGCATTCAGGATGGCAAGACAGCAGGAGTAGAATACAGATATCAGTTGGAAAGGAGCGACATCACATTCGAAGTTCAGTGCAGTTTTAGTTTAAATTTGTATTCTTCGTAGACCAAATGTAATTTTGCCTTGATATGCGATCACTAATAATTTTCATTTTCACGTTCTTGTCAAGATGCGCAAATAAAAGGATAAAAATCAATAAACGCAGATATCATTAGCAAATAACTCCAGATCGAATTAAAAACTGTTTTATTGTTTCAAAGTTTGCCAAGTCCATCTACTTTACTTTCTGGGTATGCCTTCCATACCATATAACTTTTTGATCTCCCTTTCTGTTTCATTCCGTTACAACTGTCTGCAGATGAAAACTTTTAGTATTTAGTCTCGTTATCGAATCAAAAGCTTTAGCTTTCAGAAGTTCCACTAGTTCTTTCATATATAGCCACTTACTCTTAGATTCTTGGAAAATTACGTTTAGTAGATACTGAAGCAGAAATACTTCGGACAAAACCTAAAGCCTTTATGTAAAGTGAAAGTTTGGTGCATCTCTTGTACTCTTCAGTCATCAGTTATCTCCTTCCGTATGCAACTGTCTGTTCTCAGTTCCTGAACCACTAAATACAGTGTTAGAGTTAGACAATTCTGATATCCTGGTAAAGATTTCAAGTTCTACCTAAAATGAATGAAAATAATGGGGTGTGAATCATGACGAATCGTCAGGGGACTAACACTAAGTGTGGGTCATTTTTAGGGGTAACACAGAATTTTTAGCAAAGTTTTTTCTCATTGACGAATTGCATGTCCTTTTTCTTCATAAAAAGTAAGGAGTTTTAACCCTTTAATAGGCCGATGTACCTAAACCAAATGATGTCCAAAACTTTCTTCGCTCTCCAAAATAGAAGCACTCACACAAGTTTTACGAAAGTTACGGCCAAACAATTCTTTCTTCCTCTCGTCTTGGAATACCGCCATAAATTTATCACTGGTAGTAAGCGTTCCCAACTATTCCTTTATTCTCTTCGCCATGACATCATGAGGAAGAGCTAGTTCCCCTGGCATGAAAATCATGCCACTGGGCAGGAACAACTGACTCAAACACATTCTCACTCCATTCTTAGGATCTTAGCTATTGTTACAGCATTTTTAGCAGTTAACAATCAGAAGGGAATAGTGTTCACTGCCTCCCTGAATGACCAGTTTGAATGACAAACCTAAGGCGAAAGCAGCGTTTTTGGATATTCCAGCCCACTTCTTACACAGCTAACATACTCTTTGCCAAAAAAAACGGAAAAAAAAAAAAAAAAAAACGTAGCACCGAGAAGGAATCAGATGAAAATTGGTACGTGCAATTTACATGTATAGGAAAGTAAATTACTGCAATTCCAGAGCAGTTGGGTCATTTATTCAGATAAAACAGCACCACGAGTGGAACAAATCAGTACGTTCTGGCATCATCTCTGTCTCGAATGTAAGCGGTTACCCGACGTCACACAGACGCATACAGTTAACGGACACTGTCCTGAGGTACGCCCCATCATGTGCCAAACATGTCCGATCGGTGAGATGTCGGGTGATCGCCTAGTAATGGCATGGTGTCGATGTTACAGATGCAGGCCTAGGAGAGCCGTGCCGTGTGTGGCCGGGCATTATCTTGTTGAATAATTGCTTAGTGATGCTGCGGATTGAATACCAACGCAGAAGGTCGTAGAATATCGTCGACGAACCGTTGAGCCGTGACGGTGATACATTGGACTACCAAGAGTGTCAGTCCATCGCACGAAATGGCTGCCCAGGCAGTCACTTCCGGTGTGCGAGCCGTGTGCCGTTCCATGGTAAAGGCAGGATCTGTGAGCTGGCTGGCTCATCTCCAGACACGTATCGCTGACCCAGTGCAAACCGTGGCTCATCACTGAAGACAACACGACGCCACTGAACACTATCTCACATTAATCGGGTCCTACACCACCGCAACAGGTGCTGTCGATGCTCACTGGTCAGTGGTAGGCGGCGGAGTGTCCTCCTCAAATGTAGCCCTCGTGCCACAAGGCAATGGTCCGGATGTCCACTTCCGTACCTGTAGACGACGTGACATGGCCACCGATGGTTGAGAGCAACGGATTCGGTTCTGTTCATGAGGTCCTCACAATCGCTGGATCTTCGCTTTCTGTCGTTGCCATTGGCCGTCCACTTGCCTTCTTCGGTTGTGCCCACCTCGATCCATTGGTATCAACATCGTCCGAGTACCGCATCGCTCCAACCCAAATACTTGGCGATACATCGACTTGAGCAACCGGATATCAGCCCAGTTATACATCCTCTCTCAAACTCGCTCATATTGCGCACGGATCCGACGTCGAGGCATTCTCACAGTCCATGGAGGCTAATGCAACCCCAATCAGCTATCATCATTGTCCTTTTGTGCGAGCTTTGCTCTTGATATACCTTCTTCGATGCGCCATTCCCATGCGCTGTGGCGGTCCTCTATTTAGTCATTGGTCGTTATTTTTTTTAATAATTTGCATATTAGGACCGGTGGTACTTGCATGCCGTGTTTCATCTTCTGCGGCATCGGTTCTGCTAGAATGTTAAAACGTGTTTTTCTTTGTTTTAAGCACTTTTTCCATCACAGTCTTATTATGCTAGTATATAGGTGGGTATGCCTACTTTGAAGTCATATTGTGACTACAGTTTTCCTAACTTACTTGCGGTTCTCATTTTTTCCTTTAGAATTTTACTGTATGTTGTTTGTTATACGCGGTTCTACAACAAAGCGTAAGAACTATAACTTATTATAACAAGGACAAGAAAGATGACACCGAATTTTAGAGTGTTATGAGCACGTCTTTTGAATCCGTTCTCATGCGAATTAAATTTACCAAAGCTATTCAAAATCAATGGAACCGGTATGGAAAACAGTAGTACCTAACCGAAGAAAAAAATTTCAATCGGGTTTTAAATCCCGCAGATATTGCTGCAAATGGAAACGTCAACTTACGCCCTCTGGTGGCAGGCTTGTGAGTTAAGAAAAATTTGAATTTATGTGAGAAACATTTCCCAGCGGAAACGCTATCCAACAAAGAAAGAAATTCTCAAATCGGGCTTTTAGAAGCAGAGATATCGACAAACATAAGTTATGCATCTACGCCCCCTGGCGGGGAAAACATGCATTATTTTAAGAAGAAAGTATTTTCAAAAGTTTTTTCGATGCGAGCGATATCGGTCCATGAAGGAATTTTTCCAGTCGAGTTTTTTGGAGCTCAGATTTTACTGCAAATACATCAGACGCAGAAATTAACTCTTACGTCCCCTGAAATAATTCTTAAGAATTAGAACGACCAAACAACTCTTAATCAAATATTAGAAATTATATGCTGAGAATTTCCTATCAGGATCTGTATCCGGTACAGAAAGAATTTTTCAAATCAGAGTTTTAGAAGCAGAGATATTGAGGAAAACGCAATTTATCTTTACACCCCCTAGCGGAAAGTATATGCATTACTTGAAAATTTTGAACTTATGTGAGAAACATTTTACACCGGATACGCTATCTAACAAAGAAGGAATTTTTCAAATCCGACTTTTAGAGGCAGAGACATTGAAAGAAATAAGATAGATATATACGCCCTCTGGTGGTAAAACTATGCATTATCTTAAGATGAAAATATTAACAAATGTCTATCGACAAGTGCGTTATCGGTCAACGAAGAATTTCTTCAATCGGGCTTTTAGAAGCTCAGATTTTGTTGCAAAAACCTACGAAGCATAAATTTAAGGCTTACGCCCCCTGGTAGCCAAACCATATTCTATAAAAAATTAGAAATTACATTAAAAAAATTTTCCCACTAGAAGCTGTATCCGGTGCTGGAAGAATTTATCAAATCGGAGTTTTAGAAGCAGAGATATCGGGGAAAGCGCAATTTACCTTTACTCCCCCTAGCGGAAAGTTAGTAAACCATTTGAAAATTTTGAAATTATATTAGAAACATGTCACACCGGAAACTCTGCCCAACGAAGAAGAAATTTCTCAAATTGGATCATTAGAAGCAGAGATATTGGCAAAAAGAAGATATACGTCTACGCTCCCTGGCGAAGAAACCATACATTATTTTAAGAAGTAAATAATCCGGAAAGGTTTGTCTACGTGAATAGCATCGTTCTGCGAAAGAATTTTTTCAATCGAGATCTTAGAAGCTCGGAATTTGCTGCAAATACATTAGAAGCAGAAATCAACACTTACGCCCCGTGGTGTCCAAACCATTTTATACCAAAAATTAGAAATTATATGAGAAATATTTCCCATCAGGAGCTGTATCCACTGAAGGAAACATTTTTTTCAAATCGAACTTTTAGAAGCTAATATATCTGGGGAAAGCAATCTACTTTTACGCCCCCTAGCGGAGAATATACGCATACCTTTGAAAAGTGACTAAGCCCAAAATAATCTTCGACTTGAATAGAATCGAAAAGTAAAAGATTGTTTTTCCGTTGGGTGTTTAGAAGCAAATATATGGATTAGAATGCGGTTTGAATTCGATATCATCTGCATTTACGTCCTCTAGCTGCGAAATTTTGCATCGTAAAAAAAAACAAAAACAAAATAAAGGATCATCATTCGCACATTTCAAGCTTCCTAATGCAAAAGTAATTTTTCAAATCGGACTATTGGTTTCAGACATATCGTGTCTACAGACGGAAGGACGGACGGACAAACCGATAACATAAGCACGATCTTTTTTTACAAAAGACGTGCTAAAAATGAAGAAATAAAACGTGGTACTTCAAGGTGGGCATATCTATCTGCACATGATAAGACAGAAGTGGGAACAAAACGCATTAAAACTCTGCAAGGTCACATTTAATAATCGTCACTGTCAACTAATTTAAAAATGAACTGAATTTAAAGTAACTGAATGGAGTAACTGCTTTCGGAATGCTAGCGTCGAAATCCGACATTTTGCTTGGTTTGTGTTTTGCGTTTCTTATTTTCTTAATGTAATTTTAAAGTCGGTAACGAATGACCTCCTCAGAGAAAATGTCATTCGTTACTAAGTTGCGAGTCGTGGATGGAATTTTTAGGAATAGAATTGCATTTCTATGATATTACAAAACCTTTATTCTCTAACGGTGTTGTCATTCTGTATAGCTAAAGATTTTTACAACTGATAGATTTTTGTAATCTAATGATTTTTCTGTTTTTAAGGCCACCTCCTAAATTTTCTAGTACACCTAATTTTTTGACTAAAGACATAATTTTTCATTATTTGACATTTCCTCCCTATAAACTATAAAATAATCTGTATAATGTACTTCTGATACTAATGCGATAAAAATTTTCAAGCAGCTGGTTATGGTTTCTTTTATCGGATGCAATAGAAAAATTAAAATGTCCTGCAGTTATTTCTGTGGAATTACATTTTTGCGAAAGTTGATTCAAATTGAACGATGAATGAATGCCGCTGGAAAGGATTTAGGAAGGGAGTGTCCCTCCCTAGATGTTAAACAGCCCTTAGAAGTAGGAAGCCAGGAGATTTGGGCTAAGATGCCACATACGAAAAAGTGAAGTACAGAACAATACACTTATTAATATATTAGACAGTTCTGACTTCCATACAGATCCCACGAGGTGTAAGAGTCTTGGTTACTAGTCGCTGGGCAAGGATACTCTATAGGCAGTTGGAAGACGGCTCACGATCCCGGAAGCCGTCTTCCAACTGCCTACAGAATTCGCGGCACCACTGTAATCGCTGGCGCTTATGGTTCAGAGCCAACGGAAGTCGCAGCAATGGACGGCGAGCAACGAGGCCTCTCTGTAGCAATCGGTGACGAACGGTGCGTGTAGACATCAGACGATGTGTGACCATCCTCCATTGCTGCGCAAGTGACGTGGATGGCGTTGTGCGCGACGTCACTGCCATACGGTGCAAGTACCTTGTGACGTACCTACCAGCAGGACGCACACGACATAAAGGCACATAGCAATCAGAACAAATGTCTGCGTAGCTCAGTTGGTAGAGCGACTTGTTCCGGAATAAGCGGCCTCGGGTTCGAATTCCGGCGTAGACCAAAAAATGACGGAGAAATTTAATTCATTATAATGGCGCCCGAACTATCCGGATGACCCGGCCGTTCAAAATCTCGCATTGGTGTGATGTTATTTCCACACCGCGAGACAGGAAAAATCAGAGAATTCCTTCTCCAGCGCTTCGAAAAATAAAAATGTGTGATGTTGCATTCCACACAGCAGATTGACTGGGAGTTCTCAAGTGCACGTTCTACAGTGGATGGCTGCCTGCAACGATTCATGGTCACTGCTGACCCGTGGGCCATGCCCCCGGCCCTCTTTCGGTGGGGGGAAGTTTGACGTACCTACCAGCAGGACGCACACGACATAAAGGCACAGAACAAATGTCTGCGTAGCTCAGTTGGTAGAGCGACTTGTTCCGGAATAAGCGGCCTCGGGTTCGAATCCCGGCGTAGACCAAAAAATGACGGAGAAATTTACTTCGTTATAACCTGTCTTCGCGCTCGGTCGTTCGATTTCTAGCTCCAAACCTTTCAGAATGACGCGTAGAACTTTCTGATGTCCATTACCGGCATGTACGTATAACAGTAGTTGCGTTACGCCTAACGAGTGCAGCAATATCACGATATAATAAACCACCTTATCTGCGTCCAACGATTCCACCTCTTTCAAACACCGTCGAGTGTTCGTATGGTTGTCTCGTCCTCCTACGCGGCCTATTTACATGTTAAAAACTACGTACGGTCGAGTTTAACGATAAGAAGTTTAAAAACCTGTTCTCTGTAAGCCTTGCTTCATACCTCCTTGTGTGATGTTTCCGATGACGTTGTGCGCGCCTCACATTTGCATGAGCACTCCACCCTGCACATTTCGAGCAGTCCCAAGCATTTCTTCATGGTGATGCAATTCCTGTTAACAGCAGTGTATATATTTTTAATGCTGGTTGTCAGTAACAAGTGGGACCTATACAACTGTGACTACATTAAAAAGACCACTGCCATTATTATTTACATAAACATTAGTTTTAATGATGCATTATATTGAAAAGCTGATCATCAGTAATATCTTGTAAAAAAAGTAACTCATTGGTTTGAAATACCATAGATTCAAGTGTTCCTGCGTATTGAGATTACGTTCAATGCTATATTAGCTCTGATAAGTGGTGAATATCTTTTGCCCCCTCCTCCCGGTAGTGCAGTGGTCTAAGCGACGGCTTCTGATCTTTCGCCCGAGATGGGTCCGGGTTCAAATTCCGGTGAGGCAGGAATGTTGTGTCTGTCTTACGGTGCTGGCTCTCTCCCTTCCGTGGAACCAGTGGCCCTAACTTAGGGACAGGCGACTGTTTATAGCCTACTGAGTTGGTCGCGGTGCTTGTTCAACCTCCAATCAAAGAAAAGAAAGAAAGAATATATTTTAAGCAAATTACTGATCTACTGATTTCGACTGATTTTTTGAGCTTTATTCTACTGAGTTCAGGTAAAGGTTTCTGGCAACACTATTCTTTAAAACCGACAACGGACTCAGTACTTCAAGTATGTTGTGCATCTCACTGAGAGATAGAGGGAAGCAAAACGTTCACTGTTCTTTAAGTATGGTGTGCATCTCACTGACAGATAGGTGGATGCAAAACGTTCACTGTCCTTTAAGTATGATGTGCACCTCACTGAAGGATAGGTGGATGCAAAACGTTCACTCTCCCTTAAGTATGTTGTACATCTTACTGACAGATAGGTGGATGCAAAACGTTCACTCTCCTTTAAGTATGTTGTTCATCTCACTGACAGATACGGAGATGCAAAAGGTTAAGTCCTTTAAGTATGTGGTGCATCTCACTGACAGATAGATGGATGCAAAGCGTTCACTGTTCTTTAAGTATGTTGCGCATCTCACTGACGCCGCCCCGGTGGCGCAGTGGTCTAAGGCGCAGGCCTCTGATCATTCGTCCGTAAGGGGTCCGGGTTCGAATCCCGGTGAGGCATGGATGTTGTGCTTGTCTTACGGCACTGGCTCTCTCCCTTCCCTGGAACCAGTGACCCTAAATTAGGGACGGGCGACTGCTTATAGCCCATTGAGTTGCTCACGGTGGTCGTTAAACCTCCAATCAAAAAAAAAATCTCACTGACAGATACGGAGATGCAAAACGTTCACTGCCCTGCAGAACAGTCTTGCTGGGCCAGCACTGGGCCACTGTTGGCTGCCAGCAGTGGCACAGCACTATGTTACCGTTACATGAACCATCAATAAAATGGCAGTTCAGGCCAGCAGCTGACCAAAAGTTGACACCGCATCAGTTGTCATATGCCACAACAGGGCCATCAGTTATCCATCACAGGTTGTGGTTGCCACAAACGGCCCTAAAGAGGCCCTGCACGTACGTGCCATAAATGATGGCTGGCCTAATGTGGTCCGTCATTGTCCCGGTAGTGGCAGCCGGCAATCACGTGACGTAACTGATGGCTTGCTGTAACTTTCCCTTCAATTTTCCAGCGGTCGTAAATAAAAAAAAACAACAACAGGTAATCATAGTTCACCCAAAGCATACACACAACTGCTTTTCCCCCTTCAGCGGTACTCCTACATGATGTCTTGGCGCTGAGGAAATTGTCTCAACAGTTCAGGAAAAATCGCCAGATGGATCTGCCTGGCATCGAACCAAGAACTGCTCGTTTGCGAAGCGGATGCTGTAAGCACTCGACTAGGTTGCCACGCGTGACCGTCGGCTTGGAGGTGAGCCTCTCTCCTACGCGATGTGAAACGAAGGGTTCTCTTAATGTCGCAATATTGCGAGTTCGTTTTCGTAAATGTACGCTTCATGTAATCCATAAATTCATTCTTTCAACGTAACGATTTTTTTATTTACTTTAAGGGAACTTCACTCACTTTCAACGAGTGTACCAACTTAAAGACATTTAACAAAGTTTTATGCTGTCCTTCTGGTCTTGAAAGGCCATTGTTTAATTAATATATTTACACATTCATGTCACATTCTGTTACATTTTTAACGTTGTATCTCTTTTTTCCACGGTCCAAAGCTACATTTGTCCTAAATAGGAATGATATTTTATTTTACTTACGGTTATTTTAAGCAACGAACTCCTCCAGTGTTGTGTATTCAGCGCATGGATGAGAACATTATATTCACATAGCGTTGCTCTTTTTCTTTTTTTTTCAAATACTAGATAATTTTGTACCGAAAATATCCATTTTGTACTCTTATAATTCTTATTTTTTCCCCAACAAAACGATTTTTAATGTATTTCCGTGACTTCTGTTTGAAGCGGTTTAGTGTATGAGGATTATACAGAAATTATTTCTTGTTATTCATGGGAATGGAGTGAGTGTGTTTCATGGCTGTTTATATTCTCGATTCTCCGTGTGTTAGTGCAGAAATTTTGCTACGAAATGAGTTTCAATAGATACATGAGATTAATTTACTACCTCTTACAGTTTATTAAATATTTATATAATTTTCCTCCAACGGTAATCTTCGTCGACGCGGCATTTCATTAGGAAATTAATCCGTCTCTCTTCATGTGGCCTTTTTCTTAACATCCACTAAGGCAACACGATGGCGAGAGCGTCGTCTTCAAATAACTGGTACCACGAAAGACTGCGCACGTGCTGTTTCAGCCCATGCGCAGTCCCGCTGTTTCCACCTCCTGTTAGGGTTGCTTCGATTGCCAGCTACAGGCTACTAGTAGCACTTGCGTGAAGGCCCGTATTTCACGGCGATGCTGCAGGGCCATCAACGGTTGCCAACGGAACGCTACCATACCGTGAATGGCTGATTTCAGCTAGCAGTGACCCATCACTGCCAGCTGGTGGCCAGCAGTTTCCCAACACTTGTGTTTTTGCTGGCTGTTTTTTAAGTATGTTGTGCATCTCACTGACAGATAGGGGATGCAAAACGTTTACTGTCCTTTATGTATGTTGTGCATCTTACTGACAGATACGGGAATGCAAAACGTTCATTGTCCTTTCAGTATGTTGTGCATCTCACTGAGAGATAAGGGGATGCAAAACGTTCAGTACTTTAAGTATGTTGTGCGTCTTACTGACAGATAGGTGGGTGTAAAACGTTCACTGTTATACTGGCAACTGAGTTCTTCATACAATGAAGGGGCTATTAGAAGACAGTGATCATCAAAACCAGAAAAGGAAGCAAAGTTGAGGTCACATTTCTCATCCTCTTACGGGGACATAATCCAAGACTATATACTTTGTTAGAAGAAATATTAAGATATGTTATCTAATTGAGATATGTCACAAAACACACAAGTCTCAGGTTTTTTTTTTTGCTTCTGTCTATCCTCATGAGAAATCGCTACAGCCGTGTACCCAATAAAATACCATATCATCCCAACAAAAGGGAATTTTATTCTGATACGGTCGACCGATGAGGAAAAGCAATCAGATCTTTCTAGTGATTGCATCAGGACGGTTTACAGCTGAAGAATTTCAGTTTGTCACGTGACGTAGTTCGAATTGCCGCAAATCAGGAAAAACGTAATGTGTTCGGTTGCGTGGCGTTACATAAGGTCGTTACATGGAATGAATTCATAAGGGTAGCATTCCAAAATATGAAACTATTTTACAGCCTTGCAGGAACATCTTCTGTAGGTTTCTGTGGTTTCATGTTGAGTGTAAATTCCTGTTTCAGTGGAAAAGAACCTTCTCTCACTCCGTCGACTTAAAGAGTTAACTAAAAAGCATCAGTGACAGTCGTACCTCTACCTGAGGGGTCAGAAGCTTAGGTTGCTGTCTAGCCAGCCCCTGGGTGAGACACGGCCCGTTTGTCTGCCCCATGGCGATGCTACCCTCCCCCTTCCATCCCCGAAACCAGTTGCACAAAATCAGCAAATCGAATCCTAATCGTTTAAGCTAAATATTTCTACTTGTCTCACTTGATCGATTTCTCATCGTTTTAGTTAAGGTATCCGTACACTTTTAAAATGCGATTTTCGGTCAAAATATCGTTGTTGTTTTTTTTTCAATTTCTTTCTAATATTAAGGCCTGTTGTTTTTATCTTTCTAAATCCGTTTAAAATTTGTTTCTGCCTTTTTTAGGACATGGGTTACAATTATTTAAATGTTATTTGACAGCAACTTTTTTGGAACCGGAAGTTATGATGTGGCAGAAAGCAAAGGAGGTATTCGTTTGCCTGAAGAGTATGAAGTTAGGCATATATAATGCTGTCATACCACTGCACCACAGTGACATCGAATTCTCCAGACTCACATGTGATTAACTGCCAAACTACATGGCAGGTTGCCTCATGGAGCCCCGCACGTGAGTCTGGAGAATTCGAAGCCGCTGTGGTGCAGTGGTAGCATGTCCGGCGCGTAACTAGAAGACCTGGGTTCGATTCCCGTGGCAGTCAATGAGAATTTTTCCGAGACTCACTTATTAACGTGGAAAGAGTAATAATTTCTGTTTCCTGTTTTGCATAGTAAAGATGACGAAATTTATGAATCAGGGACACTTTAATTTTGATTTGAAAAGTAGGATTTGTGTTTGAAAGTGTTATTTTTAGCTTTTTCTCAAAATGAATTTTTTCATATTTTGCCTTCATGCAAAACATCATAACGCAAAAAATATTATGCTTGAAATGCCTTAAAACTCTACAGGAATGTATTGCAAGAAGATATAAATGGAATAGACTATTTCTATGATTGTACATCTATTAGTTTCTTTTTTTTATGCTATGAATTATGAATTACTATTGAATGATTTTCTTTTCGACAGTACTTTAACTTTTACAGCTTTTTAAATAACAGCGCTATGATAATGGGAATAGTCTATTCCCTAGATGATGTTATTTTCAACATAATAAACTTTACAAAATGAAAATATATTGATTTGATTTTGAGTTATCATGTTTTTCGGAAATGTTATTTAATTTGCTATTTTTAACTATTTTTCGAACTAAAAATGTAAATAAAAATTGGGAAACTTTTGTTCTTTATATTATTCCACATTTGCAGCCATATTCCATTATAAAATGCAGAAAAGAAAAAAATCAAATAATTTGAAGACGGATTCCTTAAATATTTCTCCTGGTTTCAACTTATCGAATCCTAATCGCTTGAGTTAAAGTACTTCTAGTTGTTTCACCTAATCGATACCTCATCGTTTAATTTAAAAATTCCTACCTAAAATCTTCTTTTAAAGATTTTTAGTTCCACCTAAAAATTCTTCATCGTTTGAGTTAGATCATTCTACTTGTTTCACCTTATATTCTAATCGTTTCAGTTAAACATTTCTGCTTGTTTTACATCATCGATTTCTCATAATTTGAGTAAAATATTTCTACTAGCTTCATTTTTAACGATTCTTCATCATTTGAATTAAATATTTCTTTTTGTTTCACCTGATCATTTGAGTGAAACATTTCTGCTTGTTTCACCTCAATACTTGATCAAACAAAGAAAAATAAAATTACTTAACGCGTTCGGAAACGTAAGAGCAAGTAAAATCTGAGTTATAAAGAGCCTAAACTTGAGACTTTTGTTTTGGACTTAATCTGAACTGGAAGGAAATTCCTTTTGTTGTAGGAGCTTAATTCCTGATAATTTCATTTTCTATTAATAGAAAGGTCTAATTCGGTAGCAACTGATTTTTTAGTTTCTACGCTGCTTTTCAACGTTTTTTTATGTTCACTTTCTTGGAAGTTCAATAAGCTCCGTGAGTATTTAAGGCTAAGTCACCTGTATCTGAATTAGGGTGATTTTTTCCAGAGAAGATGAAAGCTAAAGCCATAAAAATAACTGAAGTTCAGAATTAAACCTAATGTTTTCCCCCTGTTCGTTATGGAAGGAAATTTTCTTCTTAGTACTGATAAATTTTCGCTATTATTCACAGTTCACAAGGGTTTTTTTTGTAGGATACCCTTTGCAGAATTATGCTGATGCTGCCAATTGTTTTCCTAACTTTCGCAATAAAAATCCAGAAACACTAGATTGCTTCACACTTTTTTCTTTACCCCAAATGACGTTGAGATACTGATGCTATTAGTTTGCAGTAATTTCTTAGACGTACCGACACTTGGAAGTCCAAGGCACGTTTTACATTTAATTTATTTTCAAGCGTTGTCTAACTGGATGACGAAAGGCTCTTGCATTTTTTCATGTAATATTTAAAGGAACTGTTTTCCTGAAGGACTGCCCGAAACATTGAATTCTCGGATGTAATGAGCACTTTTTTTCAATGTTTTACGATAGAGAAGGATTAAGGAAATAAATTTACCGTCTTATGCACGATAGAGTAAAACTTTAATTAAAATATTTACAGGCTAAAAGTACTACATTACATAGCACTCTCTCAGTTAAAAACACAGCGTTACACCTTTCAGGTCTACTTTAGGCCTTTCTCCAGGAATCTGAAGAAGGGCCTAAAGTAGGCCTGAAAGGTCTAACGTTGTGTTTTTAACTGAGAGAGTGCTTTTAATTAGTAATGTAATGAAGTACTTTTAGCCTGTAAATATTTTAATTAAAGTTTTAACCTATCGTGCATAAGACGGTAAATTTATCTCCTTAGTACTCCTAGCACGAAACTTTCTTATTAGACAGAGAAGGAAGTTTTCAAAGTAGAATTTTAGAAGAAGAAAACACTCGGCTAGAAAGGGAAGGCATTTACCCCACCTAGTTGAAAAATTGCACATTATTTAAAAATGCGCAATATAATATTATTCATAGCAAGTGGAACCAGTTTTAAAAAATCAAGAGGTTTCCTTTCCTACAATCAGTAAAATATCCCAAAATAGGATTACACCCAAGTAAGACAGAAATGTGCTTTGTAAAAATCACAAATTGTGCGCAAAATGTTCCTCAGAATGGAAGATACGCGAGGCTGAAGGAAGTTTTCAAATTGAATAATTAGTAGAGGAGATGTGGAGGAAGACGTGATATGACTTTGCGGCGTGACTCGAAAGCTATGTAGTATTTAAAGAACAAAATGAGTACAAAGTATACTTCAAAATGATGGTTTCTTACCAAGAACTGATTTTTCCATGGGATTTGTAGAATCAGAGATCCTCTTTCATATATGAAAATACGCTGACGACCCTGGTGGCAAAATTTTGAATTGTGAAAAAGCACAAAATATGCCCTGTGACGTTTGAGTCAAATGGACAATGAAGAAACGAAAATCCTGCCGGTGTAATTCAATTGGGAAAACAGCAGCTCCGGAGTAGTATGATTTGAATTCCACTGTCAGCAAAAGAAAGGTTATCGCCCAAAATGCTTTGGATAAGAAAACTAAGTGATTGGAAAAGGTATTTTTCCCAATGCGACTTTCAAAAGTATATACATATATATCGAGAAAAATGTTTTCTTACATAAGTTCTACCTAGCGGGAAAACTGTGCTTTCTTTAAGGAGATAACGTTCGCAAATTTTGCCGAAGGGAGCCGTACACAGTAAGAAAGATTGTTTTTCATAGGATTTGTAGGAACAGGAATATACAGAGGGTAAGTCGAAAGTTTTGCAATATTTGCCCAAACGCATGTGCTGCGACAGGTAAGTCACGTGTTTAAAATAGTTCAAGTCGCGCACTGCAGTCAGTCGAAAGAGATATAAAGTGGTAGTCGTTGATTTGAACAGCATTGCATGTTGTCGTTCTGTCTGAGGTTTGGGGACCTGAAAGATGAACGGCCACAACTGACTAATTAGGAAATTTTTTCCTTTGCGAGTTTGAACATGGCCATTACGCTGCTCAAGCAACACGAAACATTTGTCATGCGAAAGGGGAAGGTTCCGTGGACCACAGCACCGCAAACAGATAGTTCAAGAAATTTCGCTCAGATGACAGAAACCTCGACGAACAGCCAAGGTCAGGCAGGCCGCGAACCGTGGATTCGGAGGCCGTGTGCCAGGCCATAGCGGCCAATCCGCCAACCAGCACTCAGAGATTATTAGGCGAGCTGGGCATATCACAGACCGCCGTGGTTCGTCACCTTCAGGATCTCGGAAAGGTCTACAGGAGCTGCCGCATTGTCCCTCACGAACTGACGCCAGCTGAAGTAAACCGCCGAGTGAAAGTGTGCACGAAACTCCAGGAAAACATGCGCCATGTGAGCTTCATCAAAAGAATTGTTACGAGAGATGAAAAGTGAGTGTATTTCCGTAATCCTAACACACAACGGCAGTGGTTGAGCCCTGGCCAGTTTTCTGCACCTGTTGAAAACATGGGCGCTTCGAGCACAAGGTAATGCTCTGCGTCTGGTGGAATTTCGAGGGGATAATCCATTACGAACTTGTTCCAGACGGTCGGACCATCAACACCCACATTTGCTCTAAAGAGCTAGACCGGATGTATGCCGTTTTGGAGGAAAAGTTCCCGGCACTGGTATACAGAAAGCGCGCTCTCCTACAGCAGGACAACGCTCGGACTCATACAGCGCGAACGACCGGGGGAAAACTTCAGGAACTTAAGGGCATCGAACTGATGCCACCCCAGCGTATAGCCTTGACCTTGTCCCGTTGGACTATTACTTGTTCCGGTCCATGACCCACTTCCTTCTCGGGCGGCTCTTCAACAACCAGGAGGAGGTGGCAGCTGGGGTGAAGGAGTTATTCGCCTCGAAAGACAACAACTGGTACCGCCGCGGAATCAAAGAACTGGCAGACAGATGGCTAAAGACGGTGCAACACGTTGACCTATACTTTGAATGCTAGTCAGCTTCCATCGTAAAGGTACGTTTGAAGACATAAAATGATCCAAATACTGCAAAGTTTTCGACTCACCCTCTGTAGAATCGAAGACCTGGCAGACAGATGGCTAAAGACGGTGCAACACGATGGCCTATACTTTGAATGCTAGTCAGCTTCCATCGTGAAGGTACGTATGAAGACATAAAATGGTCCAAATATTGTAAAACTTTCGACTCACCCTCTGTAGAATCGAAGACCTGGCAGACAGATGGCTAAAGACGGTGCAACACGATGGCCTATACTTTGAATGCTAGTCAGCTTCCATCTTAAATTTACGTATGAAGACATAACGTGATCCAAATATTGCAAAATTTTCTACTCACCCTCTGTAGAATCGAAGAACTGGCAGGCAGATAGCTAAATATGGTGCAACACGATGGCCTATACTTTGAATGCTAGTCAGCTTCCATCGTAAAGGTACGTATGAAGACATAAAGTGATCCAAATATTGCAAAACTTTCGACTCATCCTCTGTGGTTGCAAGGAGAAATACAAACCAATTCAAAATGTTTCACGCATGTGATATTAAAATAATTTTCAAATTAGAATTTTAGAAAGAGAAATGTCGAAAAAGATACGTTATGTGTTTGCGCTCCTAGAGAGAAAAATATGTAGTATTTGGGGAAGGAAATGCGCATGAATCTGTTTTGAAGTAAGGACTATCTGCCCGAAAAGAAATTTATTTAGTTGGGTTTTTAGATGCACAGATACGTCTACAAAACGTTTGTAAAAAAAGTAGCCCCTTACGCCCTCTAGTTGCAAAATTATGTATTAAACAGAAATTAGAAATTACATACAAAGTATTTTTCACTACGCTGTCGGAGCAAAAAAATAATTGAAGTCGGATTGTTAGAGGCAGTGATATTGAGAGAAATTAGATATATATGTACACTATCTGACAAAACAAATGTGCATTTTTATTGGCAGGAAACAGAAATATATATTTAACCCCCTGGTGGCAAAACTGCTCTTTACCAAAAATAAAAAAATCATATGTGAAGCATTCTTCACCACAGACTCTATCCTACGCGAATAATTTTTTCACAGAAGAACTTTAGAAGCAGTGACATTGAGAAAACTCGATATACATTTACACCCCGTAGCGAGAAAACTGTACATTATTTCAATAAAAAATAATTCGAAAAATGGTCTTCGTTTTAAATGTCGTCGGAAGAAAAAAGAAGTGTTTCAGTCTGGTTTTTATAACCAATGATATGGAATAAAACATATTTTTAATTCAATTGCGTCTGCATTTACGCACCCCAGCGGCGAAGTTATGCGCTGGAAAATAACAAAAGGTATGGATATCACAGTTGAGGTTTTTCAATGCAAAAATTATTTTTCGAATCGGACTAATAGGTGCAGAAATATGGTATCCAAAAGTCGACGTAAGAACATAGTGGTAACATAAGGCCGTCCTTTAAAAAAAATTGAACGTGCCAAATAGGAAAGAATAATTGATTTTACTTTATGAATAATTTGCTAACCCGCTAGCAGAATATTCTAGATTCTTCACCTTGGGCATCGATTATACATAGATTCAAAGAAATTTAAGTACTTATTTGAAATTTTAAAAGTTTTCTTTCATTTGTCAACATTTTAAATGACTAGCTATTACAGTTTACGTGATAAAAAGTGATTAACAGTCTTTCAACACGGTCGAATAGAATAACTTATTGGCATACTAATTGGGATCAAATTATTAAAGTAAAGTTCATCAATAAAAAAGCCGCCCGTTAGCGGAATTTTACAGTCGGCACATCATCCCCTATTAAAGCATTTCCTGTGCAGGATGCAGAACTGTTTAATTAACCTTTTATTTTCAATTTCGGTTTCATATATCAGTGAAAAACTTCATCATTAATTTCTGCGCTGTGTATCTGGAAAACACCTAAATGATTTATCAGTTTCATTTTCTCCAATTTCATTAGTCGCGTTTGCAATAATCTTCATCGAATGCTTAGTCGAGTCGATGAGCCACAAGTAAAAATGACTTTAGCACCGAGGAAATCTTCTCCTGACCCCCAGAATGTTGAATTTTTAAAATGAGAATAGAAATCGATTTCGTCTGCTCTGCATTTATGCACGTAACTCAAAGTCGGTTCTCTGCGATGGCTAAACTCACAGCCATGGTATTTGCTGTTTGATAAAGTTTTATGATGCAGTTGTGACTAAAGAGGAAATTTTAGAGTCCAGGGTTAGCTGTGAACAAAGGGAATTTTATATCTAAATGATTGATCCCTTGCGATCCAAAAGAGTTATGTCGTATATTCTAATTTAACATTCATTTTTAGTTTCCTTTCCGTATGTAAATTTTGAGTTCGTTCTCTATTAGCGTCTCAGTCTTACCGTTATATTTTCTCTCTCACTGAATGTTATGTGGCAAGAGTCTTGAGACCTAGAGTGAATGGCGTGTATGCTTGACAAGCTAAGAACGAGATACTGTAGAATGTATTGAGCTATCAGCAAAAAGATGCGGTAATCGTGGAAGCTGTTTTAAGCTGTAAGCAGTGTTTCTCACGCAGTTAGCGTCTGTCAATTTGGGTGGTGTTAACATAAACTGTGGTTGTACACGGAAGAGCAATTGAATTAGAGACAGCTGACGTTATGCAAATGTGGCGCTGTGGGCGGCCCTGTAAACGGAAACGACATAACGTATGCAGCGATCCGGCAATATAAGAAGTGATGCGACGGGAATAAGTAAGAGTCGGACGCAGTGTGGGTAAGACGAAGGATCTAAGCGCATTTGATCATGGGCAAATTGTTGGAGCTCGACGAATGGGTCACTCCGTCTCGAAATCGTGCAGGCACTGGGATTTTCATGAGCCGCTGTGTTACGGGTGCACCGTGAGCACATCGAATACGGTAAAACCATCCCTGCAAGGACCAACTGCCGCGGACAACAGCGTGTGGATTAGCGGAGTCATCGCCGGCTAGGTCGCATTGTAACAAGCGGATAGACAGGCCTCAGTGCAAGAAATCACTCGGCAATTTAACGCTGGTGCACAAAAACGTATAAGCAGCCACACCATCCAGAACCATCTCCTCGCTATGAGGTACAGAAGCCATCTTGCCACGAGGGTACCGCTGCTGACCGCACATCACAGGGTGCAAAGATTAGCATGGGCGCGGGAACATCGCCACTGGACGCTAGACATATGGGAAAGTGTTGCCTGGACTGATGAGTCGAGATCCACGTCGGTACATGTGGATGGCAGGATACGAGTACAGCACAAACCACATGAAGCGATGGATCCTTCTTGCCAGCAGGGTACTCTTCAAGCGGAGAGAGAGACAGTCAGACTCAGTGAGGATGCAGAATTTGTCATTTTCATGTAGGACTTCCGTCCACAGGGAGTAGAGTTTAGGTCCCAGCCACCTACAGCGAGATCGCCTTTTGGGCAGGACACAGGACAATTCTAGCGACTTTTTGACAGCACAGTTTGTAGTGAGATTAGAGTACTGTAGATGGCGCCACCGTACAAGTACGATATTGCACATAGATGGGTGAGAGAATTTCAGGGGGGACATAGGAAAGGATACCCATTTAACCAGTGGGTCCAGCCTGGGGGCCGTCACTTTACGTGCTCGTCCGATGCACGGCGGTTATTCAGCGATTGTTAGTAAATCACACCATCTCTGAAAGATCAGCCCAGGCTTGAACCTGGGGACCCAGCATCGATAGTCTGAAACACTAACCACTAAGCCATCCGCGGCTCGGTACTCTTCAAACTGTTGGGGGTGGCATTCTTATCTAGGGGCTGTATACGTGGACTGAAATGCGACCTCTGGTACATGTGGCCTCACCCCTCACAGGTCAACGTTACCGAGATATCCTGGACGATCATTTGCTCCCGTTTGTGCGCCTTCAACATCCCACTTGGGACCGCATCCTGCAACAAGACAATGCACCGTGTCTTCCCTTCCGAATTGTATCCGAACGGTTGGATGAACACTCCACCGACGTGACCTCGCTTGCTTGGCCAGCCAGGTCACCTGACCTCAATCCCATCGAGCACATCTGGAATGACATCGAGAGAGATGTTCTAGGATCTGACCCCCTCCATCAAATCTTCGTTAACTGTGGGAGCTTGTTCAGGGGTCGTGGATCCGTATGGCTTCACAACGCTTCCGGTGTCTTGTCGAGTCCATGCCGAGACGAATCGCCGCCGTCATTAGGGCGAAAGGTGGTGCTATACGTTACTAGACAGGTATCTCTAATTCAATTGCTCTTCAGTGTATATTTGGGTGTGTTAATGTAATCTTTGTATTAGAGTTACTTTAATCTACTATTGTGTTTAATAACTCATGTTAATCAGATTAAGTTATTGTTGCTGTTAAGAGCTATCTAGGTGATTATTTAGAGGTTCCTCATTACTGAAATGCATATTAAGTTTTGGCTGAATGAAAGATGAACTGTAAGTAACTACTTCTTTGAAGATCTTTGTGTGATTTTGTTTATACCATAAGCCATCCTGGGTTTCATTTAAAGCGAAGTAGGACAACTTAATGTAGTGTTTCTGTGGTTGAGCTGACTTTACACATATAGTATAAGATCACCCTTTTTAAAGCTATCCAGGGTTTCACTGAAAGTTAAATAGAGCAACTTATGGTGGTGTTCCCGAGGTTGATCTGACTTTACACACATACGATCACCCTTTTTAAAGCTATCCAGGATTTCACATAAAGTGAAGTAGGACAACTAAGCGTAGTTCTTCTGAGGTTCAGCTGACTATACACACATACGATCACCCTTTTTAAAGCTGTCCAGGGTTTCATTTAAAGTGAAGTAGGACAACTTAACGTAGCCTATCTGAGGTTGAGCTGACTTTACACACATACGATCACCCTTTTTAAAGCTAGTCAGGGTTTCACTTAAAGTGAAGTAGAACAACTTAACGTAGTGTTTCTGAGGTTGAGCTGACTTTATAGACATACGATCACCCTTTTTAAACCAAGAAACATGACAGAGTTTTAAAACATGAATACCAGCTGCGACCAATGCGAGTTGTCTTAGTATCTGCGATATGTTTGCTACCAGACAAAGCCTTATAAATACCATGTCGGCTTAACCAAAACGTGTGTCAACATCATTATCAACCATTTTTAATTCACTGCTGGATGAAGGTCACTCAAAGCTTCTTCCACAACTGTCTTCAGCAATTCTCTTTCGATTTTGAATTTCTT
Organism: Macrothele yani; assembly: GCA_039090855.1. Classification (NCBI taxonomy): domain Eukaryota; kingdom Metazoa; phylum Arthropoda; class Arachnida; order Araneae; family Macrothelidae; genus Macrothele; species Macrothele yani. Next base: position 126,221,443 of record CM077002.1, read on the forward strand.
CCAGCCATCTGCTATGAGATCTTCTGGGTCCTTTCCTTGTCCCTGAGTTACAAAACCTGAAAGACTGATTTTTGATTATAAAACTTTCAAAGACGTCGTTCACAACGTAATTGACTTCTATTTAGATTATATTTCTTCTTCAGGTTAACAAGCAACAGCGAAGAATACTTTAAAACGTATTTGGAAATTCCTGTTGCACCTACCTTTCTTCACATATGTTTCAGATGACATTACTCAAATTTTTTTCTATGCTATGCATCTTTCCCGGTAGCAGTAAGTAAATCCCACGCGAAAAATGTAACGAAAATGGGTAACGGAAGTAGTCAAAACCATCGCTAAAGTCTGATTTTTGAATGTTGTCCCCATGAATTGACGCAATAATACACTGCTGGCCACCTAAAATGCAACACCGAGAAGAACACGAGATAACAAAGCAAGATTTACTAGACACATAACAACAGATACAAAGATGAAACGATTGAGCTTACAGGCCCGTTCGACTTGCGGAACACGCAGACATCAATAGTTCGCGTGGCCTCCATGGCTGGCAATAACGGCCGCTACACGCCGCGGCATCGAACAAAAGAGGCTTTGGATATGTGCTTTGGGTATGTCGGTCCAGACTGCTTCCACACGTTGCCACAGTTCATCAGGCGTAGCCGCGGGTGGTGCTTGCCAGGCCACTTGGTTACCAATCAGCCACCAGACGTGTTCGATGGGCAACATATCGGGAGAACAGGCGGGCCAATGGTAGCAGTGACACCTAGTGAGCCGAGAAGAATTGTTGCATGATGCATGCCACGTGTGGGCGCGCATTGTCCTGTTGAAACGTGGCCACTGGCAGGTCCTGCAGGTAAGGGAGGACTACAGACTCCAAAACGTCGGAGATGTAGCGGTGGCTGTTTAGTGTACCGGCGATGCTTACCAGTGGGGTGTGGGTGTCATATCCAATTGCGCCCCAAATCATAACGTCAGACGACGGACTGGTATGGCGATGCATAATGCAGGCGTCATACAGTCTCTCGCCGCTGTGCCGCCACACGCGGATCCGACCATCGTGGTGTTGTAGGCAGAAGCGGAATTTGTCGGAAAAGACAATGTCGTGCCATTCTGTAGTCCAGGTGGGGCGTTCAACCGCTCACTGTCGCTGCACTTGTCGGTGGTGTAACGTCAATGGCAATTGGAGCAATGGGCGCAGTGCGACAAGTCCCCGCTCCTGCAGACGACGTCGAACGGTACGTGCTGATACAGGTTGCTGCGCAACACACCCTAACTCCTGCGCTAACGTTCGTGATGTGGCGGTGCGAGCCGTCTATGCCCGCCGCACAACACGCCGGTCCTCTCATTCGGTGGTGTGCCACTGCTGCGGTAATCGCTCAGGTCGGTCCGTCCGTCCCTCCTGCATCCACCGAATCCATACTCGCCTCACTGTGGCTGGATGTCGTCCCACACGGGCGCCGATGTCTCGGTACGATTAACCGCTGTCGCGATAAGCTACAATTCGTCTTCTGTCGAACTCCGAAACGTGCTGGAATGACTGCCGTATTCTGCAACGAGGCATCAGGAAGCTTCCCACGCACAGGTCCGGCAGCACAACACACTTCCACTACTTACACCCCGCCTTCTTTGCGCCCTTCTTATAGTGCTTCTAGGTGGCGTGCCGGGCGCACAGGGTTTGCATATGCCCTGCAATGCTACTCGTTTGTATGCCCTTTCGCGGACGATGCATGCTGCGAATTTCAGGCCAATCGGATGCTTTCTTCTTGGTGTTGCATTTTGGGTGGCCAGCAGTGTAGGTGTAACAAGTTTTCCGAGAGCCTAGAAGGGGTAGCATACTCTTGTGAAAGAGAAGGTGGAACCCGTACTGAAATTTTACTTAGATTGCAGACACAGTATGGGGACAAAAAAATCAAGTGACTCCAATTGATGCAAAAAGTTTTCTGAGAGTCCAGAAGAAGTAAAATATTCTTGTAAAGGAGAAGGTGAAACCTGTGCTGATATTTTACTTATACTGCTGGCATAGTATGCGGACAAAATACTATTAAAAGCAAGTGACTTCAGTTGGTGCAACAAGCTTTCCGAGAGTCTAGAAGGAGTAGCATATGAACAGCAAGCACATGTGTTAGCTCCTGCTACGACCGAAAATGCAACCTGTTATTTCAGAAAACAGGACAATAAGGTCACGGGGGGCATGGAGTGAAAAAGGTCACCCACGAGCGCCTGCTGTTTAGAAAATATACCAAATGCGTTGACATTTGATCAGAAGTCGTTTCGTGTAGCCATCTGCACAGAGCTTTTACATCGTCTTGAGAGACGCATTTCTGCAGCAGATGGTGACCGGTGGCGAGACTTGAGTTCATAATTTTATTCCGGAAACCAAACGCTCCAGATGTGATTGACCCCACAGGAATTCCAGGATTCCCTAAGGCAGAAGAAGAAATCCAAGACCGTGCCATTTTCAGGAAAGCTAATGGGTATTGTATTCTAGATGCGAACATGGTAAATTTGGTAGGTTTTCCTGCAAGGAGAGCAACAATGAATACACAGCATTATGCTACCCTCGTAAACAAAAAGCCTGCACCAGCCATCTGCAAGAAGACGCCAGCAACATTGTGATCCTGCTGTATGACAACGCTAGGACACACACGGCTCACGTTACAACGACAGCTACGGGATTAATGTGTTGGAAAACACTCAGTCATTTCCCCTGCAGTCTTGACTTGGCTCCAACCGTTTTCAACTGTTCGGCCCTCTTATGAAGCGTTTAGGAGGAAAGAAATTAACTACAGATGAATAACTACATGTGTGCATCATACAATGGTCACGATAGTAACCCAAATCTTCTACATGGCTTAAATAAAGAGTCTGCAACGGAGATAGGACAAATGTGTTAATGTTAAAGAGGAATATCTAGAAAAAAACCAGAGTTAGGTAAATTTATTTCTATTTGATTCTTCTGTACAAAATAAAATGCCCAGGTCAAACTTGAACCACTTACATGCGAATCATACATGGCCTTTGTTATTTCTATTTGCTGCCCTTAACACATAATTATGATTGAAGCGGGAGCGTAGAATGGCATGGTGACAAGTGGGAGGACAGTACTTCTCAAAGTTCGGTTTTGGTTTGTCATCATAACAAACTACGGTTCCCAATTCTTTTTTTTTTTTTTTAATTTCAAAAGCTCGTTATTTCTAGAATTAAAATTAAAATTCAGATTATTTAGTAGCTTTTAAAGTACCAAATGTATCGTTCTGGGGTTATTTTAGTCTACATACTAATGCCTATAGTGTAATCACGTGGGAACAGAATTTATCAGATCTCGTGGATGGGCAAGGCATTGTCCTAGCTCTGAGATTACACCTTCCGTCACTAAACCATTCTTAAGTCCCCTTATTTGCTCCAGATGTCTTATGCAATATACAGTGTGAATTTTCTATTGAATTGTATATCGTTCAGTCAGCCCCTTTATTCGATGATGATCTGACTGTTAACCACAGTGAGAATAACGACAGCGGCCATTTTCACTCTCCTTAGAGGTGGTAAAGTTTCAAACGGTGGCTTATTGCTTTGGGTGTGACTGTTAATTTATGACATGTGAGTCATTCGATGTCCTGTCCGTTCTCTGGATTTCTGGGTAACTGAACAATTGTATCATATCTTTTGGAGTTCTATCAGAGCTTACTGAGGTTACTGCCACTCTTTCTAACCTACCGCGTTGATTTCATTACCACTGTTTCTTGCTCAAACATATCTAATCTTATCAAGTTGACCGTTTAGTTTTTTTCTAACGAAAGGAGACTGGCAACATTTGAAAGTGTTTCGTAGGAAAATGCATACATATTATTTTCATTAACGTTTCAAATCATTACTTTTAACATGCAATTCAGGCATTCATGCTCCATAGCCGTCAAAAACAATATATTTCACTCATTACAGTAAGAGTAATTATGGTAATTCCTTAAAGAAAATTAAATACATACATACGGACTATTCGAAATATTTATTTGATCAGAAAAGCCTTTCCCCCTGCTCCAACTTTTGTGAAAAGTCGCTCATGGACAGAAGCAATAATTTGTACTCACAATAATTAGCTCTTAACCCTTTCCAACCCATTGTTGTTCAGAAACAACATACGTATATGCTTTGAATTTTCATAGGTTTTCTAACACGACAAATTCTTACTGAACCCATTGTAGCGGGTAGACAAGTATCTAAAGCGAATGTAAAAAAGATCATGAGGTTTCAACAAGATGGTGGTGCAATTCATACAACTAGGGAACAAGCGTCTATTGTGAAATTATTCTTTAAAACGGAATAACTTCGTATTTTACTACTGCACCGTGCAACATCAAAAGAGAGTATGTACAACAAAATTTTAAACGTCTGGAAACGTTTTTGGACGAAAGATACCGCTTTCATGTCTTTTAGTTTTGCAAAATGGGTTAAAAATTGTTCTGTATCTAACCTGATCTTATATTTCCTATTTTACGTGTCGTCATTAATGCCCTGCTCTTGTGACTTGTGGAGTTTTTAAACTCTGTTAGTTGTAGCTGTAATTTAATTGATTATCAAACTAACTGGCTAATACGTTGTGCGATCAAAAAGTTCCGAGACTAAGTACGTAGCGCGGCAACAGATGGCAGTACACGGATGCACGAGCAGCAGTCGAAGGCAGTGACCTTCAGGAGTCATTGTGCCGAGTGGCGCCGTTCTGTGAACATCGGGAGCTATGCTACACGATATTTGGTGACCACGTGCAGAACACAGCTGCGATTTCGACATGGACTGCAAACTAGAGCAGCGAGCAAACATCAAATTCTGCGTCACTCTCGGCAAATCGGGGACGGAGACGCATGAAATGTTGCGGCAAGCTTATGGCAGCAATGAGTCGTGCGAGCTGTTTTGAGTGGCACTCGCGCTTCAAGAACGGCATAGCGGCATTGGAAGACGACGACAGATCAGGGCGACCGTCCACGAGCAAAACCCTCGAAAATGTGGACAAAATTAGGGAACTGGTGAATGAGGATCATCGGAGAAAATTCAAGACATTGCTACCATCGTCAATGTGTCATACGGAACAGTTCAAGAAATTCTGACTGCGGTGTTGAACATGCACCGCATTGCTGCAAAGTTTGTGCCAAAGATTCTGAACGCCGAACAAAAGGCGCTCCGTGTCGAACTCTGTCAAAATCTTCGTCAGCAGGTGGTGAATGAACCAACGTTAATGTCGCAGGTCATCACTGGGGACGAGACTTGGGTCTACGGTTACGTCCCGGAGACCAAACAACCGTCGTCGCAGTGGAAGAGCCCGGCATCTCTCCACAACCGAAGAAGGCCGGACAGGTCCGGAGAGCAACCAAATGCATGCTCATCGTATTCTTTGAAATTCGTGGGGTGTGCACCGTGAATTCGTCCCCCCAGGGAAAGACCATCACTAACCCTTTTTTACAGCGATGTTCTGCGGCGTCTTAGGGAGAACATTCGCCTCAAGCGACCTGAAATTTGGGGCAGGGGCAATTTCCTGAATCATCACGACAATGCAGCAGCTCACAGAGCGTTAGCAAAACGTCAGTTTTGCAGCACTACCTTTACTCACCCGCCTTACTCGCCGGATTTGGCCCCCTGCGACTTCTTTCTTTTCCCGAAGAACAAGCTGAAGCTCAAGGGTTGCCGTTTTGAAACCGTGGACGAGATCCAGCGCGAATCGCAGACGGTGCTTGACACAATTCGCGAACAGGACTTCCAGGGAGCGTTCCAATAGTGGCAAAAACGCTGGCAGCGGTGTATCGCTGCCCAAGGAGACTACTTTGAGCAAGATCATAGCCAGACTTAAGCAACGTAAGTACTTTGTTGTTGGAGGGAGATCATAACCAGATTGAAGTAACGTAAGTACTTTGATGTATATCGGCATAGTCTCGGAACTCTTTGATCGGACATCGTATCCTTGAATAACTGAGTTGCACATAAATTAAACTTTCTAAACAAATAAACGAAAGGCCAGGTATAAACAATCAGCAAGTCACTTACAGTAGCCCATCAATTTATTAGGTAATCGCTTGTACTTAAAATATCAAGATAATCCCCAAACTTTCAACTCCACCCCCCCTCCCCTCTCTGTATGCATTCAATTTAGTCATTTAATGCTACTCTGACTCCCAGTCAGTGTTGCCAAATTGTAAAAGCTATTCCGAGAAGTAACGTGTCTTTCAGTGAGAAAATCATTAAACGAGAAGTTACGAAATTTATATAAGGAAACAGAAACTCAAAAGGAAGATAATTTAGAAGTATTCGTCACGGACTCCATGTGTATGCAATCTGGGTTCATTAATGACCCGATTTTTGGATTTTCGGTGTATACTCCGGCTTTACTGATCTCCCTATTATACGGCTCCGTATGAATAATGCAGCATTGCTAATGCTCGATTTTATAACTTCCTATGCATAATCCATTCCCATTAATGTCCCAGCTTTCCTGACTTTCTATGCATAATTAGTTGTCATTAATGCCTCGCTCTTGTGACTCTCTGTGTATAACATGGCGTCATTAATGACTCGATACTGCAATAGCCTTTGTATAGTGGCGTCGTGAGTGCTCCGATTTTTGACTCCCCACGCATAATCGGTACCAATAGTTCTCTGATTTTATGACCTCACGTACACAATATGGTGTTATTAATGGTCCCAATTATTAAGACTTCTCTGCATAATCCGTAGTTATTATTGCCAGGATTTCCCCTATACATAATCTGGCGTCTAATCATATTCCTATTTTTATCTCTTAGACAACATAGGCGTAATAGATATTCCGATTTTATGAAATCCTATACAAAATCCGGCATCATTAATGATTTAACACCCTATCGATGTTATTAATATTTCTTTACGTCATATAAATATTGCAGCATCATTAACATTTTCTGTAAGGTGGTTCCACCTAAAATATCTGCCTTGTGTTTTCAACGGTAAAACTTCTTTACATATTTTCTTCGCAATTAATGTATTCCCAAAGATGAAAATTTTTTTTTTTTTTTTTTGATTGGAGGTTTAACGATCACTGTGAGCAACTCAATGGGCTATAAGCAGTCGCCCGTCCCTAATTTAGGGTCACTGGTTCCAGGGAAGGGAGAGAGCCAGTGCCGTAAGACAAACACAACATCCATGCCTGACCGGGATTCGAACCCGGACCCCTTACGGACGAATGATCAGAGGCCAACGCCTTAGACCACTGCGCCACCAGGGCGGCATGAAAATTTGCACATGGATAAAACTAACTTTAAGTTATAGCATGGAATACTTAATACTTGCTAAAACATAACCGCAATTAAGCAATCTAACATTTGTTTGTCTACTGACGTCATCATTGTACAGGTCGCGCCATCTCTTAATAGGTCTGAACACTACTCAAAGAAGAATGATTGATTTTTAATATAATTATGGTTATGTTTTAGCAAGCATTAAGTATCTCATGCTATAACCCAAAGTTAGTTTTATCGATGTGTAAATTTTCATCCTTGGGAATACATTAATTGCGAAGAAAATATGTAAAGAAGTTTTACCATTCGCAACATAAGGCAGACATTTTAAGTGGAGCCGCCCCGGTGACGCAGTGGTCTAAGGCGTTGGCCTCTGATCATTCATCCGTAAGGGGTCAGGGTTCGAATCCCGGTCAGGCATGGATGTTGTGTTTGTCTTACGGCACTGGCTCTCTCCCTTCCCTTGAACCAGTGACCCTAAATTAGGGACGGGCGACTGCTTATAGCCCATTGAGTTGCTCACGGTGGTCGTTAAACCTCCAAACAAAAAAAAAAAAAAAAAAAAAATAATTTTAAGTGGAACCACCTTAAGGGGTCTATGCACCTGAACCAAAAGGTGTCCAAAATTTTCTGCTCCCCTCCCCTCGAAATGTTCATATAGAAGCCATGTTTTACGAAAGTTATGACAAAATAATTCCTCTCCCCTTCTTATCCCAGAACTACCAATCAAACATTTGTCGTTGGTGATAAATGTTCTCTTCAAGTTCTGTGTCATATGTTCCACCATCCAAGGCATGATGAGGAAGAGTTAGACCCCTGACACGAACATCATGCCGCTAGGTAGAAACCAGTGACTCAGACATCTTCTCTCTCCTTTCTTCGATTCGTCCTTTTGGTAGTTAATAAGTCAGAAAGGACACGTGTTAATCATCTTCGTAGATGGCCAGCTTGCAAATGTGGGGAGGGCAAAACATTTCTGTTGCTCTGCTCTTGCAGGATACTCGTTTTATAGGAATATGTTTAATGATAATAGGGATCATTGAACATATTCCTAATGAATTCGTTCCATCAGTGTTCGGTCCACAGCGAATATATTCGTTCTAGCTGATTTCAGCTCATTTGGCTAACCTCAGGTTAATTCGTTCAACGGTTAATACCCCTACTTTACATGGACAACTCTTCGTGATTAAAGCTCCGAATTTAGAGATCAAATAAAATACCGAGAGTAACACATAAAACGAATTTACGGCGCTCTGTGTACTATAACGAGCGTCATTATACGACCTCTATTTTGAGGCACCCATCTTATGTTACAACACTGTTAATTTCACGTACTTACAACTCGTCGCCATAACTTTTCGAGAAAATTCTGCTACGCACGGCGTGGTAATATAGGCATTGGCCCCGGGTATTGAGTTTCTTGTACTTTTACCGAACTACAACTTAGAAAAATTGCATACAGTTTATAACGAAGTGAATTTCTCCGTCATTTTTATCCGCGCCAGGATTCGAACCCGGGTCCACTCATTCCGGAATAAGTTGCTCTACCAATTAAGCTACGCGGACATTTTATTCTGATTCCTATCTGCCTTTATGTCGTGTGCGTCCTTCTTGCAGGTACGTCACATCATCTCCCCCTTATTTTTTTTTTTCTTTTTTTTTCGAAGTGCTGCTCTGAATTTTCCTGTCTCGCGGTGTGGAAATAACATCACACCAATGCGAGATTTTGAACGGCCGGGTCATCCGGATAGTTCGGGCGCCATTATAACGAAGTGAATTTCTCCGTCATTTTTATCCGCGCCAGGATTCGAACCCGGGTCCACTCATTCCGGAATAAGTTGTTCTACCAATTAAGCTACGCGGACATTTTATTCTGATTCCTATCTGCCTTTATGTCGTGTGCGTCCTTCTGGCAGGTACGTCACATCTCCTGGTACGTTACAAGTTCTTAAAAGAAATGTGCAGAAAAATGAAACAATTATCAATCATAAATTGTTTTACATCAAAATTCCATATTTTGTTTCAGAAAAGACATTGACCGTGCAATTTTATGCAGAGACGTAACTAGGAATTCCTGCAACCAGGGCAAACCACAGAATATTGCGCCCCTATCTGTCTTTTTATATGTGTATATATATAAACATTGAAAAAAAAAAAAAAAAAAAAAAAAGATTATCATCATCTTTTTCAAACATTATCAATCCACCAATGGATGAAGATCTCCCCAAGTTTCTTCCGCAGGTGTCTGTCTTGAACCTGTCACCTCCAGGTTACTCCGGCATGTTTTCGAATTTCATTCATTAATCTCCCAAATGGTCTTCTTCTGGGTACTTCCTTGTCCTTTGTAATATAGTTTAGAATTCCGGTTGTACATCGGTGGTTGGCTCCTCTGGCAACATGTCCAACCAGTTGCCATTTCACGAACTTAACTCCGATCATGATGTCTTCCTCTCTTGTCATTTTCCTTACCCACGAATTCCTCTTTCTATCTTCCTTGGTTACACCAAGCATACATCTCTCCATGCCTCTTTGAGTTCTGCAGCAGCCTTTGTATGTCTTCTTTAGTTAAGGTCGCAATGTCTCTGCTCCATACGTAAGAATTGAAAGGATGCATTGATTAAACACTTTTCTTTTAGAACATAATGGCATATTGCTCTTGAAAATTGTACTGTGTCTTCCAAAAGCTCTGCAGCCAAGTTTTATACGCCGAATAATTTCCTCATCAATGCAAACCTTGCGTGATATATGTTGTCCTAGGTAAATGTACGTATCGGTTACCTCGAGTATTTCCCCATCAGTCGCAAAATCTCCATTTTTTGTAAAAGCATTGTACATCACTTTTGTCTTCTGAAGGTTCATTTTCAATCTCTCTTCTTCACTCTAGTCAGCAAGTCCCTGATTACATTAATGATATTTTTAATGTTACTTCGGGGGCGCACCGTGTGCTGTTTGCTGAAGATACCAGTTTATTATTTTCGGGTAATTCTTTAATGGAGTTTGTATCTTCAGGAGTTCTTTCGTTGGTTCAGTTGCAGTTATTTAACTATAAATCAAGATAAAACTAATGCCGTCCTGTTTTCACGTCGTTCTTATTGTTCGTCTGCCCCAACTGGTATCTTTGTGAATGGAGTTCCCATTACATTTAAGACGACTGTTAAATTTCTGGGTGTACTTATTCAGGAGTCTCTACATTGGGATAATTACATTAACTATTTGGCAAATCAGCTTAGATTACGTATAGCAATGGTTTATAGAATTTCGGGTATGTTGACGATAAGATTAAAACTAATATTGTATTACTCGTTCATATATCCACTTCTTTCGTATTGTCTACAGTCCTGGGGTCAGACCACGTTGGGTAATGTCAATAGAATATATATATTTTAGAAAAGAAATACATTCGCTTATTGGATATTAATAGTTCTTTGGCTGCTGTTTGATGTTCATATAAAATAATCTCATTTAATAAACTTTATTTATTTCGATTATTACTTTTTATGCACAATAGAATTTATGCTAATAAGTTTATGAGTCTTCTGGAATTGCACCAATTTTCACATTCTCGTGATACCAGGGGTAATGCAAACTTCGTTATTCCCAGGGCACATCTAAATCTTTTACATTACAGGATTATTGCAGCCGCTCCGCGACAGTGGAATGAATTACCCTTGCACATTAAATCAGTTGTTAACTTCATGGCATCAATAGAGTATTAACTACTGAATTATTGGCTGGCTGATATGATTTGAATTGATGCCTTGATTCCTTTTCTGGGATATAGTGGCACATTATTTTGTCTTGTTGATTTTGGTTTGTTTATTCTTGCAAGATTGTTTAATGTGCTGTACAGATATTCTTGGGATGTGTATTTTCCGGTTGCATTGGTTTGGTGTATATATATAAATATCCTAACTAAATCATTCATTAAGTTTTCATACTTTGCTTATCAGTGGTTATGTTGGCATGTGCTAAGATTACTACGTATTGTAACTGTACTGTCTATATGCCACCTAATTTTTAATTACAGTTGATTATCATCATGTATTCCTTAACTTACCTGTACTATTATGATGATTCGTGTCTCACTGTGAATTTCTGTGCACTGTGTTCTTGGACTGTCACACACTTCTTGGGGACCGGGGGCTCGTCAAGCTTTTTCTTTAAAGCCTTTTTTCCTTGCTCCATGTCATCCACATACAGTGCTATATGTAGACATAGATTATTCTTTTACATTTTTTAACATCTGCTTCATACATTTTGGTTTAATTGTGCAAGTTCTTTAATTACAATTAATGGAATGTTTATTGTAATTGTGTTATAACATACTACGGATACATTACTGAAACTGTATTTTGTTTTGCTTAACTACTTAACACAGATTTACTGTAACAATGTTTTGTTGTGTTGAATTCTGTCACGTATGGTATTGCTATGATTAATGGCAGAATATTCAATAAATTCAAATTCAAATTCAAATCATACTCTGCAGTTCTGGAGGGGTTGTTGCAAAAAAAAAAAAAATATTTCATCAGCAAAACGAAGGTGAGTTAAATAATCTCTACTAATATTTATCCCTTTGTTTTCCCAGTTTAATGATTGAAATACATTTTGCAATGTGGCATTAAAGAGTTTGGAAGGTATGGTGTTACCTTGTCTCAATCCCTTTCCAATTTTCTTGGTGCTGTGTCTTCAAATAGCCGAATCGTTGCACTTGCATTTTCATAGATGTCATTAATAATGCTAATGTAATCATCTTCATTACCGCAGGATTTTAAAGCCACCGGAAAAATGATAGTTTCGCGGAATCAAATACCCTTTCATAATCAATAAGAGCCATGAAATGCAGCTGGTCGTCTTGGCACGCTCCAGCAATAATAACCGAATCGCCACCACAGAATCTTGAACAATGCAAACGACATTCTTATACTGCAATGCACGTAGAGTCCATCCAACTAAAGAAAAACCACAGGCCTCATTATTGTCGATGAAGACCGTGCCTCTTTATTTTAGTTGGATGGACTTCGTTTCTGAATATGAGCTGTTTACATTTTTTTTCGGAAGATGAAGAGAACCATATAAGTTGTAACGTATACCAGAAGATGTGACGTACCTGCCAGCAGGACGCACACGACATAAAGGCAGATAGGAGTCAGAACAAACGTCCGCGTAGCTCAATTGGTAGAGCAACTTATTCCGGAATGAGGGGACCCGGGTTCGAATCCTGGCGCGGATAAAAATGACGGAGAAATTTACTTCGTTATAAAGTGCATACACACAAGCTGTGAAGATTCGACTTTATTCCTAAATTTGATTAAATAACACCCGATGCAGATTTTGAAGAGGAAAGCCAATTTAAAGCTACCGAAACTGGCGAAAGACATGAAGAAAATTCTGTAAATAGACAAATGATAAACTATGGTGCGACAAAACTATACCAGAAACTTGTACAAAGGTTTAAATCTCAATTTTAATTGTTTTTAAGCTGGGAGTTTTTGTTTTGTTTTTATGCCGCCCCGGTGGCGCAGTGGTCTAAGTGATGGCCTCTGATCATTCGTCCGAACGGGGTCCGGGTTCGAATCCCGGTGAGACATGGATGTTGTGTTTGTCTTACGGCACTGGCTCTCTCCCTTCCCTGGAACCATTGACCCTAAATTAGGGACGGGCGACTGCTTATAGCCCATTGAGTTGCTCACGGTGGTCGTTAAACCTCCAATCAAAAAAAAAAAAAAAAAAAAAAAAGCTGGGAGTTTTACGCCGTCTCTTTTGGTAGGCCCAGGGCAGCCGCCCACTTCCCCAGCCCATATTAACCCACTGATTTTATGCCATAGAGTTACGGGGCTCTACGCACATTAGTTTTGGGGGCGCCTCAGTTTTTCCGCCATTTTAGAAAAACACGTTTTTTCTGTTCTACTGCTTTTTTCAGTTGCAATTGTATGAGATATCTCGATTTACTTCGAAAGGGTCTCACCAGCCTTGCTGGGACGAAACACGCATTCTGACCACCCTAACTTCGAAGCCTAATAATACTCTGTTTGCTGAAAGCTTAATTATTTACGAATTTGAGTCTGCATGCTGCAATAATGATTACCCTGCTATTATTCCTACTGCGTGGAAACTCGCATTGACAGCCAGGAACAACTCCATTCTGAACTTGAACATTTGTAAATAACATCAATTAAGCCTTTTTCTTCTCGGTTCATCTGCGCATATAAACTACGCCACCTAATCACGTGACTAATTTCTTGATGTATTTTATCATGTTCCTTCGTGTATTGTGTGATTGTGTTACATCTGAGGATGGGACCGATGCGGTTCCGAAAGGTCTTATGTTTTTTAACTGTGATGTTTTAATTGTACTTAGTAAAGTCTTTTAATTTAGCATCAGCTTTTAACTACCCTTTTTTATCGTGCAAAAACAGTTGGTGAACTTCGATTCCTTGTATGAGAAAATACCGTATGTGCAAATAAATAAATAAATAAAAATCAAAAATCGACTATTTTCACGAGTGTGTGTGTGTGTGTGTGGTTGTTGCTGCCTTAAATCAAAAGTTACTGCATCGATCAAGATGACATTTTATATTTCAAGGTTTTGATGTACCCCGTTAGGAAATAGAAATAGCGGAAGTTACAAGTAGAGAAGCCGTTGTTCAGGAAGAAAAGTCGAAACTTTATAACGATGGTTGCTGAAGAACAGTGTTATCACTCAACATGTTGCATACAATTAGTTTACGGTATTGCGTTAATTCACGTTAATGTTATTGGGTTGGAAAGAAAGTAATGTCCGATGACGAGGTATACGAAGTCGAAGCCCCGGCCACGGCGCACATTGGCCACTGAGATTGCACAGGACACCGGCATGACATCAGCAGGTAGGTGGCTTAAGTCAGTTACAGTTTGCCGTCAGAAAGCGAAGAGAGTACGCGCCAGCCAACATGGAAGTGGACAAAGAGAACATCTGCCATTGCATGCTGTATGAGTTTCGTAGCGGTAGCATCCCCGCAAGAGCTGTGAGGAACATTACCAGTGTGTACCCCAATTCCATATCACATCGTCAATGCTGTCGTTCGTTCGAACGGTTTCGAGAAGGAAATGTTTACCTGTCAGACCGCCCCAAAGCCGGAGGACTCGGAACAGTGGATATGAACACGACGAAGACTTTAGTGGAGACCGACTCACGTGTGACCAAGCGTAAATTGGGAGAAAAGCTGGGGCCTAACCACACGAGCATTATCACGCACCTGCGACACCTTGAGACGATGCACAAGAGGGGAGTTAGAGTATGCCATCAACTCACATTGAGCAAATCGCGTGAGTGCATGCGTTACCCAGCTTGCACGGGACCAAGCTGAACTATTTTTTGATTGCTTGTGACAGCTAACGAGAAATGGGCCCCTGTATGACAATATCAGCGCCCCGGAAGCAGGGGTTGGACCCAAAACAGAAGCCCATGCCGACCCCCCAAAGCCGGTTTACACGCACATAAGGTCCTGCTGTCTATTTGCTCGAATACGCGGGGTGTCGTGTTTTTCGAGCAGCTGCCAGGACCGGATTAAGGAAGGGGATTCTAGCGGGGCTATAGCCTAGGGGTCCACCATTACCAAGGGCCCAGGAGGCATGCCTCTACTTCGCAAATAATACACAGCTTATATATTTACATATAGAGAGAAGTAAAAGGATTTTAGTTTCGTTTCTTAAGATTTCCATATAATCATACGAAATGAAATTATATGGTTAAACTTTGCTGATTTAAGGCAGCAAAGTTTAACCCTTTAACGACCATAACGCCCAAAACGCCTGTACATACAAACGACCATAGTGCCCCCCGAAACGCTTGTCTAGAGTGAGTCAGATTTCCCTGCACGACCTATGAGGAATAAGGAGGTGTCACCCCCAGTCATTACTGTTGTTACTAAGCGAAGAAGTGAACCAACAGACAGTTTCGGGCGTTATGGTACTTAGAGCGATATAAGAGTTTTGGGTCATGGTCGTTAAAGGTTTAAAGACTGCTGCACTACGTATTGATTTTCACAAGCATATCGCAACAGGTTCGTGTTTTACAGGACTTCAATAATGATTGTCCATCATAAGGTCTTTGGGGGCCCACTGAGATGTCTTAGCCTTGGTAGCCCACTTACATATCTTTGCCTTGGTAGACCACTTACATATCTTTGCCTAGGGGCCCACTGAGGCCTTAATCCGGTCCTAGCTGCTGCCAGATAACTCAACTATCACCGACGATGTGTACTGCCGTCAGCTCGACGATCTGCACGCATCGCTCACGTCGAAACGACCACCACTGCTGAACTGCAAGGGCGTCGTCCGACAGCAGGATGGAGCGAGATCTCACACAGAATGGGCCACCTGTCACAAGATCAAAGACCTGGGATGGGAGCTTCTACCGCACCCATCCTATTCCCTGGATATTTCCACAAGCGATTACTACCTTTCCCAGTCGTTGCAGCATTTCCTAGACGGACAGAGGCTCACCAACTGGGACGATGTCGAACGCCAATTACTCATTTCCTTGTGTACAAGCCACCACAATTCTACAGGGACGGTATCTAACAGCTGTCCAGACGATAGGAGCAGGTCGTGGCCAACGATGGCGGCTACATTTTGGACTTACTTGTAATAGATGGATATTAGTACTTTTCTGTTGCCTTGCATTAGCAGACATTACTTTGTTTCCAACTAAATACTTGCCGTGTGGCAACCATGTTTCTGATCCCTATGTTGCCACATCTGGAATACCCCAAGGCTCTAATTTAGGACCACTCCTGTTTTCAATCTACATTAATGACCTTCCTTTTTGCAATCATGGCCCATGTCTCTTGTTTGCTGATGATCTCAAGCTTCATCGCAATGTACAGACTCCTGATGACTGTCTTGCTCTTCAAGCTGACGTTAATAACTTGCTTCACTGGTGGTGTGCATTAAACCATCTCTATCTCAACATCTCCAAGTGTCATGCCGTTTCCTCTTCGCGGAAAAGAAAACCAATTCTTTTTTACTACAAAGCTGGCGACTATACTCTTACCCGGACAAACGAAGTCCAGAGCTTGGGAGTCACGTTTGATTCGAACTTGGACTTTAAAAGTCATTTCAAAAGAATTGTACGTACAGCGTACAGAAAACTTGGATTTATATTGCGACACTCCAAGTATTACTCGAATACTCACACACTTATTCGTATTTTTGAGACTACGGTCAGATTCTCACTGGAACATGCGGCGATCATTTGGAGTCTGTGACGTGCCTGCCAGCAGGACGCACATGACATAAAGGCAGATAGCAGTCAGAACGAACGTCCGCGTAGCTCAGTTGGTAGAGTGACTTATTCCGGAATCATGGGACCCGGGTTCGAAACCCGGCGTGGACAAATGTGACGGAGAAATTTACTTCGCTATAATGGGTTCGAGCCCCGGCGTGGACAAAAATGACGGAGAAATTTACTTCGTTATAAGTCCTAGCCAAGTAACTCTAGTAAATGAAGTTCAGAAAAAGCTTCGACACCTATTTTAGATCACATCCAGATCCTATGTAGAGGATTTTAGGAAGGGAATGTCTGACTTCAGGTCTTAAACAACCCTTAGAAATAGGAAGCTAGGAAATTTGGGCTAGAGTGCCCGATAGGAAAGTGACACGAAAGCGAAGTAGAAAGGAAGACGCCCTAATTTATTACCGGGGGGGGGCCAATACCCAGGGTCCGAAGGCTTAACGTGCCCATCCGACGCACGGCGGATATTTAGTGGATCGAGCGTTCGTACCTGCCTGGGATCGAACCTGAGGTCTTTTCCGTGGCAGTCACGAACGTTGCCCACTAGGCTACCCGCGGCCCCGACACCTTTTTTATAAATCGACCGGTGTTTATATAGCGGACATCCCGAATGCTAACCTGACATTCTTCAAGATGACCTCTCTGCAATCGAGAAGGAAAGGCTCTCCAACTCAAGTTCCTATACGGCATCATGAATGGAGAGATTGATGATACTCAAATTGTAAACCAATAAGTTTCTGTGTCCCATATTTACCGAGGACAAAATGTGAACTATTTGCAGTGCCATTTTGCAGAACTGATGCTGGAAAAAATTTTTCGTTGTCTAAAATGTATAGGCTTCACAACTCACTTGAAGAATGTTCGGATATTTTTAATGTAAGTAATATTTTTTTCATGAAGCATGTTTTGCAAGATTGTAAATATCATTTGGTAATTATCACTGTAAATATAAATGTAGAAATTCCTGTACCTAGATTTAGCGGCTCTAGGGATGTGCTTACAATAAATAAATAAATAGATATGCTGTCGCATATTATCAGATTTCAGCCCACCTACAGTTCCCTTAAAGTTTCTGATAATTTATAAAATCGATTATCGTATCTCGTAAAACTGGTTTTTCAAATGGCATTTTACTGGTATGATGACAGCTTATGACTGCTTTTTAAGCTGGACTGAATGAGGAAAAATATAGTTTAAAGGGAAAATGGGTAGTCATATTAAATATCGAATCAAAGTGCGAAATTTTCATTATTTCCTAAGAAATCTGCCCCAAAAAACCACTCAGTATCTGAGTTCAGTTGTAATATATTAATTATTAAGCAATATTACTCTCAAAATATGTCATTTTTAGTTATCCAGCATTTAAGCTAGTAAATTAGTACTTGTAGATCACATAATTCATGCTCGGTCGGGAACTTGCTCGCAAAACTCTGAGCTCCGAATTTCTTTTTCACTCTATGCCTTCTGTTTTTTAGAAACACGAATTTTTAAAAACATATATTTTTCTTTGCGAGGGCCCTAAAACCTCGCGGGGCCCCGCATCTGGGCTTTCCTGTTAATCCGCCCTGACTACAGCCCTTTTGTTGCAACGCTCGCCATCTCCCAGCTGTCATCTTTTTTCGGGGGAGGGGTTGGTTGTTCTCTTGATAAATCTACTTTGACCATCGTCTGAAATACTATCGAGTAGATAATAGGTTCATTCATATCTGAGAGAACAATATGGCCAACTTTGGGAAAAAGAAAAAATTCCCTGAACATGAGATAGGACTCGTCACTTTCTGAAGAGCCGGAGGGCGTGGTATTTGAATATAAGCTGAACCAAAATGTTTTTCCCAATTTTAAGGGAAAGTTAACTCGAAATTAAAAAGAGGTAGCAAAGAAATCTAGTTATACATGGAAAGAGAAATTTAGCAGTATTTTAATTTACACTGACTGTTTATATCCACAGATGGCGCTGCATGTCAATTTTGAAGCATTGAAACAATCTGAAAAATCAAAATGACTTCTCAGTTTGAGAACACGTTTTGTCAACTTGCAGCTACTGCCATCTGCGATTGCGGTTGAATTACGGTTCTGGAGGCAGCCGCAATCTGCTAATTTACATCTTTTCGTTATTATCTCTTTATATAATTTTTCATTAAGTTCTTTATATTTCTGTTTTCTTATTTCTTCTTTACCATCCGCGAATGATACGGAGTAAATAAAAAAAATAGGATGCGTTGGTTAACTGAAAAGTTAGGACACTAGTTAAGAGATTAAGTGATGAATGCAACAATTGTTGAGTGTTTTCAAAAATCTTTTGTCTCATCTCGAAAAAAGAGCCATTTCATTCCAGTCATGAAACCAATTTATCGCTGCCAATGGAAGAGGAAGTTATGGTACCAGATGTAGAAGATTTAAAGAAGCCAGTGTCTGACCCCAAGTCTTAAACGACCCTTAGAAGTGGAAAGCTAGGAGATTTATAACCATCCTCACCTCATTTAATTTAAAGACTGACACTATTTTGAATACCAATACTCAACTAAATAATATCTCAGATTGGCTAAATTCCAATGAATTTATTTGTAATAAGATGCGTCGCATAAATATAGAGACAGTCGACTTTGCGCCGTGAAAACAATACGAATATAGGTAGGAAGCTGAAGTGGTACCTAATTAGACATAACCCTACAACAAACGTTTCGATCCGTCGAGATGACCGGATTGTGTGAAAAGAACACCACAAAGTGAAATAGTATAAATTTAGGTGTCTCATAAATATAAAGACATCTATGCAAAGTAGCTACATGCAAATGAGATGTACAAATTAGCATGTTGTACGCACGCGCATGGGCCGTAATTCGGACCAACCTACAAAACACAGCGGACCTGCCGTCAGACATTCATTTGCCGAATTGCCACGCAACAGTCAACTTTCTGGTGAGGAGGTGCAGAAGATTTGGAGATTGAGAGCAAATGGATTGCTTGTAGCGAAAATTTGTAAAGCCATATGGAGGAGTAGGGCAGTCATTTATAAGACTTTATCGAAACGCGATGCGTTAACTGCCAGAAAACGGCCTGGAAGGCCTCGAATAACAACCAAACGAGATGATCGTGCCATCATGCGTTTAGTTTCATCCCAAAGGTTATCACTGCGTCAATTTTCTCGGACTGTTGGTGTCAACGTCTCAAAGGACACAGTTCATCGATGAATCAAGGAAAGTCGCAACATTGTGTTCCGTAAAATGCGCCGTCCGCCACACCTCACGCGGCGCTACAAGGAAGCTAGATTGTTATGGGCAAGCAGTCACATGCACTGGACGGACGAGTGGATCACAACTATTTTCTCCGATGAGAAAAAGTTCAACCTGGACGGCCCTGACGGTTGGAAATGCTATTGGCATGATTTACGACGCGAGCCATGCGCCTTCTTCAGCAGCCAGAAAGGAGGGGAATCTGTGATGGTCTGGGGAGCGTTTGCGTTCACTAAAATAACGAATATCGCTTTTCTGCAAGGCAGGCAAAACTCCGAAACGTATCAGGAAATACTCAGCAGCCACCTTCTACCGTTTGCCGAAACTCTAGCGGGTGTTGATTATATGTTCCAGCAAGACAATGCCCCTATCCATCGGTCTGCATCAACAAAAAGCTGGTATAACACTCATCATGGGACCGTAATGGATTGGCCAGCACTCAGTCCAGATCTGAACCCTATCGAGAACCTCCGGGGTATCCTAGTTCGTGATGTGTATGCGGATGGACGGCAGTTCTCAAGTGTGGTGGCATTGAAAGAGCAGATTGAACGAAGCTGGTACGCACTCCATCCAGAACATTTACATCACTTGGTGGACAGCACGCCCAATCGGGTTTTCAGTGTTATTCGGAACAACCTCTGCACTATTCGTACCGGAGGTGCTCATAACTAGTAAGTTTTTTTATTTTTGAGACAGCGGTTTTTTCTTTCTTGTACTTGGCGTTGGAATTGTTATGTTTCCGTCAAACTATTATGCAGTTGCGTGTCCTATGCTATTTTTGCTATAAATATGAGTTGTGCATTTCAGCTCGTTGTCGTTTCTGTTTTATTCGAGAATTTGTTCTGTCTCTATATTTATGCGACGCACTATAGTAATGTATAAATGAAATACTAATAAAACAAAATCGTTAATCTTCTCAAAACAAAATATTTCACAACCCCATTCAATCACATTAACTATTAATGGTACAAATATAGAGGAGGTTAATTCCTTACTTTACTTGGGGATTACTTTAAGTGGATATACCTTAAGTGGAACCGAAATGTGGACTCTCTTCTTCTCAAACTCTCTAAAAACATTGGAGTTATCAGCTCGGTATTCACAAACCTTTCCTATAAAACACTAATTCAATTATATTATACCATGTTTCAGACTCACATTAATTATGCCATCTTATCGTGGGGACAGACGACTAAATATAATTTCAAAAACTTCAAATTCTTCAAAACAAATATATAAGATTAATTCACCTAAAATTTGAAATAAATACACAACAACTATTACTATATAATAACACAAAAGTTTTCCCAAACAAATACAACATTCTTACGATTAACCAACTGTATTGCTTTAATATTGGGAAAATTATGTTCAGGCGAATTAAGAATAATTTACACACAAACATCATACAAATTGTACCACAGATACACTCACATGACACACGCACTAAATCGCATATTCGGCCTATTCATCCGAAGACGAAGAATATGAAGCAAAGTATAAATTACATTGGCCCACACTACTGGAACTCATTATCGACAGAACTGATTCTATAAATAACTTTGAGGTTTTATAATTAATATAATGCTTTCACTAATATTATAATGAATTCAGCTTCTTGTAAGCTAATGCTTCTTCTAATGCTTGTTGTTTGTTAATTATATCATGAATTAACTTTCCTGCTAGTAGTGTAGTAATAATAATGAACAAGCTTTTAACGGCTAGTAATGTTGTAGTAGTAATTAAGATGAATAAAGTCTTATGCTGGTTGTTAATAATAATCAACTAATGAAATAAACCTAACAGCCAGACAGAAATCTGACAAAACTATGAACTGAGAAAGACGTACTTACGAAGACAATCTTTTATTTGGTAAACTTCTGGCTCTCACATAAACGAAGATCTCTTTACACACGAAACAAAGCTCTCACGCACATAAACAACCGCTCTCTCTATACAACAACAGCTATCTGACACATAAACAACAGCTCACTTCGTACAACAACAGCTCACTCGTACAACAACAGCTCTCCCTACGCACATCAACAAAAAAGTTCTCTCTAGGTATCGTTGAACGCGCCTATTTATACTGGCTACCACCACGTCATGACTTACACTCATTGCCAGATCTCATTCAGCGGGTGAAATAACATCTCGTTCAGTAAGAAGATAATTTACATAGGAAAATAAAATAACCAGAGATAGTAAAAATCAAAAGGAAAGTGAATCGAGAGTATACGTTACAGTTTTTTAAAAAAATTGAAAAACTTCATAATGAATTGCGGATCCTCAAATTGATGATTGTAGTGGAGGGAGACTGTGACTATTAATATGACTTGAATATCTCGATGTCAGTTGATTTTCAATGGTATTACCTGTAGTGTTTATCATCTTTTTATATATCATTACATTTTTTTTTCATTTTTCTCTCAAACGCTGACTTGTTTGTAACTTCAACTGGTGACGTCAGTGTAAAATTTGTCTATTGAGCATGGGACCCTGCCAGGCTTTGCTGGCCTTTTTCTCCTGCTTTGCGCTTTGCTTCAGTTGATATTTTTGTAATACTGGGTTCTGGCTCAACAAAATAAATGAATTGAATTGAATTGGGATAGACTGCCAGCCAGGAAAGTCACACGGAAGCGAGGTAGAAAGCGGAGAAAGACGCCAGTACCAGGGATCCAACGAATTAACATATTCGTCCGATGCAGGGCAGATATTTAAGGAAGAGTAACATTTATCACCACATAGGATCGAACCTGGGACGCTTCCTTCGGTAGTCACCAACGCTAAGCACTAAGCCACCCGCGGCTGTTATGGTAGATAATCTTTCCCTTGGTTCATAAAACCTTCAGCTGTTACAACAAATGAATAACAAAGCGAAAACTATTGTGACGTCTATAGATGAAATCACAGGGAACTCGCATTCATTTTCATTAGATTGAAAAATATATATATATATATTCAACGCTTTTTCCTAGTTGAAATTGCCCCCCCCCCCCCACCTTTCTTAATATTTGTACTAGAGCTGAGTTCTGGCTCAATTGTTGGAGCCAGAACCCGTGGTATATCAGCCCAGCAAAAAAAACAAGTGTTGGGAAACTGCTGGCCACCATCTGGCAGTGATGGGTCACTGCTGGGTGAAATCTGCCGGTCACGGCCAGGTAGCGGTCCGTTGGTGGAAGCGCTATCAGTTGGCAGCCATTGATGGCCCTGCAGCATCTTCGTGAATTGCGGGCCACCAAGCAAGTGCCACTAGTTGCCCATAGCTGGCAACCGATGAAACCCCAACACCAGGTGGATGCAACGGAACTGCACATGCGCAGAAGCAACACGTGCTGTGTCTCTCGTGGTATCAGTTACTTGAAGACGACGCTATCGCCATCGTGTTATTTTAGTGGATGTTAAGAAAAAAATTATGTGTAGGGAGGTGAATTAATTTCCTAATGAAATGCCACGTCGACAAAGATATCAGATTACGCCGTGAAATACTAGATTACAGCCATAAAATACACCCACTCCATTCCCATGAATAACAATAAATAATTTTTATGTAATCTTTTGTTTTAACATTAACTAAACTTCTTAAAACAAAAGTCCTGGAAAAACATTAAAAAAGCGTTATGTTGAAAAAAAAACAGAACTATACGCGTACAAAATTTATCAATTATTTGAAAAAAAAAAAACAAAAAAAAAACGCTGTGTGGATATAATGTACTTATCCATGGGTTGAATACACAAGACTGGAGGAATTCACTTCTAAAAATAACGAGAAGTAAAATAAAATATATTTCTTCTTTAAAACAAATGTAGCTTCGTACAGCGGAAAGGAAAGATACAACGTTAAAAATGCAACAGAATGTGACATGAACGGGTAAATATATTAATTCAACAATCGCCTTTCAAGACGACAAGGACAGCTCGGAATTTTGGAAAGTGCCTTTAAGTTGGTACACTCGTTGAAAAAGTGAAGTTCCATTAAGGTAAAAAAACAATCGTACGTTGAAAAAATAAATTTATGAATTATATGAAACTGCCATTTATGAAAAATACCTCGCAATATTGTAAAATTTAATAGAGAACCAATCGTTACACATAACGCAGAAAAGAGGGTCAACTTCAAGCCATGCTCGTGCGTGCCAAGTCAGTCCAGTTGGTAGAGCGCCTGCTTTCCATGCAGGTTCGTTTCCAACCAGATCCATACGGGCGTTTTTTCGGACCTGTTGAGAGAATTTCTCCAGCGCAGTGGTATAATTCAGAAGTTTCGTAAGGAGAAAAAAGTAGTTGTAGCTTTGGGAAACTGCGGTTATCCTTCATTATTTTTTTACCGCTACTACTGGGGAATTGGCGGACAAGATTCGGCAAGCCATCAGTTACTTCAGGTTATTGCCGGCTGCCACTGTCGGGAAACTAACGGACCACATTAAGCTAGCCATCATTTTTGGTACGTGCTTGCAGAACCGCTGAAGGGCCACTTGTGGCAGCTACTGCCTGTGATGGATAATTGATGGCCCTGTTGTGGT
This sequence comes from Macrothele yani, assembly GCA_039090855.1. Lineage (NCBI taxonomy): Eukaryota > Metazoa > Arthropoda > Arachnida > Araneae > Macrothelidae > Macrothele > Macrothele yani. The sequence goes on from CM077002.1 coordinate 126,245,729, forward strand.
ATACGACAACTAATGGGGTGGCAACTGTTTGCCGCCCGGACATTTTATTGACGGTTCGGTAGCGGCAATATAGTGTTGGGCCATTGCTGGCAGTGCTGGCTGCCAGCAATGGCCCAGCAAGACTGTTTTTGCTGGAAGACCGAGCCCACCCGAGCCCGAATTTTATATTACAAGATAGAGCCCGGGATCGAACGAGCCCGAAAACTGGCTAACCTGTTCAACCATTAATAAAAGAACATCACCTTTTCCATACTTCCACTCTCTCCTACTCCTGCAATTAACCAATTGTTCTTCAAATGGGGAGAGGTCGGAAGGGACCTCTGACTATTTTTACAGTGTAACTGTACGATTTTCTTTGACCGTTCGTTTCCACCTGAAAAGCTTCGGGCGGCCGGGCATCCAAAATGATCGGAAGGAGCTGTAATTGTATGTTGCTCAAATAATGTTAATATTATCGCACCATAATGCGCTATAATATGTACGTTGCTAAATAGAATTAGCAGAGAGCTACTGCATGGAGATAAGGGATAAATTATCGTCGGCATGCTATCAAATATCCAATATCTATAGTTCTTGAAAAAACTTTTTCTTCTCTGCAGAAGCGCACTAAGACTGGCCCTATGGCATTTTATATCTAAGCCAGGAATAAATAAATGCCCGCTTCCAAACCAGAACCAGTTGCCTAATAATTCCCTTTACCATTATAAAATGTCTCATTTGCTAAATCATATATTAATAAAATCACATTTATATATATGAAAAATTATCTCGCTCTCCCTCTCCTTAAGAGCCCGAGCTTGCCCGAGCCCAAACCGCAGTAAATGTTCTTCATCCCGAGCCCGGTTCGGGCCTGGAATCTACTTCGAGCTTTCGGGCTCACCCCGTCTCAGCTTTGATTTGTACTACTATGGAAATCAGCATTGCTGGCCAACTCTGACTGCAATTGATGGTCGTAAAGAAACCAGGTATCACCATAATATGGGTATTTCGCACTAACGTGCCCATATTATGGTGATACAACGTCTGCTTGCCTCCTGGAGTTGGAACAATTATTGCAATATGAGGTGAAAGCCCGTCAATAATGACCGGGAAAAAAAAGATATCTAGAGTATTTTTTTAATAACCAGGTATTTTCTTTTTGTTTGTGAACTTAGAATTGCGCAGTTGCAAATATTAAAATGTTATGGCAGTTCATGCGCAGAAGTACAAACAGTATTTTTTCTTTTCTTTTTTCTTTCTTTTTCATTTCTTCCACAAATATAAATAAATTACATTCTGCGAAAAATAATTAGCTATATTCTAAGAATTTCGTGCTTTAAGGAAAAGAAAGTTTCCAAATCATATTTCTTCAGCATACGCATGAAAAATACTATCACACTGTTTCCTTCTGCACTGGAACTCTCAATTTTTAGGCTTAAATGACAAAAGAAACTGATTTGGAAATATATGTAGAATAATCATTTTAGGTTCACAAGGGGAATCTTAAATAAAATTTAATTCGATAGAATTATAAATGAAAAATTCTGCATGCTGTTTATGCACTACAAAGTAGAACAAAAATTCCTGACGCAACGTTTTCCTGTTTGTAAAGAGTTGCTGAAACGATTTTAATCGTGTGACAAAACGCATCTCTGACGTCATGTCAGTATGATTTGGATGAGATGACGTCACACCATCAGCTGTGAATAATCGTTTTTTTTTTTTTTTTTTGCTATGACAACAATTCAAAGTGACACGCGCGTGTTATATAAGTTGTTTCACATTTGTTTCACTACGACGAAACAATGTTTCGTCGAAGTGAAATAAATGTGCTGCAAATGGGAAAAATTAGCATTACAACAATAAAAAATTATATTGGTTGAGACAGAGATTCAATAATTAAATCAGACAAGCACCAGGAAGTGCCAACAAAATGCGACAAGCGTTCTAACGCTCAGACAAAGGAAATTATATGTTTAGATTATAGTGCTGCCTAGGTGTACTATATCCTAGGCATTGCTTCTACTTCGAATAAACGTAGCTCATCAGAGCTCGCACACCCTCTAAGCGACAATGATTTTAATTAAATTATAATAAGTTCGGCTATCTCATTCTGCACTCAAATTCAAGTAGAGCGCATGATGTTGAATTAAGTGGCCGAATAAAAACGTGGGTGCGATAAGATACATTCATCGCTGGGAAGCTACGTTTCTGAAATACTCTTTACCAAATATGGAGAGTACTTAATCCTATAAGCCGCTGTCGACCCCAAAATGGGAAGAATGGAGATGTTGGAGTCCGAAAGGGTGTCTTACAGTCCTTTGTTGTCGGTTCATTTCTGGCAAATCTCTAATAGTACACAAGGCTTCATGCAGGGGTGGCATTTCGGCATTTCGTTTGGGGGAGAGAGCTAAATTCTTAATGGGGAATGTATACAGGGTGCCCAGTAAAGTCCTGTCTCAGTCCCGTAACTTTCGAATACCGACAGCTATAGCCATAAAAGCGGTGTCTAGGTACAGTAAAGTGGCTATGCGCTATTCGATGAGACCACTTACAGCGCCTCCTAGCAGCAAAGTCAGAAGTTAGCGTGCTGATCTCGAAAACTATACGAGATACGGGAGAATAGTCAACTATAAAGTTGTAGAGCAGTATCGATTTAGTACGAAAAGACACCTTGCGCACATGAATGCTAAGAATAGAACGCGTACAACGCTCGTTTGTTTGTTCGCGATGTCAAACCCCGCTACCTCACGAAACGCGTCAGAAAGGAGATAATATCGCCTTCCGCAAAGCACTAGCTCGACTTAACTGCGGAATGTTTGGTTCCAACATGACGGCGCCCCTTCGCACCAGCCAGGAAACGTAAGAAGGTACCTGGTCGAGACATTCGAGCAACAAATCATCGGCTATGGTGGTTGCGTAGAGTAGCCCGCCCGCTCACCAGATCTCACCCCATTGGACTTCTTCCTGTGGGGCTACCTCAAAGAGTAGGTATATCAGACTCCTCCGACAATGTTGCAGGACCTTCGACGCCGTATAACTGATGCTTGTTCCAGCGTGTCACCTGACATGCTGCAAAATGTGCAGCGTGAGATTCAATCTAGAGTCCAAATGTGTATTGTGGCTGACGGAGAGCACATTCAGCACCGACGGTAAATGTGCCTAGTGACAACTAATTGTTCCTTTCTGACGCGTTTCGTGATGCGAAAAAATAAGCGAACGTTGTACGCGTTCTGTTCTTAGCATTCATGTGCGGAAGGTGTTTTTTCCTGCTTAATCGATGCTGCTCTACAACTTTGTAATTGATTATTTTCCCGTATCTTGTATAGTTTACAAAATCGGCACGCTAACTCCTGACTTTGCCGCTAGGAGGCGCTGTAAGTGGTATCACCGAATAGCGCGTAGCCACTTTACTATACCTAGACACCGTTTATATGGCTGTAGCTATCGGCGTTCGAAAGATACGGGGCTGAGAAAGAACTTTACTGGGCACCCTGTGTAGTGGTCCCCCTTAACCGCGGTTTCAATTGACCACGGTCCAAAAATATTAAGTGGAAAATTTCAGAAATTAAAAATTCGTAAGTTTTCACGCTTTCTGAGTAGCCTGATGAAATCTCGTACCGTCCCACTCTGTCCCGCCCGGGATGTGTATCATCCCTTTGTCCATCGTATCCACGCTGTATATACACCACCCGCACGTCAGTTACTTAGTAGCCGTCTCGTTTATCGTATCGACTGTCACTGGTATCGCAGTGCTTGCATTCAAGTAACACTTGTTTTTCTTAATGATGGCCCGAAAGCTCAAAGGTAGTGATGCTGGCGACCCGGATATGCAAAAGACGAGCCCTAAAGTGCTTCCTTTAAGTGAAAAGGTGAAAGTTCTTGACTTAATAAGGGAAGAAAAAAATTGTATGCTGAGGTTGCTAAGATCTACGACAAGAACAAATCTTATATCCGTGAAATTGTGAAGAAGGAAAAAAATTCATTATAGTTCCACGCTCACGCAACTTTTACTACCGTATATTGTTTTAAGTGCACTATTTTATTATTAGTTATTGTTGTTTATCACTTACTGTGTCGAATTTATAAATTAAATTTTATCATAGGTATGTATGTATAGGAAAAAAACATAGTATATATACGGTTCGGTACTATCCGCGATTTCAGCTAACCGGTGGGAGTCTTGGAACATATCCCCTGCGGATAGGGGGATGGGACTACTGTACAATGCTTGTGTGACGGTGTGGGAGGGATTCAGCTTCAAAAAAACGACAATGATTTCTGACATAATTTTAGTAATTTTGTGATTTTCAAAACGTAATTTACGATACAATTTTGCTTTACGTAATTTAACAAAATATAACTACCATCTACGGGAGTCGTAAACTCCTGTTGTTAGTGTCTGGAAGAAATCAAAATTTTGTAACCATAACACTATAATCAAGAGGTGTGTCTCTTTAAATTGCCAACACAGCTAAAGATGAAAGTCTTTCTTCTCCCACTGTACTTCAAAGATAATTTTTCCATCTTTTCAGACATGATAAATATCGTTCACTAAACTCATTGGCACAATCAAACAAAATTTAAACCGTAATGTTGTTAAAGGGAATATATATTTTTTTAGATTTTTCTCTCTAAAAAAAATTCGAGCGATTTTCAAAATTGGAATTTTCCATGTTTGAAGACTTGAGTGACTAAATTTGTTTTTATCGCACAAAAATTTCGGGGGGCCCGGTCGCTCTCCCGCGCGTCCTCTTTTTTGCCGGCTGTGGCTTCATATGTATGCGCCATAAAATCCTGTAGTTTTAGAACAGCGATTTTCACTAAATATTATTTTTATCGTATCAGCAATGTTTCTTACGAGTTTTATTATTTGAAAAACATCATCATTGTTTCTACGGATTTCGTTTCTTTATGCGAAACATTATTTTATGCATTTGTTGAGCTGTATTTTCCCCAGCGAGAAATATAATGCAGAGAAATTCGGTACTTACTCAGATTCCAGGCATGGAATCTGCTCCTAAACTAAAATTAAATCCATTGCGCAGCCTGTGGAAATTGATGACAAAATTTCCGAGAAACAAAATTCAGGGAGTTAAGAAAAAAAGCAGAAATAGTCCATAACATAAAAAGAAAGCTGCCGGTCGGTAAATTGAGGAGAATTATTGAGCTGCAATAACAAAAGGTGTTTTTTTTTCTATTTGATGAGAACTGTTAATAAGAAAAACAATCGATAAATTACGTTTGGAGAAATAAGATCATGATTCAAATAACTCCTAAAGAGAGAGGGAAGAGTGTGTGAGGAAATAGTGTACTAAGCATGTAAGCTATTAGAAAATGTCGGGAAATCGATCCATGCAGAAAAAAAATAATAGCGCGAAGGCCGGGAGTCGTTGGGAAACATACACAGATGGCATCAACACGAAAAAAAACTAACTAAAAAGTAGATGTGGGAGGAAAAGTACAATAAAGAGCTAAAAAGCCATGAAATCTATTGGCTCAAATACGAAGCATGTATGGAGAAGAAAAAATACGGGGGGAATTGCGGCAGAGTAGTCAAAATAAAGAGATAGGAGTAAATAAAGCACATCGTAATTCAGTAATTTAACTACTCGATTAGACGGCATACTCTATGCTTGCATCACTAGCTCTATCTTCAGAATATTATGGAACAGTTTTTTTTTTAAATATATTACGAAAATAACACTTTAAAATTTTTCGGAAACAGTTCAGTGAAAAGTTGTTGAAACATGATGGTGAAATACGCTGTTAAAAAATTTGTAGTTGGTTGCACCAGAAATTACTGCTTCACCACCGTTTGGGGCAAAAGTACTTTTTAATGCACGGTTGTGTGGTGCATAAAATGCCCAAATAAATGGTTCAGTGGGTGCAACTTTGCACCAATAAGATTGGATGCCATAACATGCTGCATCACACAAAAAGCATCGTGCTTTTGTGTGTTTTTCATGCACCACGCATTATTTTAGCTTTAACCCTAAAGATGCTACAACAGTGTGTAGCACTACTATTTTGGTGCAATATACCACAAAAGGTTTAAAGGTGTATGATGAATTTTACTTATGTGTAGCACTACTATTTTGGTGCAATATAACACAGAAGGTTTAAAGATGTATGATGAATTTTACTTATATCGAAAGATATGTTTTCAAAATTAAGGGACAAGTAAAAAACTTATTATTTTTAATCACGACGGATTCGGTTAGGAACGAATTCTTGTAGAACAAACGTGCAGAGCAGATTCGGCTCTAATCAAGCGTTTCTGATATTTTTCCAACAGAGAGTCGAAAATTAAAAAAAAAAGTAGCTTAAATTTCACACCCACAAGTCAGTTAATCCGTTTTTTCATTTCAAGGAAAAATTATCTCATTAAATTAATTAATATTTTGAGTTCATCCTTGGAGTAGGCATGAGCACGCATTTGTTCCACAACTGCAAATTATTCTATAAAGACTTCATTTAACAAAGAACTGACATTTTATCTTTCAAGTTTAGTTTAGTTATTTTCGTATTATTTTGGGAACTTTATTCAAGCTGTGGACAAATACAGCGTAGTGCAGGTTATATTTTAAATAAATTAAATTTTACTTAAATTGACTCAATATATTTTCAGTTTTTCAATGAATTCCTTAAATAAATCTCAGTTTCTTAATGTAAAGCATTCATTTCCAATAGCGAATTTTTATTTTATGCTACTTCAGCTTCAAAACATCTGATTCAAGCTCTAATTTACTAGATAGTTCTCCAAATGGGAATTCAATTTTTTTAATGAAATTGGTTCAATTTAAACTGAATCGAATTATTTTTTGTTGTTGTTTTGTTTGCTGCAGATGGGATTTCACCTTTTTTAACGACATTATCGAGACTCAAACTGAAGTAGTGTCTTCTGTGAAGACACTACTTCAGTTTGAGTGTCTGTGCACATTTGTATCAGCTGTAAGGGAAACCCGTCTTTTAAATGTTTCTTCTGGAAATTGTGCTTTCGACGTGATTACATAAAACATGCACTGCAAAATCTGATTTTTTTTTTAATTTTTTTTTAAATTAGAATTTTTAATTACGATTTTATTTGGGAAAACTATTCAACAGAGATTGAAATTTAGATGATATTTTTCATCACGTTTTCTTTTTTATTAAACTTAATGGCTGTGTTTCATTTGCAGTGGAAGCTGATAGCAATACTTAAATAAGTTTGAAAGCAGACTATTTAATTTAATTCTTCTTTATTGGTGAAAATTCTATAAACGGAATGACATGTTTTATTTAAAACTGCACCGTATATAATTTGTCTTTCTTTTTTTTTTTTTTTTTTTTTTTTTTTTTTTTGCAGTAAGAATTAATTTTTCTTTGGCATTTTAGGCAAATTATTATGCGATATTTGTACCCTGTTTTCTCTCTTCTTGTGTTGTTTAAATATAGAGCATGTTTTTCTTCGGATAAGTTTTTTTCTTAACACCGTGGTTTTTAGAAATAAAACGTAAGGTTGTTAAGAGAAGCACAATTATTACTTTATTTCGAAGGTGCTCAGCCATCTAGCTTCAAAACGGTCTCTAGATACGTACATTTTGAGCACGTGCGTACTAAACACTATTATTTTAAAAATCATAGTAGCCTTTGAAGAATCATTTTCCCCATATCTATGATCACGAAGTTATGCCAGTTTATCAAAGTTATGACAAAGTAACATCGGTAAAGGAAGCAGTTTCGACAAACGTTAAGACATTCAATATGCTAGAACATTTCGTCGTTTAAGAAAAAGAACCATTGCTATTAAAATCTGCAGCATTTTGCATCTAAAATCAATAAATGCACAATTTCTCTTAATGCAAAGCAAGATTGGATACTATTTTATTTCCCAGTATTTTGTTTGTAAAGCACTCACACACACACACACACACATATATATATAAAAGTAAAAGATATAAAAGCATGATTTGCAGCCTCTCTAGACGACGAGAAATACACACAGAAAAGATCTACATTGCTTTTTCATTGCAATAGTTGGATCTTATAGTTACCTGTACCGTCATTTACCTGGAGTGCAGACGATTCCCACTGTTGCACCGTAAACAGAGCGGGTGTAGTTTCTTCTAAAACTTATTGCAGGGCCTGCTCAAATTGACAATCCAGTAAGCAGTGCTTTCTTCCTCAACGAGAGAAAGCTATTAATATAATCTTCCCCTGTCGCACAAGAAGCAGTTTTGGGGAAAACACGGTTTTCGGAAAACTACAGTTGTATCTAAGTCTAACCTGGCTTTGCGATTCTCCGGGAATCGTGCAAAAAGCGTCTTCTGCTCCGTCTCTTCCTCCTCTCAGTGATCGATGTGATCGTAGTGGCTTCCACCCCCGCTGTAGTCCACCTTGTCGCTGTCGAACGCAGCGCATGCGGGGACGGATGCACAGACGATGTGGAAAACAGAGGGTGGAAAAAAAGAGAGAGAGAAGGAGAGAGAGAAAGCAGAAATCGAGCGATAGGAGAAGCTTCGAAAACTCTGGCTGGCCGATTCAAAACCCAGCCGGATCGGAGCTGGCGGTGTGTTGTTAACCCAGGCGCGCGTACCGCGCGTTGCACCACGGGAAGAAGCGGCCAAATCTACACCCGTGGTGGTGGAGGTAGGTAGATATATATATATTAACCTGGTGACGCCGAAAACTCTCTCTCTTTGGACCCCACGAGGGAAAATTTTAAGGGGGCGCCAAAGTTCCGAGAGAGAATTTAACTTTTAAGCGTGATTTTCGGAATGACACATGTAATATTATTATTGATCTGAAGGTAGGATGAGTGTAATGTGTCGGTTGGAGAATGTTGTTTCAGTAGCGCCGAGGGATGCTGACCGCCACGGCGTTTGTACCACCAGCGATACAGTGGGCCAGGCGAAATATGCGCGGCAACGGAGCGCGCGTTAGCTCGGGGCTAAGGTTGATTCTGACATAGCAGAAGGAAAGGTAGGGCAGGGTGGGCAGAGGGGGATAGAAACGAACGTTCAGCTTATTGATCTGTAATCTACCCAGCAGCTTTCAACAATACCCGGGATTCCCGGGCATGGGAGTGCAAATCTAGCTACACTCCCCGTCGTAATTGTTTTATTTTACAGCCGTTCTTTTATTGTTTGTTCCTTTACCACTCCATGTTTCTTGCAATCTCCACGCACTTTTGCATCTTTTATTAGCAGCTCGTTACTTCTTCTTTTGTTCCTTCCCTTTCGCAACTCGCTGTGTGTGCGGCTAACAACAAAGCCTTATACAAAGTTCGACACACAAATAAATATTGTCGCAGCAAAGTTTCCCCCTTCGCGTCATCTGCATGCTGATCGGCACTTTGCAGGATGCAGGACAACCCTCGGAATCTTCGTGCATCGCAACAAGTGCATACAAGATTCTTATCTGTAATTCTTCGGAAATTCAACGCGCCAAATCAAATTTTGCACTATCGAATCATTTAATTACGCACGATGCACTCATCTGTTCCTTAACAAGCAGTTTTGCCTCCTGAAAGCAATCTTGGGAAAAGTTTGAGTGCGCAATTAGATCTTTCTAACGCATCAACATTAAATCCATTTTTCCGTGTTATGATTGTTATTCTTAATTATGTTGCATGATTTTGATGCTCCTAAAAGCTGATTTCAGTTCTAAACCGGTATGACGAATTCGGTGTTTCCCATAAAGTTGTGTATTAGGAAGCAGTGCTGACTTCTGGCTTGATTTTAAGATCCCGAGCCCACATTTTACATTCTAAGATAGAGCCCGGGCTCGAAAGAGACCGAAGTATGCCAACCCGAGCCCGAAGCATGTCCGCCCGAGCCCGAGGATGTCATCCCCAGCCCGAAGTATGTCAGCCCGAACCCAAATTTTATATTGCAAGATAGAACCCGAGCCCGAACGAGACCGAAGTATGTCATAACCGAACCCGAAGCATATCCGTCCGAGCCCGAAGTATGTCATCCCAAGTCCGAGTATGTCATCCCGAACCCGAAGCATATCCGTCCGAGCCCGAAGTATGTCATCCCAAGCCCAAGTATGTCATCCCGAATCATGTCCGCCAGAGCGTATGTCAGCCCGATCCCAAATTTTAAGCACGTCCGCCCGAGCCCGAGTATGTCAGCCCCAGCCCGAGCCCAAATTTTATGTTACAAGATAGAGGCCGGGCCCGAAAATGACCAAATTTTGTCAACCCGAGCTTAAAGCATGTTCGCCCGAGCCCGAGTATGCCCTCCCGAAGCATGTCCGCCCGAGCGTATGTCAGCCCGAACCCAAATTTTAAGCATGTCCACCCGAACCCGAGTATGTCATCCCCAGCCCGAAGTATGTCATCCCCAGCCCGAAGTATGTCAGCCCGAGCCCAAATATTCCCAGCAAAAACACAGGTGCTGGGAAACTGCTGGCCACCAGCTGGCAGTGCTGGGTCTCTGCTGGCTGAAATCTGCCGCTCATGGCCCGGTAGCGGTCCGTTGGTGGAAGCGAGTCATTGATGGCTCTGCAGCATCGCCGTGAATTGTGGGCCCCCAAGCAGGTGCCACTAGTGGCCCGTTGCTGGTAACCAATGCAACCGCAACAGCAGGTGGAAGCAACAGGACTGCGCATGCGCAGAAGCAACACTTGCTGTGCCTCTCATGATACCAGTTAGTTGAACACGACGCTATCGTCATCGTGTTATTTGTCGCTTTGGGAAATTATGGTTATCCTTGATATTTTTTTATGGGTGCTACTGGGAAATTGGCGGATAAGATTCGGCAAGCCACCAGTTACGTCACGTGGTTGCCGGCTGCCACTACCGGCACACTAGCGGACCACATTAGGCTAGCCATCATTTCTGGCACGTGCTTGCCGGCTGCCACTACCGGCACACTAGCGGACCACATTAGGCTAGCCATCATTTCTGGCACGTGCTTGCAGGGCCACTGAAGGGCCACTTGTGGCAGCTACTGCCTGTGATGGACCACTGATGGCCCTGTTGTGGCATATGACAACAGATTGGGTGCCAACCGTTGGTCAGCTGTTGGCCGCCCGGACATTTTATTGACGGTTCGGCAGCGGCAACATAGTGCTGGGCCATTGATGGCAGTGCTGGCCCAGCAAGACTGTTTTTGCTGGGTTATATTACAAGATAGAGCCCGTACCCGAACGAGACCGAAGTATGTCAACCCGAGCCCGAGTATGTCATCCCGAAGCATATCCGCCCGAGCGTATGTCAGCCTGATCTAAAATTTTAAGCATGTCCACCCGAGCCCGAGTATGTCATACCCAGCCCGAAGTATGTCAGCCCGAGCCCAAATGTTATATTACAAGATAGAGCCCGGCCCGAACGAGCCCGAAGTATGTCAGCCCGAGTCTGAATTTTACATTGCAAGACAGAGCCCGGGCTCGAACGAGCCAAAAAACTATGACTAATCCGTTTAAGCATTAATAAAAAAATATCCTTTTCCAGACTTCCCTTCTTTCTTCCATTTGTAATTAACCGATGTTTTTCTCAACTGGAGAAGGGACATCTACTTATTTCTATAGTACAGTTGCACATTTTTTTTAACAGTTCGTTTCCTCCTAAAATGCTTCGGGCGGCCGGACATCCACAAATATCGGGCGGCTCTGCAATCTACCTACATTGTTTAACAGAATTAACAGGGAGCTGCCGCGTGAGGCAAAGAGCAAAATTTCATCGGGGTGGTATCTACTGTCTAGTGTATATAATTCTTGAAGAAGCTTTTCCTACTCCGCAGAAATCCACTAATGCGTTTCCTATGGCATTTGCTATCCAAACCCAGAATAAATAATCCATTTGAGTCCCCAGATCTAATTCAGACTCATTTACCAAAGAATTCTCTTTACTAACTTGAAAACATATGCTAAATAAGTTGAAATCGCGTTTAAAAAGGAAAGAAGAAATTCTCTCTCTCTCTCTCTCTCTCTCTCTCACTGTCTCATAGCCCGAACCGCAATAAATATTATGCAGCCAGAGCGCGGTTTTGGTCCGGGCTCTACTTCGGGCTTTCGGGCTCGGCCCGTCTCAGCAGTGGTAGAAAGCCGAACAAGCAGAGAGGGGTAGAAGGAAAGAGAGCGGACGAGCCAGCAAAAGAAAGAAAACACAAGAGACTAGTTGGTAAAAAGTTACGTAAATTTAGCAACACGGTGAGAATCGATCTGATATCGCTAAAGGCTCCTCATAGAAAGAAATAAAAATGTAAAAGAAACAAGAAAGTCCAGCGAGAGCTGGACGGACGGATAGGAAAAGGAAGAGACGGACGGGGGAACTCATAAAGGGAAGCGATTGAGAGAAAAAGTGAAAGAACCGTACAGAGCTCGAAAGAGACGTACAGACAGAAAAGGCGGAAGGGGGGGGGAGAAGATAAGTGAGAAAAACAGAAGCGTAAAGAGAAAAGTTAAGAGCAAGATAAGGATAAACAAGGAGAGATGGAGAAGGTAAAAATGCGCCAGAACTGGGAAAGAAGCGAAAAATGGATAAAATAAAGAGAACTGTGTGTCAGAAGGAAACGAGTATTGAAAAACAGTAGAAATATTTGCCGAAAAATTCTTGCTAGTAGCAGTCGGGTTCGGGCATATTCGGTTATAGATCGCTTTGTATTAGCAACATGAACGAACTTTGCATCGATAAAATTTTTCCTTTTTAAGGTGATAAAAAAAGAAAACTACTCAGTTCGTATCAGATTAGAAAGAGATAATAACTTCACCAGTCCCAATGTTGTTGCGTGTTAACAATCGTTTAACTGGTTTCGATATCAACTGAACACCGCTTAAAGTGGTTCCACCTAAAATCTCTGCCTTATGTTTCCAATGGTAAAACTTATTTACATATTTTCTTCGCAATTAACCCTTTAACGACCATAACGCCCAAAACGCCCGTACAAACAAACGGTCATGGCTGCCTGAAACGCATGTCTAGAGTGAGTCAGATTTCCTAACCTTACTTGTTCTTCAAATTTTCTCGACCTATGAGGGATCAGCAGGAGTCACTCTCAGGCATTATTGCTGTTATTAAACAAAATAAGTGAAACAAAAGACAGTTTCTGGCGGCATGGTATTTAGAGTGATACAAGATTTTTGGGTCATGGTCCTTAGAGTTTTAATGTATTTCCAAGGATGAAAATTTGCACATCGATAAAACAAACTTTAAGTTATAGCATGGAATACTTAATACTTGCTAAAACATAACCGTAATTAAGCAATCCAACATTTGTTTGTCTACTGACGTCATCAATGTACAGGTCGCGCCATCTGTTAACAGGTCTGAACATTACTCAAAGAAAAATAATTGATTTTTGATATATTTATGGTTATGTTTTAGCAAGTTTTAAGTATCGCATACTATAACGCAAAGTTAGTTTTATCGATGTGCGAATTTTTATCCTTGGGAATACATTAATTGCGAAGAAAATTTGTAAAGACGTTTTACCATTGGAAACATAAGACAGAGATCTTAGGTGGAACCACCTTAAACCCTTGTTGTTTTAAAATCATTTATTACGTTTTGGTAAAGAAATAAGTTTTTATTACGAGGATGAGTAACTACCCCCATGAGCAACTCAAATTCAGGGCCAGTGGCTCCGAGACAGGATTTGCTAGTGCCGGAAATAAAATACTCCACCCATGCATCGTTCGGGACTAGAGCTCGAGCCCACTCAGACAAACTGTCAGAAATCCGAATGGGCCGTTGATCGATGCTCACTGGTCCATCGGACTTGCAAAATGAATTCCAAGTTGTTAAACTCTACCATTGCACAGGCATTGCGCATTCGCACAAGTTTGAAAAAAGAACCCTCAGTGCAAATATTTCTTCAACATGTACTTCAAAACCAACAAGGACATCAAAATACGGGGGTTCATAGCAAAAGTTGTGAATTTTTGAGAAAAGTATGAAGTAACAGAGAAAACTTACCTTATTGCCATTCAATGTACTCCCCTCTGTTGCTAATGACAGCTTGCCAGCAGTGAGGTAAATCCTGGATGCCCCGTAGTATGACATTTTTGTTCAGCTGTCGTATTACTCGGGTCACGTCCAATGACAGTTCGTCCAGCGAATCGAGCCGATTTTTTAACTTTGGGAAAATATCGAATTCGGTTGGACTGAGATCAGGGCTGTATGGTGGATGGGATAAAGTTTCCCAGCCATATTTCGATCAAAGTCCCCGTACCGACGCTACACCATGACACGATGCGTTGTGGTGCAGCAAAATCGCTCCGGCTTTCAACAAGTTAGGGCGATTTTGACGAATTTTCGGTCTCAACTTTGTCCTTAGAAAGATATCGAGCTTCGATCAAGAGATCCTTCCCCACAAACTTCTTACAAGGCAGTGAGGATCTGTGTCGGAGTTCTTTCCCGCAGAGTTCCAATTTTCACGTAGTTCTATATTTTCTCAATCCGAAGAGCTGCACGCTTCAATTTCCAAACCCTCCCACGTCCACACAGCAAATGATAGAGCGACGTTCTGACACCACTGCGTTGCTAAGAGTCTGACCTTAACATGACGTCATCGTTTTCCTGATTGCATCATCCGCTTCCGTTTTAGATTTTTTTTTTATTGGAATTTTAACGACCACCGTGAGCAACTCAATGGGCTATAAGCAGTCGCCCGTACCTAATTTAGGGTCACTGGTTCCAGGGAAGGGAAAGAGCCAGTGCCGTAAGACAAACACAACATCCATGCCTCGCCGGGATTCGAACCCGGACCCCTTCCGGACGAATGATCAGAGGCCATCGCTTAGACCACTGCGCCACCGAAGCGGCCCGTTTTAGATTAACGTGTGCAGAACTTTTGTTATGACCCTCGTATTTGTACTGAGAGAGCAATCTATAATTCCTATAACTAATTGCTGTTACACGTTTTACCGATTAAAAGAAAAAATAATTCTTCTTCGTTTCGGAAAATCAGACTTTATTCTCAGTAATCAAGAGAATGGTGTCAAAGTAAGGTAAGTTTTGCCGAACTTACCTCATGTACAACTATCAAAAGAAGAAGTTATTTCTACTTCTAAATATCAGCAAACGCCTTAGTATAAAGATGCTATTACTTTATCACTGTGCATCTTTCGCATGACAAGATCTTTGTGGTTGTGAAATAAAACGAATGATTGAGAGTATACGTTTATTTTTTTATTTTTTTTATTGGAGTTTTAACGACCACCGTGAGCAACTCAATGGGCTATAAGCAGTCGCCCGCCCCTAATTTAGGGTCACTGGTTCCAGGGAAGGGAGACAGCCAGTGCCGTAAGACAAACACAACATCCATGCCTAACCGGTATTCGAATCCGTACCCCTTTCGGACGAGTAATCAGAGGCCATCGCTTAGACCACTGCGTCACCGGGGCGGCACGTTTATTTACTTACAACGTAGTGCATTTATTTGCGTCATTTACACGAAACCACCGAGCCATAGACCGGTACATACATACTTAGTAAAATACTATCATAACCAGACAAAACCCGTCGGAAACGACGGTTAGTTGTTTTTTTTTTTTTTTTTTTTTTTTTTTTGAAAAGAATAATCTCATATGAAACAACAAATGTAACCTTTATTAGACTGACAAATTAATTCAACCACTTCAGTAAAGATAATAGTCCAGGTTCGTGATTTTTCTTTTTTTTTTTACTGAAGGTTTAACGACCACCGTGACCAACTCAATGGGCTATAAGCAGTCGCCCGTAATATTTTCACTAACAATGGTCAACGGAATGTTTATTTACATCTTTACATAATGGGAAACGTCTTACCTATGTGAATAAACTGGATCGAATGAATATTAAGTAGTATATATAAATCACACAGTCCAACGGCATAACGCAATCAGGTCTTCGAGAGTGTTCGCTGTTCCAATGAGAAGAACTTTGATACCAATGCATGCTAGCGTTGTTTGCGCAACGGTTGGCTCAGAAAAGAGACTTCGGACTTTGGAGTACCTCAGTCCCTTCACGCTTCCGCCTTCAACAGCGCGTGAGTCAACCGCAGGCGATCGAATGTCAATCGCACGCTTCTCCCATTGACTTTACATGGGAAATTTGCCGCCCCACAACGCCCGAACTGTTGCCCCCCAATCTCATTTTTCTCTTCGACTGGCACATCTACATGGTAAGACCTTTATCTTGATACCTCAACCATATCTTTACTTTCAGCCGTTCTCTCAAAATAGGACTCACAGTACAAAACCTTATAGAATTAATACATAGATAAACAATAAGGTTTATTAATTCCCGACATTTAGCGGCTAAGTAAAAATAATGTTAGTGGATTAATGAATGTTATTTTCGTAAAACCAGTGAAAGAAAATATGTGTCATAAAAGTAAATATTTAATAAACTATAGCGGCGGCAGTAGTATTTCGACTGTTTAATTTTTGAAAAACCATATTTGATGGCGCGAACTGTACTTTGATGACGTCAGTAGACAAACAAATGTTGGATTGCATAATTATGGTTATGTTTTAGAAAATATTAACTATTCCAAGTTATATAATGAAGATATTTTAATCGATGTTCAAATTTTCATCCTTGGGAACGCATTAATTGTCCAGAAAAAAGATGGCGCTACCTGCATTTTGATGACGTCAGTAGACAAACAAAAGTTTGATTGCATAATTATGGTTAAGTTTTAGAAAATAATAAGTATTACAAGTTATATAATGAAGATATTTCAAACGATGTTCAAATTTTCATCCTTGGGAACACATTAGTTGTCCAGAAAAAAGATGGCGCGACCTATACTTTGATGGCATCAGTAGACAAACAAATGTTGGATTGCATAATTATGGTTATGTTTTAGAAAATATTAAGTATTCCAAGTTATATAATGAAGTTAAGGTAAGCCCTTTTTGCTTACCTTAATTTTGAAATACAATAGCTCTTGAAGTATCGCTAGAATGAAGAAACGGTTTATTTTAGCGTGTTCACCAAACAATTTTCTACAAACGATGTAAATTTCATACTTTTGTGTTCAACACGTTTTGCGCTGCGAGCTAGGAAAGCAAGAGTGTCGCGAAATTTCTAAAACAGCGGCAGCAGTAGCAGCAGCAGCGGCGGCAGTCACTTTTTTAGAATAGAGAGATACCTATTGTGAGTCGTAGGTATGTTATCTTCTCATTTTATTTCGTAAATATATATATACACTGAAAAGCAATTGAATTAGAGACAGCTGGTGTTATGCAAATATGGCGCTGTGGGCTGCCCTTTAAACGGAAACGACATGACGTATGCAGCGATCCGACACTATACGGAGTGATGCGACGGGAATCAATAAGCGTCGGACGCAGTATGGGTAAGACGAAGGATCTAAGCGCCTTTGATCGTTGGCAAATTGTCGGGGCCCGACGAATGAGTCACTCCATCTCGGAAGTCGTGCAGGCACTGGGATTTTCACGAGCCACTGTGTCACGGGTGCACCGTGAGTACATCGAATTCGGTAAAACCATCCCTGCAAGGGCCACTTGCCGTGGATAACAGCGTGTGGATGAGCGGGGTCATCGTCGGCTAGCTCGCATTGTAACAGCGGATAGACGAGCCACAGTGCAAGAAGTCACTCCGCAATTTAACGCTGGTGCACAAAAACGTGTAAGCAGCCACACCATCCAGAACCATCTCCTCGCTATGGGGTACAGAAGTCATCCTCCCACGAGGGTACTGCTGCTGACCGCTCATCACAGGGTGCAAAGATTAACCTAGGCGCGGGAACATCGCCACTGGACCCTAGACATGTGGGAAAATGTTGCCTGGACTGATGAGTCGAGATTCACGTTGGTACATGCGGATGGCAGGATACGAGTACGGCGCAAACCACATGAAGCGATGGATCCTTCTTACCAGCAGGGTACTCTTCAAGCTGGTGGGGGTGGCATTCTCGTCTGGGTACTGTTTACGTGGACTGAAATGGGACCCCTGGTACGTGTGACATCGTCCTTCACAGGTCAACGTTACCGGGATATTCTGGACGATCATTTGCTCCGTTTGTGCGTCTTCAACATCCCACTTGGGACTTCATCCTGCAACAAGACAATGCACCGTGCCATCGCTCCCGAATTATATCCGAATGGTTGGATGAACACTCCACCGACGTGACCTCGCTCCCTTGGCCAGCTAGGTCACCTGACCTCAATCCCATCGTGCACATCTGAGATGCCATCGAGAGAGATGTTCGAGGCTCCCGACCCCCCATCATCAAATCTTCGTGAACTGTGGGAGCTTGTTCAGGGGTCGTGGATCCGCATGGCTTCCCAACGCTTCCGGTGTCTTGTGGAGTCCATGCCGAGACGAATCGCAGCCGTCATCAGAGGCAAAGGTGATGCTACACGTTACCAGACATGTATCTCTAATTCAATTGCTCTTCAGTGTATATATATATATAAACACAGTCAAGTCACATTATTGTGACCACCTCCTACTTTTGACGTCAACAGTGCGTAGCCAATGAATGAAAGCACGTGCCATGACGTTCGTGACTGCCACGGAAAGGACCTCAGATTCGATCCCAGGCAGGTACGAACGCTCGATCCACTAAATATCCGCCGTGCGTTGGATGGGCACGTTAAGCCGTCGGACCCCGGGTACTGGTCCCGCGGTAATAAATAAGTGCGTCTTCCTCCCCTTTTCTACATCACTTCCGTGTCACTTTCCTATCGGGCACTCTAGCCCAAATCTCCTAGCTTCCAACTTCTAAGGGTTGTTTAAGACCTGGGGTCAGACACTCCCTTCCTAAAAATCCTCTACATATGATCATGATCATGATCTGAAAACATATCACTCGTTGCTCTCATGAATAAAATGTGCGATTTATCAGATTTGCAAAAAAGGATGATTACCAGCTTTTTGGGCCAAGGGTAGCAGTATTTCTGAAACAGCGCACTTTGTGAAATGTCCGCGTGCTGCTGTGGTTAAAGTGTATCGGGTTTGGAGAAATGGCACCATTGCGAATAAGCGACGTGAAACTGTGGAACACCACGTGACATTGATGTGAAAAGTGAACGTAGGCTGCGAAGGTGCGTGAGGGCCAATTGACACGCTACAGTGGAGCAACTCACTGCCAAATGTACCAGGAGGCTACCGGAAGTGTGTCTAAAACGACAGTTCAGCAAAGTCTGCTGCGTATGGGTCTCCGATGTAGACGGATCGTCACTGTACCTATGCTAACGAAGGTGCATCGGCAGAAAGGGCTTACATTTGCACGGCAGTATTGGAATAGGACCTCCGCTGATTGGCAAAGGATTGCCTTCTCCGATGAGTCATGTATACTGTTTCATCGAACGGATGGACATTGGCGTATAAAGCGAGGAACATCAAAGAACAAACACTTTTCAACCAATGTTGGAAGAACACAAGCTGGTGGGGACAGTGTTATAGTCTGGGGAATGTTTTTGTGGCATTCTCTGGGTACACTTATACCTGTAGAAGGCACTATGGACCAAATTCGTTATGAATCCATCCTTGCAGACCATGTACACCCAGACATGCTGATTGTCTTCCCTGGGGCGGATGGAATCTTCCAGCACGACAAGGCGACGTGTCACACAGCTAGAAATGTCCGAGTATTGTTCGAAGAGCACGATGAAGACTTCAAAGTACTGTCCTGGCCCCCAAATTCACCAGATTTAAACCCAATTGAGCATCTGTGGGACCACCTCGATCGTGTTGTTTGCTATGGATCTTCCACCACGCACTCTCCAGCAGCTGTCAGATGCACTGCAGTCAGCATGGCTCCACATATCTGTGAACACCTTCCAGCACCTTATTGAGCTTCCAGCCCGTCTAGCTGCTGTCCGTGCTGCACACGGCGGTTACTCTGGATAATAGCTGGTGGTCACAGTAATGTGACTCGAGCGTGTATATACACACACTCAATGGACAAATCATTAGACATAACGACCAAACAGCGTGTTAGTTCGTCTCTATCCCGAATAACATGCTGTTCATGTACATACGCCGAAGCATCTACTCCGAAAAATGCAGGAGAGTCTCCGGAGGTAATGTCAGCCATATTTTTTACAACTTTGTCCACAACTTCGCCTGAAACGTCTATTCAGGATCCATGGATCTGATGTTACCCTTTACGGCATCCACATGAGAGCTTCCACAGGGTTTAAATCCGGGGACCTTGAAGGCCATTGGATGGTTTCAAACTCAGATGAGTATTCCTTGAGCTATGCCTGAGGGATGGCTGAGGGCGGCGTGTTGTCCTTCTGAAACAGGCCATATGTTGCAGGACGCGCAAAGTGGCCTCTGATCATTCGTCCGTAAGGGGTCCGGGTTCGAATCCCGGTCAGGCATGGATGTTGTGTTTGTCTTACGGCACTGGCTCTCTCCCTTCCCTGGAACCAGTGACCCTAAATTAGGGACGGGCGACTGCTTATAGCCCATTGAGTTGCTCACGGTGGTCGTTAAACCTCCAATAAAAAAAAAAATAAAAAATAAAAAAAAATGAAAAAAAAAGGACGCGCAAAGGTCATGAAAGCGTGTAGGTGATCAGCCAACGTATGTTGGTAAGTACGCAGCGGTTAAAGAATCTCTCCAGACACACTGAGAGCAGGGCTGTAAAAGAGAGAAAAACGGGTCCGTCGCTTTGTGAAACCGAATGCCGACACGGTCCCCATAAAGAGGCTGTGGGCCAGCCGTGACGTCACTGGGATGCTTGGACATCTCCAATGTTGCTGTGTTGTCATTGCGAGAAGAGTTTTCTAGCTTGAGCTTAATTCCATCAAACTAGATTATTTTATCGTTTGCGATATATTTATTAGTGTACATCTAAAAAAAAAAATTGTGTGAATATTTAATAGTGCATCTAAGGTATGCATGTATGTAAATAGTCAGTTTAGTTGCTTAAATCCGTGCGCCTCTTTGTTTTTTTTAACAAACACAGGTACCGAAAAGAACAAAATAGTGTATTGCTTGCTTTTTTTCCGAAATACACCAATGCTGCTAAAAGAATAAATAAACAAGTGTCGAAGGCTGGACTACCTTAACGTTAAGTACGCCTGAATTTGTAGCGAACATTTCAGCGTTGTGATTATGAAGATAATATGAAAATTCGATTACTTGGATTGCCTTTGCGAAAGGTATGCAAATCTGATGTTGTGTTCAGCGAAAATGTACCTTCTTCCAATTCTGAAGAAATAACGAAGAGGAACAAAAGACACAGGGGAAATAATTATATTCGAAGTGCTTTGGAACAATTAAGTGTATTAAGCGCGAAGAAAATTAATCTGGTTGCTAAAGTTGAAACGAACGCTGGAGTACGAAATGCGGAATCAGTAGCATTGCCCAGACGACAGAATGCCATAACTGCATATAAAAGAAAAAAAAATAGATGTTAGAAAGTTTCTGTTTAACGATCGAAAACATGGGCCACTTTAAGAAGATCTCTAATTTCAAAAATTCAGCAGTTAAAAAGCAGGATTAAAATACAAGTACTTTAGAAAATAAAAGGCAAATTGAAAAACACTGAAGAAATGTATGAACTGCGTTTTCACTAAGACTCAGTTCGATATATCCAGTACTGGTGTAATGTTCATATCACATCTTTTTGCTAGTGTGAAACACCAAGTGATACATGTACTTTCTTCACCAAGAGCTCATCGTTGCGAATGTAATGTTGAAAACATTTGTTTCAAGAATATTTTGTTTCTCTTAAATTACGATGATGACAGAGAGTTCAGTTCGTTCTCGTTCCCTTCACTCCAGGGCTTCCGGGAATAATTTTTCTCGTCATTTCCATTGATTATTTCGCAGTTCCAGTGCAGCAGTGGCTTCGGAGAACCCACAATTATGCTGCTGTTGCAGCATGACTACTTCATCACCCCCAACTTCCGGCTTCAGGACAGCTAGCTCTAAGGACTAGCCTTTCTCTTCTATAGCCTTGCACTAAGGGACCTAATGTGTCCTATGAGAAGGCTCTTCAAATCATCACAGAGCCACCACCACCATGAACAGAGCCAACCCGACATGATGGAGCCATGGCCTCATGCTGTCGACGTCATCCCCGCACTCTCCCGCGAGCTCGGTGCAGTTGAAAACGGGAATCATCTCACTACACGACGCGGAATCACTCTATAGAGGTCCACTTTCGATGTTCCCGGTACCAGGCGAGTCGTAATGTCCAAAGACGAACCAACAACAGTGGCACACGAGTGGGGCGTCGGCTCCCGTAGCTTAGGGTATAAAGAGCGCGCTGTATCGTTTTCTATCTGCCACTGCTTGGGCCTCTGACATTTAACTTGGATGTGATTTACGCTGCGTTGCCTAGTGGTCGGTCTGTACTAGCCTGTATAGTCTACGTAGACCCCAGTCATCAATGGCGTGTGGACGGCCACTGCTTGCTCTCTGGGTACTGGTACGTCCGTCGATGATATACTCGTGGTACACCCTTGATACGGTTACCCTCGGGAACTCTAGCGTTCTTACCACTTGGGCAAATAAAATGACCCATCATTCTTGCGCCCACAATGCGTCCACGATCAAAGTCGCTCAGTTCACCACGTTTACCCGTGTTCGTCGCTTATGATAAACTCTTGGGAAGTCCTGCGTATAGTTTGGGTCTGTTTCATTCTGCGCGATTGATGACCATGTGAATTGCCCATCACCCCTATTTATAGTGTTTTGTCTACTGAGTGTATGTGCGTGTGGAGAAGGTGGGAGGTGGGAGTAGTGAGTGGGTGTGTTTGCGTTTGCGCCGGGTAATTGGGCCATCAATTAATCTTTGCAGCCTTTTATGTGGCGGGACAATTCTTGAAGAACATCCCACTTTAGCTCTTTGGAATAACGTTTCGCGCAATCGGGGCAGCTGCTTAACTAGGCCAAAGTATTCCAGCTCCAATGGGTCCCAATTAATCGGAATCTAGCGTACATCATCATCACCGTCAATAATTATCAATCCACTACTGAATGAAGGTATCCCCAAGTTTGTTCCACAACTGTCAGACTTAAGCAAGTCACTTCCATGTCGCTCCAGGATGTCTTCGAAATACATGAGGATATCAAAATAATCTGTCGCCGTCGTGAAGTACTCAGTGGCTGTGCAGTTGCATACATGAGATAATCAGGCGAAACTAACTGTCGTTGCTGTCAATTACTCAATGGTTCTTCAGTTGCATGCATGAGACCATCAGATGAAACTAACTATCGCTACTGTCAGTTGTTCAATGGTTCTTCAGTTGCATGCATGAGACCATCAGATAAAACTAACTATCGCTGCTGTCAGTTGCTTAATGGTTCTTCAGTTGCATGCATGAGACCATCAGATGAAACTAACTATCGCTGCTGTCAGTTGTTCAATGGTTCTTCAGTTGCATGCATGAAACCATCAGATGAAACTAACTATCGCTGCTGCCAATTACTCAATGATTCTGCAGTTGCATGCATGAGACCATCAGATGAAACTATCGCTGCTGTCAATTACTCAAAAGTTCTGCAGCTTCATGCATGATACTATTAAATGAAACTAAGTATCGCTGCTGTCAATTACTCAATGGCACTGCAGATTCATGCATGAGACTATCAAATGAAATGCTGACAGAAAAACGCACATAGCGCCGTGGATTGTTGGCCACCGTGGTGCAAGGCTAACGCGCTCGGCTAGATATCAAGAGATCCGGGGTTCAATTCCCCGGCGGCGGCCGAATTACAATTTTTCGGTTGCTGTGCTTTGCTAAACTTAGAAAGAGCGATGACTTTGTTTATTCACTGACGCAAAGTATTTGGAGGATTTTCACTTCAGACTATAAGATGAAACTAACTGTCGCTGCTGTCAATTACTCAGTAGTTCTGCAGTTGTATGCTTGAGACCATCAAATGAAACTAACAATGGCTGCTGTCAATTACTCAATGGCACTGCAGCTTCATGCATGAGACCGTCAGATGGAACTAACTATCGCTGCTGTCAGTTACTCAGTGGTTCTTCAGCTTCATGCATGAGTCTATCAAAT
Organism: Macrothele yani; assembly: GCA_039090855.1. NCBI lineage: Eukaryota > Metazoa > Arthropoda > Arachnida > Araneae > Macrothelidae > Macrothele > Macrothele yani. The sequence goes on from CM077002.1 coordinate 126,269,633, forward strand.
GAAACTAACTATTGCTGCGGCCAATTACTCAATGGTACTGCAAGTGCATGCATGAGACCATCAGATGAAACTATTGCTACTGTCAATTACTCAAAAGTTCTGCAGCTTCATGCATGAGACTATCAAATAAAACTAATTGTCTCTGTCGTCAAGTTTTCAACAGTTTTGCAGAAGCAGTCGAAAAGATTTCTGCACATGAAATGAAACTAACTGTTGCTGCCGTATAGAACTCAATGGTTTCGCAGCTGTATGCTTAAAGTTATAGGAAGAAACTACCAAACTTCGCTGCCATCGATTACTCGGAGGCTTGCTAGCTACATACAGGATAATAACAGATGTAACTAATGATTGCTACCGTATAGAACTCAATGGTTTCGCAGCTGTATGCTTAAAGTTATAGGAAAAAAACTACTAAACTTCGCTGCCATCGATTACTCGGAGGCTTGCTAGCTACATACAGGATGATAACAGATGTAACTAATTGTTGCTACCGTATATAACTCAATGGTTTCGCAGCTGTGTGCTTAACGTTATAGGAAGAAACTACTAAACTTCGCTGCCATCGATTACTCGGAGGCTTGCTAGCTACATACAGGATGATAACAGATGTAACTAATGGTTGCTACCGTATATAACTCAATGGTTTCGCAGCTGTGTGCTTAAAGTTATAGAACGAAACTACTAAACTTCGCTGCCATCGATTACTCGGAGGCTTGCTAGCTACACACAGGATAATAACAGATGTAACTAATGGTTGCTACCGTATAGAACTCAATGGTTTCGCAGCTGTGTGCTTAAAGTTATAGGAAGAAACTACCAAACTTCGCTGCCATCGATTACTCGGAGGCTTGCTAGCTACACAGAGGATAATAACATATGTAACTAATGGTTGCTACCGTATATAACTCAATGGTTTCGCAGCTCTGTGCTTAAAGTTATAGGAAGAAACTACTAAACTTCGCTGCCATCGATTACTCGGAGGCTTGCTAGCTACATACAGGATGATAACAGATGTAACTGATGGTTGCTACCGTATAGAACTCAATGGTTTTTCAGCTGTGTGCTTAAAGTTATAGGAAGAAACTACTAAACTTCCGCTGCCATCGATTACTTGTAGGCTTGCTAGCTACATACAGGATAATAACAGATGTAACTAATGGTTGCTACCGTATAGAACTCAATGGTTTCGCAGCTGTGTGCTTAACGTTATAGAAAGAAACTACAAAACTTCGCTGCCATCGATTACTTGTAGACTTGCTAGCTACATACAGGATGATAACAGATGTAACTAATGGTTGCTACCATCAAATATCCAATAGTTTCTCCGCTGCATACTTAAAGATTCCTGCACATCATATGAAACTAACTGCTGCTTCAGTCACGTACTAGGAGGTTTTGCAGCTTCATGCACGAAACTACCAAATGAAACTAAGTGTCGTAAAGTTCTCAATAATTTTGCATCTACATACGCAAGGTTTTCTGCATATCAGATCAAATTAGTAGTAATAGGTGTCGAAGAGTGCTACTTGCTTTTGCAGCTGTATACATGAGGATATCAGATGAAACTAACGTTCATTCGATTGACGAATTGCTTGCAGCTACAAAATAAATGTACCAAATGAAACTAATTGCCGTTGCTGCAAACTTCTCAGTGGTTTTGCAGCTCCATGTTTTAGGATTTTGGCTTGTTGGAAGAAGTTAACATCGCTGTACTTAAGCTCTAAATGGGTTTGCGTCTGCATTCATGAGGATATCAGATCCTCATGAATGCAGACGTAGACGTGAAGATTTCTGTACTTTAGATGAAATTGACCGTCGCTACCGTTAAATTTTCAGCGATTATTGTTTCTTCTGGAAGAATTTCGTCCAATTTAAAGAATCCAAATCTCCATCACAATGATTGCTACTCCTGCCTTCATTTACAATGTTTTACCTCACATTCGATAGACCCTTCAGTACGACAAAGCTATCCCAGGGATATCTAGATTTTAGTTGCTTCATACCGGTTTATATGGCGCCGTTGGTAAAAACTTTTTTTCCAATTTAGCAAGATCCGAACCACTATAACAGTGACATCATCTCTGTACTGGGAGAGATGAAATCGCATAGGTCTTTAAAGCACCTAATATTTACTTGGTTTCTATCAAGATTTAATACGCGAAAGACATATCTATATAGAATATAATAACAAAGAAAAGAATTAGATAATGAACAAAGCTGTTATACCTTTTCATAAGTTGTCTTCCAAAGGAATGCGAGATTTGATTTTCGGTGAAAGGAACAATCTGTTATACGATTTCGCATGCTGAAAATAATAAGTAGTGATTTCTGCTGTAGACGACATTGCTAAAGCAACTGTCTTAAAGCTTGATTACAAAGGAATATTTTCCTTTGGGTGTGTTTTCTACTATAAAGCTAATCATAAAAGGCAGAGTCTATTGTGCATATTAACGTGAATTTTGCTATTTAAAACATTAGAAATTTGATTTAAAACATTAGAACATCACAAAGCAGTTCTTTTGTTTTCAATTATATTTGTGGAAAATTTAGTAAGGCAAACAGCTTTAAATTTCGATTTACCAGAATGCAAAGAGACGATTTGCGTGACTTAATTTGTCCAGCAAGATATGTATACACGATAACAATAATTCTTATTGGAGTGCAAAAACACTGTAATAGGCTGGACAAGAGATAACAGCTCCTAAAACACAACGGACATGATACTAAGTGTTTGCATATGATATACTGTTTGGGGCTCTGAGAAGGACTTTAAAGAGAATCTGTGAGGGAAGGATAGCCCTTTCCCACAGATAATCAAGAACTTTCAGGATGCATTTGGATGATTTTTTTTTATTGGAGATTTAACGACCACCGTGAGCAACTCAATGGGCTATAAGCAGTCGCCCATCCCTAGTTTTGGGTCACTGTTTCCAGGGAAGGGAGAGAGCCAGTGCCGTAAGACAAATACAACATCCATGCCTCACCGGGATTCGAACCCGGACCGCTTACGGACGAATGATCACAGGCCATCGCTTAGACCACTGCGCCACCGGGGCGGCATTTGAATGATATGGACACACAATAACAATAATCCTTATTATATAGTGGGCAAAAAAACTGCAATGGGCTGGACAAGAGATAATAGCTCCTGAAACACAACGAACATGATAGTAGGTCATCAAATAGAAGTCATCGCTCTTTCCACGTTTATAAGCGAGTCACGAAAACATTCTCATTGGCCGCCACCGGGAATCGAACCCAGGGTCTTTCTGTTACGCTCCGGACATACTTCCACTGTACCACAGCGGCCTCGATTTCCTCCAGACTCACATACACTAACTGCCAAGCACTTGGCATGTTGCTTCTTGGAGCCCCGCACAACCCTGGGGATTCACCAAAGATGAACAGCAGCAACTGAACAAATAACTAGAAGGCGAATGAATAATAAATACACTGTTGACGTGGATTAGAAACATCAAATAGAAGACATCGCTCTTTCCACGTTTATAAGTGAGTCACGGAAAAATTATCATCGGCCGCCACCGGGAATCGAACCCATATGCTCAGTTGCTGCTGTTCATCTTTGGTGAATCCCCAGCATTGTGTGGGGCACGAAAGAAGCAGCCTGCCAGCTTGTTTGGAAGTTTATCGTATGTGAGTCTGGATAATTTCGAGGCAGCTGTGGTGCAGTGGAAGCATGTCTGGCGCGTAACTGGAAGACCCTGGGTTCGACTCCCTGTGGCGGCCGTTGAGAATTTTTCCGTGACTCACTTATAAACGTGGAAAGAGCGATGACTTCTATTTGATGGCAGTGTAACGTAGGACTATCCACTTGTGATGATACGACGCCAAAACCTTTTGTCCTGTAGATTTTATAGCAGTTACTGGGGAACCATCGTACGGCATCTGAAGGAAAAATGAAGCTGGTGGAGATGACAAACAATAGTAGATATGGAAGACCCGCCTCAGATGCCAACTGTCGTGTACTGCTACCGGGTTTGGTGTCATAGCTTCGACCAGAATGTCAGTGTCGTTTGTTGTTGGACGTCGTGATTTCGGTTTGTCTTCAATACTAATGTCTCCAGCATTCAGGCGGCGGAACCATTTTCGTGCAGTGCTGCTGTCCACTGTGTCCTTGCCTTTAACTGCACAAACTTCTTTCCCTGCTGCTGCAGGTTTAAACAATTTTTCTTCAATAATGACGTAGGAACACCCCAACAGCACGTTTATCGGCCCCTCTGCTTATACCTCATAATGCAATGTGGCTCAAATTGGAACGAACTTTTGGCTCACCATGGTAATTCTAAAAGTTGTTCAGAAGAAAGTTATCATCTTGTTCGAAAAAGGAATCCCAGCTCTTTTGATGCAGAGTTAGCAGCAACGGAAGAAAGGCTTCTATGCCAAGACAAAGTAAAGAAATTATTCAGCTCGGGAACAGAGAGTCTCTGGTGAAAGGGTTATAGACCTAGAATCAAAGTACGACCCGAGAAACCAGAAACACGACACCGAATTCTTGGTCATAATAAGCTCGTCTTTTGGTTGTTTGTTGGCTTAACTACCACGGTAAGCAACCCAGTGGGTTATAAGCAGTCACCCGTCCCTAATTTAGGACCACTGGTTCCCTGGTAAGGAGAGAGCCGGAGCCGTGAGACAAACACGACATCCATGCCTCACCTGGTATTCGAACCCCGACCCATCTCGGACGAATGGCAAGAGGCCAGCGCTTAGAACACTGAGCCACCGGGGGGAGGCGAACGCTTTTTGAATCCTTTCTGACTTTTAGAAAGAAATCTTCAAAGCAGTTTTTTTCTTTGCGGGGTTTAAGGACCACCGGAGCAACTCAATGGGCAATAACCAGTCGCCCGTCCCAAATTTAGCGAAGGGAGATGACCCGTACCATTAGACAAACACAACAACTATGTCTCACCGGGATTCAAACCCGGACTTATCTCAAACGAATGGTCAGAAGACAGCGCTTAGACCCCTAAGCTACCGCGGCGGCCAAATCAGTTTTATTCTAGAAGGAAAAAACTCAGCAAAAAAAAGAGAATGCATTTACGATCCCTAAAGAAAATCTACGCATAATGTATAATACACAACATGAACAATGTTCTTTACAGTGTACGGAACCGGTTACAAAAAAAGAAGGAAAAAACGCATTCTGAAATCAAGAAGACATCTACACATAAAAATAATCACTTCCTGTTATGATCGGCTGAAACGTTTGTACACAAAACGTTTTTCATGGCGGAAGAAATCCGAGGCAGAAAGGACTTTTCAAATCGAACAACTAGGAGAAGTGATATGAAAAAAAAAAGTTATGTAACTTTACGCCTTCTTGTGGAAAATGTGTACGTTACGAGGGAATGAGTGCAAAATATATCATACCCTCCAGAGACAGGACTTTTCCAAGGTAATTTTAGAATCAGACTTACTCTTTCAAATATAAATGTACGCTGACATCCTCTGGCTGAAAAATTCTGAGTAACGATAAAGCAAAAAACACACGCAAAGTATAATTCATAGTATAAGTTATGCTAAAGAAACTCTTCCAGCGGGGAACTGCAATTTTAAAGAGGATAATGTTCCCAATGTCCACCGTTGTGAATGGCATACAGCACAACTTTTTTTTTTCAATAGGAGTTTTAGAAACGGATATACTGTACATTTGCAAACAGAAATACACACTAAAACGTCACCTACCGTCATAAGTATGTACTAGAAGTGCAGGAGCAAGTGCAAAATGCTCTAGAAAATGAGTGGCATCCAGTGTTAAAATAATTTCTTTAATCAAACTTTTAGGAGCAGAGATATCGAGAAAAGTAGATTATCTATTTGTGCCCACTCACTAGCGGTTGAGTTGTGTATTACATTGCGCAGAAAATCTGCGCAAATGGATAAATGCGTTTGGTCGTTATCGGTTTCTGACTAAAAATTAATTTGTTCATTTAGATTTTTAGACACGCAAACATTGCTGCAAATGCGCTATAAACAGAAATATGAACTCACGCTCCCTAGTTGCAAAATTCTGCGTTATGAAGAAATGAAAATTATATGCTGTACATTCCTCTCTAAAAGCACTGTCTGACAAAGCAAGTGTTGACTGTTAAAAAGAGTGATATGGAAAAATATGTGATATGTGATTGCGCCCTCTAGCGGAAGAACTGTGCAATATTATGAGCAGAAAATATGAACTAAAATGTTTTTCCTGGAGAGTAGAAAGTGTTGAAAAAAAATGTCCTTCAATAAGTTCTGCGGAGAGCATATATTGTGTCAAATATATTGGAAACAGAAATATACGCTTACGCACCTTAGTGGCAAACATTTTTGTTACGAAAAAATAAATATTGTACGTGATTTTTCACTACCAAATCTATGCAATGCAATAAATATTTTCCAAATCGGAATTTTTGGAGCAGAGATACCGGATAAAACGCAATTTAAATGTACGCCTAGCTAGAGGGAAAGCTGTGCATCATTTTAAAAAAAAAATGTCCCCAAAATAGTCTTCGTTGTAAATGGTTTCAATGAAAAAGGAAGAATTTTTCAATCGTATTTTTAGAAAAAATGATGTGGAATAAAATGTACTTTTACGTGCTCTGGAGGCAAAGTTCTTCGTTGACCCCCCCCCCAATGCAGGTATCATCGTTCCAACATTTCTGGCTGTGTTGTTAAGATGCGTGGTCAACTGCAGAAAGAATTATTCAAATCGGACTAGATTTGGTCACTCAATACTAAGCACACGCTACATGTATGATTGAAGGCTGTTTAAAAGCTTTTTAGGCCATTCCATGAAAGCTTTTGAAATACCGTTCGCCACAGACAAATTTGAAACATGGAAAGGCAAACTGGAATATAACAGCATCACTTGTTGAATGATTGGAACAGAAATACAGCTGCAGTCATGAATGATTTTGAAAAAGCTATGGGTGTAAGAGTACTTGCTGATAAATCAAATTTTCAAATGCTAAGTTCAAAAGAGCAGAAAAAATCTGTAGACAATAATTTGACAGAGTAGATCCTCTAATAATTACATATACAGTGTATCCTCGTTTATGCGTTTTTCACAATACCAAGTAAAATTAATGTATAACTGAAAAAAAAGACGAATAAACAAATTTTGACACGTTTCCGTCCCTAGATGGCAGCACATTATTCTGCTGCAACGTAAGTAGCTGTTAATTTTATTATGCTATGTAGTATGTAGTACTTTTCATGTTCTAGTGTACCAGTATTTTCTGTTATATAACCTTTTTCACAGCTTTTCTTTTTATAACTTCACTGATTTCTCACACTACATAGACTTACAGCATTTTGTATGCAGTATGCACTATATTGACAAAAGTCACCCGAAACCCTTCAAAAGCAAATGAAAGGATTCGCTGTGTTGTTAAGATGCGTGGTACAGCTTCAAACGCTATAAAAACAAGCCTGCAGCTGATCACGATTATATCGCACTGTGAGGTTGAGTGAAAATATCGCGGTGGGAGAGAACTGACTTTGAGAAAAGAAAGATTGTTGGGTGTCATATTAGTGGGTTGTCCATAAGACAAACCGAGAGGCGTTTAAACATGTCCAAGTGATCTTTTTTGGATGTACTAAATAAGTGGAAGACAAATAGCGTGCCTGAAGCAGCAAGAAAAATCAGTTACAGACGACGACGAAGCCTCAGGAGAGCCGTTACAACTAATCGACGGAGTACTGCACAATACCTTAGTGTACAGGTGAGTAAAAATGCCGGAACCTCGGTATGTACACGTACCATTCTCATAGAACTTCATTCCATGGGTTACCGTGGTCGTGCGGCTGCTCATAAGCATTTCATATCCACTTGGAATGCTACACGTCGTTTAGCATGGTGTAAAGAAACATTTATCGTGGACCGTAGATCAATGGAAATAGGTCGTATAAACCAATGAATCCAGATATACGATCCATCAGTTTGATGGCAATGTATGGGTATGACGACAACAGCCGGGGTAACGCTATTTACCACAGTGTACTGTTCCTACGGCCAAATTTGGAGCTGGCAGTATACTCGTGTGGGGGTGTTTTTCGTGATATGGTCCCGGCCCATTGGTTATCGTGGACAAACCTGTTAACCAGCACGTCTACCTCGATATCCTGCAGAATTATGCTCTACCAACTGTGTGGTAATACTATGGAACCGAGCCTTGTTGGTACCAGCAGGATAATGCACCGAGCCATAAAGCAATGACTGTTGTGGCGTGGTTTGACGATAATTCCATATCGTGTGTGGACTGGCCTGCTCAGAGCCCTGATCTTAATCCTATAGAGCACCTATGGGGTGAATTAGAGGGCCGCATAAGAAGTTTGGAACCAAGGCCTACTAGCGGCAGCATTATGTACTGAATGGAAGCTCATACCTATCGCTGTGTACCCAAACCTTGTCGAAAGCATGTCTTGAAGGGTCAGTACATGCATTAAGGCCAAAGGTGGACCGACACCGTATTAATGCATGTCAATGAATGCTATGTTATGTTTCTCTTCTAGGTGTCCGGTGACTTTTGTCAATGTAGTGTATATATTGTATGTACATAGTAAACGACGCATTACCACCAATTCATTCACGACTGATATTTTTACCCAAGATGATAGGATGTAGTGTATAATAAAAAATATGTATACATTAACATGGTTTTAAAGAATCATAAATTGTTTTATTGTTGTTCACCTTTAAGTTAAAACATTGCGTTTTCAATGATACTAAGAGTCTGAATTGTTTTATCGTTAGTATTATGGCTACAAAAAATCTTCCTGAAGACGTCGAACGATTTCAGTGCATCGTTAAATTTTGGTGATGATGCACTTACCTGGAAATCATCACCATTCTAGTCACTCGAGACACTCTCATTGCCCTTTTCGTTCCCAATCATTTCATCTAGAGTCACAAGAAATGTGACGTTGCCAAATCCACAGCTGAGGTAATCTTGGAAGCTAAACTTGTATTCGACAATTCATACAAGATGGTGTCTTTAATTGAAATGTAGACGAACAATTCATACAAGATGGTGTCTTTAATTGAAATGTATAATGCATTGTGAAATGGTTTACTCAAATTGAATGCGCCTTTTCTTTTGGTGACGCATCGCTCCCGGAACGTGGGGTTTCACTCCCTGATCCGGGTTCCGCTGCGTTACTGTACATTTCCACCTCTGGCTGTATATATTTCTAATTTCAAATTTCTTACAGATCCTACAAATGGAGCTGGAAAATTTTATTTTTATATCTGCTACTATTCATTTTATAAATATGCAAAACATTGTGCGACGTGTGTGTATTTGAAATAAGGCGTAATTTTTCGCTAGCGGGAGGAATGCGTTTTCTCTTTAACAGATTTTCTCCTTTTGTGAAAATCCGGTTAGTAAAATTCTTTTTGCATTGGAAAATATTCAGAATATCTGCTCATTACACCACAGAACTCGGGGTCATCTTTCCTATATTCTTTTATCTAACGACTATCCACGGGCACCTAGGAAGAGCCTTCCGTCCACTTCTTTCATCGATAGGTGAACTAACGAACAATATTAAAACCCATATCTCAACAGCGCAGTGGTCTAAGCGATGGCTTCTGATCATTCGTCAGGAAGGGGTCCGGGTTTGAATCCTGGTGAGACATGGATGTTGTGTTTGTCTTACGGCACTGGCTCTCTCCCTTCCCTGGAACCAGTGGCCCCAAATTAGAGACGGGCGACTGCTTATAACCCATTGAGTTGCTCACGGTGATCGTTAAACCTCCAGACAAAAAAAACAGAGGTTCGAATCGAAGGCCCGCAGTACCAGAAAATTAGACTGATTGGCAGCATTTTTAATCTTCCGTCTTATGCTGCACAATGTGCTAAATAGTCGAGGCCAACGGCCCAAATGTAACAAGGGTGGACTTATGTTACATACTACAGAGGTGCAGCACGTGTCAAGACGACAAATCTGCAGCGGTACATTCCGTCGGTGTGGCTTAGTTGGGAGAGCAACTCACTCCGGAGCGAGGAGACGTGGTTTTTACCGTGCCACCGACAATTTTATAAATTTTACGTTGGCGCTTGAACGTAAAAATGGATCTACTGGACGTTGGGTTCTTCGAAAAATGTGTCTCGTTCCACACATCGTCTGGAATTAACGAAACGTTCCTACTCTTCAAAAAAAAAAAAAAAAAAAAAAGAGAATAAGAATTAAGAAAGAGATGATGTGACGTACTACAGAGGTGAAGCACGTGTACTCTTACCGATTTTCATCCTCTTCCGACGATCGGGGAAAGGGTAAGAATGATCAAGACGACAAATATGCAGCGATGCATTCCGTCGGTGTAGCTTAGTCGGTTAGACAATCTCACTCCGGAGCGAAAAGATGCAGTTTCGATCACCTTTACCGATAAATTTGTAAATTTCACACTCCTCTCTAATAAGGAGTCCCTTCTTCCTGACAGACACTTTAACGTGACTTTCGAACCACTGTGGGTGTCTGGCGACAACTGCACACCAAATCAGATCAGATCATATGTAGAGGATTTTAGGAACTGAGTGTCTGAACCGAGGCCTTAAACAACCTTTTGAAATAGGAAGCTAGGAGATTTGGGCTAGAGTGCCCGATAGGAAAGTGACACGGAAGCGAGGTAGAAATGGGGAGGAAGACGCCCTTATTTATTACCGGGGAGCCAGTACCCGGGATCCGACGGTTTAATGTGCCCATCGGACGCACGGCAAGTATTTAGTGGTTCGAACGTTTGTACCTGCCCAGGATCGAACCTGAGGTTATCTCCATGGCAGTCACGAAAGCTGACCACTAGGCCACCCGCTGCCCGACAACTGCACACCAGGGGTGTAGTCGTAAATTAAGTAGTGCCGGAACGCTCTGACCTTGGTGGTATTGTTAAGGGGGGGGGGGGGCTGAGGGACAGAATGGAGCGGGAGATAGGGAGGGTGAGCAGGGGATCTCTTCACAGATAGAAAACATCATGGGTTTTCAGAATTAAAACATAAAATACATTTAAATGTTTGTAAATTGAAATATTGCTTACAAAAACTTTGCAAAAGTATTGTCCTCATCACTTTCTTTTGGTTGTGCATCATGTGTTCTTGTGTCATGAGCAGAACGATGTTTTCTTAACCAGGTTTTGACGTATGGTTCTGTATTCCAATCTCTCAGGTCGGGTCGGTGGAGTTTTACTAACACAAGTGATGAAACGTGTGCCGTTGTTAATATTGTTCTTGTCGGAGATACTGTATTATGAGGTTCAATCCCCTCTCACACTCAGATGAGCTACAAGGAATAAGTTTTGTGCAATTGAGCAAATTGTTTAAGACTTTTGGAACACGTGAGCTGTCCTCCATGTAATCGCGAAATGCATTTTCTGTTTTGGAGACGTTTAGTTTGAATCTCCGGCAAAGACTTTCAATTTCACTCTCTCCAAAACCGGAGGGCTTTCCCAAAGGCCACTGATCACTTTCACGCTCTTTTATAATAATGATTATGTAATTACATTACATAATGATTATTCTCTAATCAACACTTTCTACAGAAATCACAGCGTCTTATTACTTTTATTAATTTGAAATTAATAAAAGTAATAAGATTATAAAAAAATATAAAACATGCTATACCGTGCACATTAATTGGGACAAGCCATTTTATTCTCAGAATTGTAATGTGATCGCCAGTTGATGTCGGAAACCCATGTAAACCGGTTTTATCAGCTGTGAGGTGGTGTGACTGTTAGAACTTGAGAGTAAGAATGTGGTTTAACCGGTTTTAAACAGGAAATAGGCCCTTCAGATTCAGTTGTGAGCTTTTATGTGTGACAGGTGGATGTTAGTTTTTGCTCTCTGTGAGCACGTGTTGCATGTGGAAGAAAACGAAAAACAACTCCACGAACCGATGAATATCTAATCAGAAATAGTAAAATGAATAAAAAAAAAAAAACAAGCACCGACCTTCAAAGAGATTTATTGGTTAGTGGTTGTGATATTAGTGAATCAACTGTACGCCGTAGGCTTCTGGCAGTTGGCCGGAAGGCAAGAAGACCAACGAAAAAACAATATTTGAGTGCGAAAATGAAGATAAAACCTTTAGCATGGGCCAAAAAATATAAATCATGGACTGCTGACGACTGGAAAAAGGTAATTTTCAGTGATAAAACTCATTTATTTGTGCAGGGTTACCAAGCAAATGTCGTTAGACGAACAACTGTGAACCCTTAAGACCTGAGCATGTCAAACAAACTGTAAAACACCCTCTGAAACAGATGTTTTGGGGTTTCTTCACATCAAATGGCACTGGAAGCTTAGTTCCTGTTCAAGGTATGATGAATTCAGCCAAGTACGTAGAAATATTACAACGTAGGATTGTTCCATTGTTGCAAACTTTTGACGGGACATTTCAACATGACTTGGCCCCATGCCGCAATTCGAAATTGGTCAAGAATTTCATGCTGAGAAATCAAATTCATTTGCTTGATTGGCCTGGAAATTCACCAGACTTAAATCCCATAGAAAACTTGTGGAATATTTTGAAGAGACGTTTAGTTAAAATGGACTGTACAACCAAAGAACGCATGATAACGAATGCTATAAAAGTGTGGTTCCACCATTATGAAGTCAAAAATATGTGCACTCCATTAATGGAGTCAATGCCAAAACGAATTCAAGAGGTCATTCCTGCTAAAGGAGGACATACTAATACAGGTATTTATCAGTGTATATCAAGGCATAGAATGATATAAAGGCATAGTTTTGGAAAGTAGAGTGATTTTTTACTTTGTCCCAATTAATTTGCACAGTATAGTATGATTGGTATTTCAAATTATTAATTTGAAATACCAATAATATTTATTTTAGGCTAAGCATAAGATCGCGATGTTTTAAGGAAGTATTTTACAACATTTTTTTAATTTATTTCCCTTAAAAAAAGCATCCGTTCCAGCGCGTCCCGGCTCCACTACAACCCTGCTGCACACGAACCACCGGCATTCCGGTCAGAAATTTTGCACAGTAAGCAATAAAACATCCAGGACACGACGAAGAGCTCAAAATCCTCACTCTCGTCCACTCGACTACCAGGCTGATTCTCAATCCTGTGGTCAAGTTTTAAATGTGCAGCTACACTACCTCATTTAAGGAAAAGTGATCTTGTTTTCAGAGTTGCAAAGTACCTTTCTTTCACATTTACTTTCTTCATGAATTGACAGAAAAGCTCTTTCCTTTTATCTTTTTTTTCTTTTTGCTGTGCTTCTGCGACATCATTAATCTGCCCTTTTCAATAACAACATTAGGCAAAACTGGGAGTCACTCAAACCACGCTGTTTAACGTATCGGTTCAGTACATGATGTGTGCTGCTTTGTCGAGTCTCTCTCCCAGTCGACAACGCAGGAGGCCGCCGCCGCTGCTATTCGTTTTAAAAGCGTTTATCTCTGTTGTTTAGCGGATGATTCTCGTGCCGGAAGCGGAAAGAAGCAACTTAAGTCTGTGGACATAGAGGGAGAGTCATCGACGGGAAGTTTCCCCGAGCTTGACTCAAGGAACTTAAGCAGCCTAATGCGATCTTAAGAGAACAAAGGGCGTAGAGAAGAAAACGAATATAATAATGACAAATAAATGTGTAGTGCGTCATTTAATTGTTCACCCGCGGTTTTTTTTTTTTTTTTTTTTTGATTGGAGGTTTAACGATTACCGTGAGCAACTCAATGGGCTATAAGCAGTCGCCCGTCCCTAATTTAGGGCCACTGACTCCAGGGAAGGGAGAGAGCAAGTGCCGTGAGACGAACACAACATCCATGCCTCACGGGGATTCGAACCCGGACCCCTTCTCAGACGAATGGTCAGAAGCCATCGCTTAGACCACTGCGCCACCGGGTGGGCTCACCCGTGAGTTCTGTTCCCTAGTATCTATAACCTAGAAGTCTTGTCGTACTGCTACGTTATTTAAAAAAAAAAAGATAACCATTCGATGAAATAGTTCCTAAATTAAACCTTAACGGCCAGACGAAATATTTAGAAAGCAGAAGTCAAACTTACGGAAAAGATGCTTTATTTCTCGATGAAGCACTTCACATAATAAATCGGTATCAACATTAAACACACCACACACCAACAACGCTACGTTCCACATTAATCGCTCTCCAACACAACGCTCCTCAAGCAACAGTTTACTCGTAGTTTATATCTCTCGCTCTTATCAAATCAGGCATACGTCACGTTCATTCAACTTCAATTATGTTGCCAACAGTATTCGTTTGAGAGAAAAGATATCACGTTAAGTGTGAAATATAACTGGGAATAAACTCAAGATTTACATAGGGAAATAAACTAAAAAGGAAAGTTAATTTAGAATATACGTCACATATCCGAAAGAGTGATTCATATAAATATTAGTCATGGGCAGGGGCGCCGAATTCTCCAAATTAATGGAAGGGGGGGTAGGATTGAAGAGATCAGTCGTGGGAGGGCATGTCTCTTCCATTGTCAGGAGGAAAATAAAAAAAAGGGGGGGGAGGAAAAGATAAACTACGAGATTCGATAAATGTTTTAAAATGCAGTTGTTCATCAGCAAATGAATTAAAGAAACAGAAATATTATTTTGCTGATTATTAATATTTTTAAAAAGAAACTTGATTTTATGAAAATACCCAGATAGATTTTATTTCCAAAGTTTAGTAAAAAGTATGAGAAATTAGTTTGGTTGCTCAAACAAAGAACAAGAAGCGCAAAAAATAAATAGATAAATAAAGGCCCTAGATATAATACTTTTCTCAATTTTATTTATTTTATTTTTGATAATTGCTTTAAGCATTTACAACATACCACGAGAACATGTCAAACACAGTTAATGCTAAAAGTCTATCGTACGAAAGGTCACTATGAAGTAATTCACCGATGCTGTCACACGTACGGTCGTTCACGAATATAATTTCCAATTGCAAGTCAAGATTAGAACACTTTATTTACAACTAAAAATTAATATTTACACGCGAGATCTTTCGGGGCTGAACATAGCATCCATCATCAGGCTCAAGCGCCACGAAAGACAGGAGCAGACATTATATATTGTCAACACGACCCACAATTCACTCGGTCTTCTCAATCACCGGTGATGCCATCGACAAATCGTTAAAGCTCAAAAAATCAAATCTTAATTTCTTATCATATAAAGTCCTCTTCTTCAGAGTTGTGTGAGGAGGGGGCAACCATCTTTCTTCACTGTCTTGGAACAAATGTCGGGAGTTCAATGTTGCAGCATGTTTCCCCATATGCAATAATAAAGAAGCTTTCCCTAAGGAAGACAGTACGTTTATCAACACTTGAGTTAAGTACCCTAACATTTGTCCAATCTGGGGAGAAACCTCCTTGGTTAACAGCTTTAGTGAAAGCTGTGGAAACTGTTCCAGAACGAAGAGCGTATTTATGTTCACCCATTCTGACATTTACGGTTCATAGGGTAGAACCTATATAGTATTTAACTGCACTATGTGAGTCTTCATGATTTAATGGTATGCAGTAGACGCCTGGTTTGTTAAGTGCTGGGACTCTATCTCTATCATTTCTTATGAAGGAAAAAATGTTTCTGGTGGACACTCCAAACGTTAGATTGTGTTTGTGACAGGCTTTTCTTAAGATAGACACAATAGGTGGAATGAAATCAACTTTGCCAATGTACTTAGTAGGTTTTTTCTCAATGGACAAAGTCGTGAATCTCAGTCTTTGAAATTGTTGTAGTAGTCCTTGAAAGAAGTTGAAAGAGAACCCAAACAATAAGGCCACATTTTGAACTCTAGAAAGTTCATCACGTCGAGTTTTACTTGTCGAAGAATGGGTGAAGTCACGTCTTATTAGGAAGCTTAGAGCTGAAGCTTTATGTTCGGGTGGGTGAGAAGGGAATGGGAACATACAAGGTATGAACGTCGGTTTACGGAAAGCACAATGCTTGATTTTATTGGAATTCAAATCTCGAGATAGTAAAATGTCTAGAAAAAGCAATTTTCCCTTTTTCTCAAGGTCTTTGGTAAATTTTATAGTTGGAAACTGGGTAGAAAGACAATCTACAAATTCCTCAAATAAAGGTAAAGAATGGGACCAAAAAGCGACGTTCATACCTTGTATGATCCCATTCACTTTTTCTCACATTCCCGAACATAAAGCTTCAGCTCTACGCTTCCTAATAAGACGTGCCTTCACCCATTCTTCAACAAGTAAAACTCGACGTGATGAACTTTCTAGAGTTCAAAATTTGGCCTTATGGTTTGGGTTCTCTGTCAACCTCTTTCAAGGACTATTACAACAATTTCAAAGACTAAGATTCCCGAATTTGTCCACTGAGAAAAAACCTACCAAGTACATTGGCAAAGTTGATTCCATTCCACCTCTTGTGTCATCTTAAGAAAAGCCATTCACAAACACAATCTAACGTTTGGAGTGTCCACCAGAAACATTTTTCCCTTGATAAGAAATGATAGAGATAGAGTCCCAGCATTTAACAAACCAGGCGTGTACTGCATACCATTAATTCTTGAAGACTCAGATAGTGCAGTTAAATACTATATAGGTTCTACCCTAAGAACCGTAAATGTCAGAATGGGTGAACATAAATACGCTCTTCGTTCTGGAACAGTTTCCACAGCTTTCACTAAAGCTGTTAACCAAGGAGGTTTCTCCCCAGATTGGACAAATGTTAGAGTACTTAACTCAAGTGTTAATAAACGTACTGTCTTCCTTACGGAAAGCCTCTTCATTATTGCATATGGGGAAGCATGCTGTAACATTGAACTCCCGACATTTGTTCCAAGACAGTGGAGAAAGATGGTTGCCCCCTCCTCACACAACTCTGAAGAAGAGGACTTTATATGATAAGAAATTAAAACTTCATTTTTTGGACTTTAACGATTTGTTGATGGCATCACCGGTGATTGAGAGGACCGAGTGAATTGTGGGTCGTGTTGACAATATATAATGTCTGCTCCTGTGTTTCGTGGCGCTTGAGCCTGATGATGGGTGCTATGTTCTGCCCCGAAAGATCTCGCGTGTAAATATTAATTTTTAGTTGTAAATAAAGTGTTTTAATCTTGACTTGCAATTGGAAATTATGTTCGTGAACGACCGTACGTGTGACATCATCGGTGAATTACTTTATAATGTCAAACACAATACTGGTCTGGTAACCCAGTTTCTTATCAAATGAGCAATGCCGAATATGGAAAACAATTTTTTATTTATTTTGTTATTCATTATTTTTTAAAAAATAAATCGCTTTGTCCTCATAAGGTGAAATTGTTAGAAAGTTTGCGACGTGTCCGCTCAAGTTCCTCACAAAAAACAATAGAACGCGTTGCTGCGTTAAGCGAACCTATTTGGAAATAAAATAAAAAGAAAACTCTCATGCTCACTCCAAGGCAAGAAGTCGTGATGTGCTGACCTTTGACCTGCGAAGAGAAAAAACTGTACCGAAACTAAAAGATGAAGTTATGTGTGAACGTACTGCGTATGTGATGTTGTTCCAAAACCAATATAAAATTAGAAGTTTTGATTTTCAACCTACAGTGTTTCAGTAATGTGTTGTGAAAATATATTCATTTGATTAAAGATAAAGAATTATCTATTTAAAGGTGGTAAGTGCTGTTTATGCTTTCAACCATTCGTTTCGTGAGTTCAAGAATCCTCTTTCGTTTGTTAAATCCGTCATTTGAGATCAACGCGCGAACATTTTAGAATTTCTAACAGAAGTCTGGTCCATCTTATGAGGTCAGAGCGATTATTTAATTAAACAGGACGAAAAATATTGGGTGGGCACTGCCCTTTCAGTAAAATTATTGGAAGGGCAAGATTCACCTTTCCCTCCTATAGTCAGCGCCTATGGTCATGGATGTCCATAGATTCCATATCATTCTCTGCGTGAGAAGGCAAAGAGAAACCCATAAAACGCGCATAAAGTTCACAAAAATGCACATACTGATTAAAAACTTAAAAAAAGAAACAAATGCCGAATTTTCACTACTTCACGAAACAAAAAGATCTATTACGGGTATGCAAACGTTTCCGCCGTTTTAAGGAGAAAGGAGACAGGAACAATCAGAAAACCAGTACACATTTATTTAACGAAATATTGGCCGTTATCATCAATGGCCTTTTTCCATTTCTCAGACAATAAATGAATGCTTCTGTGATAGAAGGACTCTGGTTTTGAGCTGAAGAACGCAGTGAAGAAATGTTCCACCTCTAGGATTGTGCTGAACCGCTGTTGGGCTTGCATAGAGCGAAACAGGTGAAAGTCTGAGGGTGCAACGTCCGGGGAGTAAGCCGGCTGTGGTAAAACCTCCCAGTGTAACTGTTCAAGAGTTGATTTCGTGATTGCACCATGTGGTCTGCCATTACCGTGTAACAGGATGATTGGACGACGTCCTTTACCTGTCCATGGGTGTTTTTGCTCGATTGCGGCGTTCCGTTTCATCAACTGATCGCTGTATCGTTGTGCAGTGATTGTTTCACCCTATTTTCAACAGTTCGAATTACAGAACTTCATGCATATCGCACCACACACATAACAGCAGCCTTTCTCGTGGATATCCTGTTCTACAGTGGATGTTGATGGCTGGCCTGGGTCGAACCAGGATCACTTGCGTATGGGGTTGTCGCAATAGACCCATTTTCCATCCCCGGTGACAATCTTCTACAAGAAATTCTTCCCTTGAAATCTCTTCAGCAACGACATGCAGATGTCCAATCGTTGAACAATATGACGCTCCGTTAAAGTATGCGGAACCCACTTACCAATCTTCTGGATCTTCCCCAAGTCCTGTAGACGCCGTGCCACAGTCGATTGTGCCACTTTCAAACGTTTCGCCCGTTGCGTGGTCGATTGTGGGGCATCCTCTTGCAACAGAGATTGCAGCTCCTTGTCTGCGAGTTCCTGCGGTCTACCTGCCCGTGGCTTGCCTTCCAAGCTTAGAGCACCTTTCTTAAACCTGGTAAACTATTCTCGACATCTCCGCTCACCAATAGCTGTTTCGCCATGTGTCTGACATATTGAACCGTATGCTTCAGTCGCACTTTTCCCTAAATTAAACATGAATAACAAACAATGCCGCAAATGAGGTTCATCGACAGCCATGCTTGGCTTCATGTACGAACTGATAGCATAGGTCGCCGGCCGGCTAGACCCCTACAGTGCCCTCTAGCGGAGGGCGACGGAAACGTTTGCATACCCCTAATAGAATTTCGGCCGATACCACCCAAATCTTTTCTACGGTATATTTGCCAATCATAGAAGTGGAAGAACGAAAAAATAATTAAGATCAAGTGACAGTAACAAACAACATAATTTACTCTCTCATATTACATAATATTATTGCAAGGTGAAATCCCGTCAATAATGACGGGGGGAAATATGGTATGTAGAGTAATTTTTTAATAACCAGGTATTCTTTTTTGTTTGTGATGTGCAAATACGAAAGTTTGTTTCTTGAACATTACAACAATAAACAAGAAAGATGACACCGAAATTTCGGTGAATGAGCTCGTCTTTTGAATCCATTCTGACGCGAATTAAATTTATTAAAGTTATTCTAATTTAATGGAACCGGTATGGAAAATGGTATTATAGTATCTGACCTAAGAAAGAAGTTTTTTCAATCGGGTTTTTAATCCCGCAAATATTGCTGTAAAACGGAATCGTGAACTTACGCCTTCCAGTTGGAGACTTGTGCGTTAAGAAAATTTAAATTATATGAGAAACATTTTGCAGCGGTAACGCTCTCCAACAAAGAAAGAGTTTTTCAAATCGGATTCTTAGAAGCAGAGATATCGACAAATATAAGATATTCATCTACGCCCCTGGCGGAGAAAACATTTTAAGGAGGAAATATTTTCAAAAGGTTTTTCGATGTGAGCCGGATCGGTACAGTAAAGAATTTTTCAGTCGAGTTTTCAGGAACTCAGATTTTGCTGCAAATACATCAGAAGCAGAAATTAACACTTGGCAAAACCCTTCTTTACCAAATGTTAGAAATCATATGAAAAACATTTTCCATCAGGAGCTAGCTGTATGTGATACAGGAAGAATTTTTCAAATCGAAGTTTTAGAAGCAGAAATATCGGGGGACACGCAATTTACTTTAACGCACTCTAGCGGAAAGCATATGAGCTACTTGAAATTTTGAAATTATATGAAAAGCACTTCGCACCAGAAACGCTATCCAACAAAGAAGGAATTTTTCAGATCGGACTCATAGAACTAAAGATATTGATAAAAATAAGATATACATCTATGCCCCCTGGCGGAGAAACCATGCATTATTTTAAGAAGAAGATATTGCGAAAAGGTTTATGAACGTGAGTATGAATCGGTCCACAAACGAATAAATTTTCAGTTGAGGTTTGGGAAGCTCAGATTTTGCTGCAAATACATCAGAAACGGATATTAAGACTTACGCACCCTGGTGGCCAAACCATTCTTTACCAAAAATTAAAAATTATATGCAGAAGATATTTCATCAGGAGCTGTACCTGTTTAAGAAAAAAAAAATTTTAATCGGAGTTTTAGAAGTAGAAATATCGGGGAAAAGGCAATTGATTTTTACGCTCCGAAGCGAAAAATCTGTGCGCAACTTGAACAAGTGACTGCACCTAAAATACTCTTCGACAAAAATGGAATTGAAAGGTAAAATAATACTTTCAAGCGAATGCTTAGAAGCAAATATTTGGAATAAAATGTAGTTTGAATTCGATATCATCTGCATTTACGCCCTCTAGCGGCGAAATTGTGCGTTGTAAAAACAAAACAAATAAAGGATCATAATTGGCACATTTTCAAATGCAAAAATAATTTTTCTAATCGGACTAATAGTTACAGAGATACGGTGTCCACAGACAGACAATCGGAAGGACAAACCGAAAACATAAGCACGAGCTTTTATTAGAAAAGACGTGCTAAAAAAGAATGTACCACGTTGTACAGCTGTTGCATCACACGCTCACATAAGTCGCAGTTTCCCTTCATCGAACACCTGCCCGAAAACAAATATTTCTTTCTCAGTTGTTGCTAAGGTGATGACGTCACATAATTATATCTGGGAAGCAGTTTCCATTCACTGAACACCTGAACGAAAACACGATAACTAAGCGTACAGTCACAAATATTTCTTCCTCCATTTTTGTTAAGGTGATGACGTCACACGATTATATCCGGGAAGCAGTTTGCATTCACTGAACACTTCTCATCAGGTTGTTACAATGATGATTACTCTTTCCACTGCTCCACCAAACTGTGACAAACGTTCAGACAAAGCAAATTATATTGTTTATGATATTTTAAAAAAATAGTAATCCCTCAGAGTTTCATAATAAATGCTGACAGTACAATTTTTGTCAAAGTTACCCACAAATGAGGGTTAAAATTGCATTAAGGAATTACATTACACTGAGGAACAGAAGAGCACTCAGAATTAGTTGTCGTGCACCACTGGGATAATGCAATAATAATCGACACTGTCACTGCAAGATTTAATATCCAATTTAACAAGATCACATTAAATGTTCATTAAATTAAAATATATTATTTACAAGTTAAAATCTACTAGATCTTTCGGGCCGTCAAACGTGCCCATCTTCAGGTAAAATGTAAGAGAAGTATACACACGGCAGGGACTTATATACAGTTGGTTATTGGTTGGTGACGTAAAAAGTCGTCCAAGTTAGAGTCTTAAAGGATTGGGATGGGTAACTTTACTTTGTATGGCAATGTTGGGATGTCCTCGTCGTCAATTATGGTGTCTTGTAGTGTTCCTTTGATGATGGATTTCCACGGTTGTGGCACTAAATAAGATGAATTCTCATTACAGCACTCATCACCAAAGGCAGAGATGTACAAACTCTCGGCGGAAAGGGGTTGAGTTAAGGCCCTGGTCTTTTGACTACCCAACATACCCAACAACATTCATTCCATATTGGCGTATATAAGCCTTTTTTTTTGTGAGTCGAGAGAAGGAGGTAGTTGTTGAATGGTTTCTAAAGTTATATTTATGTTCATTTATTCTTACGCCCAAACAACGGCAAGTTGATCCTATGTAAACTTGGGGTTTATCTACTGGGTCGTAGCTTTCACAATGGTGTACAATATATACCAGATTTTTTGATGTCGTCAATCGTGCCCCGATCTTTTTTAATCATTAAAAACAGATCAGAAGTGGTTTCCCCGAAATCCAAGTCATATTTTCTGCAAGCGTTCCTTATAACTGGTTTGAGGGTGGAAGAGAACTGCGTTTTGTTCCTAAAATATAGTCCAAATTTTTTCTCAACTTTTTGTTTTTTTCTACTGATCATGTCCGCTCCTAGCTTTTGTTATTCACTAATAAATGGTGACCTCGAAGAAGCCACGATCGGACGTATATTGTAGGATCAAACTAGGTTTGCGGACGCCCAACAATTTTTACAAAAAATGACAATAAGGTTGTTGTGATTGAAAAAGAAGACCTAGCTGGGGTTGTTGTGATTGAAAAAGAAGACCTAGCTGGGGTTGTTGTAATTGAAAAAGAAGACCTAGCTGAGGTTATTATCAAATTCATCAGACAAAATTCCCTTTCACATTCCCTAGAAAATACGACAATGGTTTGCAAAGTTTTCTTTAGCTATAAAGATTGCTTAGATATCTCTTTCCCTTCAGTTTGTAGGTATTCTCTAAAACGATGAATCCAGTCTCTTTCACTGAGTTGAGACCTGTTAGATAACTTCCTAATTTCCTCTTCACCATATAGTGTATATCTTCCTTTACATTTTTTGGTAAAATTTTTGCATCTAACACTTTGGAGTAACTTTCCCCATCAATATTTTCACTGGAAAAAGTAGACTTTTCTTAACAGACATTTCGAGATTCTCATAAAACGCATGGAGGCAGATTTGAGTCCAGTCTCTTGCTACAATTATTCCTGCCATCTTTCTCCCTCACACGTTACGGTTATTACTTTACTGAAATGAAATACCTATCTGATACGGACAATGCTATTTTGATGTTATATATTAATTATACGTTACTGTTATTACGTTATTTTAATAAAATAAATTATTATTTTAAAATTTGAAAGCAAACACTTTTGTTTAAATAAGCGTGTCGGAATTCTGTTCCTCCAGAAAAAACGCCTTGCATGTGTAAAAAGGAGAGCATCAGTCTTGAGAAGTGGATTTTCTGGTGTGAGTGAACGACGGGACATGCCAATGTGGACAGTGACTGGAAACTGCTTTCCGGATATAATTGCCCGTATTTGACGTCATCACCTTAGCAATAACTGAGATATATATATCATTATCAACCATTATCAATCCACTGCTGGATGAAGGTCTCCAGATGGTCTGTCTTGTGCCAGTCAGTTCCGTGTCACTCCGGCATACTTTCGAATTTCATACACTCGTCTCCTACGCGGTCTTCTTCTGGGTCTTCTCCTGTTCCTTGCTATCCTGTCTAAAATTTCGTTTGTCCATAGGTGGTCAGATCTTCTGGCAAAATGCCTAGTCCATTTCAATTGCAGGGATTTTACTCCTTATTGCTACGTGCGCCGTATTTGCTGATTGTAGGTATATAGTTCAGAGGGAGTTGTGGGCTAACTGGACTATTACTCAATCGTCACTACAACGCTTGAAAACATCTGTAAGAAACATAAACTAGATTTTGGTCAGAGAAGCTCTAACCTCAATTCTTTAAATAAAAAGCATTTCGATAAAGTACCTACAAACAGCAAATACGGCGTATATTGTATAAATATGAAGGCAACAGACTCCACAGATGACGATACTGTTTACTATGGATCTACACACAGGACTTTGGTTGTCAGACTGCGTGAACATAAAATATGACGTTAAGAATAACTCTGTTTCAACAGCTCTATCAAGACTTCCAAATAAAGGAATTCACTACCTACTCTGGAATGATGCTCATATATTAGTTACTTAGAATTCAAAATCCGCAAATCTGTTGGCTGAAAGCCTCCACATCTATTGCAATCAAGGATCCTGCTGCAATGACGACATCCCTTACAACTTTCCGTTACCATGAAAACAACTATTTCAGACCGATGTTTAAGGACACAAGACGTTGTTTAAGGAAACCAAAAAGTTTGTTTTAATGGATGCAGGCGTGGATCCAAGGGGGCCATGCCCCCCCCCCCTTGAGCTGTTCAGCTGTAGCATGAGGAGGAAAGACTAAATGTCTAGGACCTTAAAAATATATGTTTTTTCTTTAATTATTTAATTTATATAATGCAGATAAATTGTTTACAGTTGCAGTGATTGTCTGTATAAAACCCTTTTGCGGATGGTTCGATGTTGTACATCTTTTTTCCTTTTTTTTTTTATCTTTCTCTTGAAGTGAAATGTAAAACGTTTTTTTATGATTAAAGAAGTGACGTTATTATTTAGAAATTTCTGCGAGAGTTGACAAACTGTCATTCGGAAAGGCATTTTTCTCTCCCCCGTCTCCCGCACGTGTGTTCATTCCAGGCGGCAAGTGCAGAAAATGATTCATCTGCTTCGATCATGGTTTCGTTCTTACAGTACAAAGTCTGTCATTGCGATAGCTGTTATTACGGCGCTCCGTTATTTGCCCTCGCCCTTCCTCTTCTTTTCCTAGGTTACTTCCTGTACAGTTTAGTTGGCTGGTGATCCTCCATTCCAGTAGTTCATCATCACCTACTTTTCTGCTCCCTTCTAATAGGAGTAATCTGTTGAATTTTGATTTGCTGTATGCGCGCCCTGTACCCCAAATTGGACTAGATGATTTTATTTTTTGGAAATAAGGTATTTACACTACTATTTCTCTTGTACGATAAGAAAACTTGAGAAGAGGAAAGAGGGCTGTGTTAAGCATATATTAATTATTTAACATAGCTACGGCATGACGCTTAATCGAAAGAAGCGACAAAAAACTTTAGATTTTTTTTGTAAAATCAACAATTGAAACTTCAGAAATGAAAGACTTACCAAAAGTTGCACATTCATCAAAATATTTGCCTTCAATAGACTTAAACTTGGTAAGTGCAGATGCACTTCCATCGACTTCGACAGACCACACTTTGCCTGTGCAATTTCAAAGTGAATTCAAAAATGATATCGGTCTTTATGCTGGTAATGATAAAAAATAAGCGATTTTAGAACGAGCTTCTGGAAAAACCATTTTGTCCACTGAAAAAATACGTTTTCCCATTCTCCGAGCACAATGAAAAAGATGAAATTGCGAAAAGGTACTTAAATCGAATTAATTTGAAAAAATACCCGTGTTTAGTGTATTCCCCATCAACGAAAGGAGTTTACTGTAAATATTGTTCACTGTTTGCTCCAAACGTTGTAGGTGATAGTCGATGCCAAACTCAATCTGGGAGTTTAGTTTCAAAACCTCTGAGCCGCCCCGGTGGCGCAGTGGTCTAAGGCGCTGGCCTCTGATCATTCGTCCGTAAGGGGTCTGGGTTCGAATCCCGGTCAGGCATGGATGTTGTGTTTGTCTTCCGGCACTGGCTCTCTCCCTTCCCTGGAACCAGTGACCCTAAATTAGGGACGGGCGACTGCTTATAGCCCATTGAGTTGCTCACGGTGGTCGTTAAACCTCCAATCAAAAAAAAAAAAAAACCTCTGAAAACATTTTTGAAGCTCCTTGGTAATAATGGAATGTTAGAGAATCGCCAACGTAGTAAGTATCACAGAAATTCAGTTCAGTCGGCAGAACAATTTGTGAAAAAATTTAACAAACCGCAAAACGAAATTCGTAATATGTTATCTACATCTCGATTAAAACAAGTTGAAGAAAATCACAAAAGGTTACTTCCAATTATTGACACTGTAATTACACTGGGAAGATAAAACATACGTTTCAGAGGTCACAGAGACGATGGCAGTTTATTAGATACATCTGAACGCAGTAGTATAACGAACGAAGGGAATTTTCGAGAAATCTTAAAATTTAGAGTACGGGGTGGAGATACACTTCTGGAAAACCATCTCAAAAGTGTCAAGGCTAATGCAACTTATATTTCAAAAACAACACAAAATTCCATTATTGAATGTTGCGGTGAAGAAATTCTGAAAAATATTAAAAGGTTTTTTTTTTTTCCGAGGTAAAGTATTATTCCATATTATTCGATGAAACTTCTGACATATCTACCATATCACAAATGAGCATTATACTGAAATATGTTTACAAATCGGAAATCAGGGAAGATTTTATTGGATTTTTCGACTTGAATGAAGTAAATTATGCATCAGAATTCACTTTAGGGACCGAACCCAAAATAGACGGCGTATCATTAGGAAAAACTGTAGTTAAAATTCTGCATCAAAATAATATCGACCGAAAAGCATGCGTTTGCATTTGTACCGACAACTGCAATGTTATGACGTCTGAGGTAAGAGGAGCAATAAGTGAAATTGAAAAATCAGCCCCGCTTGCTATGATAATTCCATGTTATAATCATTCACTGAACCTATCTTTGTCCAAATGCATAGAAGTGCAGGATGTACGATACTGTTTAGGAGTAATGAAAGAAGGCACTGCTTTTTTTCAATGCATCAGCAAAAGTATCTTGCAATCGAAGTTAAGCAGTCTATGTGACACTCGCTGGGTGGAACGACACGACACTACGCTATACTAATAATATTGTCCTTTTTATTGAAACATTAAAGAGCATTGCTGCATGGAATGACACAATTTCTGCAACTAAAGCTGCTCTTTTTTAAATATCCTGTTAACGAGCCAATTTTTAGTATCACTAAAATGCATAACCCATATTTTCTCTTCTACTGCTGTACTCAGTAACTTGTTTAAAACAAAATCTTTAGATCTGTCTTCAGCAGGAGATTGTATTAAAGATCTTCTCTCTGTGCTGACTTCGTTAAGAAAACACGCAGACGCAGAATTCAGTAACATTTGGAGAAACTTGTCAGATTTGGGTAATGCGTTGGAAACAAACATCGAAAAACCTAGACTCGTAGTAAAACAAACCGCATGAGCTAACTATCAGTCTAGTACATCAGAGGAGTATCCCCGGTTAAGTATATATATTCCAATACTTGATGTACTTATATTTGATTTGAAGACACGTTTCTGTGAGGACACACTCAATGCTTTCAAGTTGCATGTATTATTACCTGAAAATTTGTTGAAAACTGAAGATGATGATTTAAATGCATCACTGTCTGAACTGCGGAAAAAAATACTTGATGTTACTCAGTCAGTTTAATCTCTTGAATTCGGATATTTGCTTAAAATCTGAAGTAACCGTGTGGAAAGAAAAGAGGCTTCGGGAATCCAACTGTAACGAAAACGTACCGAATACATTACAAGACATTTTCAATTCATGTGATGAAGATATTTAACCAAATTGCCACATTTTATTAAGAATATTATTAAGTTTACCGATAAGTGTCGCCACTGCGGAACGAAGTTTTTCTGCCCTCCGTCGGATGAAAACCTGGTTAAGAAGCCGTATGAGTGAAGATAGAATTTTGGGGCTCGCTCTATTACACATTTATCGAGATATGAATATTAATCCGGAAGAAGTGTTGAATCGATTTGCCGCATCATGTCAGCACAGATTGGATTTTGTTATATAAAAAACGAGGAAACCTAATTTTATACTTTCCTTGTTACCTCGACAAGTTCGTTATACAATAAAATATAAGTATTAATCATAAGGGGGGATATTTGTTTCCCACCTAATTTGGAAGAACTGCAAAGCTACCAGAGGTGCTCTCCTTTACAGTTTCAATATCTTCTTTAGAAATTATATTTTCATCTGGATCCATTTTATTGCTGATACTGACATTTAAGCCTTCATTTAGGTTTAATTTACGATCAATAACTGAATTTATAATTTTTACATATTTCTCATCATCGATGGACTTTAAATGGGCTACAAATAAAATGAAGTTAGTGCTGAAAACACCCATCGAGTGGCTGTCTTTGGATAACATAACTTCTGCAACTAAAGCTTCCTGGTAATGATAAAAATAAGTCATAATATAAATTTGATAAATTTGGTAGATTTTGAATATTTATTTAAACTTTTCTGCTTATACAAAATTATGTGTAGCATGTTTCATGTCCAGGGAATTATGCAAACCTGGAATACCAGGTTCACATCCCGGCACTGCCACTACTGAATTTTCGCCGTGCGTCGGAAAGCACGTTTAGCCATTCGTCCACCGCACATGATACACAAGTTTTAGTCCGTCTGTGAGCAGGTCCCTAATTAAAGGGAGGTCAAGTGCACCGCACATACGTACTTCCATTCAACCGTGACTGATATATGCGAATGCGTTTTATGTATGCTTTTAAGAATTGCGCTCTACAGATTGTATATTTTGTTGCATCACCTCACCCCCCCCCCCCCCTGCCGGGGGTAGAAGTTTTATAAATATAGTTGGGCCTGAAACTAAATTCATTTCAAAAAGTAACGAGGTGTGTTTTTGGGAATTAAATATTTTTGGCTCATGGTCCTCCCCTTAGAAATTTTCTAGATCCGCCCCTGGGAGGATGGGTATCCACTCAAACAAACTATGTGGTTTCTTTTAATAATCCACACTTTCCTGCGCATACTTCATATGTCAAACGTCATGAACTTCGGCGATAGTTTACTTAAGGAACCGTATTGTACACTGAAAAGCAATTGAATTAGAGACAGCAGGCGTTATGCAAATGTGGCGCTATGGGCGGCCCTGTAAACGAAAACGACATGACGTATGCATCGATCCAACAATATAAGGAGTGATGCGACGGGAATCAGTAAGAGTCGGATAGAGTATGGGTAAGACGAAGGATGTAAGCGCATTTGATCGAGGGAAAATTGTCGGGGCGCAACAAATGGGTCACTCCATCTCGGAAGTCGTGAAGGCACTGGGATTTTCACAAGCCACTGTGTCACGGGTGCACCGTGAGTACATCGAATCCGGTAAAACCATCCCTGCAAGGGCCAACTGCCGGGGACAGCAGCGCGTGGATGAGCGGGGTCATCGTCGGCTAGCTCGCATTGTAACAGCGGATATATGGGCCACAGTTCAAGACATCACTCGGCAATTTAACGCTAGTGCACAAAAACGTGTGAACAGCCACACCATCCAGAACCACCTCCTCGCTATGGGGTGCAGAAGCCATCGTCCCACGAGGGTACCGCTGCTGACCGCACATCACAGGGTGCAAAGATTAGCATCGGCGTGACTGCTGTTGCTATTACTGTAGGCTAAATCCCCGCCTTCCTCCTATCGGTAACCATTCCCCTTTCCAACTTTGACAAGTCATCCCCTTTCCCAATTGAACGGTTTCCGTACTGCAGAAACTGACCTTACGTTTCCGTTCGTCTACATTATTCCGCTCCATTCGTTTTCCTTATTGCTGCGTGCTGTAATACATAGAATTAGCTAGCTCTAAAATTCACAGAATTTTAGAGCTAGAACCGTAAGACAAAACACATCTCTGCTTCACCAGGATTTGAACCCAAACCCATCTCGGGCGAATGAACACTGTTTCACAGGGTGTGCGCCCATTAGTGGTGACAGAGTGGGTCTAAATGATTTACCCCATGAGTGTATATTAAAAATGTCAGCTGGAAATAAGTTAGTGAATAATTCCGGTGTCCTGAGAAGGTGTGTTTTTTGTTTGGGAGTTTAACCACCGTGAGCAACTCGATGGGCTATAAGCAATGTCCCGTCCCTAAAGTAGGCTCACTAGTTCAAAGGAAGGGAGAGAGCCATAAACACAATATCCATACCTCACCGAGATTCGAATCCGGACTCATCTCGGGAGAATGATCAGCAGCCAGTGCTTAGACTATTACGCCATCGGGGATGTGCTGACTATTAACCGGGTTGATAGAAGTAACCTGACCCATGAGCTCGTATTATTTTTTTAATACCTATATCTCCAACGCTGAACACAATGGCAAGTCTTAGTTTGAAAAGTAAGGTAGTGAATAATTCCCGTATTCTGAAAAGATCTTCCAGAACCTCAAAACAATATGATTTTTTTCTATGTTTTCAATATTATAAATAACAAAGTACAACACTTTTTAACGCCGATAAATAAATTGTGATCATTTCTATTTGGATTTTGTTATTCTCTTAACAGATCTGTATTTGTGAAGTCAATGTACAAAACAATGCAAGAAAAAAAAATTCTGTAAAACATATAAACTAAAGCAATACGCACACACATCAGTCGGAAAATTGTGAGAAAGCGGATTCGTCTTCAGTCACAGTGATTTTAGAACTGACACTTCACTGTTTGACATTCACTTTGAAAGCCCAAAAGAAAATTACCTGATCCGTCTGTCTCTTACACGTGCGACCAAGACATTGGACGTCAAACTAGACCTTTTAGCAAGCAAAAAAGGGAAGGAAAGGAAATACCGTACAATGAGAGACCTGACTGGATTTCTTTAAATTTGACACTTGCATGTTCCATTGATCTCGTTAAAACCTCGAGCTGCTAAGTGTTAGATGATGTATCAGATGTATGACGAAGTTATGTACGCGTCTATGAAAAACAGGAAACCGAGGTGCTCGCTGGAGGAAATATTGGAATATATGGGACCTACTTTTACGACTCTGAATGAATAATATAGCTATGTTAATCCGTCAGATTTACGGCAGCGGCTTTGTACTTAGAAATTCGGTGAACATGAAAAGGTGCATCACAGTTGAGATAATGTTTACAAATTTTGAAGATGACAATCCGATTTTTGGTGTAAATGAGACAAGGATGGTAAGTCAGATAATATCCAAAAACTTGAAAATTTCATTGTCCTGGAGCGGGACTCGAACCCGCGTCTCCCAGATAGCGCCCGGGTATGCTAACCACTACACCACCCAGAACAACCAAGTCTCAAGTTTCCGATTAATTTGAATATAACCACCGCCGATTCGCTAGTCGAATGGTTAGCATACCCGGGCGCTATCTAGGAGACGCGGATTCAAGTCCCGCTACAGGATGATGAAATTTTCAAGTTTTCGGATATTATCTGACTTGCCATCCTTGTCACATTTACACCAGAAATCGGATTGTCATCTTCAGAATGTGTATTATATGGTGCAATCCCGTATTTATTTCATGAGATAATTTTCGTTTGTTTGTTTCGTAGTTTGGCGATCAGCATGAGCGTCTCTAAGGATGATAAGCAGTCGCCAGTCCGTAATTTTGGGCTACTGGTTCTAGTGAAGGGGACAGATAGCATCAAGAGACAAACATATCACCGACTATGTAGAAATTTCGTTTCTGACCACTCAAGCAACGGGGCGGTGTTTACAGCTTGGGTTCGTTCGGAAAAACGATTTTAGAATATTTAATGCGTATATACTGTTGTATGTCCCTTGTGTTATATATACGATTCCGTGTGATTCAATGTGATTTCGGGAATCAATTACTCTTGGGATGATTTCAGTTAATAGTACACTTTGACTCCAATCGTTTGACTCCGCGCGACGGCAGAAAACTAAAAAGTAGAACAGCGGCGACGCCAGCAGCTCAGAACTGGGGGCGGAGCTATTAATGAGCTATTATAGTACGGGAGTGCACAAGTTTTAAAGTGCTTGGCATAAAATTCTGCCCAACATTTTGTTCTTGTAGATTTTACCCAACGCTGATGATATTATCACCATTTTAGAAAAAAAGTTTCTCAAGTACGTACGTAGTATTTATTAAGTGTCTGTAGACTGGGAACCATGAATACGAACCATGAATAATGAATAAATAAATCCATCGCTCTTTCCACGTTAAGCAACGCACAGCAACCGAAAAATTGTTATTCGGCAGCCATCGGGAAAATGAATCCCGAATCTCTCGATGTCTAGCCGAGGGTGGCCGAATAACAATTTTTCGGTTTTCCCCGACGGCGGCCGAATAACAATTTTTTGGTTGCTGTGCGTTGCTTAACGTGGAAAGAGCGCTTGATTTATTTATTCAACTGATGTCACGTATTTAGAGGACTTTCACTTTCGATACGAAACTCAATGGCCTTGAACAAGCTGCTATTTTTTCAAAATTTTAGCCTACTGACTTCATTTTTTTTAATATAGGTGTGTGCAAAAGTTATACCCCTTTTTGTAATACATGCAAATTGCGATCGGAGTAGTTACGTCACAAAGGACTCTTCGATGCCGAATTTTCGGCCAATAAAGCGTGGAGCAGTAGAGCATACAGAGGCACTAGGTTTGTCTGAATAAGTCATTCATAACGGAAATCACGGACGATGAAACATGGCATGCGATAAGGAGCACATTGTTTACTGTACGAGTTCGATAACGGCAGTACTGCAGCCGCAGCTTGTTGCAACATCTGTCAAGTGTATAGGGAGGATGCAGTTGATAATAGCACATGTCGCTGTTGGTTTCGGAAATTCCGGGACGGAGACAGAAGCTGTAAAGGTCAACCACGTCCTGGACGTCCATCCGTGGTTTCTGACGAGGATGTGCACCAAGCCATAACAAATGACCTACATCCAAGCATTCAGAAATCAGCGAAAACGTTGTCGGTACACAACACAACAGTCCAAAGACGGATGCATGCGTTTGGGTTCATCACCAGTTTCGATAACTGTGTTTCGCAGCAGCTTTCTGCAAAGCAACGAGACGAGATAATCCGTAACTGTGTTTCTTCGCTTTCTCGTCACAGAAATGAACCGTTTTTGGAAAGAATTGTAACGGGTGATGAGAAATGGGTACTGTACCGTAATGTAAAGCGTCGGCGTACTGTGTGCAAAGGTGCGGATCCTTCTTTATCGACCTTAAAAGGAGGACTGCATCTCAAAAAGGTTTTGTTGAGTTGATAACGTGGAACAGTACACCAATTAAGTAGTAAATAGTAACACTATATTGTGATCCGATGTATTGGTGTAGGAAATAGAACACAGAAGCGTTTCTGAGCTTTCGCACATCAACCAGATAGTTTTTTCAAGGAAGTTAGACAAAAACTGCAAACTGAAAAATAGAACGCTTTAACAATTTGAACGCGGGAACTTGACTTGACAATAAATAGATACGAGGTTATATTCATTTAAAGATTCGAGGCATCACGTTGGTTGCACGCGCGGTATCCTGTTAGGGATAATGCGTTACTTGAAGAATTGGTTCCAAATTCGTGGCAACCCGAGTGAGACGCAATTATTGCAAGTATCGCTGTTGGTAATGATCTCCAAGGTTTCCCAAATGGATGTACATTTAGGGGTAGAGTAGGTAGCTAATTTCTTTATATCATCTCACATAGGAGTAGCGGACTTGAATTTGATTTCTGTGGATAGTGCCGTGGCTACTTTACCGTATATCGTGTCCCTTTTATGTTCGTTGACTCTGATTCCAAACGAACGCTTGGTCATTCCAATGTAGTATCGTTTAGAGCCGTCCGGATACTGTAGGGGGATCGCTTAAACACCAGCTTCGCAGAAGAGAGGTGGTTTCTCCTCACTATTTCTCTTTAGCATAGTATATAAAAATGCAGGAGACCTTATGCCGACGCCGTAGTTCATTTTCTTGAGGGCGTTTTTGAGTTTGTAAGACACATTTGGTATGTAGGGAATCGAGCTTAAATAATGTTGCTGCGGCACAGGAAGATTAGAATGTTTGACCCTGGCGTTTTGGATAAAGTTATGTATCTGTGTCTGTTTCCTACGCCAATAAATCGGATACCTAGTATAGTATTGTTTGAGTGTTTCGTGGGATGTCCAGGGAATAATCCACTGGGAGATGTTGGACCTAACCGAACGACAAATGCTGACCTCTACTGCCAACAGTTGGACAGATTGCGAGAAGAACTGACGTCGAAGCAGCCAGCACTCGTCAATCGCAAAGGCGTGATTCTTCATTGTGACAACGCCAGACATCATGCTGACTTTCGTTGGGAAGTGTAACCTCACTCGCCGTATTCCTCTGACCTGGCACTTACGGACTACCACTTTTTTAGTTCGTTACAGAACGACTTCGCTCCTCCAAACCTTCGATGATGTGCACGATGTGAAAACGGCATTACATGACATTTTTTACTCTAAAACACAGAGAGTCTTTCCGTCGTGGGATTCAACTATTCATAGACATATGTCAAGGGGTCATACAGAATGATGGCAATTATGTGAATGAAATTCTAGGTACGTTATTTGTTGTGTTCTCCTCCTTTCTTTGTAGCCTACAAAAACGGGTAGAACTTACGCACACACCCAATATTTGCTGTCTTTTTTGGGCCTGCCGTGCCCCTGCCCTCTAGATAGCTACGGCCCTGTGTCCGTGTGATAAGTGGATTCCCAATGACCTGGCCCAGACATTCTTCCTTTTTACACGTGATTTCGCCACCGAGATCACTCTGATGTGGAGGTTTACATACCCCGGTGAGGATGACCAAACTTAGCTACTACTCCGAGTCCTTTTACCTTCCTCACCTCTCACGTGATTGTTTCGAAACTGCAGTTATTCACATTACCCAACTGTCTACAAATACCTACCAATTTGCCTGGTGCTCTGACAAAAAGATTCGTGTTGAGGCAGTTTTTTAGATTGATAAAAACCTAAATATTTATGCAATTTCTGTGATTTGCGTCATGATAAACTGCTTATTAAACCTCAGAAATGAAAAGGAAAAAAAAAAGACGAAGGAAGTAAGTAAGACACGTGAATTTTCTTCCTCGGTTTTTCTGATTTCCGAATCATTAATACCTTCCAGAACAACTGGTGGTACAGTAGATACCATTTGATTGGGCCACTTCGGCCCAATTTAGCCGTTGCTGTAATTATGCGAAGTTTTATCCCAAAGAGCTAATTAGGGATGTTCTTCAAGAGCTGTGTCACATAAACGGTTGCCCCGATTAACCGATAGCCTAGTTAACCAGGATCTACTATATACATTTTCTCGCCAGCATCGTAATTCTTCTCTCAAAAACTTTGTAATTTGGTAAATATAACCAGAAACAAGAAAATTAAATTTAACCAGAAACCTGAAATAAAAAGACTAAACATACCTTAGCGTGGATATCTGAGAACGTGAACTGAAAAAGAAAAGAAAAACATTTTCTCATCAAGCCCTGTCACTATGAAGAAAATCCGTTCAAAAGCTCCGTTATTGTTGGTGCTCATTTCAACTTCGGAGAATGTTGATACTCTTTGGTCGGCAGAAACGATACACAGTGATTCACAAGTTTTTCACGTAAAACGGATTTGTTCTCTTTTTGCAACAGGAAGTCAGTTATTTTGTCACTTCACAGATTTAGTTTTGCTTTCCTTTTTGGTAACATTATAAAGAGAGCATAGAAATTCAATACACAGGCGCAAGTAAATCTCGAATAACGCTACACTGATCAAAGGGGAAAATCTAACCGATCATAAAACATCGGAACACAGAACAAATATGAAGAACAATCAAAACCGCATGTGGTCTTTGATGATATTTTATTTCATTTGGCATGCTGGATCGTTCAGAACTTTCGGGATCATATAACGCACTTTAAGCACGTATCTAATAATTTTTTCTGAACATGGCAGCAACGGGTATGAAGTCGCGTTATTAGAAATATGCAGATTCTCCTGCCGGTGTCAACACTAGAGAGAAAAACCGCATCCGGAAAGAGGTGTACCTCAGAGATGGAAACGGGTCAACGGGTCGACAATTTCTTGCGGGTCCAACGGGTCGACAATTTCTTGCGGGTCCAACGGGTCGACAATTTCTTGCGGGTCAGACGGGTCGTGTCAAGGAGTTCCTGATCCGATTTCGAAACGGCTTTATTTCCGTTTAATTTTTTAATAGAAAAAAAATTAAAAAAAAACCCTTCAGAGGTATTTGAAAAAATACTTCAGAGCTACAGAGTATGATCCAGGAACTTACTGACAAGGGCAAAGAATTGGGGATTAAAAATGAACTTTCAGAAGACAAAACTGATATACAATGCCTTTACAAGAAATGAAGATTGATGGGGAAAAGCTGGAGATAACCGATTCCTACATTTACCCCGGGCAGCAGATATCAAGCGAGGGTCACAATGATGAAGAAATTAATTGGCGTATAAATCTTCCAGAGGTTTGGAAAGAACCAGTACAATTTTTAAGAGCAATATGCCCATATGTCTTAAAAGAAAAGTGCTTAATCAATGCATGCTTCCAGTGTTTATGTACGCAGCAGAGACGTGGACCTTAACTAAAAAAGACTTACAAAACTTCAGACAACTGAAAGTAGCATGGAGAGATGCATGCTTGGTGTAACCAAGAAAGGTAAAAAGAGGAACTCGTGGATAAAGAAATTGACAAAAGTGGAAGACATCACGAGGAGAGTAAAATCCCTGAAATGGCAATGAGCTAAACATATTGCCAGGAGAACGGATCACCGATGAACAACCGAAATTTTAGACTGGATTCGCAGAAGAAGACCACGTGGGAGAGTATTTGATGAAGGGGACTGGCCCAAGACAGTCCGTTGTAGAAGAAACTAGGGGAGACCTTCATCCATCAGTTGATTGATAATGATTGACAATGATGATGATGATGATTGTAAGGTGACGGAGTCAAGCCTCCAATAATTATTTTCATGTAGCAACGTTTTCTGAATCAATTTCTCCTTTCAAATGCGATGTAATGTAAATTCCAACGCACGTGTAAGACACGTGGCTCATTTCTTTTGTATGCCGGATTAGGGAGCGCCGAACCATGTGCCTAGCGGCATCCGTTGACCTTGACCTGGACGACTGGGTCTGATGTATCGGTCAAAGGTAACCACTTCCAGAGAGAGGCGAACTCCACGAAAACAGGATTACAGAAGAGCGGAAAGGGGGAAAGAAGAATAAGGATATAAAAGGGAGTAACACGTTCGCTCGGAAGGCTTAGCGGCCGCGGGTGGCCTAATGGTCTACGTTCGTGACTGCCACGGAAAGGACCTCAGGTTCGATCCTGGGCAGGTACGAACGTTCGAACCCCTAAATACCTGCCGTGCGTCGGATGTGCACGTTAAGCCGTCGGACCCCGGGTACTGGCCCCCGTTAATAAATAAGGACGTCTTCCTGCCCCTTTCTACCTCGCTTCTGTGTCACTTTCCTATCGGGCACTCTAGCCCAAATCTCCTAGCTTCCTATTTCTAAGGGTTGTTTAGGACCTGATATCAGACACCCCTTCCTAAAATCCTCTGCATATGATCTGATGATCTGCTCGGGAGGCTTTTAGTGTTTCGCCTTCAACTGGTCGGACATCGGTTCTAGCTGAGAGGGTCGGTTAGACCTCTCGGGGATTCACGTTTTCGCTGACAGAATGGTCAGAGCTTTTCGGCGAATGAGATCGACTGGGATTTGGACGGAACGACTCAAATTAAACATGGCGCAGGGTCTTCTGGGATATCGAAGAGATAGTACAGTGTTCGCCATCTGGAAACCTGTTGGCACGTGGAGATAGCTAATCGAAAGGAGTTTGTTTCTCATGTATTAAATTTTGTTATGTCTAACAAAGGACTTGTTATTGGAGTTACTCGTTGTCTTAGATATTAAGTAATGGCTGACGACACTTTCCAGTATATCAGCGATCGAGTTCAACTCGACGGGATCCAAAAGAGCCTCCTTCAGGCCCGTTTGAGATTTTCGGAATCAGTAAGGCCTAGTGGCGGATGAACTCAACGGGGCCTGACAATGATGGTGATATATTCGAGTTTATAGCTCAAAGCAGATTTGCCCGGGTCGCGTCCAATTATATGACGGCCTGGTCCGGGTCTAAAATTGTTCACCCGTTTCCAAATCTGGCCTACCAGAAACAATAATCCGGTAAACATTTTTTTGATTTAAGATGTGACCACCGTTGGAGAAATCGAATACAAGACTGGACACCAAGGGACAAGAGGAAATCCAAACGACTAATGGGAGATAGGTGGATAATATTCGAAAGCATGCCCGGTAACATGAAAGAGAATGGTTCAAAACAGGTAGTTCTGTACGAGACTTCGGAAGGACTTCATCCAGCTGTGGATTGAGAATGGTTTATTATGATCATGTGGAGGGAAAATGTGTGCACAAAATAACCTTCATGCCAAAAAGTATCAAAGAATTTTTCTTTTTTCAATCGAATTTGTATTGTATTTGCAATTTATACTCAACAGTGTATTGAGAATGGTTCTTGATAATGACGATGACCTACGATTTGCTTGCAAGTGTTTCGTACTTTAAATCATAAACGTAGTCCGGGTACTTCTCGAAAACACATCATATTTTTTGTCTAAAAACCTCATTTTCTCTGGTCGAAGGGTTGTGACAGTAACAACTCCCCGGATCTGTTTGAATGGTATTCCTTTGGCTTTTCAGGCAAATGTTACGGATTTCATCTGCATGAAAATTTAGGGTAGGATGCACATGTCGATGCTTTGGCAGTTCAGTTGTGATCTAGTATTGGAGTTTTGTGCAGGATTTCGAGTTGCTTTCCAATTAAAATAAAGTTAGTACTTTATTAATATTGTTTTATTTACTGTCTTTTAGCCTGAGGAATGACAACTGGAAGAAATATTAATAGAATTTTTACTTAGCAACAAATTTTTTGTTTCGATTGTTAAATCAATCTGAAAATGTGGATAGTTTGTTCTACCGTTATAAGTTACTGATTTTTGAGAAACTGTAAATTTTCAGACGTATACTGTTAATGCATGAGCGTGACTATGCTAATAAGACACGCTCATGCATTAACAACATAAGTTTGAAAATGTAAATTTATTTAAATTTAATTACTGTGCGTCATCCTGCGCACGCTTTTCATACTCGTGGATATACCGATTTGGTGATCCCCAAAGCTCGGACAGACGTGTTATAATATCAATGCCCCTTGCCCTTGACTCTGGAACGGTTTGCCGATTTTTATTAGATCAATTGTTAACTATGCTTTATTTAAAAGAGAATTAAGGGAATACTTGATATACAGTTAATATGTTTCTGGTTTGATTATCTACAATTGCAGTTCTATAGGAGGATAATTTCTCGACTTGGCACCTTTGTTTTTTATTAGGTGACCAGGGGCTTGTCAGGCCTACACTAGTCTGCTATGTTGCACTACAGTTGATTGTATAAGAGTTTGTAATATACGTGGTACTATTCGTATTGCTTCGCATTATATGTATATTATTAATGTATAATACTTGTATGTTTGATGGTTCATGTGTTTGTATTAGTTGTATTATTATTCATATTTTTGCATTTATGTGTTGTATTAATGCATTTCTTATATACAGTGTAACTTGGATAATTCAAAGCTGAAGGGACCACAAAAATAATTCGAATTATCGACAAATTCGAAGCTGAAGGGACCACAAAAATAATTCGAATTATCGACAAATTCGAAGCTGAAGGTACCACAAAAATAATTCGAATTATCGACAAATTCGAAGCTGAAGGGACCACGAAAATAATTCGAATTATCGACAAATTCGAAGCTGAAGGGACCACAAAAATAATTCGAATTATCGACAAATTCGAAGCTGAAGGGACCACAAAAATAATTCGAATTATCGACAAATTCGAAGCTGAAGGGACCACAAAAATAATTCGAATTATCGACAAATTCAAAGCTGAAGGGACCACAAAAATAATTCGAATTATCGATAAATTCGAAGCTGAAGGGACCACAAAAATAATTCGAATTATCGACAAATTCGAATTAGTCAAGTTTGAATATGGGCACATTCAAGTACTGTAAAAAAACAACATATTTATTCATGGCATACAAAAAAAAGTACAGTACGGTAAATTTACAATTTTTTTGTAAAAAAAAAAAAACGTGGAATTTTGTCCTGCTTCTTAGAAATTATGTTATGGGTAAGTGTAAATTCCTCAACTTTGTGGAGTGAATAAAATAGACAGTCACTTACATTCTGCTGTCCTTCAAAAACTTCCTTAACTGTTGTAGGTGAACCAAGGCTTCTACTGAATTTGGAAGGCGCTCTTCAGGAAATGCTGGCCATTCCAGTTCTTCATGTTATTCATAACATCAGCCAAGATCTCATCATCTGTGAGATCACCTCAAACAGCTAAATTTTCATCAACTTTCACAAAAGCCTCATAAGGTGCATCAGGGCCTACATCTTCCCAGTACTTCACATTGGGTATGATCTAATCGCCACCAATAACTTGATGTAGTTGAGACTCATCATCGGAGTGCTGAGAGCCTACTTTTCCGAAGCCTTTAGCTATAGTTTCAGGTTTAACTTGCTTCTTAATCCAGAACTTGGATCTTCATCCAGAACAGTACATACATATTTTAAAAGGTAATTGTTGAAAATACGACAATACAAAAATGGGGTTTTCTTCGAATTAAACAAAAAAAAGTTCGAATTAAAGGGGTTTTTAAAACATTATTTATATAGAAAATTCAAGGGACCAAATGAAAAATTCGAAGTAACCAAGAATTCAAATTAAAAACGTTCGAATTAGACAAGTTATACTGTATATGCATCTTATTTCTTTTGTGCTTGCATATGGTGCGATTTGTATTTGGTTAATCATTTTTTTTGGTACAGAAATAGTATGTGCGATTTGATTTTATGGTAGATAGTATAACATGGAAAAATTTAATTCAAATTCAAATTCAATTCAAATACTTGTGGTACTTAAGAACTCACCTGTACATAGAAGAAAAGATGAAACTTTGTTGAATACCACTTAAAACCGCGGAGTAAATCCTTCAAAAGATTCAGTCTGGACCTATCAGACAGAGAATTCATGCTAGGTAAAACTGTTATAATACATTACACTATATGACACTGTTTTATATTTCAAGTCCTGAGACTTTTCTTTCTCCTGGAGGAACACAAGACGCAGCTTTACTTTAGAACTCCCTTCGGCAACCAACTGCGGAACAACAACAACCGTTGCTGAATTTAACGGCATAGTTAGATACACTGCTGTTTGTTGATATTGCAACACCATAAAGGACTGCTGGTATTAAATGGAAGATTACAGGATAAGCACAAAAGGTTGGGGCATGCAAAGGATTATACCATCAATGAAAATACGCATGTGGTTTCGGAGCAGTGCCCTCTGAACAGTTCGGTCTTAGGTATAAAGCCATTACTTCTGGATTACGCAAAATAGTGCTACTAAAATTTAGCAAGTAACCAAATTTTATTATTAAAAAATGATTTCAGTTGTTTAATATCAAGCAGTTATTGGGATGAATATATATATTACGTTCATATGTATATACAGTCTATCCATATAAATTGATTTTCGAATTTATAGTTCAAAGCAGATTTGTACGGGTCAGTTACGAGTCTGGATTGGGTCCAGTCCGGGTCGGGTCAAGTTATGGGACGTCCGCTTCCGGGTCCGACATTTTAGACCCATTTCGAACTCTGCCCTCAACCACAAACGCCTCGTGCTGCAGTGGGCCCCTAACATAGATATTGGCGCTCTGATTGGCAATAGGTCGCGTTTTCTGACGAGTCACGTTTCAACTTGATGTACCATAATGATCACATACGTGTTCGATGACAATGGTACCTTGCAGCGTCATACAAGCCCAACGCCAAGCGTCACAGTTTGGGGCATCATTGGGTTCAATTGGCGATCTCACCTGATACGAATTGAAGGAAACCTCAACAACGAGCGATACATCAGGGGTGTTTTAGAGGCAGAGGTGGTACCCTTCATTCAAAGTAGTCCTGGCGCTATATTGCATCAGGGCAATGCTTGTCCATACTTGATCCGGAATATCCAAGACCTCTTCTATGCACGGCAGATGTCACTTCCTCTCTGGCCTGCACGTTCGCCGTATATATGCCCGGTTGAACATCTCTGAGACATGGTAGAAACGCGACTGGTCCGTCAAGCACCTCCGCAAGCCACCACAAATGAACTCTGGTCTCGCATAGAAGCAGCCTAGCAGGCTATTCTCCAGGACGATATCAAAAAATTCTTCCATTCAATGCCACGCCACGTAGAGGCTGTTATTATTTCTCGAGGTGGTTCATACGATACTGAGTTTTGAAGCGAAAAATCTTGTATAGCTCTACAAATGTAATCAGTTATCTCCTGTAACATGAGGAATATGTGATACAAATTTTATTTAAGTTGTGCGATTCTTTCTTGGTGCTGCAATTTTCACAGACAGTAGTGTATGTATTCGATTCGCCCCCAGCGGCGTTTTTGAATACCAATTCCTCAACAACGGCCTGTCATTGTTACAAACACATTCTTCACATTTGATGTAGGCATGCGTTACGGAATTCCAGCAGAATCGTCAATCTCGTGAAAAGCAACATCTGGGGCAAAATAAATTATACGAATTAGACTTAAGATACGGAGATATTGTGTCTAGAAAGGGATATCCTAACGGACACATTTCTAGCGTTGAACATGTGCCTCTTCGTTTGCTCAAAAGGACGTGCTAAAAATCGGAAAGGAAGGAAGAGGCAGACCGGGCAAATGGATTTTGAAAA
Source organism: Macrothele yani (assembly GCA_039090855.1). NCBI lineage: Eukaryota > Metazoa > Arthropoda > Arachnida > Araneae > Macrothelidae > Macrothele > Macrothele yani. The sequence continues at coordinate 126,312,024 of CM077002.1, forward strand.
ATGGGTCCGTGTTCAGTAGGAGAACTGAGGCGTCCTTTGAGCTCAAAACCGAAGCAATTGTAAAAATTTTGTAACGGCGACAATTACGTGCCAGAGAGCAAGCAAGAAGATTAGCGTCGTGGAGTTGGGTTAGAGTGGAGGTTTAACGACCACCGTGAGTAACTCAATGGGCTATAAGCAGTCGCCCGTCCCTAATTTAGGGTCACTGGTTCCAGGGAAGAGAGGGAGCCAGTGCCGTAAGACAAACACAACATCCATGCCTCACCGGGATTCGAACCTGGACCCCTTTCGGACGAATGATCAGAGGCCATTGCTTAGACCACTGTGCCACCGGGGCGGCTTAGCGTCGTGGTTCAAACCCCTCTTTCATCCCATTTGACTGTACAGAGAAGGGTAAAGATTTGAAACACTTTTCAAACATTTCCACGCGCAAAAATAAATTTAAGTCAGCAGTTTTTCTCCAATTTTGTTCGTTTTGACGTGGTACTACATCTAACTCCGCGGATGCTACGGGGCGACTAACGGCCGACCGCCTGTGACACAAATAGGTCTCAATTGAAATCATTATAGCGTTAAAAATACGTGCCGCACACTAAACGCGTTAGCATATTCGTAAACAGCATGGATTCCAATTTGTGTACTGTGCAATTTATCGTACACGCGAAGATCCCCTCGCTCCCTGTGCGCGGGGGAGATGATGCAATATTTCTGGGGGTGCCGCCGCGTTTGACTCAGTCTATCTCGGTAACAGTGGGCGCAACACGACTGTGCGTAGTATCGTTTTAAAGCTCTCGAAGAGATCTATTCAAATATATGAAGAACATTTAGCAGTGGTTTGAACTGAACATTTTAAAAATCGTTTTCTTGTGAACCGGTGAACACTTTTGACAATATCGTGGTTTAACTGGACAATCGTGAGTGCAAAACGACTATACGTGGTGTCGGTATAAAGCTCTCGACGAGATCTATTCAAATATATAAAGGACATATCGCAGTGGTTTAAACTAAAACTTTTAAAAATTGTTTTCGGGTTAACATTTCCGACAATGCCGCGGCCGCCCCGGGGGCGCAGTGGTCTAAGCGATGGCCTCTGATCATTCGTCTGAAAGGGGTCCGGGTTGGAATCCCGGTGAGGCATGGATGTTGTATTTGTCTTACGGCACTGGCTCTCTCCCTTCCCTGGAACCAGTGACCCCAAATTAGGGACATAAGACTGCTTATAGCCCATTGAGTTGCTCACGGTGGTCGTTAAACCTCCAATAAAAAAAATAAAAAAAAAATGCCGCGGAATTCGCAGAATGAACGCAAGGAAAAGTGGAGAAAATCAAGACGAGAGAAAAGAGCAGGTGATGAGAAATATAAGAAGCCCAAGAAGACAGAGCCCCACGTTGAATAATTCGTAAGTCGTAGTCTTACGTTCCAAACTGACGGCCCAATCAGAACCGAGCCTACCTGTATTTCTTTGAGTAAAATCTTGGCATGAGAACACAATCTTTACTATATAATTGTCCTCCTACACGATCAAAATGCGGTAAGCAGAGGCTGTGATCATTCAGTCTCAATCAATTATCAGGGGAACATCCGTCGATTTACCCAAGGGGCTTTGGCAAGTGACGTTCTCCATTCACCGCTTTTTTCTTCTTATTTTTCGTAAGCTTGTTTTCCTCCGGCGTGGAGGCAAAATTATTCGGTGACTGTTTTAAAGACATGTCGTCTTTCTCTTGGAGAGTCACTTCTCTTCAGAACTTCGAGTATCGCTCATCTTCGTCTCAGTAAGCATTTCTATACGTCATCTTAAAAGTCACCTGCTGCTGATACCAAAAGTTCCCTGGAGGTAGATTTTTCGTTGCTTTCATGTCAGTATCTTAAATTTCAAAGGTCATGTCTCGAGATAAAAACTGATAGTCTTGATCGCGCAAACGTAGTAAAAAATTCACTTTACGGTATTCTTGTGTGTATATATATATATATATATATATATATATATATAAGCAATTCTATTAAAACACTTTCTACCGAAGAAATCCGGAGAAAAGGTTAATTAAACGCTATTCGAAAATTTTAAAGAAATTCGGTTTTTAAAACAAGTACGACGCATGTTCAATACTTTTGAAGTAAAAAATATCAATGTTCTAAATTTCGAATCACTCCAGTTCATATATCTTTCTTATAAGGGTCGCCAAAACAAAACTGTGACTGTCGTTTTTTTTGCGGTAAGGGTTTATACACTGTAAAAACTTTACCTGAGATTTGACGGTTTTAAACCGTTTTCCAGGGTGACAACACAAAACCGTAAAATCTACAGTTTTATGCAGTGTTGGAGCAAAGCTATAGCTTTGCACCAACACTGCATTTAATGAAGAAAACAGCTCAGAATCCGGCTGAAGCGAGTCACAGTCCAAATAATCATGAAAACAAAAACATTTGGCTGGAACGCATGAGTTAATAGTGTTGGAGCAAAGCTATAGCTTTGCTCCATACTCTGCATAAAACTGTAGATTTCACGGTTTTGTGTTGGCACCCTGGAAAACGGTTTAAAACCGTAAAATCTACAGTAAAATGTTTACAGTGTAGGATTGAATATGTGAACAAATATGTGAAGTAAAAGTGATACATGGGCTACATAGCCGCTACACATTGTCGCCTTGTCGGTTTCATCAAGTGTCCCAGCGTGGCACGAGATTGTAGATACCCTAAGCGAAGAACGTCCGTGGTTGGCTGTGGAACCAGTCTTCAACGGCGTCCCGAACCTCAGCGTCGTTAGCGAAGAACGTCCGTGGTTACCTGTGGAACCAGTCTTCAACGGCGTCCAGGACCTCAGCGTCGTTAGCGAAGAACGTGCGTGGTTAGCTGTGGAACCAGTCTTCAACGGCGTCCCGGACCTCAGCGTCGTTAGCGAAGAACCTCCGTGGTTGGCTGTGGAACCAGTCCTAAACGGCCTTCCGGAACTCAGCGTCGTTAGCGAAGAACGTTCGTGGTTGGCCGTGGAACAAGTCTTCAACGGCGTCCCGGACCACAGCGTCGTTAGCAAAATCTGCGGAACCAGTCTTCAACGGCATCCCGGACCTCAGCGTCGTTAGCGAAGAACGTCCGTGGTTGGCTGTGGAACTTGTCTTCAACGGCATCCCGGACCTCAGCGTCGTTAGCGAAGAACGTCCGTGGTTGGCTGTGGAATCAGTCTAAAACGGCATCTCGGACCTCAGCGTCGTTAGCGAAGAACATCCGGGGTTGGCCGTGAAACCAGTCTTCAACGGCGTCAAGGACATAAGCGTCGTTAGCGAAGAACGTCCGTGGTTGGCTGTGGAACCAGTCTTCAACGGCATCCCGGACTTCAGCGTCGTTAGCGAAGAACGTCCGTGGTTAGCTGTGGAACCAGTCTTCAACGGCGTCCCGGACATCAGCGTCGTTAGCGAACCAGCGGCCCTTGAGAGCTTTTTTCAGTAGCCAGAACATGTGGTAGTCGCAGGGCGACCAGTCGGGGCTATAATGGGGATGGTCGAGGACTTCCTAGCGGAAACTTCTCGGCAAATCTAAGCATACTGTCGCCATATGCCGGTATGCGTTGTCGTGCAGCAGAATAACCCCATTTGACAACATACCCGGTCGCTTACGCTTGATGGCCGTTTTGAGGTTGCGTAACACATTGCAGTATGTGCTTGGCTTGACCGTACTGCCTGCGTCCAGCCAATCCAACAACAATGGGCCATTCTCGTGAAATAAAACAGTGAGCATCACTTTTCCAGCTCTTAAGGAGGACTGAGCTTTTTTGGGGCGTGGAGAGTTGGGATGCCGCCATTCCATACTCATCCGTTTTGTGGCCGGATCTAAGTGGTGGCACCAAAATTCATCTGCTGCCACAATGTTGGAAAGAAACTGTCCCCCCTCTGCGTGGTAAGGATGCAGATGCTCCAGGCAAGCACCTATTCGCCGAGTCTTCTGATCCTCCGGTAGATGCTTGGGGACCCATTGTGCGCAAACCTTGCTGTATCCCAATCAGCGACGGAAAAGGGTGTTAAGATTTCCCTTACTCACGGACAATGTTGCCGCAAGCTCAAGGGTGGTGATTCGGCGATTCTCCTCTACAAGATTGTCAACGGAAGCAATCGATTCCGTGGTGATGGGCTCGGGTGCTTGCCCAGGTCTTGGCATGTTCTCCGTGCTCACACGACCTTTACGAAGTTCACTACACCAGCGTAACACAGTACACCGTGACTGACACTCATTCCCATATATATCTTTCATACGAAGATAAATTTCCGCTCCACTAACACCTTCTGCCTTCAAAAACTTCATAACAGCCCGTTGGGCCTGTTTGGATGAATCCATGTCACTACCGGAGCAAATGCACTGCTCTGTGTAGTTATACAACGACGCTATTACATGAGTCTCACTTTCATTTCGGCGACATATATCTATTTATTCCCTAGAGATAATAAGCTAAAAAGCACAATTCGTTTCACATACAGCAGCAGCCATGGCAAACCTGCCGTACCTTGATACAATAACGAAACAGATGATAACGATATAACGGTAAGTTTACTAAGGGAGTGTCTGACTCCAAATCTAAAACTGCCCTTGAGGAAGTCAAAAAGGTGAGTAAGTGAACTCCGATAGGATATAATAAGGGAGAGGTTACAGACAGGGAGAGAAAACACAACTTTAGAAGGAACCGCGCCAACACGTTCAGAGGGAAGAAGGCAAAGCCCTCAGCGTGAACGTACTTTAATTCCTGTAAAAGCACAGGAGGTCAACCCTTACCCCCTAGGGAGGGAGTAAAACTCCTAGAAACCCTATCAGGAGCCAGAGCAGCCTTCAGCACTCACAGTCACACCCCAAGCTGAAAATAGAAAGGTAAACTTGGTCAATAAACTTGTCCGGTGATCTTTCTAACACCCACCTGATAACTTCACATGGGCTTACCACTTTATCCGATCTATTTCTCCATCTAATCCAGGGCCTGCAGCACAAGAATCAGTGCTCAACAGTGTTGTCATCCCTTTGTTCTTAGCATGGGGGGGGGGTGATCGCATCCTTACCTCTCGGACGCCTAAGAACTGCGCTTGAGTCATAATAAACCGCACCTCTTAGAAGTTCATTACACTCTAAAAAAGTTGCTTAACTTCTCGAGCCATTTTTTGTGATCCTTAAAAGTTGCTTAACTTCTCGAGCCATTTTTCGTGATCCTTAAAAGTTGCTTAACTTCTCGAGCCATTTTTCGTGATAATTTTTCGAGATCTTTCGTAAATTAACGAAGCATATTCCTGATTCAAACATTTCCGTAAAATGAAGGGATAATTTCTCGAATTTCTCGTACGCCAGGAAAAGTTTGAATTTTCAGAAACATTTCCGTAGTTTCTTTCCTATGTTTAACGGTAAATTGCAGTTTTTAAGTAGTTTTAATGGAAAACTTTGAATTTTCAAAACGCTTTCAGCAGTTACTTTCGTATATTAACAGGGATGTAAGGTCAGGTGATGCGTAACATCATAGCCTCTCCTTGACAAATGTCAACCCCGCCTTCTCGTGGTGCATCCTGTTCACACTAAAGGGGCTCTGACGACCGCCAATAGCGGTATAACTATACCATCGGGATTAGAGGAAATTCTATCCCACACTCACCAACCCGCTTGGCCAGCGTGGTGAGTTATGGCCAAACCCCTCCAAAATGATTCCACAACTTAAATCTTGGCCCTCGGTCTCAGGCAGCTGCAATGTACCTGGCCAAGGCAGCGGCCAGTGCGACATGAAGGCAGAGGGTGCTAAGAATCCCCGGAGGACCGGACTAGGCTGCCATCTGATGCTGACCTTGGCTACGTATAATGGACGCTCCCTATCTTCTGATTCAAGGCTTCTTGAATTGGAAGAGGAACTACAAAGGATCAAGTGGGACATCGTCGGGCTAAGTGAGGTAAGGAGAAAAGGAGATCTCATTGAACTGAAAAGTGGACATCTCTTCTACCATCGTGGGACAGATACTGACAGAACTAGTGGCGTTGGTTTTATAATAAACAAGAAACTGAAGGATAAAGTTGTAGAAGTTGAAAGTTCCTCTGACAGAGCTGCACGACTCGTTATCCATCTCTCGAAAAGATACCAGGCTCAGATTATTCAAACTTATGCACCCACCACAAGTCATCCTGAAGAAGAAATTGAAGAATTTTATGAGGAAATTCGTCATCTAAATAATAAAGGTAAGCAGCACTTGAAGATAATTATGGGAGATTTCAATGCAAAAATAGGGCAACGGCAACAGAATGAAACTTCAGTAGATAAATTCGGTCACGGCAACAGAAACCAGCGTGGAAATACTCTCGTTGAGTTTGCAGAGGCAGAAGGATTTTTCATCTTGAACTCCTTTTTCAAGAAAAAGCCACACAGGAAATGGATATGGAGACATCCAAATGGGACGACAAGTGAAATTGATTTTATTATGTGTAACAAAAAATTCGTCATAGAAGACTGCAGTGTGCTAAACAAGTTCAACACAGGTATTGACCACAGATTGGTGAGATGTAAGATGCACCTCAACACTAAACTTGAACGCGGCAAGCGTATAAGACAAACAAAATCTATTGACATAACCAACCTTAAAAAACACCATAATACCTTCAAATTGGAACTGAAGAACAGGTTCTCTGCTTTAGAAGGCCTAACATCGGAAGAAGTGGATATTTCTGAAGTTAACAGAAAAGTAGCCAAAGCTCTTATGAAAACAGCAACAAAATTAGCTGAGTCTATGTTCCGATGCTAGGCCTTCTAAAGCAGAGAATCTGTTCTTATTAAAGCAGAGAATTGTAACCAAAATGTTGATGCAAAAAAGAAGACAGATGAGGACAACTAAAGAAGATGTGACTTCCAAAGTGCAATATATAGAGCTATGCAAGACAGTAAGAAAAAGTATCACTGAAGACGTAAGAAAATTCAACTGTGAACTAGTGAGGAAAGCAATTGAAAACAACCAAAGCCTAAATATAGCAAAGGGACATCTCAGTAAGGGAAGAAAACAGATTATGGCACTGAGAAAAGAAGATGGTTCTGTAACAAGAAATAGAGGCGAAATTTTGACAAGAGTGAAAGATTTCTACTCCAAATTATATGAAAGGGATGATACATGCACTCCAGACATCATGAAAGGTACCAGTACCAGAGTTCCTCCAGTCCTTCCAGCAGAAGTTGCACATGCAATCAAGAACATGAAGCGGGGGAAAGCTCCAGGAGAAGAGGGAATTACTGTTGACATCATACAAGAAGCAAGTGGAGAAATCGAAACAGTACTCGCCCAAATTTTCACTCGATGCCTTAATGAAGGGAAGATTCCTGAGGATTGGAACACCGCTACAATGATCCTGCTACATAAAAAAGGTGACATTGAGGATCTAGGGAACTACAGACCTATCAGCCTCCTATCAGTTGTTTATAAAATCTTCACTAAAGTTCTTTCACACCGCTTGAAGGTAACACTGGACATGGCTCAACCGAGAGAACAAGCTGGATTCAGGAGTGGCTACAGCACAATAGATGATATCCACGTACTGAGAGAACTAATTGAAAGAGCGAGGGAATATGAACTTCCATTGTGCATGGCTTTTATCGATTATGAAAAAGCCTTTGATTCGGTGAAACCATCAGCAATTACAATGGCTCTGAAATCCTGCGGTATTGAAGATGCATACATTAATATTATTAATAACATCTATAAAAATGCAAGTGCAAAGATTCGGCTGTTTGAAAATACAACACAGATAAAAATTGGAAAGGGAGTGAGACAAGGTGACACCATATCTCCGAAGCTCTTTAATGCCACATTGGAGGGTGTCTTTCAGTCGCTGAGCTGGGAAAACAAGGGGATAAAGATTAATGGAGATTATCTAACCCACCTTCGTTTTGCTGATGACGTAGTCATTTTTGCAACTACCCCATCAGAGCTACAGAGTATGATCCTGGAACTTGCGGACAAGAGTAAAGAAGTGGGATTAAAAAAGAACTTTCAGAAGATAAAAGTGATGTTCAATGCTTTTACAAGAAATGAAGATTTATCGATTGATGGAGAAAAGCTGGAGATAACAGGCACGTACGTTTATCTTGGACAGCAGATATGAAGTGAGGGTCACATTGATGAAGAAATTAATCGGCGTACAAAACTTGCCTGGAGAGTTTTTGGAAGAAACAGCATATTTTTCAAGAGCAATATGCCATTATGTCTTAAAAGAAAAGTGTTTGATCAATGCATCCTTCCAGGGCTTACGTATGGTGCAGAGACGTGGACCTTAACTAAAAGAGACATACAAAGGCTGCAGACAACTCTAAGAAGCATGGAGAGCTGCATGCTTGGTGTAAACAGGAGAGATGAGAAGAGGAACTCGTGGATCAGAAAAATGACAAGAGTGGAAGACATCATGATCAGAGTTAAATCCCTGAAATGGCAATGGTATTGGTATTGGTAACTGTGGGTACCATAGTGATACCCAGTTTATTGCTATAACGAAATACAGACATAGGAGATTCATTAAAAGCTGCAGTACAGAAAACAACAGTGCGGAAAGTAAGTATATCCACGATGCCGCACAAAGTTACAAGGAAATGAATATGCACACGAACAATGAAAGACCTAACGGCATGTTAAACACTATAACACATGTGCACAAATGCATGAAATGTACTATGCTATCATAAATCAACCGAACGGAACTGAATTGTGGTTAGAGAGCAAAACAACATGGAGTACATCAGCAACTATATAAAAATAACAAAGGTAACAAACGTACCACTATAATAATCCGCGATAGAGGAAAGCACTAACACAGCAAACACTCACAATTATAGGTAATTTAAAAACAGGCACAAATTCAGGAAACAACAGATAAGATAATGATGAGATAATGAGGAGATCACACAAGTAACGAGATCGATTAGTTGTGAAAACACAGCAATAACACGCAATTATCGCAAATTTAAAATACATTACTTGTGAAACACAGCCAAACACACAAATAAAGCAAATTTACAATACATGACGTGAATCACAGTAAAAACACACATGGAAAACATCAGAATCAACATGCACTAAGTCTGCAAAACCAGGGAATCTGCGAACGGGTTCGTAAATCCTCTAGCATTGAGAGAACAAAAAGTAATCGGTGTGAGGAAGAGAGCTAAAGGTCATCGGTAAAAGGATAGAAGGTATCACATATATGCTTCTCAACGAGCTCCTTCAAGGAGGCGAGACGGCGCGTTTAACGTCTCAAAAAAGGCTGATACCGAGGATCGGTGGCACACAGAGATTTAAAAAGTGACACATAAGCTTCGAATTGCGTTACCGCTGCATACAGGTCCAGATCAGGTGAGTGAGGGAATTCTTCAGAACCAACAATCGTACGTGCAGGTTGAAAAAGACGTAAAAGTTGCTGTCTGGACAGTGGGCCAGGAACTGGTAGAAAGGTATCAACTGCCTGTAGAACCTCAGCATCAGAGAGAGGATTGACAGGACCTGAGCGGAGAAGCATACTGTTTGAAGAAACATCAGGTGGAGAGACACCGGAACCGGAAACCTCGGGAATACTAGATGAATCCTCAGAATGTGGCACAGAAAGTTGTTTTAACTTTTTCTGTTTTACAGCGCCTGTGGAAGTTCCAATCCGCTTCGAAGAAGTAGCTGAGGCGGATGTATCCATTAGTGGATCAAGCTCACCTCCCAAGTCAGGAGACGAGGAAACGAACGTCGCCGAAGAAGCAATACGTAGCTGAGCTGCCTTAGTGGAGACCGGTACAACAGCCGAGGCTTCAGGAAGATGTTGCAACAAGGGTATGGTAGACAAGGTTGTAAATGGAGATCCGATATCCGAGAGGCTAGGAGAAGAGCCAGACGGCCGATCCGCCAAACCACCACTCAACGCACCCGGATCGGAACACTCCGCTGTAGACACATCTGTAGTCGAAGACAACTCTCTCAATCTTGAAGGTGGATGCACAATCGTACGGGTCGGGAGAGGATAAAAGGCAGCATTGTCCGTGACGGAAATGTTCGCCTGACGGAGAAACGAAGAATTCGCGTCAGGCAAACTACCGGCAGTGGGGATAGTAGAAAGACCAATGTGGTCAGCAGTGGGATGCGAACTTGATGAACGTCCACGTCGAACGCGGTCACAGGAGGCAGTGGTGTGATTTTGTGTTAAACAATGTGTACAATAGTGAGCTGTGAAAATCTTGAAAGCCGCCCCGGTGGCGCAGTGGTCTAAGGCGCTGGCCTCTGTTCATTCGTCCGTAAGGGGTCCGGGTTCGAATCCCGGTGAGGCATGGATGTTGTGTTTGTCTTACGGCACTGGCTCTCTCCCTTCCCTGGAACCAGTGACCCTACATTAGGGACGGGCGACTGCTTATAGCCCATTGAGTTGCTCACGGTGGTCGTTAAACCTCCAACCAAAAAAAAAAAAAAAAATCTTAAAACTGTACGTTCGTGCGCCAATTTCAACAGTAGCTTCTGTAGGGCAATCCGCCAAGGCTTTCTCGGTGGGAAAGACGACCAATAACTGACGGCGAGGTCCTGTAGCATGTGCAAATCGAGTTCCGCGGGGAGCGTCAGAAAGGCGACGGACCTTGCCAACAATTTTACAAACATGACTGACAAGGAGAGGAAGTGCAGTATCCGGCACTTCCTGTGGAACAGGATAGAACGTGATGTTCACCGGTCTCTTGGAAAGAGGCGACGGGATGAGATGGTTTGTCCCAATCGAAAGTCCGTTAGCTAGAAAAAAGTCAGCATCCTCCTTGTGATTGAACTGTACCGAAATACCCCGAGGAGTACGGGAAATTCCTGCAATGGACGCAGACGACACATGTACAGAGAAGGCTTCCATGTAGCGTGGCAATGGAGTATTTGGTAAAGCATGAAAGAGCACACCTCTATCCAGAAGGTTATGGAACTCACGGCCAATCTGCGAATTGTCATCAATCGTTACCTTCACCTTGTGGTTGGATACCTGAATAATAGGTGTTGCTTGCAAAAGACCATCTGGTTGAGAGGAATCGGACGTAGAAGTAGCGCCTCGTTGCACTTTAGAGGCAAATGACATCCTCGGAAGAGAAGTCTGTTCTGATCCGGCAGGCACAGAAGGCTGTGAGGGAAGAGAAGCACAGGCCGAAGGCAAGGCAGTAGAATCAGTAGTTCCCAGGGAGGGCACCGAGACAGATGCAGGAGCTGAAGAAAAAAGCGCAGCCAAGTCCAGTGAAGGCACCGGTGCAGGAGTACTAGAAAGCTGGGAAGACAACTGAGCAGACACATCTGAGGACGAGAGTATGTTAACTTCCATGGACGTGGGAAGTGTGACGTGACGTGCATCCGCCACGCCCATAGATGATAAGGAAGTACCGGAAGCCGCCATGTTGGCAGCTTCCAAACGTAAACAAACGAGCAAACGATAAGAAAACGGATGAATATGAACTAATATGAGGGTGAGAACGCTAGAAAAGTAGCTCAAAACGTACACAGTACCTTTAGACAGCAGGGCCACGCAACAGGTGAGTGAGGAACAAGGTATTCTACACTAAAACGCATAAAATATTGGAGCCACCAACACTACGTCTATCACGAACGAGCAATGGGCTGGACATACTGCCAGAAGAACAGATCATCGATGGACAGCCGAAATTTTAGATTGGATTCCAAGGGACAGGAAGAGATCCAGAAGAAGACCACATGGGAGATGGGTGGATGAAATTCGAAAGTATGCAGGGGTGACATGGAGGAGACTGGCACAAGACAGGCCGTTGTGGAGAAAACTTGGTGAGACCTTCGTCCAGCAGTGGATTGATAATGGTTGACAATGATGATGATGATGATTAACGAGAAAAAAATCTCACATTTTCCGTACCCATATAACGGAAATTTTTCAGATAATAGAAGCGATTCGAGGGAATATTTGAGATTTGATTAGCTATTAAATTTCAGTCGTCTGCTGGACAATCTGAGTTTGGAGCTCTATAGCAATATCGGATATTATGGATACCATTTCACATGATATTTAGGTTATTGTAGCAAAGTGTGATATTTAGATTATTGTAGTATTGTTCCATCCATTCTCACCCCATTTTATGCACCAGCAATTATGCACTACTTTTAGTGAAAATTGTAACACCAAGAAAGAATCGCGCTATTCAAATGAATTACATTCCTCATGTTACGGGATATGATTGATTACATTTGTAAATTAAATAACAAGGAACTATCCACCAACTAAACTTAAATAGTATAACTGTACCAGATATCCAAAATTTCTTTGTGTAGAATAGAAATCAAAGTTTCCAAGCTTTCGCACATCAACCAGATGGCTTTTTCAAGGAAGGTGAACAGCAAACTGCTGTCTGCCTTCCTTGAAAAAGCCATCTTCCTTAAAAGCCATCTGGAAGGTAGACAGTTTGCTGTCTACCTTCCTTGAAAAGGCCATCTTCCTTAAAAAGCCATCTGGAAGGTAGACAGTTTGCTGTCTACCTTCCTTGAAAAAGCCATCTGGTTGACGCGCGAAAGCTTGAAAACTATTATTTGTATTCTACACCAAGAAATTTCGGATATCTAGTATAATTGTAGAGTTATTCAAGAGTTTTCGCTTCAAACTCAGCATCGTATGAAACCATCTCGAGCAACAATAACAGCCTATATACGGTGTGGTATTGAATGAAAGAGCTTTTCGATGTCGTTCTGCTAAATATCCTGACAGGCTGCTTCTATGGACACCAGAGATCATGTGTGGTGGCTGACCAGACGCCTGAAGGGCCAGTAACTTAGCTACCATGTCTCAGAAATGTTCGACCGGGTACATATCCGGCGAACGTGCAGGCCAGGGAAGAATTGGTATCTGCCGTGCATTCTTAGACATTCTGCGCCATATGTGGCCAAGTACTGTCCTACTGGAATACAGAGCCAGAACAACAGTGAAGAAAGGGTATCATCACCTCTGTTTCTGAAACATTCCCGATATGTCGCTGATTGTTGAGGATTCCCTCAATTCGTATCAGGCAAGATCGCGAATTGAACCCAATTGCACCTGTAACGTATATTCTATTTTAACTTTCCTTTTGAGTCTCTTTTTCTATGTAAATTTGAGTACCTTGTCTTAGACATTTTCAAACCTTAACGTTACGTCTTTTCCCTCAAACGAGAATAACGTTGGCAACAATCTGAGGTCGGAACAAAAGTGACGTATGTACGTGATAAGAACGTTAGATGAAAATACGATGCAGCAGTTGCTTTGTGGTGTGGAGATGTTAGATCGTTTCTGAGTTTTGACTGTATACTTCTTGACTAAGATATGTGAAGTGGTGTGTTTTGGATTTCTTCTAATGTTGCTGGACCAATAAAAAGTTGACGTAAGTTGGACTTATTGACTAAGATATGTGAAGTGGTGTGTTTGGGATTTCGTCTAATGTTGCTGGACCAATAAAAAGTTGACGTAAGTTGGACTTCTCGACTAAGATATGTGAAGTGGTGTGTTTTGGATTTCATCTAACGCTGCTGGACCAATAAAAAGTTGACGTAAGTTGGACTTCTGTACATGTTTCGTCTGACTTTTGTAAAAGCCTTACTCTAACGTGGTCTATCCGGTACAATTAGTTAAATCGCATTTAGCCTTAGTATAACATATATTCAGTCGGAAATCTTACATAACGTAAAAAGGGTTACGTTATACGCCCCAAATTATGGCTCTTGGCATTGGACCGCTATGACGCTGCAAGGTGCCGATCCACCACGATGTATTCGAGCACATATGCCATTATTATGGTGCATTAAGTTGAATCATGACCCGTCAGAAAGCACATCCTCTTACCAATCAGAGCGCCGATGTCTATGTTAAAGACCCTACTGCATCCTGAGGCGTATGCGTTTGAGGGTCAAAGGAATGCTCAGCAATGGTCTGCTAGCGACCTGTTCTCTGTTAAGCGGACGACGTCGAACTGTGCTGGAGGGCAAAGCCTGACCTGTGATAGTGCTGCGCTAATACCGTGTGTTTCGCTGTGCGATCGGTCCCTGCCTTGCGGTAGAGGTGTCTGTCTTCCTGTACAGTCGTGTGATTTTGCAATCTATTTCTCAGATTTCTGTGCGTTCGGGCCTCATATGTCTATTGACGCTACGTTTACATCACTGTATTGGAGTTTCGTCCTACGAGTGGCAATTCGCTAAATCCAGCTTCTCTCAACTCAACCCTCCTTCCTCGCTCAAAGTCCGTCAGGTGTTCACTATGCGACCTTCTTCGACGACGGGACATTTTCATATGTTCATGTTCATATGTAGAGGATTTTAAGAAGGGAGTGTCTGACCCCAGGTCTTAAACAACCCTTAGAAATAGGAAGCTAGGAGATTTGGGCTAGAGCGCCCGATCGGAAAGTGACACGGAAGCGAAGTAGAAAGGGGGAGGAAGACGCTCTTATTTATTACCGGGGGACCAGTACCCTGGGTCCGACGGCTTAACGTGCCCATCCGACGCACGGCGCGGATATTTAGTGGATCCAGCGTTCGTACCCGCCTGTGATCGAACCTGAGGTCTTTTCCGTGGCAGTCACGAACGTTGCCCACTAGGACACCCGCGGCCCGCGACGACGGGACAGAGTGAGACACAAGAAACACCTTTCCGACACAATGTCGGTTCTCCACTGATTGCGACATCTCGTTTGAACCAGCTATTTATACCTATGCCTGGACAGTTCGAAGAGGGCCGCCCGGAAAAGGCATGCGCATTCTCGTTGGCATTTTAATCATTTGCATGTCCCAACTTGTTGTACATATCCGGAAAGTTTCGAGCAGCCTGCAGTCCTTCGTGGTGTTCCGATTTTCACAAACGGTAGTGTACATATACATTCGTGTCCGGATTCGCTGATTAATTACAAAAGAAGTTAATCAGCGCATCAATCGTGCATATTGTAGAACCGTAAGAAACCTTGTATTTAAATGATCGTACGGGGTAATGTTTGATGTCTCTGCATCAGTCTGCGGACTCTAAAGGCAAAAGGTATTACAGCTATCAAAAGTAAATTTTATATTTTGGGGTTTTGTGAAATAATACTATGTCAAATTCTTAGTAACTACGAGTGGATGCCGATAAGTTCTCGGCCTTACTAAGAAGGAAATGGACTAGAGCCATTAAACTTACAGACGATTCCACATATTCACACCGAAGTTCAACACACTTGGCCCAGCGTTTCTGAAGTTTCTTTAACACTTCCAAAAACGAAATTCTGAAGTCTGATCACTCAAATACTTCTCGGCTCCTGATATCATCTCCGAAAAAAGCTTCCCTTTTAAACTTTTTTTTAGGTTTGGGAGCTGAAAATAGTCCGATGGAGCAAGATCTGGTGAGTAGGGTGAATAAGCTGTGCATTTGAACCTCATATCCCTCAAAACATCCATTGTCTTGCCAGCCTTTTGAGCCTGCGCATTGTCCTGCAAAAAGAGAACACCTTTCAGTAGTTTTCCTCGTCTTTTTTCCTTCAATGCTTCCTTTAATCAGCACAGCAAGTTTCCATAACAATTATTGTTTGTTTCGGGAGATAGTCAGTCAGTAAAACGCCTTTCGAATCCCAAACCACCGTTGCCATGACCTTTCCTGCAGACCTTTGAGTCCTGAATTTCTTGGACAGTGGAGAATCCGAGTGTCGCCATTGCAAGGACTGTTGTTTCGTCTCAGGATCGTAGTGACATAACCATGTTTCATCAACAGTGACAAGTCGCTGCCGCAAATTATCACCAGATCGCTCAATGCTGCAAAACCGATTTGGAAGTGTCCACACGTTTTCGTTTCTCATCGGCGTTCAAACATTTGGGCACCCACTTCGCTGACATCTTCTGCATATCCAAGTGCTCATGAATTATGAACCCAACACGTTCCCTGGTTATTTCCAGTGTCTCAGATATTGTTTCAGCCGAGATTCGCCGATCTGACAAAATCAAGTCATGAACACGATCAACAATTTTGGGTGTTGTCACTGTTGAAGGCCTCCCAGTTTTTTTGCCGCATCTTCTGTCTCAAAGTCTCCACAATGAAAGTTGTCACACCAATTATTCACAGTGGAATATGAAGGGCACTTGTCACTTAATGTTTGCGTCATACCCTCATAGATTTTCTTTGCACATTTCTTCTGAAGGAACAGAAATTTCATGACAACCCGGAGTTCCACATTCGAAAATTCAACACTTTGCATTGACATGATTCAATTTGGGACTTAAAAATGGCACTTCACAATACAAAAGAACACTCTTTCGAGCTGCAGTGACAAAATAATGTTACAGTTATAGGAAGTGGGTTAGTCCGAGAACTTTTCAGTATCCCCACGTATAGCATTTTATATTTGAAATCATTATAGCAGCTAAGCTGACCGCTGCGGCAGTTCTGAGTATAAGTGGTTGTAACTGAGTTTCCTTTCTAAATACGAATTTTAAACAAATTCCACAAAGTCATGAAGAAACTTCAGGGCGTGAAAAAATTGTACATAGGTTAGCTATTCAAATCCCGACCGCTGGTGGTGTCATCGTGTTGAAGGAAGTTAAAACCAACGAAGCGAAAACGGAATTTGATAACACTCTTTAAAGAAATAAACCGGTCCATTAGAGACTCTAATCTTACAGCTCATCTCAGTGATTTCTGGTGAAATAAATAAGCGCATCTCGTGACGGGTGTACTGGTTGTCCATGAAGTCTTTTCCACATTAGAAAAATTAATATAAGAAAATCTATGTAAGTTAAAAAAATGATTGGCAACATAATATAGCAGCACTCATAACGTTTTTTTTCTGTTCTTTAGGTGAGCGCTACTGCTGAATAATAGGAGCATTTCATCGATAATGGTTTCCATGCAAGAAAAAGCGGTGCGCGTGTTGTGGTTCCATGAGACCAAATCGGCCGTAACTGTCCATAATCATTTTCGAAAAGAGTACAGACCAATACCACCAGACCAAAAAAAACATAAAAGCTTGGTTAGTAAATTTTAAAACGACTGGTAGTGTTGGCGATTTCCCCCGAGCAGGCCGACCACCGCTTACACAAGACTCTGTGCAGCTATTCATGAGACATTTCTGCGAAGCCTCAGGAAATCCATTCGTGGTGCTTCACTGGAAACTGGGATTCCCCGTGCCACGGTTCACAAAACAGCTCACAAAACATGAGACATTTCTGCGAAGCCTCAGGAAATCCATTCGTCGTGCTTCACTGGAAACTGGGACTTCCCGTGCCACGGTTAGCAAAAGTTTACACAAACGTCTTCATCTGTGTGCCTATAAGTTACAGATCGTTCAAGCTCTTCAACCTGATGACCGGCCTCGCCGTGCTGCATTTGCGACGGAGATGTTGCAGCGCATAGCTCATTATAGTGATTATCTGCACCGTGTCTGTTTCTGAGATGGAGCCACATTCCACGTCTCTGGTACAGTAAATAGGCACAATGTGCGAATCTGGGAATCAGAAAATCCCTGTTATGTCATCGAACAACAGAGCTCTAGCCCGAAAGGGAACGTATGGTGCAACCTGGTGTATGACAGAATTATCGGACCCTTCCTTTTTACATAGCCCACGATAACATGCAACGTGTACCTGGACATTCCGGAACTTTTTGTAGCACCTCAGTTGCATGCACACCAACCTTCGGTTATTTTGCAACAAGACAGTGCCCCGCCACATTGGACAATAATGGTTCGTGAGTTTCTGAATGCCACATTTTCGGACAGATGGATTGGCCGCGACGGTCCCATGACATGACCACCTCGATCTCCCGACATAACCCCTCTAGACTTTTTCCTGTGGGGTTATGTGAAAGACCAAGTTTACTCTAGCAATGTTCCGGATGTCTCGACGTTGAAGAGCAGAATAACGGACGCCATTGGTTCTGTCTCTTCTGAGATGTTAAACAAAATGTGGCATGAAATTAAATATCGCTTATATGTCCTCCGGGCCACAAATGAAGCCCATGTGGAGGTGTACTGACACTGGAAAAAAACTTTACTTGAGCACCATCATTGTCATGCAATCCCTTTATTGTACCTGTAATACATTGTTTATATTAACTTTTTAATGTGCGCAATACTTTATGGACACACTGTACATTTTTCGTTTCACTCAACGATCTTCGACATTTAATTATCATGCGAGGGCAATAATGACATGATTATTTATTTGAAGTTTTGTTCTAACATTTGAAGTAAAATTTTTGTTTTAATTCTTCCTTTTCATTATTTTTCTAGAAACAACGAATATAGTTGTACCGTATCATCATTATCATCATTGTCAACCGTTATCTATCCACTGGTGGACGGAGGTCTCCCCAAGTTTCTTCCACAACGGTATGTCTTGTGCCAGTCTCCTCTATGTTACTCCCGCATACTGATGTCCCGTGTGGTCTTCTTCTCGGTCTTTTACTGTCCCTTGGAATCCAGTCTAAAATTTCGGTCGTCCATCGATGGTCTGCCCTTTTGGCAATATGTCCAACCTGTTGCCATTTCAGGTATTTTATTCTGATCATGATGTCATCCACTCTTGTCATTTTTCTGATCCACGAGTTCCTCTTCTTATCTCTCCTGGTTACACCAAGCATGTACCTCTCCATGCTGCTTTGAGTTGTTTGCATTTTTTGTATGTCTCTTTTATTTAACGTCCATGTCTCTGCACCATAGGTAAGCACTGGAAGGATGCATTGATCAAACACTTTTTTTTTAAAGACATAATGGCATATTGCTCTTGAAAATTATGCTGTTTCTTCCAAAAGCTTTCCAGGCAAGTTTTATACGCCGATTTTTTTCTCCATCAATGTGACCCTCACTTGATATCTGCTGTCCAAGATAAACAAACGTATGCATCTGTTATCTACAGCTTTTCTCCATCAAACGATAAATCTTCCTTTCTTGTAAAAGCATTATACATCACTTTTGTCTTCTGAAAGTTCATTTTTAATCCCACTTCTTTACTCTTGTCAGCAAGTTCCTGGATCATACTCTGCAGCTCTGGTGGGGTAGTTGCAAAAATGAATCAGCAAAACGAAGTTAAGTTAGATAATCTCCATTAATCTTCATCCCTTTGTTTTCCCAGTTCAGTGATTGAAAGACATTTGCCAAAGTGGCATTAAAGAGTTTGGGAGATATAGTGGTGCCTTGTCTCACTCGATTTCCAATTTTTATGGGTGCTGTATTATCAAATAGCCGAATCTTTGCACTTGCATTTTCATAGATGTTATTAATAATATTAATGTATGCATCTTCAATACCGCATGATTTCAAGGCCATTATAACTGCTGATGGTTTACGTCAATATATATCTATCAAACACACAGAAAGGCAAACCAAAGTGAAAAAAGAGGGAGGGGCAATTAACTTGTGTAAAAGTCTCACTCTTCAGA
The DNA here is from genome assembly GCA_039090855.1 of Macrothele yani. Lineage (NCBI taxonomy): Eukaryota > Metazoa > Arthropoda > Arachnida > Araneae > Macrothelidae > Macrothele > Macrothele yani. The sequence goes on from CM077002.1 coordinate 126,331,386, forward strand.
GTGTTAGCATTTACATACTGGACAAAACTTCGGAAATAAATTGAAAGGATTATGATTGGCATTATTCCAATTCCGATAGTACTGGTATATCGCTTTCGATGCAAATGAATATTATCCTCATATCAATGAGTAAAATTAAGTGTTATTACGTCGTGGAAGGACATAAGACAGTAAATAGAAACTTTAAATCAAAGAGTGATTATGAAAGAACTCTAGTACTTTTTAGTTTTTGTTCAGAATGTTTCTCCGCATATTAATTTGCTTTACTGTTCAAGTTATTAAATAGAAAATTAATTAAGGAGCTATTAATCAAGGAGGAATTTTGATATTCAGAATTTTTAACAAATATAAAAAATATGATCATTTATGCGCAATTGTATTAAGTTTATACACTGTATATATATGAGCAAAGATTACGACAAACGTGTGAAAATGTGTTAGGAAACACGCAATTTGGCTTTTGCAAAGGATTAGGCACAAGAGAAGCAATTATTTGCTTACAAACTCTACTACAGCGCTGCTATGAATATAAACAAGATGTGTACATCTGCTTTATTGACTATGAGAGAGCCTTTGATTCCGTAAATCATGATAAACTAGTTTTTCAACTAAAGAAATATGGCCTAGGAAGTAAAGATTTCAATTTCATTACAACTCTATATTGGAATCAAACCGAAATACTTAAATATAACAATCAAACGACAAAAGAAATCCCAATAAAACAAGTTAGTATAATCATGCAATATTATTGATTATAATACGCTTTCCAACATACCAGAAATCATTACTCAAGTTATCACTCAAGTTATGAGAATAATGGCTGTGGAATAAATCTCGGTCCTCTGCCCTAACCTTTGATTCCATTTCGATGATATTCAACAGAACCGGTTTGGTATACCTCCAAAATAACATGATAAAGTTTTGTCGCAATCGAAGCATTTTTACGTAAGTTATGATGCATAAGGGCTATGGAATAGATCCTGCTCCTGTGTCCTGACCTTTGACCCCATTTCGCCAATTTTAAATAGGGTTTGTCGCACGCTGATCTTCTACCACATACTAAAATTTCATCGAAATCGAACCTTTTTTACGTTAGTTATGACGCATAACAGCAGTGGAATGGATCCCGCTCCTATGTACTGACCTTTGACCCCATTGAGTTCACTTTAAATAGGGTACCTTCCCAGGTGATCTCCTACCAGATACTAAAATTTCATCGAAATCGAACGATTTTTACGCGAGTTATCGTGCGGACGAACCTACGCACAAAACGCGTGACGTAATGAGGCAGGTGGGAATCGCGACCATCTGCTAGCAAGATGTGACGTCATAAAACTTTAATAGGATCCACACACAACGCGTGACGTAATGAGACAGATGGCGTGACCGCGCGCCAACATTCTCAAACGCGGCGAGATTGTGACGTCATAAGATTTCTAAGCATTGGTAACATTAGTGGAATAATGGAACAACGCCATCACTAAAACGTTATAATTCGGGGTGGTTATTTAACCCACTGAACGAATTCTCCTAAAGTCGAGATCAAGCTAAATCGATTTCTAGTACCAGAAAACGGTAGGTTAACGACTTTCATCAAAATTCTTAGAGCTGTTTTCAAAATAAAATGTACATACATACATACAAGAATTGCTACTTTAAGGTGGACGTCAAGTAATTTTGCTTCCTATACTTCCAATGGAAAAACTTCTGTACACATTTTCTTCACAATTAATGCGTTCCCAAGGATAAAAATTTGAACATCGATTAAAATATCTTCATTTTATTACTTGCAATACTTAATATTTTCTAAAACATAACCATAATTATGCAATTCAACATTTGTTTGTCTACTGACGTCATGAAAACACAGGTCGTGCCATCTTTTTTCTGGACAATTAATGCGTTCACAAGGATGAAAATTTGAACATTGATTAAAATAGCTTCATTTCATAACTTGGAATACTTAATATTTTCTAAACCATAACCTTAATTATGCAATCCAACATTTTTTTGCCCACTGACGTCATCAAAGCACAGGTCGCGCCATCTTTTCTCTGGTTTCAACACCACCAAAGGAAAAGTTATTTATTTTTAATATGATTATGGTTATGTTTTAGAACATATTAAGTTTTAGAGTTATAATATGAAGTTATTTTAATCGATGTTCAAACTTTCATCCTTGGGAACACATTAATTGTGAAGGAAATGTGTACAAAACTTTTTCCATTGGAAGTATAGGAAGCAAAATTACTTGACGTCCACCTTAATAATATGGGATAAGGGCAATGGAATGGATCGCAATCCTATGTCCTGACCTTTGACCACATTTCGTCCATTTTCAATAGGGTTCGTCCCCAGGTGGTCCCCTACTGCATACTGAAATTTCATCGAAATCGAACCATTTTTACGCAAGTTATGACGCATAAGGGCAATGGAATGCATCCCGATCTTATGTCCTGACCTTTGATCCCACTTCACCTATTTTGAATAGGGTTTGTCCCCAGGCGGTCTCCTACCACATAGTAAACTTTCATTGAAATCGAAACATATTTACGCAAGTTATGACGCATAGGGGCAATGGAATGATCCCGCTCCTACGTCGTGACCTCTGACCACATTTGTCCTATTTTCAATAGGGTTTGTCCCTAGGTGGTCCCGTACCACATAGTAAAGTTTCGTTAAAATCGAACCATATTTACGCAAGTTATGGTGCATAAGGTCAATGGAATGATTCCGCTCCTACGTCACGACCTTTGACCCCATTTGTCCCATTTTCAATAGGGTTCGTCCCTAGGTGGTCCCCTACCACATACTAAAATTTCATCGAAATCGAACCATTTTTACGCCAGTTATCGTGCGGACGGACGGACGGACAAAGCTGGAGCATATACGCTTCTTCAACCTACGGTTGGGAAGCGTAGAAAAGGCGTCAGACAAGGATGCCCGCTATCACCAATTCTATTCAGCATCTACTCAGAAGCAATCTTTGATAAAATCTTGGCTGAAAAGAATATTGGCATCCAAGTGAATGGACATTACATCAATAACTTGCGTTATGCAGATGACATGGCACTAATTATTTACCGACGCGGAACAAGATCTACAGAGAATCCTGGATGAGATAAGTACCGAAAGCCAAAACTGGGGATTAAAAATAAAGAGAAAGAAAACGAAAGTAATGAAAGTTAGCCGAACCCCAAGTAAAATTACAGTCAAGCTAAATGACGAAAATCTTGAACAAGTTCAGAACTTCAAATACCTCGGTGTAATAATCAATGAACAGCTAAAACACGAGATAGAAATAAAAAGTCATATTGAACAAGCTAGAAGTGCATTTATGAAATGGAAGTCACTCTTATCTGATAGGAGCTTAAGAAACGAGCTCAAGTTGAGAACACTTAAAGGCTACATATGGCCAATTATGCTATATGGAGTAGAAGCGAGAAATTAACATCAACAGCAATCAAGGAGCTACAAGCATTTGAAATGTGGATATACATTTCAAATGCTTGTAGAAGGTTGAGAATCTCTTGGACTGACACAATAACAAACATCCAAGTCCTACGTGATATGAACACTGCCCAAGAACTTTTAAAAATAATCATTGAACGGAAGTGTAAATACCTAGGACACATAGCAAGGAATAACAACAAATACAACCTGCTACAAATTTTTTTGAAAGGTAAAGTAGAAGGGAAAAGAAGACCTGGCAGGAAGAAAACTATGTGGATGGACAATGTTAAAAGCTGGCTTGGTCTGACAACTGCACACATTCTACACACAGTGCACGATAGAGAGAGATACAAACTGATAGTCGCAAACGCCATAAGGCAGCATTAGAAGAAGAAGATATATATGACGAAAGTTTTTTCAAGGCATATTAAATAAATATTTTGTCTGCCTCTGTGGAAGGGTTTGTAAGGATTTTAAGAATTTTCCTGCTATAGAAACATCCGGAAAATTTCTTTTGAACACTAATTTGTGTGTGAGAGTGTACTGAGTTATACGAAACTTAAGTAATGAAAAACAATAAAAGTTCCCACCGAAGGAACGCAATCTATGACAAAAGTGGTGGGTTTAATTAATTATTAATTTCCAACAATATTTCTGAACTATACTCAAAATTCGACCCATCGTAGAGAATATATCACGCACTTGGAACCTTCGTTTTCTGAAGTAAATTTTCACTGAAAGATTGCTAACTTTGTTTTTTGGGAACGATCCCCATGAGCAACTATGAGAGATATAAGCAGTAGCCCGGCCCTAATTTCGGGCTACTGGTTTTAGAAAGGGAATATAATCAGCGCCCTGGAGCAAGTGTACCACAATGAGACACTCTGAGGGCTGTAAGTAGCGGACCAACCCTCATTTTGGGCTACTGGTGTCCCAGGGAGGAAACAGAGCTAGCTTCTTGGGCTAGTGTACTACCATGAGCAACTCTGAGGGCTGTATGCGGTAGCCCGGCTCTAATTCAGACCCACTGGTTCCAAGGAGGAAGCAGGGCAAGCGTACCATCATGCCTCTATCACCGGAACATCTCGGACAAATATACGAATATTCAGAAGCCTGTGCAATAGACCACTCGGCAAATAGAGCATCCAGTTAAATTGTTCCTAAGAAACCGCAACCGTTGAGTGAAATCTTTTTTTTTAATTGGGGGTTTAACGACCACCGTGAGCAACTCAATGGGTTATAAGCAGTCGCCCGTCCCAAATTTAGGGTAACTGGTTCCAGGGAAGGGAGAGAGCCAGTGCCGTAAGACAAACACAACATATATGCCTCACCGGGATTCGAACCCGGACCCCTTTCGGACAAATGATCAGAGGCCATCGCTTAGACCACTGCGCCGTTGGGGCAGCGAGTGAAATCTTTGAGGTACTGTAGTTTTATTGCAGTACATGAAATTGAATATATATATATATTTGCTTCTGTTTGATATAGCTTATTTATTTTGCTTTATTCCGCGAACTCTTTTGTGAAAGCACGACGTATGAATGTTTTATACGCATAATTCTTGTACCTCTCCCAGTTAGTAAATACTTCTCACGTTATTTTGAAGTTTTGTTCGTGAACACCAAATGAGTAAATAGGGAAAAACAAATAAATTATACGGAGCGGAATTAATTCGCTGCAAGTTCAAGCGAAATCTGTACAAACAGCGGTTTCTGATAGCAATCCGGAACAAAAATGCTTTGAAAAACTGTCGAGAGCCCAGCCTATTTAAAAAAAAACAAGAACTCGTTTTTTAAGCTGTACTTTCTGTTTTCATGCTGCATTACTGTCCGAGAATTTTCTAAGAAAGAAGTCTGTGAACTAGTGACGTGTAGGAATTTCCCGCAAATATGAATAAGCACATCCCTTCTCATTTTCTGACAATGTCATCACCTCTAAACGGTGTTTTTATTTCTTGTAAAGGAAAACAGAGGAACGGCAATTAACATTGCTGTTGCTCTGGCATTTCTCGTAAAAAGGATTTTTGAATGCGATGAAAAGGATGTTCCCTATTTAAGATTACAAAAAGGGACGCTCAGCAAATCTTTATCAAGACAATGCCTGCCAGTCCTCTCTCAGGAATATCGCTGCGTAGGGTAAAAAAACCTCAGAAACTCAGGCGAACTGAATCTTGAGAGAATAAATCATAGAGTCATCGCCAACACTTCTTGAACATTTCTTAATACACAGATAAAAGAAAACTTTTAATATTTTTGATAATATTTTCCGGCTACAGGCAACACAAAACTTGTTACGTTATCTTTAACATGGATTCCACCGATCATTTTTTTTTTATTCGAGATTTAACAACCACCGTGAGCAACTTCAATGGGCAGTCTGCCGTCCCTAATTTAGGGTCACTGGTTCCAGGGAAGGGAGAGAGCCAGTGCCGTAAGACAACCACAACACCCATGCCTCCCCGGGATTAGAACCCGGACCCCTTACGGACGAATAACAGAGGCCATCGCTTAGAACACTGCGCCACCGGGGGCACCAAGTCATTTACACTGCGGTACCATTAATATCCACACAATGTCTTTGAAAGTATTTATTCACAGGAAATATAATATTGTGTGCTGACACCTTTGGCCCACCATCCCTGTGGCGAAGAGGTATAAGCGCCGGGTTCTGAACATTTGTCCGAGATGGGTTCGGGTTCGAATCCCGGTGAGCCATGGATGCTGTGTTTGTCTCACGGCACTTGTTCGCCGCTCCCTTCTCTGGAACCAGTGTTCTAAATTTGGAACGAGCGACTACATGTATCCCATAGAGTTGCTCACTACGGTCGTTCAACCGGCAAACCAAACCAAAACTTTGGCCCTTTGGAAGGCCTCTTTCTTTTTTTTTTTTTTCTTTTTTTCGATTTCCTTTACATTTTTTTTCTCATTGGGGGTTTAATTTTTTTAATTATTTATTGCACTTGGTTGACAAATACACTGACATATATATTGAACATGGTGGACAGATATATACAGCATAGACATTCTGTGTTTCAACGACTGCAATGTGCATAGGTGAAAAAGGAACTCAGCGAATAAATTTCCGAAAGGCAAACACAAACAACCTTGCCTTACCAGGAATTAGAAGCCAGACCCCTCCGTTGGGCGAATGATCAGAAGCCATCGCTTAGACTACTACGCCACCTTGGCGGCTGTGAATTTCAGTCGATATATTTCATCATTTGGCGTTCAAGGTGACCAGTCCAGCACTGTTTGTTGGATGATCTCTTCTTCCATGAACCCGGCGATTCAATTCTTCTCAAAAATTCTCCATAGAGTCAGGATTCTGGATTTGTCAGCCGAACTTATTGTCGCTCATGTTCCCAAACCAATCTGTTTATATATTTTTTTAATTGGAAGTTTAACGACCTCCGTGAGCAACTCAATGGACTATAAAAAGTCGCTCGTCCCTAACTTAGGACCACTGACACCAGACCACAAGGTCTGGTGTCATGGTGTAGGGTGCAATTGCCTACGATGCCAGATCACGTTTGGTGTTCATTAGAGGCACTTTAACAGCCCAACGTTACGCTAATGAGGTCTTGCAACTAGTGGCCCTACCTTTTCTGGACGTTCACTCCGGTGCAATTTTCCAGCATGACAACGCTCGTCCGCATACTGCTGATGCCTCGAGAGCTTGCCTACAAGGCACTGACACACTGCCATGGCCAGCCGCATCGCCAGACCTATCGCATGGGATGGTATTGGACGTGTTATCCACACTCCACTCTACCGCACAATCTGCAGGAACTGCGTGAGAAGATCCAAGCTGCATGGGATGACATATCGCAGGACACCATTAGGAACATGTACAACTCCATGCCTAGACGTCTGGCACGCTGTGTAAGCAAACATGGCGGCCATGTTTGCTTACACACACACACACACACATATATATATACTAGCTAAATATCCGTTCTTCGAACGTGATGATATTAAAATACAGTTGAAATACAGATGATATATATGATATACAGTTGAAATGGCCATGCACTGCATATTTCTTCTCTCTTTTGGGAAACACGTCTGCCTGACTTATTCTGCAGACGACACATAAGCAATTTCGTTCATTCTAAATTTAAAACTAGAAGCCTACACGAAACAAATCAAAATACGTCGTTACTCTTCACTTTCATTGTTAAAATATTAATAGACAACAGAACAAAATAATAATAGAAAACAGAACAAAATACGTTGTTACTTTCAGCATAAATGTAAAAAGAACCTTGCTTATAAACAATTTCGTTCGAAACTGTACATTTAAAAGCTAGCAAGTCAGATGTTTTTGGAAGGGTGAGCAAAATTGTGTTGCCATCGCTAATATCTCAAGGGGGAATTTTTTTTTTTTTTTTTTCAAATTTCAATTGTATGAAAACCTACCCGCATATTTATATTTATTGCAGTCACCTTACCACTTATATGAAGTCACCGTTGCTTCGGTGAAAACGAATGTTGGTAATTTGATTCTGACTCAAAAAACCATGGAGGTAGGAAATAAAAGAGACACTGTAAACGCAGATTTCTGAAGCCGATCCGTTGTGATATCCCTCCGCGTGCTTGGCTACCTACAGAGCCTTGGTTTCCCTCTTGATCGTGTCTGCCATAGGAAAGGATTGAAAATTTGTGATTTTTAGAAGCTCATATTTTTTGTTAAACTGGTTTGTCAGCGTAGATTTTTTTGTGTTTGACAGCATACTTTAGCTTGTTCATATTTAGTTTCCATGGGATCCTGCGTGGCATTCAGCTGTGCAAATAAATTTAAAAAGAAAATACCAGGTATGTCATCCAACCGGTTAGTACTTATCACTTTATTTTCCGTTTACTAATTTTAAATCCTTAAATTCTTTGGTATTCAAGCGTCGATTGCAATTTACTGTGAATGGCTACTGTATATTTTGCTGTGATTTGCTTGCTTTTAGCATATTATGTAATGTTCTAAATTTGTAGCAAAATTAAAAAAGTCGCTAGGTTTACGTAGGCTATACAGAGCTGTTTACGAAAGTTGTAGCACAATTTCCTGGAGTAGTGTAGGTTATGTAATCGGAGGGGTATTCATAACTGAACCACGTTTAAAATAATGTTCAATATAACTATGTTATTAAGATCATCGTCTTTGAATTGTTAATAACCCACCTATAATTATGACAGTGTTCATATCCAAAAACTTTGCACTATAAACAACAAAGATAGGGGTTAGGAATTGGCTACATTTACCAAAAGTGCATCTATTTTTTTCCCCGTTTTAGGGCTTGACCAGTATTCTAGATTGCAGATTTGACCATAGCTAATAAATAATACTCATTATACACTAATAGACAAAGTGCTTTTGATAGTGTGCTACAAGATCAGTCAATAGAACTGGAGCTCTTTTATTTAAAACTGAACTTCACAGTACGAATACAGATTCTCTGGATTAGCAGAGGACATTAAAACAGTAACTTTTGCATGTGAGACACTGCACTCACCGTTTCTTGGAATTATATGTCAACGCAAAACATCACTGTTAATATCTCCTGATTCACAACAAAACCACTTCGTATGTGAAACATAAATGATGTTGATACTAAACACAGTAGATTAGAAAAGTGAAAGCTGAAACACAAAGGGTGCACAGATATTTAAAATATTAAAAAAAGAAAAGGAATGGAAGTAAGAGACAAATGAACACGGAAACATTTGACAGTGACCAAACATGAATACCTTACAGTGAATATTTACGCTTCTGGCTCCTCTCATGCTATGACCTTGTAAACATACATATGCACATTATGATGTTTCAAGTATTCTCATAATACATGGAAATGCATTAGAATTATTAACACGGCAATCATAGATATCTGAATTGCCTGTATTTCCTGTTCATTTCAAAAATAGATTTGATTCTCTTCGGCCACCCCATTTCTAGTTATTGCACATTTTTGGTATTCTCAAACTTCATGTTCTCTAATTCATTTTACAGAGCAGTAAACATTTTAGGATCATCAGTTACTTTGATATTTTATAAATAAGCTATCAGTCAAATATATTTCATTCACTTCTGGTACCAAATATTTTCTTTACCTGATTTAGTTGCTATTCTGTAATAATCTATTCTGAGATTAAACATTTTTCTCATGCATTTTAACTCTCCCATGAATAATCTGCTTTTTCTGTCTAATATTAATTACAGCATATATGTTCTAATTAAATTTTCCCCTTTTGGCTCACTGTTGTTATTTAAAGTTCTTTTGTTACCTTTTCTTCCTTTACATCATATCTTCCAGGTGCTTACTTTTTTTTGGTTAAATCAGTGAGATGTAACTAAAAGGTCATTCCTTGCACAGTGGTGTGGCATGTGTGTTTTGTCTATCGAGCTTATGACCTGTCTCTGTTTTATCAACAGATTGTAATAAAGCTGCGGTATTTGTGGTAGCTGAAACATTCAAATATTTATTGTGGTTTATTTGCTCACCGTTCATGTTCTGATTAGATCAGTGTAATTAACCTGTACTGTTTTGCACATCAATGTAATCTCTTGTACCCAATACTTTGATAGTTGTTACAGATTTCCTGTATTATATATTTTTATTTTTATATTTTTTGGTATTCTTGTTGTGTATCCATGCATCCCCCACCTTTCAATTTTTGTCTTCCCATTATGACTGGAGGACTAAGCCTTTTAAGAGAAAAGACACTCATACCTACTGTGGCACACATTGTATGTAAAGGAAAGCATTTTGGTTCTGCTAATGGTCACTGAAGATGAGATTTGACTATTTGAGATAAGTGTTTTACAGTGGATTTATTTAAAAATTTCCATTGCAAACATTTATTTTTGATGGTCGGAATTGCAGCAGTATGCTGAATTCCAGCTACAAATACTGTTGAGTAAGTTTCTTTTCTCGCAAATATAAAAATGACTTCAAGAGGTTTTACATGGTATGAGCATCAACTCATAACATTTCTTCATGCTATAACTAGCTCATTCTCTTTTGTCTTGTGTAACTAGATGTATGTTGAACCCCTATTAGGAAATGATAGTATTGATATATTTTCCACAGCTTACAATGTATACAATTAGTGTGAAATGCAGCTCAAATTAGGCTTTTTGATAACAGAAATGGAGGAAAATCTTGAATTCAGCTGAAGTAAGCATGTAGCAGCAGGAAATGTATTTATAAATATAATAATTGCATTATATGAAAATGGGGATGTAAGGTCAGGTGATGCGTAACATCACAGCCTCTCCTTGACAAATGTCAACCCCGCCTTCTCGTGGTGCATCCTGTTCCCACTAAAGGGGCTCTGACGACCGCAAATAGCGGTATAACTATACCATCGGGATCAGAGGAAATGCTATCCCACACTCACCAACCCGCTTGGCCAGCGTGGTGAGTTATGGCCAAACACCTCCAAAATGACTCTACAACTTAAATCTTGGCCTTCAGTCTCCGGCAGCTGGAATGTACCTGGCCAAGGCAGCGGCCAGTGCGACATGAAGGCAGAGGGTGCTAAGAATCCCCGGAGGACCGGACTAGGCTGCCATTTGATGCTGACCTAGGCTACCTACAACGGACGCTCCCTATCTTCTGATTCAAGGCTTCTTGAATTGGAAGAGGAACTACAAAGGATCAAGTGGGACATCGTCGGGCTGAGTGAGGTAAGGAGAAAAGGAGAAGATCTCATTGAACTGAAAAGTGGACATCTCTTCTATTATCGTGGGACAGATACTGGCAGAACTAGTGGTGTTGGATTTATAATAAACAAGAAACTGAAGGATAAAGTGGTAGAAGTTGAAAGTTCCTCTGACAGAGCTGCACGACTCGTTATCCAACTATCGAGAAGATACCAGGCTCAGATTATTCAAACTTATGCACCCACCACAAGTCATCCTGAAGAAGAAATTGAAGAATTTTATGAGGAAATTCGTCATCTAAATAATAAAGGTAAGCAGCACTTGAAGATAATTATGGGAGATTTCAATGCAAAAATAGGGCACCGGCAACAGAATGAAACTTCAGTAGGTAAATTCGGTCACGGCAACAGAAACCAGCGTGGAAATACTCTCGTTGAGTTTGCAGAGGCAGAAGGATTTTTCATCTTGAATTCCTTTTTCAAGAAAAAGCCACACAGGAAATGGACATGGAGACATCCAATTGGGACGACAAGTGAAATTGATTTTATTATGTGTAACAAAAAATTCGTCATCGAAGACTGCAGTGTGCTAAACAAGTTCAACACAGGTAGTGACCATAGATTGGTGAGATGTAAGATGCACCTCAACACTAAACTGGAACGTGGCAAGCTCATAAGACAAACAAAATGTATTGACATAACCAACCTTAAAAAACACCATAATACTTTCAAGTTGGAACTGAAGAACAGATTCTCTGCTTTAGAAGGCCTAACATCGGAAGAAGTGGATATTTCGGAAGTTAACAGAAAAGTAACCAAAGCTCTTATGGAAACAGCAACAAAATTAGCTGGGTCTAAGAACAAGTTGCATGTAAACAAATTATCAGGAAAAACCAAAATGTTGATGCAAAAAAGAAGAGAGATGAGGACAACTAAAGAAGATGTGACTTCCAAAGTGGAATATATAGAGCTATGCAAGACAGCACGAAAAAGTATCACTGAAGACGTAAGGAAATTCAACTGTGAGCTAGTGAGGAAAGCAATTGAAAACAACCAAAGCCTAAAGATAGCAAAGGGACATCTCAGTAAGGGAAGAAAACAGATTATGGCTCTGAGAAAAGAAGATGGTTCTATAACAAGAAATAGAGGCGAAATTTTGACAAGAGTGAAAGATTTCTACTCCAAATTATATGAAAGGGATGATACATGTACTCCAGACATCATGAAAGGTACCAGAGTTCTTCCAGTAGTCCCAGCAGAAGTTGCTCATGCAATCAAGAACATGAAGCGGGGGAAAGCTCCAGGAGAAGATGGAATTACTATAGACATCATACAAGAAGCAAGTGGAGAAATTGAAACAGTACTCGCCCAAATTTTCACTCGATGCCTTAATGAAGGGAAGATTCCTGAGGATTGGAACAATGCTACAATGATCCTGCTACATAAAAAAGGTGACATTGAGGATCTCAGGAACTACAGACCTATCAGCCTCCTATCAGTGGTTTATAAAATCTTCACTAAAGTTCTTTCACACCGCTTGAAGGTAACACTGGACATGGCTCAACCGAGAGAACAAGCTGGATTCAGGAGTGGCTACAGCACAATAGATCATATCCACGTACTGAGAGAACTAATTGAAAGAGCGAGGGAATATGAACTTCCATTGTGCATGGCTTTTATCGATTATGAAAAAGCCTTTGATTCGGTGAAACCATCAGCAGTTACCACGGCTCTGAAATCCTGCGGTATTGAAGATGCATACATTAATATTATTAATAACATCTATGAAAATGCAAGTGCAAAGATTCGGCTGTTTGAAAATACAACACACATAAAAATTGGAAAGGGAGTGAGACAAGGTGACACCATATCTCCGAAGCTCTTTAATGCTACATTGGAAAATGTCTTTCAATCACTGAACTGGGAAAACAAAGGGATAAAGATTAATGGAGATTATCTAACCCACCTTCGTTTTGCTGATGACGTAGTCATTTTTGCAACTACCCCATCAGAGCTGCAGAGTATGATCCAGGAACTTGCTGACAAGAGTAAAGAAGTGGGATTAAAAATGAACTTTCAGAAGACAAAAGTGATGTTCAATGCTTTTACAAGAAATGAAGATTTATCGATTGATGAAGAAAAACTGGAGATAACAGATACGTATGTTTATCTTGGACAGCAGATATCAAGTGAGGGTCACATTGATGAAGAAATTAATCGGCGTACAAAACTTGCCTGGAGAGCTTTTGGAAGAAACAGCATAATTTTCAAGAGCAATATGCCATTATGTCTTAAAAGAAAAGTGTTTGATCAATGCATCCTTCCAGTGCTTACGTATGGTGCAGAGACGTGGACCTTAACTAAAAGAGACATACAAAGGCTGCAGACAACTCAAAGCAGCATGGAGAGGTGCATGCTTGGTATAACCAGGAGAGATAAGAAGAGGAACTCGTGGATCCGAAAAATGACAAGAGTGGAAGACATCATGATCAGAGTTAAATCCCTGAAATGGCAATGGGCTGGACATACTGCCAGAAGGACAGACCATAGATGGACAGCCGAAATTTTAGATTGGATTCCAAGGGACAGGAAAAGACCCAGAAAAAGACCACATGGGAGATAGGTGGATGAAATTCGTAAATATGCGGGAGTGACATGGAGGAGACTGGCACAAGACAGACCGTTGTGGAGGAAACTTGGGGAGACCTTCGTCCAGCAGTGGATTGATAATGGTTGACAATGATGATGATGATGATATGAAAATGTATAGCTATGTGGTAAACAAATAAATTACTTGAGTGAAAACTTTATTACTTAACTAAGCAGATGAAATAGGCTGTTGTAAAAAGTTCCTCCTTGAAAGGTCAGCATTATTTTGCGAAAATCAGATTTTGGTACTGGAGATGTTACATGGATAACAGTGAACTGAAAATGATTTATCACCATAATCTGATGGCAGAAAATTTTCACTTCTATATTTTCCATGCATTTCTGATTAGTTCTCCATTAATATTTTTTGGCCATAAAATGTAGGTTAAATCTGCAATTGCATATGGACTGCTGTTAGCAATGTTCTCTGCCATTAGAGTTGAAATCAATCACCTTGATGAGCTGATTAACCACACATTTTGTGATCACATTTTCCTATTCTTGAACATATATTGTGTTAGCAACAAACTGCAGGATTTATCATCAATGAATTCTTTATTAATAGATAAATATAACCTTGCTCATAAATGGTATACATATATTTCAGAAACCAAATTAAAAATCCTTAACATATACACACATCTGTTTAATTTACTACTTAAAAGCTATTAATTTAGTACATTATTAATGTGTCTCTGTTAATAGTGATGTGTATTAGAAGTATAATATTTTTAATGCAGTTGGATCTATTTTTAAAGAGATATTACAATAGGAATTATTTCTGTTACTTTTGTAAATCTGTTTTTGCCAGGACATTTTATCAACTGCGATTTCCTTCACTATCAGCAGGACTTGTAAATCCTGTTTCCACAAACCAATAAATTGTATATTTTCTCGCTATATTTTGGAACTGCACCTTTTAAAATGATACCTCCCCCCAAAAAAAAAAGTTCCTTTTCTATTAAGGGTATTTTGTGCCCTGCAGTTTTAAAATTATTTTGACTCATACCTTTGAAGCCTACTACAGTTCTAACCAGTAGGAATTTCATTCCTCCATTAGAAGAAAATAAAATCAGTCAAGTGCTTAAATCAATTATAAAAATAAAATGAAAGTACAATAACGTCATATTTTGCATCTGATTTTTTTAATTTCTTTAAAAGAAGACCTCTGATTCCCCATTGTTTCTATAAAGTCTTGGAAATAAAATCTAGATATTTCACGAACTTTTTTTTTTAAATGTTCAATGAGAACATTTTTCCATTTGTTTATTTTCTTAAGAACAATTGTAATTGCTCCTCAAGTAAAACATATGTCGAAAGTCGCTGTTTACCTTAATTTTCCTCCTCTGACAATAGGGCAGAAGTGTTACCTCTTTTTAAAGCCCGATCTTTTTAAGCTTTAATAACCAATAATCGAGCGCCGCTGCTTGGAAAAATTCACTCTTAATACGCTTTTTTACGCTTTCCAACCGTAGGTTGAAGAAGCGTATATGCTCCAGCTTTTTCCGTCCGTCTGTCCGTCCGTCAGTCTGTCTGTCGTCACGATAACTCACCTAAAAATGTTTCGATTTCGATTAAATTTTAGTATGTGGTAAGGGACCACCAGGGGACGAACCCTATTGAAATGGGTGAAGTGGGGTCAAGGGCCACGCCATAAGAGCAGGATCCATTCAATTGCCCTTATGCGTCATAACTTGCGTAAATATGGTTCGATTTCGATGAAATTTTAGTATGCGGTAGGGGACCACCAGGGGACAAACCCTATTGAAAATGGGTGAAGTGGGGTCAAAGGTCACGCCATAAGAGCGGGATCCATTTCATTGCCTTTATGCGTCATAACATGCGTACATATGGTTCAATTTCGATGAAATTTCAGTATGTCGTAGGAAACTACCTGGGCACGAACCCTATTAAAAATTGACAAATTGGGGTCAAAGGTCAGGCAGGGCATAATAGTGGGATTTATTCCATTTCCCTTATGCGTCATAACTTGCGTAAAAATGGTTCGATTTCGATGAAATTTGATATGTGGTAAGGAACTACCTGGGAACGAAACCTATTGAAAATGGGTGGAATGGGGTCAAAGGTCAGGCAGGACATAAGAGCGGGTTTTGTTCCATTGCCCTTATGCGTCATAACTTGCGTAAAAATGGTTCGATTTCGATGAAATTTTAGTATGTGGTAGGGAGCCACTGGGGACGAACCCTATTGAAAATGAGAGAAACGAGGTGAAAGGTCATGACACTGGAGTGGGATCCATTCCATTGCCCTTGTGCATCATAACTTACCAAAAAATGTTTCGATTGCGACAAAACGTTATCATGTTATTCCGGAGGTATAGTGAACCGGTTCTGTTGAATGTCATCGAAATGGGGTCAAAGGTCAGGACACAGGAGCGAGATTTATTCCACAGCCATTATGCTCATAACTTGAGTAATAATTTCTGGTATGTTGGAAAGCGTATCATAATCAATGCGTTGCATGATTTTACTAACTTATTTAAATCTCTTTTCCTACAGGAAAATTTAAGTTTTTGTACTAAAATTCCTTTCAGGTAAGACTAAGAGTTTATTAATCCTATTTCACTGCTTTTACATTTCGTTTATAATTTAAGACAATGTAAAATCTTAAAAAAACGAACAGGGTCCCACCAATGCTTTCCTACGGAAAATCGTCTGCTTTTGCATCTTGAGGGTAACCACGCCAAAGCTGGTGGTACTACTTTCACCGCGGAAGCGTATAAACTTGGCTTCACTTTGCTAGCATGCGAATAGTTGGAGACAGCGTCTCCTCTTATTCCTATTTCCATGCAAAAACCTTGACATTCGATATGTCAAACCATAATATAAATGTTTAAATGCAAAGCATATCATGTATAGCGCTTTTTACGTGATTTTTAACGATTTTTGTTAAATAAATTCGAAACAAATAAATGTATAACAAAATATTTATATTTATTTCAGTCACCTTACCACTTATATGACGTCACCGTTGCTTCGGTGAAAACGAATGTTGGTAATTTGACTTTGACTCAAAAAAACCATTTACATGACGTCACCGTTGTCTTGATGAAAACGAATGTTGGTAATTTGATTTTGACTCAAAAAACCTTGACATTCGAAATGTCAAACGATGATATAGATGTTTAAATGCAAAGCATATTATGATATAGCGCTTTTTACGTGACATTTTTAAAAGTTATTTTTTGGTAAATAAATTTAGAACAAATCAAAAACCTTGACATTCGATATGTCAAACGATAATAAATGTTTAAATACAAAGCATATTATGATATAGCGCTTTTTGCGCGATTTTTAAGGTTTTTTGTTAAATAAATTCAGAACCAATAAATTTAGAACAAAATATATACTGCTGGGCAACAATGGCTCGATCATTGCAAAACGTCCTAGCGTTATCAAAGCTGGGTTATTTAAAAAATCCATTTCGACTCACTTTTTGAAGTTATCGTAGGAAAAAATCCTTTCTTAGTGCACTTCAATGTTGTAAAAGGAATATTCCTGCCAAATATGAAAGTTCTAAGTTCAGTACTTTCTGAGATTCGGTGATGAGTCAGTGAGGGCTTTCAGTTTTATATGTACGGATATATATATTGACAAAAGTCACCGGACACCCCTTCAAAAGCAAAAGAACGGGTCCGCTGCGTTGTTAATATGCGTGGTACAGCTGCAAACGGTATAAAAACAAGCCTGCAGCTGACCGCGATCATATCGCAATGTGAGGTTGAGTGAAAATGTAGTGGCGGGAGAGAACTGACTTTGAGAAAGGAAATATTGTTGGGTGTTATCTTAGTAGGTTGTCCATCAGAGAAACCAAGAGGCGTTTAAACATACCCAAATGAACTGTTTTGGATGTACTGAATAAGTGGAAGACGCATAGCGTGTCTGAAACAGCAAAACGTACCAGCAGACTAAAGAAAATCAGTGATAGAGGACGTTGAAGCCTCAGGAGAGTCGTTACAGCTAATCGACGGAGTACTGCACAAGACCTCAGTGTACAGGTGAGTACAAATGCTGGAACCTCGGTATGTACACGTACTATTCGCAGAGAACTTCATTCTATGGGTAACCGTGCTCGTGTGGCTGCGCTCATAAGCCTTTCATCTCCACTCGGAATGCTACTCGTCATTTAGCATGGTGTAAAGAACATTTATCGTGGACCGTAGATCAATGGAAACGGGTTCTATGGACTGATGAATCCTGATACACGATCCATCAGTCTGATGGCCGTGTGTGGGTATGGAAGCAGCCCGTGGAACGCTGTTTACCGTAGTGTACTTTTCCTACGGTCAAGTTTAGAGCTGGCAGTGCACTCGTGTGGGTGTTTTTCTCTTGGTATGGTCCCGGCCCATTGGTTATCGAGGACAACCCTAATAACCAGCACGTCTACCTCGATATTTCAGACAATCATGCCCTACCAACTCTGTAGCAATACTATGGAACCGAGCGTCGTTGGTACCATCAAGATAATGCGCCGAGCCATGAAGCAAGGGCTGTTGCGACGTGGTTTGACGATAATTCCGTATCGTGTGTGGATTGGCCAGCACAAAGCCCTGATCTTAATTCCATAGAGCATCTATTGGATGAATTAGAGCGCCGCATAAGAATTTTGGAACCAAGCCCTACTACTAAGCAGTAGTTAGCGGCAGCGTTATGTATTGAATGCATACCTATCGCTGTGTTCTAAAACCTTGTTGTCGGAAGCATGTCTCGAAGTGTCAGTGCATGCGTTAAGGCCAAAAGTGTACTGACACCGTACTGATGTGTCTTGATGCATCCATACTGCTTCGAACACAAAATCTGTTTCAAAACTCAAGCTTGAAAGCAGTTTTTGTCTCTAATACCTTTTTGATCCTGATGGTATTAGATTCTCCGGAGACAGAATAAGTCCTGGGATTCTTTTCTTTGGGGCGGAGGTTAACGATCACTGTAAGCAACTCAGTGGAGTATAAGCAATAGCCCATCCTTAATTTAGGCCACTGGTTCCAAGGAAGGGAACGAGACAGTGCAGTAAGAGAAACACAATATCTAGGCCTTACCAGAATTCTAACCCGGACCCCTAATGGTCACAAACCAGCGCTTAGTTCACTGCGACACCGGATCTGCAATCTTGAGATTCCCTAGTTGTAAAAGTTTGGTTATCTTGATTCCTGTGGCCTTTGTGCCACTAAACTGAATCACGGAACCAATCCTAAAATATCTTCAAATCTTAAGTAGAGCGTTGGAATCAACCGTTTATCTTTTTCCTTGTTTAAAACACATTGATTCTATTTAATGCAATTACACCCCGAAAGTACAAGGACTTTAATTAGGTTCTGAGTGGCTTTTAGTTCGGTTTTTAGATTTATTTGGAGATGCATACCTTTTCTACACATTTCCAGCGTGTATGAAGATTCCACTTACTCTGTTCCAGAAATGAAAAGCAATCATTATACTTTTAAAAGTACACTACTAGAAAACAAAAAACGGCGAAAACACATACACTCTATTTATAACAAAAAACAGTGGCTTAGAACCCACGGTCTACCCAAGATAAGGAGCACGGTCCCTACTAATCCTTCAAATTTAGAAACAGGGAGATAGTTGTGCAACACATACACAGCGTCCAGGATAAGGAGTCAGTCGCCTAACGCCTGAGTTCAATCCAGTTTTAACCAAAATCTCTTAAAAAAACACTTAAAAACTACCTACTTAGTTAAAAAATAAAAAAAATATTTTTTAATTAAATCCAAATAAAAATACTAATTATTTACTAAATTTAATTCATGATAAGGCCAAAATCACTTATCTCATACTTTTGAGGGAACTAAAGGCTATGTCAGGACTCCTGAGAGGCTTTTTTCTCTTGCTCCCTTTGCTGTTTAATAGGCTTTGTATCTACAACGTACTGTAATATTCTTATGTTATGTTACAGCATAAATAAATAAATAAATAAATAAATAAATAAATAAATAAATAAAAGTACAGCACCAACATCCACACACCGTTTAGAATGAAAATGACAAATGCCCAACAATCACATGCTATGAAGAAGAAGGAAGACAGTGGCAGAAAACCCACACTTAGGTCAGAATGACGAAAGGGACCATCCAACACCCACTCGCTATAACAAGAACAGTCTCTTAGTATCGACTTTCTAGAAAAAGAACAGTCTCTTAGTATCAACTTTCTATCCAAAATACGAAAAACGTTCTCCTAACACCCACACTCAGTCTGGAACAACAAGGCCGTATTTACATACACTCTGCCTAGTGTAAGGAAGATAGTCTCCTAGTACCCATAAACTATTTAGAAAAAGAAGCCCAGAACAACCACACATCTGTAATGATTTTCGTTTAACATGTCTCTACCAAGGAGGTTAGAAGTAAGAGGAGCTGGCAACAGCCCCTCTATCTGTGCCTCTGGCGTGACGTCACTTTTTATCAGCTGACTACGCCAATGCGCCCACCTGAGAATCTCCTGTATATCTCTATGGGGAAATCGCGATTTTGAACGGGTTTTTCGGACCCTTACTCTACCCATACAGGCATGAAAAAAAATGAGGCTGAAGTATTCATTCACATAATAAAAAAATTCCAGAAAAAGCAGGAAAATATGTGTTGGTATTTCTTTAAAAAATTGAACGAAATAATGATTTTTTGAGCGAAAGTGCATAGTGCGCATGGTTACTTGCTGCCCATGTGCAAGTAACCATACATACTGCCCATGTGCAAGATAACCATGTTTAAAATATAACCAAAAGCCTAATGATAAGAAATAAGAAGTCCGAAATATTCCTTCTTTCCATCCTTGGTTTGCATGCGCTAAACAAAACTGCTTAAGCCACAGGAAGTGACGTCACGTTCCCGAACTCTCGCAGCGCAGACTCCCACCACCTCAGAGAGATGACAGAAACAGCTGATCTGTTTTGGCTTCACTCAAAACGGGTCGCTTCACCTCCTCTTCTTCTAACCTCCTTGGTCTCTACTTTAAACATTGCTATCCTAATATCTGTCAGTTGAACTCGTAGCACTGTAACTTCGATGTCTTAACCACAGGATAGCTTACACACAAAAATCATTAATACACTGAGTAAAATTTGACGACCCAACGGCCAGAAAAGGGTCGGTTTCAACTTACGAAAATCACTTTCCTTAAATATCTAAATACTTCAGGTCAAATGGGCATTTACGATAATCATCAGCAGAAAAATAACGAGTATCTCTACTTCTCAATGAAAACCACAACTTCTTTACATATAGAAAATGGTGAAAGAGTACAACGTAACGAAACATTAAGCTATACACAACATCGCATCACCACCATACCTTTTCCGCTGCTTGCTTCAACATTATATACCTCTCGTTCTTATCTGTAAACACCCACATCTCACGCACTCTGACATCAAGACGGTTGTTACTAACATCATTGCATGAGCGAGAAGATACACAGTCGAGTCACATTATTATGACCACCTCCTACTTATGACGTCAACAGCGCGTAGCCAATGAAAGAAGGCACGTGTCGTGAGCTGGCTTGGAGGGTATATAAGGTGTGCTGTAGGCATTCTGAAAACATATCACTCGTTTCTGTCATGGATAAAAGGAGCGATTTATCAGATTTCCAAAAATTGATGATTATCGGCTTTCGGGCCAAGGGTGGCAGTATTTCTGACACAACGCAATTTGTGAACTGTTCGCGTGCTGCTGTGGTTAAAGTGTATCGTGATTGGAGAAATGGCACCATTGCGAATACGCGACGTGGAGTCATTGATGTGAGAGATGAACGTCAGCCTCGAAGGTTCGTGAGGGCCGATTGACATGCTACAGTGGAGCAACTCACTGTCCGAATGAACCAGAGGGCTACTTGAAGTATGTCTAAGACGACAGTTCAGCAAACCTTGCTGCGCATGGGGCTCCGACGCTGACGGATGGTCACTGCACCTATGCTAACGAAGGTGCATCGGCAGAAAAGGCATACATTTGCACGGCATTATCGGAATTGGTCCTCCGCTGACTGGCAAAGAATTTGCCTTCTACGATGAGTCACGTTTTCTGCTTCATCGAACGGATGGACGTTGGCGTATAAGGCGAAAAACATGGGAGAACAAACACTCATCAACCATTGCTGGAAAATCACAAGCTGGTAGGAACAGCATTATGGTCTCGGGAATGTTTTTGTGATATTCACTATGTCCACTCATTCACTAGGAAGGCACTATGTACTGAATTCGTTATGAATCCATTTTTGCAGACCACGTACACCAATACATGCTGATTATCTTCCCTGGGGCGGATGGGATCTTCTAGCACGACAATGCGACGTTTCACAAAGATAGAAATGTCCGAGACTGGTTGGAAGAGCACGATGACGACTTCAAAGAACTTCCCTGGCTCCCTAATTTCCCAGACTTAAACCCAATTGAGCATCTGTCGAACCACCTCGATCGTGTTGTGCGCTCTACAGATCCTCCACTACCACCTTCCAGCAGCTGTCAGATGCACTGCAATCAGCATGGCTCCACATACGTGTGAACACCTTCCAGCACCTTATTGTGTCACTCCCAGATCGTCTAGCTGCTGTCCGTGCTGCACACGGTGGTAACTCTGGATATTAGCTGGTGGTCACGATAATGTGACTCGACCGTGTATAACGTTAAGTTAGAAAAGGCTTAAGAGAAAGAACTCAAATTTACATAGATAAAAAAAAACCAAAAATGGAAGTCACATTAGACTATAACGTCACACATCATCGACGTGAAAGGAAATCTCCCAACATCCACCCACTGTCTAGAATAGCAAAGACTGTCTTTCCGTACACTCTGCATAATGTATGGAAGACGGTCATGAAATGCCCGAAAGCAGTCCATAAACAGGAAACTCGGAACAACTACACATCATCAAAGAGTAAAAGAATAAGGTAGTCTTCCAACACACACCCAAAAACAAGTATTCCAAAATAAGAGAGAGTTACACAGATACAGATAATTTATTCCCTCCACATAAAAAAATTCTTATATTAAAGATTTTCCAGGAAAATGAGAAATCTAGCGTTTTAAATCAAGTACAAAGAAATTGCCTTTTAACACATCTGCATTCCAAAAATATTGACCATGTTGTTAGCCTTTGACTTTCATACACAAATCAGTATATTTAAAAGGAGCAAGAAAATCTTTCCAGCTACCCCTTGTACGAATTTATGTTATTAGTAAGTCCGGAGGAAATAATGCTACTCTTTTGCTGTTTATCTTGTGTTTTCCATTGTATTTCATTGAAGTAAGTTCTACCACCTTTGGGTAAACATTACGGAAAAATATTTTTTTTCTGCTTCTTAATTTTTATCGAACTGAATCTCTTCCATAAGTCCATTTGCATCGCATTTTTAGTTTTCTGAAAAAGCATTATTCCACCCGCAACCTAAGTACTTTGGTACGAGAGGAAAACTAATCGACTTTTAATGACTCTGAGCTGAAATTTTTTTATTAATATTGATGAAGCTCAAATGGGAGCAACACCGAAATGGTGTATCTGTTTTCTCCTCCTCGAAACTGCTAATTAAATATGATATTATGAATACATCTGAATCTGGAACTGATGAGCCCCTTCCGTTTCTAGGAATTGCGCCATTGGTAAAGGAATAAAAAAACTGAAATTTCAATTTCTGAAAATTTCACAGAGCATGTTATGGTAGTAATAAATAAGGAAATCAAATTTTTGTTGAAATTTACGAGTGACATAACTGGGTGTTCGTGTTTTTATATCTGAAACTCACTGCTACACACGTGACTGGATGTTATGTAAGTGATTAAAAGAAATGAACCAGATATATTAGATGTGTAATCGCTTGTATACCACCTGCATAGCGCAATTCGTTGGTGTCGCGACAGTTCGTAGCGGACAAATTCGTCGTCTACGTTAGTACGTCGCGGTCAAATTCGTTGCGCTTACAAATTTTGGTTACATACAAATCGCATGCAGGAAAACGTACGATTTCAGTTGCCTTCCGCCGTGATCATGTTTATACGTTTGGACACCCAGACAGGTTAGTAATATTGCGCTATATCCTTGACACTAAAAATAAATTAATATACCGAGGCCTAAGCTCAGAATTTTTTAACAGTTTTTATTCCATCGTGCTCATATTCATAAGGTTTAGACACCAAGTCAAGTTAGTATTTTTGCGCTTTCACTTAGGCACTAAATATTAATACCTTGGCCTAGGCCTTTTTTAAAAATTTCTTCCATCGGTTTTAAATTCACCAGGTTTAGACACATGGTCCAGTTAGTATTATTGCGCTTTTACTTAGGCTTTAAATATTAATAAATAGGCCTTAGGCCTAGGCCTTTTTAACAATTTTTATTCGATTGTGCTCATATTCCTAAGATTTTGGCACAAGGTATAGTTAATATTATTCCGCCTTGACTTAGGAATTAAATATTAATGCCTTGGCCTAGGCTTGGACCTTCTTAGCAGTTTTATTCCGTCGTGTTCATATTTATAAGCTTTGCATCAAGTCAAGTTAGTAATATTGCTCTTTTATTTAAGAATAGATATTTCATGCACTTGAATAAAATCTGTCAGAGAGGCCTAGACCGAAAGCCTATTGATTAATATTGAATGCCTAATTAAAAACGTAATAGTACTAACTGGACTTCGTGTCCGATCCTTACGAAACTGAGCACGACGGAATACTATGTGTCAAAAAGGCCACGGGATATTTATTAATATTTAATGCCTAATTAAAAGTGCAATAATACTAACTGACTTGGTGTCTAAACCTTATAAATATGAACACGATGTAATAAAAACTGTTGAAAAGGCTTAGGCCTAGGCTAAGGTATTAATATTTAATGCCTAAGTAAAAGCGCAATAATACTAACTTGATCTTGTGTCTAAACCTTATGAATATGAACACAATCGAATAAAAACTGTTAAAAAGGCCTTGGTCTTTTTCACTCTTTAATACAAATGGCCTTGGTCTTTTTTTTCTCTTTTAATACCTAAGTAGAAGCGCAATAATAACTACTTGACTTGGTGTCTAAATCTTATTAATATAAGCAGGATGGAATCAAAACTGTTAAAAAGTCATAGGCCCTATTTATTAATATTTAATGCCTAAGTAAAAGCGCAATAACACCAACTTGACTTGGTATCTAAAGCTTGTGAATATGAACACGATGGAATAAAAACTGTTGAAAAAGCCTAAGCCTAGTCCATAGTTTTAATATTTAATGCCTAAGTAAAAACGCAATAATACTAACTTGACTTGGTGTTTAAACCTTATGAATATGAAAACGATAGAAATCTTTTTTAAAGGTCTATGCCTAGGCTGAGGTATTAGTATTCATGGCCTAAGGAAAAGCGCAATAATACTAACTTGATTTGGTGTCTAAACTTTAGGAATAGGAGCACGATATGTTAAAAAAACCTAAGTTTAGGCCTAGGCATAGTAATTTATTTTTAGTGCCAAAGAAAAAGGGTAATGAATCTATAACTACTATTTACTACTATTTACAGTTGCCAAATACTGTTCTTCACGTCTTTATACTAGCAATTTTAAGCAGAAGTCAACAGGTTCCTGGTAATATTAACTAAAAACAAACAACAAGCAGCAAAATCAAAATGACTTACCCAAACTTTGAAAAGTAGGCCTACATCCATTGCCGTCCGTCTCCCTCTGCTAGTGAACGTATATCAGTTGTCGAAAAGACATATCAAAACGAACGGTAAAAACGACCAACTGAATAAAACGTGAATGAAACGGCACCAAACCGAGTACAAAATGGTGAAATTCGAATGAAATGAGAAAATTAAAATCGATTGAAAAGTAAAGCCAACAAAGTTAAAAGTTGAAAATGACAAAACCACGGAACCTATCTACATTCTACCCATGCTACCAGCATCCATACATGTTTCGGCAAATATTATGCCTTCATCAGTAGAAAAGTTCACAAATGCCTAGTCCTCCCCAATCGACTCAGATGTAATATGACATGCCTGAATGAAAAGACAGTATGTTAACTTCGTCGCATAAGCTATGAACACCTATACCCTATCGCGCAGTACTTGCATAGCGCCATCTGTGGGGATTTCGCCGACGTATTCATCTTGCTGATCGACCAAGCCAAACAAGCAGAGTTTATTTGACTTCCGTTCAATATTACGTTTATTTTCAGAATGTAACAGGTATCTCCATGCGTGTGGAATATCGATAGGTGAATTACTGTTACAACATTTTCCTTTATATTTTTCAATAATTAGAGCCTCAGAAGAGAATTTGTTTATGAGATCGAAGTGATATAAGAATTTTGACATTTTCCCAATCGGGTACAGCATTGTGTTCGATGCAATATTGAATAAGTGCAGTTTTGGGTCTTTTCTTTTCCCAATCGTATACATGTTCTTTTAATCGAGTAATAAGGCGTCTCTTAGTACTACCTATGTACATAGAATCTTTTTTATTGTGGTTCGTTATTATCGGGATGCAATATACGCCCGATTTATCTAAGATTGACTTGTTGTCATTGTAAGCCAATAAAGCACCATTATCGGTGATAGTTTCAGCCAAAAATATTTGATGCTCTGCACATTCTCTCTTTTCCAAATTGGTAATAGGTGGTAAGAAAGGTATTGATAAGTAAGCTTTCTATTCACTTTTTTATTATGCAAAATTTGAACGTTATTTTTGATATTGTTGTAAATGGAAGTAATCAATCTACCACTATAACCAAATGCTTCTGCAGTATTCCTGATCCACTGCAACTCAGCCTGTTCAGATTGTGAGGAAGAAGAATGTGTAATTGCTCTTTTGATATAGTAAGAAAAAGCAGCTGTTTTGTAAAAGGGTAATATTAACAACCTGTCTAGGTGTCCAAACCAAACAGTGTGGCAAAGAATTTTTAAGACTAGGTCTGTAAAATGAAATAGAAACCAGAAATTATAATTTGTTTTGGTTTGTTATTCAAAATAAGTCCCTCCGGAATCAATACACTTGTTACAACGATTTAATAATGATTCGAATGCCTGTTCCAGTTCACTTTGCGGAATTGCCTCCAAAGCACGCGTCGAAGCTGTTTGTATGGTCGAAATATCATCAAAATAACACTCTTTTAACGTCATTTTAAGTTTTGGGAATAAAGAAAAGTAGCAGGGTGCTAAATCAGATGAATACGGTGGATGATTCAACACACACAGACGTTATTTTTCGCCACAAATCTACGAACAAGAAGTGAGGTGTGACTGGGTGCATTATCGTGCAACAAACACAAATTATTTTCATCCCGATAATCTGGACGAATGCGACGAATTCTGCCCATCAAACGCCTCAAAACATTTAAATAAAACTCACCAGTAATTGTTTGTCCACTTGGAACAAATTTTTTGTGGATAATACACTTACTATTGAAGAGTGTAATGAGCATTGTTTTTATTTTTGATGGAAGTTTTCTTCTTTTTTTGGCTTGTGGTGAGTTTTTTGACTTCCATTCTGCACTTCGTCGCTTTGTTTTAGGATCATATCGAAAAAATCATGTTTCATCACCTGTAACAAACGATTTTAAGAAGTTTGGATCATTTTCAGCGGCTGAAATGATGTTTCTGCAATGTGCACTTCTCCTTGATTTTTGTTCATTGTTTAACATGTGTGGAACAAATTTAGCATACCCTTTTGTTTTGCCCAAATCTTCATGCAGGATGGTTCGAATCGTTTTTTTTTTTTTTTTTTTTTGATGTTTAAAGACTCTTCCATCATTCTTAGTGACGCACATCGATTGTTTGCCACGAAATCACGCACTTTTTCAATAATGTCAGGTGTCATAGATGAACTTGGTCTTCCGGTATGTTTATCATTTTCTAGCGTATCTCTTCCGTCCAAAAAACGTTTGTGCCACAGGAAAACATTTGATCTACTTAAACAAAACTCACCGTAAACTTGTTTCATAATTTGGTACGTTTCCGAAGCACTTTTACCAAGTTTTGCGTTTAATTTAATACAGCCCTTTGTTCCATCTTAATATTTCAACATGAAAAAAATGTTACTTCTCTAATGAATGGCCGTTTCGTTTGAGTTGCTTTAACAACTGTGCAGTACTTTTGGCAGAAAGCAAGCAGATGATCATGGTTTATAACGCATTCGCGATTACACTGGTGGCGCCACCGTAGGCTGAAATCTAGCGCCCGTCTTAAAAATTCTTTGACGCACTGTGTATATGATCACGGCAGAAGACAACCGAAATCGTACGTTTTCCTACATGCGATTTGTATGTAACCAAAGTTTATAAACGCGACGAATCGTCCTAGTCGACGAATTGACACTGGCGACTAATTGACATATAACCCAGTTGGTTAAGTCGCTATGCGTTGTATTGGAGGCGGACGTTTCTGACGTGCGGTTTTTCCGGGGTTTTCCTCAGACTCCCTGTGTTTGGAGATGCGAATGCGTAGATGGTTCCGTGTGAAGTCGGCCCCGAACGCACTTTGTACCTTGTCCCGGAATGCAGCAGAGGAGTACAGAGACGGCTGCATTAATTCGCCAACATCCTCATCAATGGAATATTCGTCTTTGGGAAACTCAACCCGCCCTGAGCGGAAGAGGGAGACAGATAACCGCTTGTATCTTTCAAGACTGCAATGAAAAACATTTGTTTTACCTGTTAGTTTCTACTAGAAGATGAGTTTTAGGGGACAGAACATTCATCATGACAACTCTACTGGCTACCAGTGGTAGTAGTCCGTCCCAATATTGGGGCCACTGGTTCCAGAGATGAACATAGCCAGAGCCATCACACCAACCATGCTTCATC
Source organism: Macrothele yani (assembly GCA_039090855.1). Taxonomy (NCBI): domain Eukaryota; kingdom Metazoa; phylum Arthropoda; class Arachnida; order Araneae; family Macrothelidae; genus Macrothele; species Macrothele yani. The sequence continues at coordinate 126,359,937 of CM077002.1, forward strand.
GTAGACACGACTAATGCCCATCTCTGACGAATGATCAGAAGTCAAAGCTTCAGACCACTAGAGTAGAGTTGTGCACCGGCTCGGGCTATGACAAAAAGTCCGAAAACGGATCCGGGCACTGGCTCAAGTTAAATTTTCCTTTCATTTTTTTAATTAATTTTATTTAACACTGCTAAACGAATTAATTAACGTAATGGGAAACTAACAACTGTATAGTTAGGCTATAGTCTTTCTTTTGTTCTTTGCCTAAACTTCTTAATTGTTGTTTATTCCTAGATATGATGGAAACTGATAGTATAAAGTTTTATGGAGACTAAAATTCGAAGCTCTGTTAGCTACATTATGAAGCATGGGAATTTTTGGTCATCGGTGAAAACATGAAGGTGAGCCGAGGTAAACAAATTAACTTGATACTCCTGGGAAACAGAATGAAGGAAATTACGTTACCTGAATATGATGCACATAATAATTGTTCTTTATCTATCTTTTGTGTGGGGCTTCTTCTTTATCTCTCTTTTTTGTGGGGCATTTGTAACGTATACTCTCGATTCACTTTCCTTTTGATTTTTACTATCTCTGGTTATTTTATTTTCCTATGTAAATTATCTTCTTACTGAACGAGATGTTATTTCACCCGCTGAATGAGATCTGGCAATGAGTGTAAGTCATGACGTGGTGGTAGTCAGTATAAATAGGCGCGTTCAACGATACCTAAAGAGAGCGTTGGTTTATGTGAAGGAGAGCGTTTGTTGTTGTATAGAGAGAGCGTTTGTTGTTGTACGAAGTGAGCTGTGGTTTATGTGTCAGAAAGCTGGTGCTGTATAAAGAGAGTTCGTTTATGTGAGAGCGAGAAGTCTCAATAATAAAGAATTTGTTGTAAGTACGTTTTTTCTCAGTTCATAGTTTTTGTCAGATGTCTGTCTGACTGTTAGGTTTATTTCATTTAGTGTTATTAGTAACAACCAGCATAAGACTTTATTCATCTTAATTACTACTATAACATTACTACCAGTTATAAGCTTGATTATTATTATTACTACACTACTAGCAGGAAAGTTTATTCATAATTAATAACACAACAACCATTAGAAGAAGCGTTAGCTTAGTACAAGCATTGAATTCATTATAATATTAGTGAAAGCTATATTCACGATAATTAGCTAGTGAAAGCATATTCATTATACATTGTTTTTTTCTCTATATTTTGTGGGGTTGTTCTTTATCTCTTTTTTGTGGGCTTGTTCTTTATCTCTCTTTTTTGTGGGGCTTATTCTTTATCTCTTTTTTGTGGGCTTGTTCTTTATCTCTCTTTTTTGTGGGGTTGTTCTTTATCTCTCTTTTTTTGTGGGGCTTGTTCTTTATCTCTTTTTGTGGGGCAGTGTTCTTTATCTCTCTTTTTTGTGCGGTTTTTTTTATCTCTTTTTTGTGGGTTGTTCTTTATCTCTCTTTTTTCTGGGGTTGTTCTTTATCTCCTTTTTTTGTGGGGCTTGTTCTTTATCTCTCTTTTTTGTGGGGTTTTTCTTTATATCTCTTTTTTGTGTGTTGTTCTTTATCTCTCTTTTTTGTTGGGCATTGTGCTTTATCTCTCTTTTTTGTGGGGATTAACATTCTTATCTGATAATGAAAATATAAATAAAGCCAAAATGAAATGCTTTATTTTTTCCTTATTTACGTAGGGATAATTTGCACAAATGTTCAAACCCGGGCCTGGGCTGGACCCGGGCCTCAAAAAAAGAGGCCGTGTTCATCTTACACTAACTAGACCACCTGGGTGGCGAAGATGTAGTTCTGTTCACCATTTAGAAAAAAACTGAAAATTAAAACTAGAAAATGTTCTGAAGCCCTGATTTCATCGCCCCGGTGGCAAAGTGGTCTAAGCGTTGACTTCTGACCATTCTCCAGAAATGGATCTGGGTTCGATTTCCGGATGAGGCATGAATGGTGTGTATTTTGAAACTGGCTCTCTCCCTTCCCTGGAGCCAGTAGCCCTACATTAGGAACGTTGCTGAGTTGCTCAAGTTGGTCATTAAACTCCCAGTAAAAAAAAAACAAAAAAAATACTGACTTGTTTTTGAGGTACTTTTGATCCGACTGCGGTCTAGACTACAGGCTGAATACAAGAATGCCCAGCTCACAAATTTTGTTCTATGATTCTTTGAGATGTGGTCTCCAAATGATGACTGGTTTGACGTACAGGATACAAATGTTACAGTTTTTATCTGAGCTATGTGACCCCTCTTGCTGTTGTATATTAGAGTTCTTTATTTCTGGTTTCTAGTGCTGTCACTTCTTTTAGTGCGATGCGTCCTTATTCTATGTTATTTTTAGATTGTATTGTTTTATAGTTTTCTTTTGCATGAAGTTTGCATTACCTTGATTGTATGAAATGTGCCTCTCATAATAATGTTACAATAGTGTTTTGGTTTTAGCTATCTGTGTGTCTAGTATGTGCCTAGCTTTACCCTAGTTTCCTCTGTATCAAGAGTTCTCATTTTATTTTACAGCATGTAGTTTTGTTCAGCTTTTTTACGCTTCTTCAACCTAGGTTGAAGAAGCATATATGCTCCAGATGGAGACTAACTCTATTTGAAATGGGGTCAAAGGTCAGGACATAGGAGCGGGGTCCATTCCATTGCCCTTATCATTATAACTTACGTAAACATGCTTCGATTGCGTTAAAACTTTATCATGTTGTTCCGGAAGTACGCTAAACCAGTTCTGTTAAATATCATCGAAATAGGGTCAAAGGTCAGGACACAGGAGTGAGATATATTCCACAGCCATTATCCTCAAAGCTTGAGTAATAACTTGAGTATTGATTTCTGGTATGTTGGAAAGCGTATCATAATCAATGCATTGCATGATTTCACTAACTTGTTTGTTATTCTCACGCTATATCTTCTGTATCTACTATGTAACAAGCTTGGTTGTAAAGATAAACCCCCAGTAACAAAAAAATACAGGCTTGTTTTGGGTAAAGTTTGCGATCCTTCTTTAAAAGGTGATCACCCAAGGACGACTGGTTTCAAGTAGGTGATACGAGTGTTACACTTATTACCTAAACTGTATGAATTCATGTTATTTTACGATATACAGGCAGATTTCTTGCAGGTTTGCCGTGATGTTTTTCTTTCACTGCGATGTGTCCTTATTATGTGTTTTTTTCTCTCTAGACTGACATATTTCGTACATTATTACCTTGTTGCAAACATTACGCCCTTCATAATACTGTAGAAAACGTCGTTGTATTTTGCTTCTATCTAGGAATTTCTTTCCAAGACACCTTAACTTCTGATATTTCATGTGAATCTTTTTTTCTGCTTTTACAACTATGTGTGTTAAACCGAATTATTGTTTATTTCTCTTTCTTTATTTTTGTCCTTTCCGCTTGATACGCGTACCAATCAATCAAAAGCTCATTTCTTCTGTACTAAGAGCCGCATTTAACGCAATGCGTGCGTTAAATGCCATGTATTCTATGTCTAACATGCTATTTGTTTGCTTGTGTAAGAAAATAAAAAAATGAACCTTTAAATTAAAAACAAAATAAAAACCCGAAAATTGTTCCCAAGAGCAGCGTGTCTAGCAAACTTTAGAGCCGCACTGACCAACCCAGTCAAAATTCGACACATGTGCAGATTTGTGTCGAAAGAGTGAAAGCAGAGTAAGGAAATTGTGGACAGCCCAGTTTCCAGCAAACACGTTTAATGATGCAAGGAAACCATACAAGCTCACCTTGTTCTGTGAAGTTCAGGCCTTTGTTGTTTATAGTCTTCCACCAAAGTCTCACCAGAGCCATTCTCCCACAGCGGTACCACGCGGCAGGTTTCGAAGACAGAAACTCTCTTCTTGAAGAAAATGTGGATGGAAGGGGAAAAGGTGGCAGTCGGAAGAGGGCAAGCTCTGGACTGCGTAGAGCATGGGGTAGGATCTCAATATCTCCCAAGTTCTTGTAGTTTTGGGCTGTCCATTCTGGATGTGTGACTTGTGGCATTATCCACTTGCAGAAGACTCCCGCTTCCCACTGATGAGCGCTGGATACCATAAACCAGGGGCGGATCGAGAAGTTTACTCTAGGGGGTGGGGGGGGTTCGGGTACAAAAAGGGGGAGGGGGGCAGAAGCCATTTTCAATTTTTTTTTTATATATAACGTTAGTATATCATCATTGTTAACCATTGTCAATCCACTGCTGGATGAATGTCTCCCCAAGTTTTTCCGCAACGGCCTGCCTTGTGCCAGTCTCCTCCATGTTACTCCCGCATTGTATATACTATATAATGTTAGCGGCAGGAGATGCCGAAAATTATCTTGTATTAGCCACGCTGCCTCACTCCTAGCCTGCCCCACCCAAGCGGGGATTGACTTCGGAGTGGGTGGAACAACGGGAAGCGCCCGTGAGGCATGAGAGAGCAGGAAAAATAAGAAAAAAGAAAGAAGTCTTAAAAGGGCCATCTCGGAGAAAGCAGTAGGGACATTTTTACGAATTTTCTTTATGACCCAATTATGTTATGTACATAGATCAGATTGTTATTCACAGTTTCTCCCACCTACTCTAATTTCAGCACCAAAGCTGTGTCTTACCCTGTTTCGAGACGTTACAGATGCTAGACGATATGACAGTAGCAAAGAACTAACAAAGAATATCCCCATGTTTTTTACCCCCGCTGTCCCTGTTTTCCCTTTATCTTTTGCACTCTCTCTCTCTCTCTCTCTCTCTCTCTCTTTGTTCTACTCATTTCTCTTTCATTTTTTACTGAACCTAAATCAATGTAATAAGTATTTTAAGTCCTCCGTACCAGGTGTAATTGTTATTTTTTTTTTAGAAAAACCGAAAACAAAATATGCAGAGTTAATCATTTACGATCTTTGCTACTTTAAACGTAAAAACTTCGTTAGGGTTTAGGGGGGTATCGCCCCCTCCCCGCTAGACCCGCCACTGTCATAAACCCGCTGAAGTTGTTCAGCATAAAAATCCCCGTTTACCGTCCCACAGTCTTATCATCTGGTATGAGTTCCCAGTGCAAAGAACTCTCACAATTCCACCAAAGGCGAGGCATGATTTTCCTTTCGAGCCGACCACTTTGCACCACTGCCTGTGCTTCCTTGCGTGGCCTCAACCGCTGGTTCTCAGTAGAACGAAAACGTAAAAATATGCTCATTTCATCACCTGTAACCGTATATGTTGCCAAAACCTGTCATCTTGTGGATTTGACAGCAACTTACGACAGAGAGCAACATGTTGTTGCCGCATGCTGAGGTGATAATTTATGGGGATAGCATTGGATGGGCCCTGGAGAAGAAGCCAAGCTGATGTATGTGAGAAAGAATGGTTATAAGAAAATTCAATAGATAGACTGACGTCTACTATTAAAAAATGGCGTTATACCTCACGATCAATCATGGAGGAGAAGCCGAGCTGGTGTATGGTAGCTTTGTCCTTATGAAAGAATGAGAACGGTAGTTTTGTCATACTGAAAAAATGAGAATATATGAATGAATATGAATTGGTAGTTTTGGTAGTTATATATGAATGGTAGTTATAAAAATGGCAGTTACAAAATATGGTACTTATGAATATATGTAGAAAATATATATATGACACCATTGATGGGTTACTCTTGTTATACTCCATTCACTATCATATTATTAAAAAAACACACAGCTGTGACTTCAGGTAAACGAAATAAGAAATATACATGTATTCCTAAATGAAATATAACATACAGCAGATTTAAAACTGCGTTGTTAGTTTTTGGGTCGGCTTTCAAGCATCTTAAGTTCTTTTTTTAAATTCCAGCAATATAACATACAGCTTTTAAGAAGTCTAAACATACAGCTATGACTTTAGGTAAATGAAATAAGAAAAAAATATGTATTCCTAAATGAAATATATATCAGCTAAGGATCAGGTAAGGAATAATGAAATATATATATAGTTTTGTCATGGTAGTCATGAATATATACATTTTTTAATTTTTTCTCATCCTCAATGGTAGTTATAAAAATGGTAGTAATGGTAGGGTCTAAGAACAAGTTGCATGTGAACAAATTATCAGGAAAAACCAAAATGTTGATGCAAAGAAGAAGAGAGATGAGGACAACTAAAGTGGATGTGACTTCCAAAGTGGAATATATAGAGCTATGCAAGACAGTACGAAAAAGTATCACTGAAGACGTAAGGAAATTCAACTGTGAACTAGTGAGGAAAGCAATTGAAAACAACCAAAGCCTAAGGGACATCTCAGTAAGGGAAGAAAACAGATTATGGCACTGAGAAAAGAAGATGGTTCTGTAATAAGAAATAGAGGCGAAATTTTGACAAGAGTGAAAGATTTCTACTCCAAATTATATGAAAGGGATGATACATGTACTGCAGACATCATGAAAGGTACCAGTACCAGAGTTCTTCCAGTCCTCCCAGCAGAAGTTGCACATGCAATCAAGAACATGAAGCGAGGAAAAGCTCCATGAGAAGATGGAATGACTGTAGACATCATACAAGAAGCAAGTGGAGAAATCGAAACAATACTCGCCCAAATTTTCACTCGATGCCTTAATGAAGGGAAGATCCCTGAGGATTGGAACAACGCTACAATGATCCTGCTACATAAAAAAAGGTGACATTGAGGATCTCAGGAACTACAGACCTATCAGCTTCTTATCAGTTGTTTATAAAATCTTCACTAAAGTTCTTTCACACCGCTTGAAGGTAACACTGGACATGGCTCAACCAAGAGAACAAGCAGGATTCAGAAGTGGCTACAGCACAATAGATCATATCCATGTACTGAGAGAACTAATTGAAAGAGCGAGGGAATATGAACTTCAATTGTGCATGGCTTTTATCGATTATGAAAAAGCCTTTGATTCGGTGAAACCATCAGCAGTTACAATGGCTATGAAATCCTGCGGTATTGAAGATGCATACATTAATATTATTAATAACATCTATGAAAATGCAAGTGCAAAGATTCGGCCACTTGAGAATAAGGCACCCATAAAAATTGGAAAGGGAGTGAGACAAGGTGACACTATACCTCCGAAGCTCTTTAATGCCACATTGGAAAATGACTTTCATTCACTGAAATGGGAAAACAAAGGGATAAAGGTTAATGGAGATTATCTAACCCACCTTCGTTTTGCTGATGACGTAGTCATTTTTGCAACTACCCCATCAGAGCTGCAGAGTATGATCCAGGAACTTGCTGACAAGAGTAAAGAAGTGGGATTAAAAATGAACTTTCAGAAGACGAAAGTGATGTTCAATGCTTTTTCAAGAAATGAAGATTTATCAATTCATGGAGAAAAGCTGGAGATAACAGATGCATACGTTTATCTTGGACAGCAGATATCAAGTGAGGGTCACATTGATAAAGAAATTAATAGGCGCATAAGACTTGCCTGGAAGGCTTTGGGAAGAAACAGCATAATTTTCAAGAGCAATATGCCATTATGTCTTAAAAGAAAAGTGTTTGATCAATGCATCCTTCCAGTGCTTACGTATGGTGCAGAGACGTGGACCTTAACTAAAAGAGACATACAAAGGCTGCAGACAACTCAAAGCAGCATAGACAGGTGCATGCTTGGTGTAACCAGGAGAGATAAGAAGAGGAACTCGTGGATCCGAAAAATGACAAGAGTTGAAGACATCATGATCAGAGTTAAATCCCTGAAATGGCAATGGGCAGCACAAACTGTCAGAAGGACATACCATCTGTGGACAGCCGAAATTTTAGATTATATTCCAAGGGACAGGAAAAGGCCCAGAAGAAGACCACATGGGAGATAAGTGGATGAAATTTAAAATTATGCGGGAGTGACATGGAGGAGACTGGCACAAGACAGACCGTTGTGGAGGAAACTTGGGGAGACCTTCGTCCAGCAGTGGATTGATAATGGTTGACAATGATGATGATATATATACACTGACGGAAAAAATCCCAACACCAAGAAGGGGTTGTGTTAGATAAACGACAGTTGGTAGGCGGTGAGAGTACATCTGTAAGATGACGTCTACGCAAATTTCGCGCTCGGCGCATACGTGTGGCGCTAGTAGCGCCCCTCGGAACATGCAAAGCAGGTTTGCTGTAACGTTCGTGAGCGTTAGTTATCGTTGAGATTCGACGTAGTGTGTTGATGTTAGTCAAGAATGCCTTTAAGAAGACGAAGAAGCCATTATCAACAGCTCACGGAGTTTGAACAAGGTCGTGTAATAGGGCTACGAGAAGGTGAATTTTCTTTCGCAATATTGCAGAACGACTTGGCAGGAATGTAGCCACTGTGCATGATTGTTGGCATCGGTGGTCAAGCGAAGGTACTGCCTCAAGAAGACCGGGTTCCGGCCGGCCACGTGGCACTACTTAGAGGGAAGACCGCCGCGTACGGCGTATGGCCGTGGCGCACCGTACCGCGTCTGTGGCAGCAATTCGAGCTGCAGTTGCCACCACAGTGACACAACTAACTGTTACAAATCGGTTACTTGAAGGACAGCTCCGAGCCAGACGCCCTGTAGCGTTCATTCCACTTACTCCAAATCACTGCCGTTTGCGACGTCAGTGGTGTCAAGCTAGAGCTCATTGGAGGACGGAGTGGAGATCTGTTGTGTTTTCTGATGAAAGCCGGTTCTGCCTGGGTGCCAGTGATGGCCGTGTGTTTGTTAGAAGGAGGCCAGGTGAGCGCCTGCAACCAACCTGTCTGCGGTCGAGACACACTGGACCTACACCTAGAGTTATGGTCTGGGGAGCAATGAGAGCAGGAGCACTCTCGTGGTTATCCCACGCACCCTGACGGCACAGCTGTACGTCGGTCTGGTGATTCAACCTGTTGTGCTGCCATTCATGAACAGCAATCCAGGGGGTGTTTTCCAACAGGATAACGCTCGTCCGCATACCGCTGTTGTAACCCAACATGCTCTACAGAGTGTGGACATGTTGCCGTGGCCTGCTAGATCACCAGATCTTTCACCAATCGAGCACGTATGGGACATCATTGGACGACAACTCCAGCGTCACCCCCAACCAGCATCAACCGTCCCTGTATTGACCGACCAAGTGCAACAGGCATGGAACTCCATCCCACAAACTGACATCGAGCACCTGTACGACACAATGCATGAACGTTTGCGTGCTTGCATTCAACATTCTCGCGGTTACACCGGATATTAATGTACCAGCATTTCACATTTAAAATGGCTCTTCTCGCGCTTACAATAAGCTGTGATCTTGAAACTTTAATCGATTAAATACGTTACCTGTACAAATGTCTGAAAGAATGAGAATGAATGAATATGAATGAGATGAAAGAATGAGAATGAATTGGTAGTTTTGTCATACTGAAAGAATGAGAATGAATTGGTAGTTTTGTCATACTGAAAGAATGAGAATGAATTGGTAATTTTGTTATACTGAAAGAATGAGATGAAAGAATGAGAATATATTTGAATATGTATATATTAAGTAATGTTTTGTCATACTAAAAAATGAGAATGGCGCTGTACCTCATGATCAATCACTGGAGGAGAAGCCAAGATGGTGTATGTGAGAAACAACAGTGGAATGGGAAGGCTCCCCCTCAGCTACCAATTGTCGTGTACTGGCAACGGTGCTTGCTGTCACAACTTCGACGAGGATATCCGTGTTGGTGGTAACTGGACATTCAGAACTGGGCTTGTCCTTGAGACTGTTGTACCCAGCATTGAAACGAAAAAACCATTTTCATGCAGTGTTACTGTTAACTGTTTCCTCGTCTTCAACAACATAAATTCCTCTTGCTGCTGCTGCTGCTGCGTTTAGCCCTACGAGAACCCAAACAGCATGCTTATTGACATCCATCCTCTGCTCACCTGATAACGCAATGTGGCTCCACTTCAAACACACATCATCCTTCCCCGTCGACGCTGGCTCTCGTTTTGCATAGGAATAGAGACGCAACATTATGTGTAGCTCGAAACGGGAAGACTTTTGACCCACTCTGAAATATTTTTCGGAATCTAGCATCACATTGTTCAACCTAATGGTCGCTCTTACGTCCGTGTTTCACTTGAAACTGCTCTCCATGACTTTGCCTTTCTATTCGAACTCCTGTGCCAAGTAGTGTTCAGAGCGCTGACGGCCTAGTGGTGAAAGTTAGTCATTGCCACGGAGAATTCTCAAGGTCACTCCCAGGCAGGTACGAATGCTCGAACCACTGCATATCCGGCCGTGCGTCGGATGGGCACGTTAAGCCGTCGGAACCCGGATAATAACCCCACGATGTTCAAGTTCTAGTACTTCTAATGGAGAGACTTGTCGGGAAAACGCGAACAGAGATAAATGAATTTAAAGATTTCATTTTTGCGAAAATGTTGTATAACCATAATCAGTTTCTTTTATGATTTTTTTTTGTGTGCATTCATAATGCATATACCTACAAGTGTACAGCTACTGCAGTGAGTTTTGATCACATTACCCACCCCAATCTCAGTTTTTAGTCTACTAATTACAGCATCACATTGACGAGCAAAATCTGAAGAATTGAAAATAATGTCTAAAATAATTGTAAAAAAAGTGTTGTCAAAAATATTAAAAAAAAAACATAAAAAACATTCTGGAGGAGCACACTAATGGATGAAATAATTATAGTGTCTGCATATAGATTTGCCTATTTCACGATTTTTGCCGCTTTATCCAAAACCAGTTGTCACCTAAATCACAGAACTAGGAATCGTGGGTGGAAATAAACAGCTACATTTAAATTAATTAATTAATTAATGAGGAAGGGTCGTAGAGATTTTCAGATATTTAGGTAAGAGAGAAGAAAAAAAACACAAACCTGAAATTGTGTTATGCAAAACTGAATTTTCATGTATGAGGCAAAGTCAGGGGCTTTCGACAAGGAGGAAAAAGTAAATATAGTGGTGATGCATATTTCTTTTGAAATGTCATATTTATTCTGTGAGATTCAATGGTCAACACCATCCCTGAATCAACAACTGATTTTTTACGCTTTCCAACCGTAGGTTGAAGAGACGTATGTGCTCCAGCTTTTTCCGTCCCTCAGTCCGTCCGTTCGTCCGTCCGTCTGTCTGTCTGCACGATAACTCACGTAAAAATGGTTCGATTTCGATGAAATTTTAGTATGTGGTAGGGGACCACCAGGGGACGAACCCTATTGAAAATGGGTGAAGTGGGGTCAAAGGTCACGCCATAAGAGCGGGATCCATTTCATTGCCTTTATGCGTCATAACATGCGTAAATATGGTTCGATTTCGACGATATTTCAGTATGTGGTAGGGAACTACCTGGGCACGAACCCTATTGAAAATTGGCAAATTGGGGTCAAAGGTCAGGCAGGGCATAAGAGCGGGATTTATTCCATTGCCCTTATGCGTCATAACTTGCGTAAAAACGGTTCGATTTCGATGAAATTTTGGTATGTGGTAAGGAACGACCTGGGAACGAAACCTATTGAAAATTGGTGGAATGCCGCCCCGGTGGCGCAGTGGTCTAAGGCGCTGGCCTCTGATCATTCGTCCGTAAGGGGTCCGGGTTCGAATCCCGGTCAGGCATGGATGTTGTGTTTGTCTTACGGCACTGGCTCTCTCCCTTCCCTGGAACCAGTGACCCTAAATTAGGGACGGGCGACTGCTTATAGCCCATTGAGTTGCTCACGGTGGTCGTTAAACCTCCAATCAAAAAAAAAAAAAAAATTTGGTGGAATGGGGTCAAAGGTCAGGGCATAAAAGTGGAATCCATTCCATTGCCTTTATGCGTTATAACATGCGTAAATATGGTTCGATTTCGATGAAATTTTAGTATGTGGTAGGGAACCAACTGGGCACGAACCTTATTGAAAATGGGCGAAATGGGGTCAAAGGTCAGGCAGGACATAAGAGCGGGTTTTGTTCCATTGCCCTTATGCGTCATAACTTGCGTAAAAATGGTTCGATTTCAATAAAATTTTAGTATGTGGTAGGAAGCCACTGGGGACGAACCCTATTGAAAATGGGCGAAATGGCGTCAAAGGTCAGGACACTGGAGTGGGATCCATTCCATTGCCCTTGTACATCATAGCTTACCAAAAAATGTTTCGATTGCGACAAAACGTTATCATGTTGTTCCGGAGGTATAGTGAACCGGTTCTGTTGAATATCAACGAAATGGGGTCAAAGGTCATTGCACAAAAACAAGATTTATTCCACAGCCATTATTCTTATAACTTGCGTAAAACTGCTTCTATTGCGACAAAACTTTAGTATGTTATTCTTGAGGTGTTCTGAACCAGTTCTGTTGAATATCATCGAAATAGGTTCAAAGGTCAGGACACAGGAGCGAGATTTATTCCACAGCCATTATTCTCATAACTTGAGTAATAATTTCTTTTATTTTGGAAAGCCTATCATAATCAATGCATTGCATGATTTTACTAACTTGTTCTATATAATACATAAATCACATAATTTTGAATAATGATGACCTACCTTATTATGGTTTTTAGATTGATAAATTAAATGCATACCATTTCATAATACCACGCATATTTTACGCACAACAAACGTGCGGAAAATCTTTCTTCGTCGCTAAACAATGGAGGCATGTTGTGTGTCAAAAAAACGAAAACATTAAAGGGGACTCCTGGGACATTTCAGTAGTAAAAATATTTTTACTCGTGTTATATGTTTCCGAACAAATCAAAATTTCGTCACAATATACAAAATGTCCCAAAGTGTATTTTAGGGTAACAAAATTAGAAAATCGATGATTGTGTCAGTTTTCGCGAAATGATAGCTACCGAGTCCCCTTAAGACCTGGAGTCGGATATTCCCTTCCTAAAATCATCTCCATAAATCTCTAAATGGTGTTCAGCAGTCAGAGGAGTGTAGTTTCATAAAACAACGGTTTACACAATCCTAATCTGTCGCCAAAGATAATTGTAAGTTTCCTACTTTTCAAACCACATACCAAGAATGAATCTTCCTGCCAGTGGCGCTTACGTATAATTCGAATCCGGCGTTTAAAGATTAAAGCCGGAAAAATGCCGTGATCCCCTACACTCAGAGTAGTCTGCGGAGGTCTACGATAGAAAGCGGTACACAGAAGAATTTTAGCGTGCACTCACATCAGTGGTTAACAAGGATGTACTGGGTCACCTTCTTTTTGTGTATATGAATGCATTATTATGAACAACATTTCTTCTTCGACGTTCAAGATGAATGTCGTATCAATTTATTCTTTTGAAATATATCAACAACAGTAAAATTAGAAATATTCCTTAAAAAACGACTCATTGAAAAACTTCCGATAACTTGACGGAGCATGACACTGCAACGGGCATGTTTGTTGAATCAGAAAAAAACATATGGTATTCGAAATCGTAATAATCACCGAACATGTATATATAAAAGAGTGCACATATGAATTCTTATAGCTAAGAATATATTATAGCACTCTCTGTTACGCAAAGAGAAGGCAGTCCGACGGCCGACCAAGGGGCGGAGTGGACTACGACTATTATAGGCATGGACCCGGGTTCGCGTCCAGTATGAGGCATAGAGAATGTGCCTCTGTGATGGTTCTGTCCCTTCCCTGGACTCATTGTCCTCAAATTAATGACAAAAGAGTGCTAAGAGATCTTACATTTGCTTGTGGTGGTCATTAAACCTCAGCAAACAAAGACGTCCGATGAAAAAATAACTTTTTAAATCATGCTTCAGAAGCAAAAAAAAAAAAATACTAATGCAAACCGAATTGACCGCCCCGGACACAGAGTAGTCAGAGGTGTATGCTTCTAGCCAGTCGTCCGAGCTGAGTCTTAGTTGGAGTTCCGCGTAAGTCTTAGGCGCTGTCTGCTCTCCTCCCTGGCACTCGTGGACACAAATATGTGACGGGCGACTAATCATAGCCATATGAGTTGCTCATGGTGGCAAAACCCAGGAAAAAAAAAGAATTATCTATTTCCCCCTTTTGCCAGAAAACGAATTGACGATCGCTGAAATTCCGCGTAATTTTTTTTTCTTTTTTCATAACGAGATCGATCGGATGCAAAATAATTATTTCAGTCGGACTTCGGGAAATCAAAATTTCATCGTAAGTATAAAAAAAAATACTTGCACCCCCTGAACAAAAGCTGCGTATCAACTAGAAACTCGTAATGCATGCAAATTTTATCACTGTGATTGCGATTGATATTTTGCAATAGATATTTTGGAGGCGAAGCAATGTCTTCAAATGCAGATACATTTCCAAGCCTTAATGGTCTAACTGCATTATGGGAAAGATATAAAGTGTAGGTTTCCCGTAACTTTTTGACACAAACGTAAGTTTTCAAAGTAGGGTTTTAGAAGGGACGAAAATCAGCGCTCCGTAGCGAAAACGTGATTTTAAATGTACAGTGAACAAGTTACGAAAACATTTTTTTAATCGGATCTCTAGAATCGATAAAATACTTGCAAGTAGAAATAGCTATTTGTGCCCGTAAACGTCAAATATCTGCTTCCTAAGTATTTCTCACAGCAAAAGAAATATGAAAAAAATGATCTTTACAAATTGAGCGTTAAAAAGAAGAGACGTAGAAGAAATCTTAATTTATCTTTTTTTACGCTTTTTAGCGGAAAAACTGCGCATTATTTGAAGAAGAACATGGGCGCAAAGTGTTCTTTATATTCAAGGGTATTCATTTGTCCCAGAAAGGATTTTTCAAAAGCTTTTCGATACGAAGGTATGTGAAACCACAAGTTTGTTCCGCGCCGTGTCTCCTCACTCCGGAATAAGTCGCTCTCCCAACTGAGCTACTCGGATAGAATGTCTCGCTGCAGATTTGTCGCCTTCACATGTTTTCACCTCTGCAATACGCCACATCATCAATCTCTTAATTTTTTTTTTCTTTGAAGCGAAGTAGGAATTCTTCATTAATTCCAAACAATGTGTGGAACAATCTTCACACATTTTTCGAAGAACCCAACGGCCAATAGATCAATTTTCCACAATCGGGCGTCAATGTGAAAACACAAGTTTGTCCCCGACGGATGCCGAAACCGTGTCCCCTCACTCCGGAGTAAGTCTCTCTCTCCCAACTCAGCTAGGTAGACAGAATAACTCGCTGTAGATTTGTAGTCTTGACATGTTTTTACGTCTGTAGTACGTCACAGGTACTCTTGCAGACACAAATGTGCACAGACGTGTTCTAGAGGCATAACTGCTAATCATGAAGTAGTAGAAAATACAGGCAAACTTTCTTCATAGCAGCACCAGCACGATAGAAAAATAACTTTTCCAATACGACTTTTAGAAGCAGGGATAGCAGGGTCCCTGCACTTTCGAGACCAACAGTTAGAAAACTGTGCACTATTTAAAGTGCATAACGTTCGCAATATTCACCATGGAGAACAGGGTAGACTACAAAAGTGTTTTTTAATCGGATCTTTAAAAGCGGAAATGCAGTTGCAAACAGAAACGCAGACTTAAGCTATCTAACGGCGATCTTGTGGAAGACAGATAGTGGATCAGGGGATCAAAGCAGACTGGTGACATGGCCTGATACGTGGTACGTTCGGAGATATACAACAGTGTTAAATTCTGCAGTGACTTGTCGGGTTGTGACGTTCCCTTCGAGTTGGACAAGAGCATGGCACTTCATTTATGACGTATCTAGTCAATATATATTTAAAATTTCTTTTTCATAGTAAACACCGGTTACCACACAGAGCTTTAATCATGTTCGATTATTAGTTATTTTGAATTAAAAGATATTAGAAGGAAAAGTTCGTGTTCATTTCATCTTTCTAATGTCCTTTTCTTCTAAATAAATGATAATCAAGCTAAATAAAAACATTTCGTAGTTACCACTATTTACTTTGAAAAACAAATATTAAATACACGTTGAATGGATCTTATGGAGAGCAGGGCCGCGGAACGCCTAGTAGTCAACTTTTGTGACTGCCACGGAGGAACCTCAGGTTCGATCCCATGCAGGTACGGATGGGCACGTTAAGCCGTCTGGCTCTGGATACTGGCCCCCCGGTAATAAATAAGGGCGTCTTCCTCCCCCTTTTAACCTTGCTTCTGTGTCACTTTCCTATCGAGCACTCTAGCCCAAATATCCTAGCTTCCTATTTCTAAGGGTTGTTTAAAACTTGGAGTCAGACACTCCCTTTCTAAAATCCTCGACATATGGTCTGGTTTGGTCTCACGAAGAGCATGACGTCATGCATGAAGTGTTATTGCCTTCTCTATTTCGAAGGCCACGGTTGTGTCCAGTGTGTTTGCTTTCACGCGCCAGTTTCCTTTAAACCCCTTTATCTAATATCAGCTTTCATTCATAGAATTGCCGATGGAAGCATTTTACGCGTCTCACCATTCAGGATAATCTCTTACTACGATTGTGCGAGAAAAGACGAGAAGGATGGACGTTTAGGATATTCGCGAACCTGCAGGCTTGGTGCTAGCTATAATGTCACGTTAATAGTCGCTCAGTTCACTCGTTTAGCCCATTCCGGTCCTCAATGGAACACTAAGTGATACTTGATCAGCTGGTCAGTCTGATTAATACCTCACACCGGGGTCACATGGTGTCTTACGTGTTGGACTGAGCAATCTATTTAAAGAGGGAAGGTGCATTTAAGAAACTGCCATCTCAGTTTGCGTTTTCGTCTCTTAGTGGGGAAATTGAGAATTGCCGCCCCTGTGGCGCAGTGGCCTAAGCGATGGCCTCTGATCATTCATACAAAAGGGGTCCGGGTTCAAATCCCGGTGAGGCATGGATGTTGTGTTTGTCTTACGGTGCTGGCTCTCTCCCTTCCCTGGAACCAGTGACCTTAAAATAGTGACGGGCGACTGCTTATAGCCCATTGAACTGCTCACGGTGGTCGTTAAACCTCCAATCAAAAAAAAATTGAGAGTTATTTAAAATAGCACCTGTCAGGAAAAATGGTTTTCGTAGTAAAAGGTATCGAAGGAAAAACGTTTTGTTTATCCAATCGGATTCCAATGTCATGGAATAAAATAGATATTGAATTAAATAATATTGCGAGACCGGGCACGAAAATTTTTTTGGGTGCCCGGAGCAAAATTTAATTGTATGGGTCCTAGAAAATATATCTCATATTTTAATCGAAGTCGGTACATGAAAAATGTCGTCCGTAAAGAAAACTTATGAAAACTATCAAAGAAGCATTTGCTTTAAGCTTATATGGATTGAAAATTCAGAAAGAGAGTAAAAAGAGTTAAAAACTAAGGATTTTCTTTTCCGGCAGAGGAGGTTGAGGTTGTATTGTGATTCCTAAAAAAACTTCACAGAATGATAGAAAGGTAAATTCAACTAATTTACACACAGAATGTTTTTCGGTACCGAATATAAAAAAGATCCCTCTAAAATAAATTTTTTAATTTTTTTTTCCTGATGCATGTCTTAGTGATTGATTTTTGATGCAAGGCAGACTAACTGACAAATTATACGCGCTCTTATACGAATTCTTTTTTCAGTATTCTTTTTAATGTCACTGAACAATTAGCCACCACATACGATGAACTATTCCATTTTGACCACCCTCAGCCTAGAGAAATGAGCGCGCCTGGAGACAACGGTGGCGCAGATGAAATTCACACATACACTATAATGACAAAAGTCACGAGACACCCCTTCCAAAGCAAACGAACAAATCCGCTGCGTTGTTAAGATGCGCGGTACAGCTGCAAACGGTATAAAAGCAAGCATGCAGCTGACCACGATCATATCGCAGTGTAAAGTTGAGTAAAAATGTCGCGGCGGAAGAGAACTGACTTTGAGAAAGGAAAGATTGTTGGGTGTTAAATTAGTGAGTTGTCCATAAGAGAAACCGAGAGGCGTTTAAACATACCCAAGTCAACTGTTTTGGATGTACTGAATAAGTGGAAGACACATAGCGTGCCTGAAGCAACAGAGCGTAACGGCAGACCAAAGAAAATCAGTTATAGAGGACGTCGACGCCTCAGGAGAGTCATTACAGCTAAGCGAACATGTGCTTTACGTGATTCAAATTGACGGACAGTTGATTCATCGGAAGAAACAAAACTTGGCTCCAATTTTCAGCAGTCCACGATTGATGACGCTTCGCAAACTGAAGTCTCTTTTTCATGACAGAGGTTAGTCTAGGTTTGTGTGCAGGTTTATAAGACTTTAATCCAAAATCTTTGCTAAGACGTCGGGAAACAGTGCTGGTACCAATATCAGACCCTTTAGAATATAGAAAGACCTTGATTTTCTTGCACGAACTCCTCGGAGAACGCATAACTATTCGCTTTATGGTATTATCATCACGTGGGGGTTGTTTTCCTTGGACGTCCACTTCTCTTTCGGTCGCTAAATTCACCTGTATCTCGATATTTCATGATCGTATTATTACAGCAGTCTTGCTCACGTTCACCTTTCTTGAAACGTTGAAACGTTTGAAACGTTCAGAGTATCACGAAGGATACTCTGAACGTTATGAAACGTTCAGAGTATCCTTCGTCATATAAAGTCACTATTTGTGCACTCTGAGTAATGACGCTTTTTTGCCCATTTTTCGCTACATAGAAAGGACGTACAAAACCTCTCAGCATGAAAACCAGAAGCAAACTGACCCTTGCACGCGTCCCCCAACTCTATCAACAGCTGCCGCTGTAGAATAATGCAACACCAACAGAAATGTGAGTAATGCAAACAGTAGCTGACGCAGTCGGCAGAAATCTCCAAATACCAACAAGTAGTCTTAAACCTTTGCGAATGACTGTATTACTGTATCGGATTCCAACAGCAAATCTTTACTCCTTTTTTTAGTTCCTCAGAAACATGAAACCTAAAGAATTGCAGATTCTGTGTTTAACGTGAAGTTTTATTATTGTTGTCATCATAAAATTCAAAAATAAATTCTAACAGACTGTAAAACAAACTTTTAGTAGAAATATATCTATACATTATAGCTAATTGTGGTTTCAAAACATCCTCATTCCTCTAATAAAATTCACGAAATGTTGCGGGTTTTTTTCATAAATAGCATAAAAGTTACCAAATCATGAATGAGTACCTATATTTTATTGACTGTTTACTGTAACGCTACATTTGTGTTAACATTACTTCATTTCGCATTACTCTTCTTTGAAGCGGCTTGACGATTTAACCAGCTGATATTTAAAGATGTAATATGCACTTTGTGTTATTTTACTTTAGGGAAATCTATTTTGGATCTGATATATATCAAAGGTACTAAGTCCTCCAAATGTTTAACAACCTTTTAGGAACCTGTGAATTTAACGCCAAAGCCAAAATAAGAAAGACGAAAAAAATTAATCTGAATAGATCCCTGAGGACTGTGCTATAGCTTTTCTCTTTTGCTACGTGAAAGACCAATTCGTTTTTTTCATTCCCTGCTTTCATCGAGATATGACCATAACTTTAGTCGTAAACATCCCAAAATATAATTCGCGTGGGTAGTACTGAAATGAATTATGAGTTCTGAATGAGAAGCCGCGAAAAAAATTGAACTGATATTTGTTATTGCTCAAAAACTAAGTGTTTTGAAAAGCATTTCTCAGTGTTACATGAAGCTTCTAAAAAACTAATCACTTAGTTTTAAAGCAGGAACTTTCTGGAACTTCTTTCTGTGATTTAAAGAAAACATCCAGCTTTCTATTCTGAAATTTAAGTAGCACCTAGCACCTACACTGAAGGGCAGTTGAATTAGATACAGCTGGCGTTATGCAAATGTGGTGCTGTGGGCGGCCCTGTAAACGGAAACGACATGACATATGCAGCGATTCGACAATATAAGGAGTGATGCGGCGGGAATCAGTAAGAGTCGGACGTAGTATGGGTAAAACGAAGGATCTAAGCGCATTTGATCGTGGGCAAATTGTCGGGGCCAGACGAATGGGTCACTCCATCTCGGAATTCGTGCAGGCACTGGGATTTTCACGGGCCACTGTGTCACGGGTGCACAGTGAGTACATCAAACCGGTAAAACCATCCCTGAAAGGGCCCAACTGCCGTGGACAACAGCGTGTGGATGAGCGGGGTTATCGTCGGCTAGCTCGCATTGTAACAGCGGATAGACGGGCCACAGTGCAAGACATCACTCGACAAAAACGTGTAAGCAGCCACACCCCATCCAGAACCATCTCCTCGCTATGGGGTACAGAAGCCATCGTTCCACGAGGGTACCGCTGCTGACCGCACATCACAGGGTGCAAAGATTACCATGGGAACATCGCCACTGGACCCTAGACATGTCGAAAAATGTTGCTTGGACTGATGAGTCGAGATTCACGTTGGTACATGCGGGCGGCAGGATACGAGTACGGCACACACCACATGAAGCGATGTATCCTTCTTGCCAGCAGGGTACTCTTCAAGCTTGTGGGGGTGACATTCTCGTCTTGGGACTGTTTACGTGGACTGAAATGGGACCTCTGGTACGTGTGACATTGTCCCTAACAGGTCAAAGTTACCGGGATATCCTGGACGGGACGACCATTTGCTCCCGTTTGTGCGTCTCCAGCATGCCACTTGGGACCTCATCCTACAACAAGACAATGCACCGTGCCATCGCTCCCGAATTGTATCCGAATGGTTGGATGAACACTCCACCGACGTGACCTCGCTTCCTTGGCCAGCTAGGTCACCTGACCTCAATCGCATCAAGCACATCTGGCATGCCATCGAGGGAGATGTTCGAGGCTCTGACCCCCTCTATCAAATCTTCGTGATCTGTGGTATCTTGTTCAGGGGTCGTGAATCCGTATGGCTTCCCAACGCTTCCGGTGTCTTGTTGAGTCCATGCCGAGACGAATCGCCGCCATCATCAGGGCGACAGGTGGTGCTACACGTTACTAGACAGGTATCTCTAATTCAATTGCTCTTCAGGGTACAGTAAAGCTGACAGAATTGTAATTTAAACGAATCGTAAGATTGAACTAGTTTTAGTGAGGTGCGTCCCAATCCAATTTTATTCGATGGAGTTTCGCTACACATTTTATTCTGGGAAGCTATTCTTTCGGCTGTGGTTTTACTAAATATAAAATTCTATCAAGCAAATTTTTCCTGTGATTTTATTAGTTATAAAATGAAAGCTATTACCTGTTTTGTTCAATTGGTTTTCGTTTAAGTCACTGCAGTTTCATCTTTATTTTAAAGCCTTAACTTTTCATTTAACAAGGATTAGTCTCAGTCGTTCGTATCATTGCTAATATCACTTTCACTAGTTACGACGAAGTACATTTATCTATCATTTTTATGCAAAGGGCGATATTCGAACCCACAACTCTCGGCTCCGGAGCTCCGAGTGCTATCCACTACACAACACTGGCATGTGAGCTCTTACTGCTATCTGCCTATATTCTCAAAATTCATTAAATTTTTATCTTGAAACTAGGTACCATGTTTTTTTAAAAATAATGCATCTTAAACTGCCTATTTTTCAATCCGACATCAAATATCTGGATTATTCTATCTTCACCAGATCTGTTGCTAACAACAAAATTATGTCAACCGTCTGTTGGACTTAATTATGGTTTAAAGAGCATACTGTATCAGGTAATCCCCAAAATACTGTCGTTTTTTCAACGTGTGAAGACAAGAAAGGAAAACGTACCTGGAACAGATGTTTTAATCCATGTAATAAGTGTCCCGGTAGTTACAACATTCTCCCACCGATCTACAAGGTTTTGAATCCCAGGCTTGTAGAACTCCATGGGGTTCGATGCAAAAAAAGAAAGAAAGGGTTCGCCGTACCTCCTCCACATTTCCAAGTGTAGTCGCAGAAAGATGGTTTTGCAGGCTCCGAAAAAGGTGATAGTCGGATGGGGCGATGTCAGGGGAATATGCTGGATGCGGAAGTTTTCCCCATCCGAAGTCATGCAACGTGGCACTGGTCATTTTCGCTGAGTGTGGTTTTGCGTTGTCCTGCTGCAGCAGCACGCCTTTACGTTTCACGAGTGCTGGACGTTTATAATGCGAAGCATTGCGTAGATACTGCAGCTGCTAAAAGTAGAATTCCCCTGTAATGGGTTTGTTGGGTGGCAGCAGCTCGTAATGGATTATGTCTTGCATACCCCACCACAAAGACATCAAACGCTTTTGTGGAAAACGTCCTGGTTTTTCCACTGCTGCAGTCACATTCCCTTTGGAAAGCCACTGTCGTTTACGCTTAATGTTGTGATAAACAATCTATTTTTCATCGCCCGTGACAATTCTGTGCAAAAACGAATTGTCACGGGAGAGCAAAGAAGTGCAAATGTTCACACGCTGTTGCAGCTGTTGTGGAGTGATATCATGGGGTACCCACTTATCCAGTTTCTGCACATAATCGAGGTCCTGCTGATGCCGGTGAACAGTGGAATGGGTTGAATGAACAAGTGTGGCCAATTCCTCGACTGTTGCCTACGAATTTCGTTATCCAGCTCAACATGCCGCCCGGGTCGCTGCATAGCCTTGAGGCTGGTGTCGCCCCTTCGAAATTTCTGGAACCAGCGTTGGCATTTCCTGACCTCCAGGGTACCCGACACATATACGGCATTGAAGTTTCGTATTGCTACCATCGTTGAATGTCGATGGTGGAACTCATATTACATAATGTGCCTAATGTGGTCTTCTGACACTGCCATTTCATATGTGGTTTACAACGACTGCATCTAGAACTCCTGTTTGCTGTCTCAAGTGACTTGAAGGTCTGCTCGCGTGATATATACACTACTGGCCACCCAAAATGCAACACCAAGAAGGACACGAGATAGCAAAGCCAGATTTACTGGACACATAACAACAGATACAAAGATGAAGCGATGGAGCTTACAGGCCCGTGCGACTTGTGGAACACGCAGACATCAATAGTTCGTGTGGCCCCCATGGCTGGCAATAACGGCCGCTGCACGCCGCTGCACGCCGCGGCATCGAACGAAAGAGGCTTTGAATGTGGGCTTGGGGTATGTCGGTCCAGACTGCTTCCACACGTTGCCACAGTTCATCAGGCGTAGTCGCCGGTGGTGCTTGCCGGGCCACTCGGTTGCCCATCAGCGATCAGACGTGTTCGATGGGCGACATATCGGGATAACAGGCGGGCCACGACAGCAGTGACACCTGGTGGGCCGTGAAGAATTGTTGCACGATGCGTGCCACGTGCGGGCGCGCCTTGTCCTGTTGAAACGTGGCCGCTGGCAGGTCCTGCAGGTAAGGGAGGACTACAGGCTTCAAAACGTCGGAGATTTAGTGGTGTCTGTTAAGTGTACTGGCGATGCGTACCAGAGGGGTGCGGGTGTCATATCCAATTGCGCCCCAAACTATAACGTCAGGCGACGGACCGGTATGGCGATGCATAATGCAGGCGTCATACAGTCTCTTGTCGCGGTGCCGCCACACGCAGATCCGACCATCGTGGTGTTGCAGGCTGAAGCGGGATTCGTCAGAGAAGACAATGACGTGCCATTCCGTAGTCCAGGTGCGGCGTTAAACGGCCCACTGCCACCGCACTCGCCAGTGGTGCAACGTCAATGGTAATCGGAGCAATGAGCGCCGTGCGACAAGTCCCCGCTCCTGCAGACGACGTCGAACGGTACGTGCTGACACAGGTTGTTGCGCAACACACCATAATTCCTGCGCTAACGTTCGTGATGTAGCAGTGCGATCTGTCAATGCTCGCCGCACAACATGCCGCTCCTCTCGTTCGGTGGTTTGCCGCTGCTGCGGCATTCGCTCACGTCGGTCCGTCCGTCCGTCCCTCCTGCATCCACCGAATCCATACTCGCCTCACAGTGGCTGGATGTCGTCCCACACGGGCGCCGATGTCTCGGTACGATAAACCGCTGTCGCGATAAGCCAATATTCCTCTTCTGACGAACTCCGAAACGTGCTGGAATGACTGACGTATTCTGAGACGCTTCACACGCACAGGTCCAGCAGCTACACACACTTCCACTACTTACATCTCGCCTTCTGTGCACCCTTCTTATAGTACTTGTCGACGGCGTGCCGGGAGCACATGATTTGCATATGCCCTGCCATGCTGATCGTTTGCATGTCCTCTCGCGGGCGACGCATGCTGCGAATTTCAGGCCAATCGTATGCTTCCTTATTGGTGTTGCATTTTGGGTGGCCAGCAGTGTATATGATGAGTATAAACTCACCGTGGTCGACGTCATAGGCTGGGCACTAGGGGATTCACTACTGTTGGACTTGCGCAAAACGACATTACTTCTTGGATGACCTGATATAAAGCCATTTTTCAATGGAATAATCTCGCAGAAAGCATCAGATCTCTGGAAAATATCAAAAGGTTTTTCCTTGTCTCTGCGAAATTACATTGCAAATCACCCTGATCTCCATAATGAATCTAAATCCTATCATTAAATTGTTGTTGCAAGCATGCTGCTAACAATGGTGCTTCTGTTATTACCATCTTATTTGCTTTTACATATTTCATATGTTTCATTCCTTTTCTTACATCTGATAGGGGGAATCTCCGTACAACCAACATGTTCAGATTCCTCCTGGTGTATTGCATTTTCATATAACTCTAAGTTTTAAATGTGTGCAATAAAATAATTGTAAATTGTAAGAATTGTAATTGTTGTAAACATACCCGTATCTCAACCAAATGTTCATACTACAGAAGTGGTTGCCTCGGTGGTAAAGTGGTCTAAGGCGCAGGCTTCTGACCATTCTTTCGAACTGAGACTGAGTCCCAAGGTGAGTCATGGGCATGGATGGTGTGCATGGCCACAAAAGTGCTGTATCTGTTTCTTCCCTGGAACAAGTGACCCGAAAATACTGTGTACATTGATCTACAGAGTTGGATAACGCAATAGAGTGTCTTACAAATCATCAGATTCTATCACAAAGAGAATGTGAACTCTTTTGTCCGGATAGTCAAAATGAATTTGTAGGAGATGGCTACTCCGTAGGGTTAAGATTGCAGTGCGCAGGGAGAAAACGGTAGTGATGGACATTTTTATTAAACAACTCACCACTCGTATCGACTCCAATAAAAGTAATTTCTGAGCTCACTCTCTGACTCCTTACGGGCAATAAAAAATCTTCCACATGCACCACATTATCTTAGCAGAAACGGCGCATTAATCATATTGAATCGATGCTACTCTGTTAGCTTCACAGATATTCCCAATGCATATTTAAAATCATATAGAATGCCACAGAGCCGTATTTAAACAAAAAATTTTATAATCTTCGCATATGTCTCTCAAGTTACATACTTCCTGTTATTTAAAATTGCTCAGATTACACAGTTTTAAGCAGTTTTAATATAAATTGATATTGGTAATTAGTAATCAAAATTAAAAAATAGTAATGAATAATGAAAACAACAAATCAGATTTTGAAAATTTTTGAAGGTATTTTTTCCTAGTCCGTCCACCGCTAAGGCACTTTTCTACATCACTGCCGTGAGTAAATACTGAAAGACTGGAAAAAGTCATGTGGTTCGAGGAGTCGCAGTGCAACCTTGTTCTGTACCGAAAGTTTGGCAGGAACCCCATGAAGCTACCTTGCCATGTGAAACAACTCAAGGTTCTGAGAGTTTGGCAGAATGTAGCCAGCTTGCCTTGTAAACACAACTCAAGATTCTGGAGGTGGTATCATGGTGTGCGAAACGTTCTGTTGGTACGGAACGGATCATCTGATACTGCTGGAAAGTCGGGTGTTCTCCAAGTATTATTTAAACGTTGCTGGCCGTCCCCGTGGTGCAGTGGTTTAAGCGCTGGCTTATGACCGTTTGTCCGAGAAGGTCCGGGTTCGAATCCCGGTGGAGTATGGATGTTGTATTTGTCTTACGGCACTGGCTCCTTCTCTGGAACCAGGCCCTAAATTAGGGACGGGCGACTGCTTATAGCCCATTGAGTTGCTCATGGTGGTCGTTAAACTTCGATCCAAAAAAAAAAAATTGCTGTCGATCAACTCCATCCTGTAATGCTGGCTTTTTATCCAGCAGGTGACGGCTGTTTCATGGACCACAATGGTGATGTCCATTGCGCAAGATGTGTTCAGCGTTCCTCCGGTTGGGTGTTTTGGGGCTCTTCCACACAAAATTTTATTTTTGTTTCTCGGGATCGAAAACAAAACTACCAGTTTCGTTTCCCGTGACAGTTTCGCACACATTCTACACAGATTCTTCTTCATCCACGAGTTCAATAAAACTGCTGCCGGAATCACATTTGTTTGCTCCGGTGTTAGGAAATCCAGAACAAACTTCACACATACTTTTCCGCTCCCAAAATCGTCGTGTAAAACTGTTCGAATTTCTTTTTCTTTAGTAACGTTCGGCTCTGCACTCAATATTGCCAAAGCGATGGCGATTGCCCTGTTCGACCAACCCCCAAACTTCTTCAGTTGTGCTGCTGTTATGCTTGGTTGATGAACGTCAACTCCGTTCGTGATGTCTTGCAAGATTTCTCAACCTTCCTGAAATCTAAAAAAAAAAAAAAAAACTCACAAAAGTTTTTTGAACGCAGGAAACTGCATTTTCCTTCATATTTCGTTCTTTTTGGAGAATCGAAAACTATCGATAGTCGTAACCTTTCTTATTGTTTGGAGTATCGGAAGCTATTGATAGTGTCCACCTCTACCAATTTTGCCCATCAAAAAACAAAACTTAGTCACGGCTCTTTGCTCTGTCGGGAAATTCTGACACGCCACTTCATCATAGTAAACGGTTTGTAGAGGTGGAGGTACTATCGCTGGCACTATCAATAGTATCGACAGTTTTGTCCAACTCATTACATCGATAGTTTTACGAAGTTTTTTTCTGGATCGAAATATGTAAATACATATATATATATCATGACAATGAAACTAAAGTTAACTGTAACCTAAAGAGTAAAAGGTGAGGGTATGCGAATTTTGCACTCTGTTGTTCTTCACGTTAATTCAAGCTCAAAGCGAAAGTGTTCGTTTCAGTCAGATAAAGACAAAGTCAAAGTCAAAAGCGTTGTTCTTGTTGTTCCTACTGGAAGTTTAAACGTGCGTCATGTGCTGAAACAGTTATTTGGTCAACGTAAATAAAAATAATGGTTGTAAACGTGAAATATCTTTTGTGCAGCATTGTTTTTCTTTTGATAAGGATAAGGTATACACAAAATGTAACCTCTGCGGGAAGAGCCACAGAACATTGGGCAATGCCAATACGTCAAATTTTAGATATCATTTAAAATGACAGCATCCAACTGCTTTTTTTTCGAAGAATCCGTTAAAAGTAAGTCTGACTACCTCAAACCCCATCTTTTCTGATCAGGTAAAAAAATTGGAAAAGACACACACACACACACAAGGAGGTTTTAAAAACATTTTGATTTGCTATTTTTCTTGTCCAATATATTTTATAAAACTGTTATTACTAATCATTATCATCATCATTGTCAACCATTATCAATCCACTGCTGGCCGAATGTTTCCCCAAGTTTCCTCCACAACGGTCTGTCTTGTGCCAGTCTCCTCCATATCGCTCCCGCATACTTTAAAAGTTCATTCACCCCATGTCCCATGTGGTCTTTTTCTGGGTCTTTTCCTGTCCCTTGGAATCCAATCTAAAATTTCGGCTGTCCATCGATGGTCTGTCCTTCTTGCAGTATGCCCAGCCCATTGCCATTTCAGGGATTTAACTCTGATCATGATGTCTTCCACTCTTGTCATTTTTCGGATCCACGAGTTCCTCTTCTTATCTCTCCTGGTTACACCAAGCATGCACCTCTCCATGCTGCTTTGAGTTGCCTGCAGCCTTTGTATGTCTCTTTTAGTTAAGGTCCACGTCTCTGCACCATACGTAAGCAATGGAAGGATGCATTCATCAAACACTTTTCTTTTAAGACATAATGGCATATTGCTCTTCAAAATTATGCTGTTTCTTCTAAAAGCTCTCCAGGCAAGTTTTGTACGCCGATTAATTTCTTCATCAATGTGATCCTCACTTGATATCTGCTGTCCAAGATAAACATACGTGTCTGTTATCTCCAGCTTTTCTCCATCAATCGATAAATCTTTATTTTGTGTAAAATCATTGAACATCACTTTTGACTTCTGGAAGTTCATATTTAATCCCACTTCTTTACTCTTGTCAGCAAGTTCTTGGATCATACTCTGCAGCTCTGATGGGGTAGTTGCAAAAATGATTATGTCATCAGCAAAACGAAGGTGGGTTAGATAATCTCTATTAATCTTTATCCCTTTGTTTTCCCAGTTCAGTGATTGAAAGACATTTTCCAATGTGGCATTAAAGAGCTTCGGAGATATGGTGTCACCTTGTCTCACTCCCTTTCCAATTTTTATGTGTGTTGTATTTTCAAACAGCCGAATCTTTGCACTTGCATTTTCATAGATGTTATTAATAATATTAATGTATGCATCTTCAATAACGCAGGATTTTAGAGCCATTGTAACTGCTGATGGTTTCACCGAATCAAAGGCTTTTTCATAATCGATAAAAGTAATGCACAATGGAAGTTTATATTCCCTCGCTCTTTTAATTAGTTCTCTCAGTACCTGGATATGATCTATTGTGCTGTAGCCACTCCTGAATCCAGCTTGTTCTCTCGGTTGAGCCATGTCCAGTGTTACCTTCAAGCGGTGTGAAAGAACTTTAGTGAAGATTTTATAAACCACTGATAGGAGGCTGATAGGTCTGTAGTTCCTGAGATCTTCAATGTCACCTTTTTTATGTAGCAGGATCATTATAGCGTTGTTCCAATCCTCAGGAATCTTCCCTTCATTAAGGCATCGAGTGAAAATTTGGGCGACTACTGTTTCGATTTCTCCACTTGCTTCTTGTATGATGTTTACAGTAATTCCATCTTCTCCTGGAGCTTTTCCCCGCTTCATGTTCTTGATTGCATGTGCAACTTCTGCTGGGAGAACAGGAAGAGCTCTGGTACTGGTACCTTTCATGATGTCTGGAGTACATGTATCATCCCTTTCATATAATTTGGAGTAGAAATCTTTCACTCTTGTCAAAATTTCGCCTCTATTTCTTGTTATAGAACCATCTTCTTTTCTCAGTGCCATAATCTGTTTTTTTCCCTTACTGAGATGTCCCTTTGCTATCTTTAGGCTTTGGTTGTTTTCAATTGCTTTCCTCACTAGTTCACAGTTGAATTTCTTTACGTCTTCAGTGATACTTTTTCGTACTGTCTTGCATAGCTCTATATATTCCACTTTGGAAGTCACATCTTTGCATCAACATTTTGGTTTTTCCTGATAATTTGTTCACATGCAACTTGTTCTTAGACTCAGCTAATTTTGTTGCTGTTTCCATAAGAGCTTTGGTTACTTTTCTGTTAACTTCAGAAATATCCACTTCTTCCGATGTTAGGCCTTCTGAAGCAGAGAATGTGTTCTTCAGTTCCAACTTGAAAGTCATATGGTGTTTTTTAAGGTTGGTTATGTCAATACATTTTGTTTGTCTTATGAGCTTGCCACGTTCAAGTTTAGTGTTGAGGTGCATCTTACATTTCAACAATCTATGGTCACTACCTGTGTTGAATTTGTTTAGCACACTGCAGTCTTCTATGACGAATTTTTGTTACACATAATAAAATCAATTTCACTTGTCGTCCCATTTGGATGTCTCCATGTCCATTTCCTGTGTGGCTTTTTCTTGAAAAAGGAGTTCAAGATGAAGAACCCTTCTGCCTCTGCAAACTGAACGAGAGCATTTCCACGCTGGTTTCTGTTGCCATGACCGAATTTACCTACTGAAGTTTCATTCTGTTGCCGTTGCCCTATTTTTGCATTGAAATCTCCCATAATTATTTTCAAGTGCTGCTTACCTTTATTATTTAGATGACAAATTTCCTCATAAAATTCTTCAATTTCTTCTTCAGGATGACTTGTGGTGGGTGCATAAGTTTGAATAATCTGAGCCTGGTATCTTTTCGAGAGTTGGATAACGAGTCGTGCAGCTCTGTCAGAGGAACTTGCAACTTCTACAACTTTATCACTTTTATTTAAATCGCTTAATTTGAGCAGTTTTCATAAAGAAATGTAATGGTGTTTTTTCGTCACATCCTAAAGATAAGCAGAGTTTTTTGAAGTAACTCTCTTTCATTTCACACGAATTCAAATGTTCCGTGTGGTTATTATTTGAATCACACTGAATATATGAAACCACGTAATATAGTTACACTAAATAAATGTAACTAACATTGTTACATCTATTCAGTATGACTAATACGCCTTTTTCCTAAGATTCTGAGGTAAATGAAGGAGATACTTGTTGCATTATCCTTAAGGAATCAAAAAAGGGTAGGTCAATAAAAATATTTTTCCCACGAATAAAACTCTTATATACTTAGGACTATAATTTCTCACAACAGTTTTTTTCTCTGAGTAACGAAATAATTTTGATGATTTCCGTCTAGGATTTTATATTCTCTTTACGCCATCCCGGTGCCCAAGTAGTGAGTGGAGTCGGTTTCTGGTTAGTGGTCAGGGCTCCGGAGGAAGCCTATGGGGTGAGTCTCCCCGGCCCTAAATCAAGGATTGCCAACGGCACATAGCCCTGATAGTAGCTCACGGTGAAAGTTGTGCCCTGACAAAAACAGAATTGTCTTTACCCTTATGATCCGTGAGATGTCCTGTTGTGTGATCCGAAGATATAATTTCATCCTTGCAATAATTTTAATTATCATATAAAACACAATATTCGCTATTTTCGAATATATGGTCGTCTAAAAAATTTCTTTACTCATCTTCTACAACCACATAACTACGAAAAGTACCTTAGAGCCGCTAAGCCTATAAAAATAGGGCCTTAGCGCAGATAAGCCTATAAAAACAGTGCCTTAGCGCCGCTGAGCGTATAAAAATAGTGCCTTAGCGCCGATAAACTTATAAAAATAGTGCCTTAGCGCAGCTGAGCCTATAAAAATAGTGCCTTAGCGCCGCTAAGCGTATAAAAATAATGCCTTAGCGGCGATAAGCCTATAAAAATAGTTCCTTAGCGCCGCTAAGCCTATAAAAATAGTGCCTTAGCGCCGCTGAGCCTATGAAAATTGGCGTCTTAGCGCCGAAAAGCGTATAAAAATAGTGCCTGAGCGCCGATAAGCGTATAAAAATAGTGCCTTAGCGCAGCTGAGCCTATAAAAATAGTGCCTTAGCGCCGCTAAGCCTATAAAAATAATGCCTTAGCGGCGATAAGCCTATAAAAATAGTTCCTTAGCGCCGCTAAGCCTATAAAAATAGTGCCTTAGCGCCGCTGAGCCTATGAAAATTGGCGTCTTAGCGCCGAAAAGCGTATAAAAATAGTGCCTGAGCGCCGATAAGCGTATAAAAAATAGTGCCTTAGCGCCGCTGAGCCTATAAAAATGGTGTCATAGCGCCGATAAGCGTATAAAAATAGTGCCTTAGCGCCGCTGAGCCTATAAAAATAGTGCCTCAGTGCCGATAAGCCTATAAAAATAGGACCTTAGCGCGATAAGCCTATAAAAATAGTGCCTTAGCGCAGCTGAGCCTATAAAAATAGTGCCTTAGCGCCGCTAAGCCTATGAAAATAGTGCCTTAGAGGCGATAAGCCTATAAAAATAGTGCCTTAGCGCCGCTGAGCCTATGAAAATTGGCGCCTTAGCGCCGAAAAGCGTATAAAAATAGCGCCTTAGCGCCGATAAGCGTATAAAAATAGTGCCTTAGCGCCGATAACAATAGTGCCTTAGCGCCGCTGAGCCTATAAAAATGGTGCCATAGCGCCAATAAGCGTATAAAAATAGTGCTTTAGCGCCGCTGAGCCTCTAAAAATAGTGCCTTAGTGTCGATAAGCCTATAAAAATAGGACCTTAGCGCGATAAGCCTATAAAAATAGTGCCTTAGCGCCACTAAGCCTATAAAAAGAGTGCCTTAGCGCCGCTGAGCCTATAACAATGATGCCTTAGTGCCGATAAGCCTATAAAAATAGTGCCTTTGCGCCGCTGAGCCTATAAAAATAGTGCCTTAACGCCACTGAGCCTATAAAAATGGTGCCTTAGCGCCGATAAGCCTATAAAAATAGTGCATTAGCGCCGATAAGCCTATAAAAAGAGTGCCTTAGTGCCGATAAGCCTATAAAAATAGTGCCTTAGCGCCGCTGAGCCTATAAAAATAGTGCCTTAACGCCGCTGAGCCTATAAAAATGGTGCCTTAGCGCCAATAAGCGTACAAAAATAGTGCCTTAGCGACGCTAAGACTATAAAAATAATGCCTTAGTGCCGCTGAGCCTATAAAAATAGTGCCTTAGCGCCGATAAGCCTATAAAAATAGTGCCTTAGCGCCGATAAGCCTATAAAAATAGTACCTTAACGCCAATAAGCTGAGCTAAGACCAGTGGCGTACCGGAAACACTCGGGGCCCTTCCGCGAAAAAGAACTTTAGAGGCCCTTTTGCGAAATGTTTTTGCTTTCAATTACTGAACATTTTTAGCCCGTATTATTCGCAAGGTTTAACGGGCGTTTTAGTAAATCAAATTCTTTGGAACCTGCAAGTATTTTTCATAAAACCAAAATTATTACTTTATTGCGTGGTACACAAATGTGCTGCACTTTGTGATTAAAATGTTTGCCGCACTTTCATACGGATACAAAGTACTCCAAAACACTTACGCCAAAGTTAATCATATCATGAAAATTTTATTCTTTTAGATAATTATATAAAAGTCCAGCCTCTTATAAATGCCTCACGATCACACACACAAAACATATAGCTGCCGTGTGACAGTGCCTAATGACCTTTTCCGGTTTATTAGAAATTACATAAGTAAGCAAATAAAAAGAAACAATTAAGAATTGTGGCACAAAACACGTAAAACTATTTAAGTTATTTGCTCTTGAATATAAAAAACATATTTAACATTATACCACAATGTTTTCTACAGAAGAATTTTTTTTTCTCTTGACTCTCTCATAGAAAAAGATGACTCTGCTTCTTCGTTTCAGAGAAGAACATCGTTTAGTTCATAATATTCTGAAGGATGAGTAGTTATGTGCAAATAATGCACTTTATCGTCACTGCTAATAAAAATTCCGCTCATTGAATTGATATTTCTTGCACACATTGTTGTTAATATACATGCATAGAAACTTTTGCTATGGTCGTGAAAAGGGTCCCTAAGGCCAGGGACCGACTTAGACAGTCTGGGGCCCTGGGGAAGAGGCTTTTAACCCCTCCCCCTCCCGCAGAACGGATTAGGCCATGCCTCCTTCCATTACAAAGCGACAATAATTGGTTCCACCCTATACGTTCTTATGCTCGGACCAGGCACATAGTTATTATTGGCTGATTAATACATTAATTTGCCAGCAATATGGTGTTCTATTTATTTGTAGAAATTATAATTGTCATTTCCATGTGTTTCAACGTGCAGCCATGGAGTTACCATTTTAACTTTTTCGGTGGATGAACGTTGGGAATTAGTTAGATGCAAAGTAAGTAATATGTAACTATATTTTAGGGGTCCTCAAAGATCGGAGCACAGGGCACGTGCCCGAATGTTCTACCGTAAATCAGGCCGTGCTCAAGTCCTCTGGGAGCGCTGCATTCCCGTCATCCAGTTTTTATGAACTAAAGCAACGAAAATGTTTTCAGAAGTTTCACTTATTTACTGAAAAAAGAAGCAAAACTTGCTTTTAGTTTTAATACTTCATTCAAAGCTGTCTGAATTCTTAGTTATTTCTTTAACCAGTTTTGGCATGAAGTTTCCGCAAAAAGCTT
Organism: Macrothele yani; assembly: GCA_039090855.1. NCBI lineage: Eukaryota > Metazoa > Arthropoda > Arachnida > Araneae > Macrothelidae > Macrothele > Macrothele yani. Next base: position 126,393,598 of record CM077002.1, read on the forward strand.
TGTAAAATCTTTCTGCTGAGGTCAGAGGCCCTCTTAGCTGTGAGCCCCCCCCCCCCGGCTAAGGCATCCCTGCTCAGCGTCCGCCATAAGGACACGAGCCAAACTTGCTTATGTGACACACGATGCCTAATAGTAAGTAGTTTCCGCATTGCCCTACAGATGGCGTTACCAATACTTCGCACACCTGTCTATCTATAATACTTGTAAAGGCCAAAAATTAAACTGCAGAAATGTGCCTCTTCTCTCTAGGGTATCTCCTGTCTGAATGACCAGGCCGGATGGAACTTTTGCGGGACACGGGGTGAAATTTTATAGCGGGTCCGGAAGCAAAATAAATCTCATATTTTAATAAAGTCGTTACGTGAAAAATGTCGTGCGTAAAGAACACACGCGAAAACTATCGTAATGGAAAAAATCTCTCAAAGAATTATTTGCTTTAAGCCTTAGAAAAAGACCGTAATAGAGAAAGGATTCAGGTTGTATTGCAATTCTTGTAAAACCTCTCTCAATAAAATGATAAAAAGATAGCTTCAACTAATCTGCGTATCGAATGTTTTTGCGTAGCGAATAACAAGGATCCTTATAAAATAAATTCTCATAAGTGGTTTGTTCCTGTTACATGTTTTAGTGACTGCTTTTCGATTCAAGTCAGAGTAACTGACAAATTAGATACTTTTTTTAAACATGTACAGTATATGCTTTCATAAATGAAAATGACGTTTATTTTTAAAGATCCAGTATTGTTTTTAATGTCACTGAACAATTGGCCTCCATATATACTTTAATTTAAGTATGTGGTTTACACACAAATTGGTGAATATAAGAAAGTAGGGAGCCGCAAAATGATGAAATTTAATTTACCATTTCATGAATGCGGAAAAGATTAATGTGGTTAAAATCATTTTAAAATGATTATTTATATGGTTAAATAATCATTTGAAATGTTGAAATCTCAGTATCTGTAAAGCGAAGGGGAGCATAAAGAAATTTTTTCGGAGTGCCGACGAAAAATGGAAGTCTTTTAAATCTACCAGAACAAAATTAAAGTCAATGAAAACTGGAAGGAAAAAGTAAAGCATTTTTTTCTAATGTAAGCTGGTGCATTTTTTTTATTAAATTAAGGCATATTTTTCTAAAGTAAGTATCATTTTAACCAAACATTTAAAAAAGTGAAACACTTTCTGAGGGCAAAGGACCCGTTACCTCCCCCTATAAATACGCTCCTGAAAGGGCGGTAACGTATTTGAAAGTGAGGTAATTGGTCGGACACACACAAAAAAAACTTTATGAACAATAACTTTTCAAGTGCCTAGCTTCCCAAAACTTAAAAATAATAATAGTTAATAAATATGAAAAATCTGTTGAAATTTTTTTTTTTAATTTCCTGAAGTGCGGGGCCCCGTGAAGGCGCGGGGCCTGGGGCGACCTCCCTTTCCCGGTTACCCTGATCATTCAGCCGGCCCTGTCAGTGACCAATAGCTGCAGCGTTTTATTTCTATTATTCTGATAGCACGTTTCTTTGAATGCTCAATTACTTTCAGAAAATGAAAAATGTTGGTCATGGTCTTGGAAGGTTGACCACATGCAGCCACTATGCCGTATATCTGTGGTCAGTGCCGAGCTGCCGGTAACAGTAAATCCTAAAATCCCTTCGTCCAACCCTACCCTAAAGGGCTTAGAACCTCTAAAGCTAGGGGGTCATACCAGCCCATACTATGGTTAGATGGCTTCACAAGGACAAGTTTGCCTTACCTTTATCTCAGTGGAATGTAAAGACAGTGAAAAATATCGAGTAATTGTGAAATCTGTGCTGTATGGCCAGATTAAGGATATAAAGCCTGAATATGTGGGAAAGCAAAACGTTTACAATTTTTTTTAAAGGAGCGCTCAGCAGGGAAGAAAATTGAAACAAACTGAGACATAGCAGATAACAAAATAGCACTACTAACACGGATACTACAAACAAAAAAAAAAGCAAAGAAAAAAAAACTGGGCTCTGGAGGGAGTTTTAACCCTTAAAAGCCGTATCCTGGTTAAGCTCCTGCAGACAGTGAATATTTTGCAACGCACTATGTGAACGTATTAATAAATTCTAATCATGAAGCTAAGGAATGAAATCCATATTTTTGAAAAACAGCAGCGTGTGAGGGCGCCACTTACTAGTGAGTATTCTGATATGTTTTTTTTTTTTTTTTTGTTTTTTTAATTTGGGATTTTAACGACCACCGTGATCAACTCGATGGGCTAAAAGTCGTCGTCTGTACCTAATTTAGAGCTACTGGTTCCAGGGAAGGGAGAGGGCCAGCGCCGTAAGACAAACACAACATCCATGCCTCGCAGGGATTCGAACCCGGACCCATCAAGGAACGAATGGTCATTAACCGGCGCTTAGATCGGCTCTGACGTGTTTGCAGATGCCTGTACTTAGGAATAACCAATGATTCCTATAAGTCTCACGCTAGAGAGTGATTTTGTCGTTCGTCTCAATTCATTATCTCTCCATTTACGGAATAACTTGTGCTCGTTGGAATTCGTCAAAAAAACCCTCCAGAATGTCATTACCGAAACTTGCGAAATGATGGAAATCGCACGCGTAGGGGTGTCTATTCACCATTCACAAGCTTTGTGTTAGAGGTTCTGTCACTTTGAAGAAGGGCACTGGGAAACAAAAATCATTCTGTAAGCCTTCAACTAACAGAAACAATGCGCAGATAGATAAAGTGTTATTTTTTTTTCGTTTGATAGAGCACTGACCGTTAAATGATTGGCTGATGTACCAGGAAATTCTTTTGGCTGAATCTATAGTTCTATTTTGACTAAAAGAAATAGAATGTATCTCATATCAAATTTGTTTTTTGTTTTTTTTTAGGTTTAACGACCACTGTGAGCAACTCAATGGGCTATAAGCAGTCGCCTGTCCCTAATTTAGGGTCACTGGTTCCAGGGAAGGGAGAGAGCAAGTGTCGTAAGACAAACACAACATCCATGCCTCACCGGGATTCGAACCCGGACCCCTTTCGGACGAATGATCAGAAGCCATCGCTTAGACCACTGCGCCACCGGGGCGGCATATCAAATTTCGACATACTACTGCTAACCGGAAAACCCGAAAATATTCGTCCGAATGGCCCGGGTTCGAATCCTATACCCTCTCGGAGAAATTGTCTCAGGGCTCTGGCTCCCGCCCTTCCCTGGAACCAGTGGCCCTAAATTAGTGACGGGCGACTTATAGTCCATTGAGTTGCTCATGGTGGTCGTTAAACCCCCAAACAAAAACAAAAAAATAAAAAAAAAAGCTCGGGGCTTTGCCTGTAGTTTTCATCAGTGCATAAATAGCAGAACACATTTTAAAAAGCAACATAACGGATGATACAGTATTCAGGTAACATTTGAACGCTCAAAGGAGCAATTCATTAATTTAAAAACATGTTTACATTGGTTTTAAAAATCAAAGTCTGGAAGGCATTCTCAGCGATGAAAAGGAAAACACGTCACAGCATGTAGAGACGTTTGGTTATGTAAAGAGGCACAATCATAAGGGTGATAAACATTTTATAACAATAGACAAATATGTACACATTTTGCATATACAGTGTCATTTGGCATGCAAAGAGACACAATCGTTAGGGTAATAAACATTCTATGACGACCGACAAATATGAACAAATATTGCATATATAGTATCCTTTGGCATATAAAGAGACACAATCATAAGGGTAATAAACATTTTAAAACAATAGACAAATATGTACAAATTTTGCGTATACAGTGTCATCTGGCATGTAAAGAGACACAATCATAAGGGTGATAAACATTTTATAACAATAGACAAATATGTACCCACTTTGCGTATAAAGTGTCATTTGGCATGTAAAGAGACACAATCATAAGGGTAATAAACATTTTAAAACAATAGACAAATATGTACAAATTTTGCGTATAAAGTGTCATTTGGCATATAAAGAGACACAATCATAAGGGTAATAAACATTTTATAACAATAGACAAATATGTACCCATTTTGCGTATAAAGTGTCATTTGGCATGTAAAGAGACACAATCATAAGGGTAATAAACATTTTAAAACAATAGACGAATATGCAAAAATTTTGCGTATACAGTGTCACATCCGCAAATACCACCAAGGTGAGTTGTAATAATGCAACCTAAAAATGTCTTAATAAGGAATCTGATCACTTCATATGGACTGACAACAAAGATACATACTAATCACCAGGTTATTGATGAATTCTGTAGCCAAAGAATTACAATCCTCGATGAGGGTGGTGAGTAGCTCGGAAAGGTTTCTGGCAGAGGATTGACAAGCTGCTACGTGCCGTCCCAGAGCATAGCAGGTGTGCTGTGCAGAGTTCAGGCCCGGAGACCTTTCTGGCCAGTCCATATGCCAAATATTCTCGCTCTGCAGCAAATCATCGACAAACTTACCTTGTGCGGTCAAGGGTTATCATCCATTAAAAGGTACTGAGAACCAACAGCTTTCCGAAAAAAAAGTCCAACATGGGGCTCTAGGATCAGGCTCCTATAGTGCTCAACATTCCCATTGCCTCCTGCGAACACGCGCACTAGTGTGAGGCCGTTGAATATAAAGCCACCCACACGAGAAGACCACCGTCTTCGAAGGAGTCTCGCAAGAAGGACGTTTGCAGGGTCATTACAGATTTTACCTCCCCGGTGGCGCAGTGGTCTAAGAACAGGCTCATGACCACTTGTCCGAGATGGGTCCGGGTTCGAATTCCGTTGAGAGATGGATGTTTTGTTTGTCTTACGGCACTGGCTCTCTCCCTTCGCTTGAACCATTGGCCCTAAATCCGGGACAGGCGATTGATTATAGCCCATTGCGTTGCTCACGGTGATCGTCAAGCCCACAATACAAAAAAAAATTCAATTCAGGTTCCCTGTTCCCCTCAGATGAAATGCCGACGAGAATACGTTTGCAGTCGGAATCTCGACTCGTCTGTAAAAAGAACACCGGCCCACTCGTCTGGATTCCAGGGAACATGTTGCCTGCAGCTGTTCATGCGAACCAACCTGTGTGCTGCGGTTAGCGGGACAAGAGACGTAAGTTTCCTGGCAGAGAGGCCCATTCCATTAAGGTGGTTCCAGCTAAAACCGTTGCCTTATGTTTGTAATGGTAAAACTTTTTTACACATTTCCTTTGCAATTATTGTATTCCCAAACACGAAAATTTTCACATCGATAAAACTAACTTTAAGTTATACTATGGGATGCTTAATACTTGCTAAAACATAACCATATTTATATTAAAAATCAATCATTTTTCTTTGAGTAATGTTCAGACTTGTTAATAGATGGCGCTACCTGTACATGGATGACGTCAGTAGACAAACAAATATTTGATTGCTTAATTATGGTTATGTTTTAGCAAGTATTAAGTATCCCATGCTATAACCTAAAGTTAGTTTTATCGTTGTGCAAAGTTTCACCCTTGAGAAAAGAAAATATGTAAAGAAGTTTTACTAGCCGCCCCGGGTGGCGCAGTGGTCTAAGCGATGGCTTCTGATCATTTGTCCGCAAAAGGTCAGGGTTCGAATCCCGGTGAGGCATGGATGCTGTGTTTGTCTTACGGCACTGGATCTCTCCCTTACCTGGAACCAGTGACCCTAAATTAGCGATGGGCGACTGCTTATAGCCCATTGAGTTGCTCACGGTGGTCGTTAAACCTCCAAAAAAAAAAAGAAGTTTTACCATGGAAAACATAAGGCAGATATTTTAGGTAGAACCACCTTAAACCTTCGATGCCGCCCCAGTAGCGCAGTGGTCTAAGCGATGGCCTCTGATCATTCGTCCAAAAGGGGTCCGGGTTCGAATCCCGGTGAGGCATGGATGTTGTGTTTGTCTTACGACACTTGCTCTCTCCCTTCCCTGGAACCAGTGACCCTAAATTAGGGACGGGCGACTGCTTATAGCCCATTGAGTTGCTCACAGTGGTCGTTAAACCTCCAATCCAAAGAAAAAAAAAAAAAACCTTCGATATATCGTTTGCTTTCATACCGTAATCAAAGTAGCAGTGAAAGCTCCGAAGACAATTACAGGCTGAGTAGGACCTATGACGCCGTGAGGTTAAAGCAACATAAAGGTCCTCAAGAGGTGTCGTACGCCTAAGACGATCTTGGCCAAGCTTGCGGGATAACTTACCAGTGCTATTTAATTGCTACCATAGCAGTGAAATCACTCTGGGGTTGATATTCAAGTCCCTTGCGACTCGGGTCTGAGACTACGCTGTTTCCAGTCGTTTTACTGCTCGTCACAGTACAGCGTCGAATACACCTGCATGAGACACAAGGAAAGCATTTTCAACCACGGAAAACTCCTCTTACACCTGCTGGAGACGAGAAATGCCGCTGCCGTTCCCCGTTGCCTTTAAGTGTGTAATGGAATTTGCACATTGGACAGCATTTTGCTCACTGATATGCAAATTTCACTGCGGGCATATGTTTCTCGTATGCCTTTGCATATGTCCTGTAAGCATCGAAAAAATAACGACCAAAGACTAAATAGTGGCCTGCCACAGCGCATGGGAACCGTGCATCGAGGAGGACATATCAAGAGCAAAGCTCGCATCATTCAGGGACAATTGTAATAGCGGGTTGCTGTTGCATTAAAATCCACGGGCTGTGAGTGTGCCTCGACATCGAATCCGAGCATTGACGAGCAGTTGAGAGAGTTTGAGAGCGGTCGGTTAGTCATGTCGCCGTATCGCCAGTCATTTGGGTTAGAGCGACGCAGTAATCGGGCGGTGGTGGAGCCAATGGATCAAGGAGGGCACAACCCGGCGGCACGCTGGCAGTGGACGGCCAGGACAAAAACAGAACACGCAAAGATCGAGCGATTGTGAGGACCGCAAGAACAGAACCGAATTCGTCGCTCTCAACAATCCTTGGGCACGTTGCGTAATCCTCAAGTACGGAAATGGCTTCTCAGACCGTTGACAGACGACTTGTGGCATGGAGTCTACATTCGCGTAGGCCACGCCGCCGTCTACCACTGACCAGCGAGCATCGCCAGCCCCGATTGCCGTGGTGTTGGGCCTAATCAACGTGGGATAGTGCCCAGTGGCGTCAGGTTGTCTTCAGTGATGAGTCACGGTTTGAACTTGGCGCCAACGACCAGCGCATGCGTGTCTGAAGAACCGGCCAGCGCACGGATCCTGCTTTTACCGTGGAACGGCACATGGCTCGAACACAAAGAGGGACTGTCTGGGGAGACATTTGCTACGATATCCGAACGACCTTGGTAGTCCTCCGTACCACCGTCAAGGCTCAACGGTACGTCAACGACATTCCTGTCGCAGAATCACCGTCAAGGCTCAACGGTACGTCAGCGACATTATGATGCCATTCCTGTCGCAGCATCACCGAGACATTTTCAACAGGATAATGCCCGGGCACACACTGCTTGGCTCTTCCAGTCCTACCGCCGTAATGTCGACACCTTCCATGGCCAGCCGACATCTCTAAATCGAACAGGTTCGGGGAATAATGGGACACCACCTACACCCAGAATGTCGGCGAACTGGCCTGCCATGTGGACACCATCTGGCCTGCTATACCTCAGGCCTTTATCCGTGAACTACATGCATCAATGCCACGCCGAATAACCGCTTGTATCCGAGCCAGATGTGGCACAACAACATACTGACTTGTTCCACCCGTGTACTTGTTTTGCCGGAATAAATGGCCCAACTGCTCTGGTGTTGCAACCATTTCCTTCCTTACACATGCACGAGTACACATTGCGCATATCAATTTTTATCTCGGTTGCATTATTCCTTCCTTCCGGGTTCTTCCTTTTTTGTTTTTTGAGCAACGAGTAGTTTGCCGCTGTAGGCTTCGCTTCCTCTGAACACAGTTGTAGCTCAGTTAGCTAATGCACGGTCAATACGCGACTGTTGTGGGTTCCAATCCCGTAACCAACACTCCAGCTCTTTAGACTTCTACCACACCACCCAATCTAGTGTATTTTGGATTGCAAGCCTCGTGGCCCTACGTGCGCTGCTGCCCTATGAAGATATTCTCTTCGCGATCTTTTATATATATTTATATATATATATATATATATATATACACACACAGTCGAGTCACATTATTGTGACTACCTCCTACTATTGATATCAACAGTGCGTAGCCAATGAATGAAGGTACACGTTGTGGACTGGCTTGGGGGATATATAGGATGTGTTGCAGACACACTAAAAACATATCACTCGTTGCTGTCATGGATAAAAGGGGCGTTTTTTTAGATTTCCAAAAGAGTATTTATCGGTTTTCCAGCCAAGAGTCGCAGTATTTCTGAAACAGCGCAATTTGGGAACTGCTCGAGTGCTGCTGTGGTTAAAGTGTATCGTGATTGGAGAAATGGCACCATTGCGAATAAGCGACGTAAAAACTGCGGAGCACCACGTGCCATTGATGTGGGAGGTGAACGTCGGCTAAGATGGTGCGTGAGAGCCAATCAACACGCTACAATGCAGCACCTCATTGGCCGAATGAACCAGAGGGATACCGGAAGTATGTCTAAAATGACAGTTCAGCGAACCCTGCTGTGTGCAGGGCTCTGATGCAGACGGATGGTTATTGCACCTATGCAAACGAAGGTGCATTGTCAGAAAAGGCTTAAATTTGCACCGCAATATAGGAATTGGACCTTCTCCGATGGGTCACGTTTTCTGCTTCATCGAACGGATGGACGTTGGTGTATGAGGCGAGAAACATCGGAGAACAAACACTCTTCAACCATTGCTGGAAGAACACAAGCTGGTGGGGGCAGCGTTATTGTCTAGGGAATGTTTTCGTGGCATTCTCTGGGTCCACTCATACTTGTGGAGGACACTATGGACCGAATTCGTTATGAATCCATCCTTGCAGACCACGTACACCCATACATGCTGATTGTCATTGCTGGGGAGGATAGGGTCTTCCAACAGGGCAATGCGACATGTCACACAGCTAGAAATTCCCGAGAGTGGTTGGAAGAGCACAATGAAGACTTCAAAGTACTTCCCTGGCCCCATAATTCTCCAGACTTAAACCCAACTGAGCATCTGTGGGACCACCTCGATCGTGTTGTTCGCTCTATGGATCCTCTACCACGTACCCTGCAGCAGCTGTCAGATGCACTGCAGTCAGCATGGCTCCACATACACTGCTGGACAATTGCTAAGGACGGATGACAATAGCAACGATAGCAACCATAAAATGGAAGGCAGGAAAATGTGGAAATTAGCATAAGTGCGGGATACAGTAAGACGTGTTGTGCGTATGCAAATTTTGGATTGCCGAACTTGTTCGTGACGTCATAGCGCTGATAAGAGATATAAAGGATTGGACGCGTATTGGCCGTTGTTTTTCAAACGCAAAGTTGAAAGGGAAAGAATCAATTGATGAACTTGCAAGTTTCAGTATGTCTTCCCGACATCGCCTAGATGATTTTACGCGTGGCCGTATTATTGGCAAGATTGAAGAAGGGCGAAAAATAACAGATGTTGCCAGGGAGTTCGACGTCAGCCACAGTGTTGTTTCAAGGCTTTGGAAATCATTTCAAACAAATGGAGAGTGTAGCAAACGTCACGGGGGAGGTCGTGTTCGCAGTACGACACCTGCAGAAGATCGGTACATAGTGCTATCAACAAAAAGACACCGACGCAGCACAGCTAGTGAGGTAGCAAATCAGTTTATGGCTGCTACTGGCAAGCGGATCTCCCGAAAAACTGTCGCCAGACGTTTGCATGAAGGAGGACTATACGCCCGCCGTCCTGTTGTGTGCATCCCATTGTCCAGACGTCACCGTACCGCCCGTTTGCAATGGTGCCATCAACATCGCAATTGGACTGATAACGACTGGTCTACTGTCCTCTTCTCAGATGAGAGTAGACACAGTCTATCGTCTGATTGTCGACGACAACTGATCTGGCGTGATAGTGGTACTGCATATTGTCCAGCAAACATACAGGAAAGGTACCGATATCCGACATGTAGTGTCATGGTATGGGCTGGCATCATGATCATTGGCCGTACGTCCCTCTATGTGCTTCCAACTGGGACTATGACTGGCCAACGATACATTAATGATGTTCTGCTACCTCATGTTCGCATGTTCCGTGGTGCTGTCGGTGATAGATTCATTTTCATGGACGACAACGCAACATATCATCGAACAGTCGCTGTCCAGGAGTGTCTTGAGAGCAAGGATATTCAACGCTTCGTATGGCCAGCACGTTCTCCAGATCTGAATCCCATTGAAAATGTGTGGGATGCTTTGGGGAGGAGTCTTGCTGGTCGCCAATGCCCTCCAATAAACAAGGACACCCTCATCCGTGCACTGACAGAGGAATGGGATAAATTACCCCAACAGCTGCTTGATAATGTTGTGCAAAGCATGACACGACGTGTGGAATCTTGCATCGCCCTCCATGGTGGCCATATCCCGTACTGACATCTTATTCCGGAACGCCTGCGGACGGTAATTGCAGTTTTTTTACGTTTACGTATTCTGCACAAAATGGCCTGTTTGTCCCTTGAACACGTTCCAAAGCCTTCTGGATTTCAGAGCACAATAAATTGTCTTTCTTGTAATGTCCTGGCATTCTGACATTATTTTATTTCACTTGGCATCCAACCTCACCTACTTTTTTATGCGCTATATAGCCGTTTATGATCCGTCCTTAGCAATTGTCCAGCAGTGTATTTGTGAACACCTTCCAGAACCTTATCGAGTCACTCCTAGCCCGTCTGGCTGCTGTCCGCGCTGCACACGGTGGTTACTCTGGATATTAGCTGGTGGTCACAATAATATGACTCGACCGTGTATGTGTTACTGTTGTGTATATCTGACACTGGGTATTGTCTGCATCACAGTATTCAATCTTACATTCGACTTCTTACACAAATGAAGTAATTTCGGCAAAAGCACCTTAATACTTTTTAACTTTCCAAATTCTGAGGTCACGCATTATTGCAGTTCTATAAGAAACCGTGGACTTATTTTTTAAATATTGCGTGATTATTAAGAGTAATTAGATATATAACTACTAACAGTTTGGAATAGTTTCTTTTCTCGTTCTCTAACAGCACTAATAATAGCATCACCTTAAACACTTGATTAAAATTGACACTATTTTTCATAAAGGTAAGGTAAAAACACTATACCGAAGGCAAAATAATGTACGTGAAATTTACTTTTATCGTTTATCATGAGAATATTCTTTTACTGTAAAGGTTTGCATACAGAGTTAAAAACGTTTCCTTTTACTAATGTATCCACAGACTATTATTTTATTTCCATGTTACACGGATAATTTTTCTCGATTTAACACGCGGTTCTTTTAAAAGCATTTATTTGGTAATGCATACTTTCGATCTAGAGTCGTTTTCTTTTCAAGAGAGAAATTTCCAGTGTCTTACTGAAACGATTGCTACGTTATTTTATTTTAAATCTTCGAAGATTAGTCAATTTGCTTAGTTTTCTTTTTTCTTGGGTCTTTTCTCAAAAAAACGCGGAACATCTTAGTATTCTTGCTACGTAAATTAGAAGCTGAAGATTTATATTTAAGGTGGACGTCAAGTAAATTTGCTTCCCATACTTCCAATGGAAGAACTTCTGTACACATTTTCTCCACAATTAATGCGTTCCCAAGGATGAATATTTGAACATCGATTAAAATAGCTTCATTTTATAACTTGGAATACTTAATATTTTCTAAAACATAAGATAATTATGCAATCCAACATTTGTTTGTCTACTGACATCATCAAAGTACAGGTCGCGCCATCTTTTTTTCTGGTTTCAACACCACCAAAGGAAAAGTTATTGATTTTTAATATAATTATGGTTATGTTTTAGGAAATATTAAGTATTCCAAATTATAACATGAAGTTATTTTAATCGATGTTCAAATTTTCATCCTTGGGAACACACTAATTGTGAAGAAAATGTCCTTCAGTACCACATTCTGTTTACAAGGTGTATGTTATGTGTGGAATTGCACTTCCGTAGCGTAATTTCTGAGAAAAATTAAATGGCTTCAGATTGAAAACAAATACCAGGTTAGGAAAGGTAATCAAATGGACCAGGAACCTATGTTTATTGTTCTTTTGAAAGGGAGCAATTAATTAATGTAGGTTCGTTTCGGCCGAGACTGCTTTCAATGAGGATTTCTTCCGAGACATGGCGGAAATATTCCACCATTGGACATCGCTGGCGAGTCCCATTATGAATGTTGGGTTTGTACACTGTCAGCTGTCTTGTCAAGGATGCCGTTTTGAGAGCACCAAAAGCTTTGGAGGGGCGTCTTATTTTTGGGTTTGCAGAAGCTATCCTTTTTGGAACAGCAAGTGCTCTTGACGTGGGATGCCATTTCGTGAGCAAGAAGTTCTGTTGGCGTCAGATGCCCTTTTGGAAATAGCAAATGCTGTTTGCTGTCGATTTTCTTTTGGGAGTATCAAGTAATGTTGGCGAAGGATGCCCTTTTGGGAACCCAGAGTTCTGTTGGAGAAGATGCCCGTTTGGAAACACCAAGTGCTGTTAACAAAGGGTGCCCTTTTTGAGAAAACGAAGTGCTGTTGGTGGAGGGTACGCTTTCGGAATATCAACTGTTGTTGGCGGAGGATGCCTTTTTTGGGGGAAAACCCAATGCTATTTCCAGATGGCTCCCGTTTTGAAAAAACCAAGTGCTCTTGACAGTGGGTTCCCTTTTTGAGAAAGCCAAGTGCTCTTGACAGTGGTTTCCCTTTTTGGGAAAACCAAGTGCTCTTGACAGTGGGTTTCCTTTTGGGAAACCAAGTGATGTTGGCAGAGGATGCCATTTTTGGAAGTACCAAGTGCTGTTGGCGGAAGATGACCTTTTGGTAGCACCAAGTTCTGTTGGTAGAGGATGGCGTTTTGGGAAACCAATTGCTGTTGTCAGCGGAAGACCTTTTTTAAAAATACCGAGTGCTATTGGAAGAGTATGCCCTTTTTTCGGAAATGCCAAGTGCTGTTGGCATAGTATGCCCTTTTTCGGAAATGCCAAGTGCTGTTGGCATAGTATGCCCATTTTTGAGAAAAATGCTGTTGGCGGAGGATGTCCTTTTGGGAACATCGTGTAACATTATCGTCGGATGCCTTTTAGAAACACCAAGTGTTGTTGGTGGAAGATACCCTTTTGGAAATACCAAGTGCTGTTTCGAGGGGATGCCCTGTTTTCGGAAATACCAAGTGCTGTTGGCAGAGTACGACCTTTTTGGGGAAAATGATTTTGGCGGAGGATGTCCTTTTGGGAACACGATGTGACATTATCGTCGGATGCCTTATTTGTAAACACCAAGTGCTGTTGAAGGAGGATACCCTTTTGGAAACACCAAGTGATGTTGGTGGAGGATACCCTTTTGGAAATATCAAGTGCTGTTTCGGGAGGATGTCCTTTCAGGAATACCGAATACTGTCGGTATTTTCGGCCCTTAGATCGAGGGTTACTTACGGTGGACAATTGTATTGGTGCCTGTCGTGGACAATTAAAATTTTTTCACTCATAGGGTTTATGTCTTAGGTTCGGAAAAATTCATTAACAAACTTCAATGTAAATTTAAAAACACACTTCAGCTTTTTGACATTTTTGTTCGCGGAAAGCCTTAGGATCTACCATTCAAACAACTCTCCTCTATATTCTGAAATCCTGTGCATCTTACTCTTTCCTTTCTGACTTTCTTCATGTTTCCTCAGTGTTTCCCCACCATCTTTTTCTTGATCTCCTCAATCCTCTATTTGTTGGCACCTTTACATCTAGTTCTTTAAAACTGGGTTTCCTTATCTGCTCTTCACGCATTCCCTCTCCCCCTACACACACACACACACACACACACACACATCTCTCAGACGAATGCCTCTTGATTGTTCACTAATTTTTAACCCTAACCTCCATCTCGCTGCTTTCGTTGTTTACTGAGGCTGAGATCAATGCTGCAGTAGTGAGTCATTTCTTTTTCTATCATTTTTACGAACTACTAAAACATTTAAAAGTACACAGTATTGTGAAATCACTTATGACCATACTAACGGAGATACCTTGTAAACAGAATAAGATATATCGCTCTTTCTCAACTATCATAAATGTTTCTGAAACCTAAGAGAAACATTTTTTTCTGTTGCTGAAAACTCAAAAGTTTTAGGCATGTGTAACTCGATCCAATCTGAAAACAATTTTTTCAACAACCTTCTTCACAACCGACCAATATTTAGATCTATGCCACCTAGCGGTACAAATGCTGATTTGCGTTTTACCTCAGAGTAACTGACTTATCATAGTAAAGAACAAAAAGAACTAATTACTCGTTGTCCTGTTTAGTACGGAAATTTAATATTCATTTCGATGATCAAATATAAATGTAAGAGCATTTATCGGGGGTAGTGAAAGTAATAGGGTTAAAAGCCGTTGGTTTCCTCTTCATAAAGCATTACAGACTTTCAAGATCTTTTACAGACCAATAAAACTTCCATGAAATGTCTCAGACGAGAAAGCGTCAGATTGGGTGGCCAGTCCAATGCTGAGGAGAGGTTGAAATCGCGTAAATAGTTACCCGAAACGGGCTGTGATTTTTTATATCCATCCTCGCATGAGTGTTATAGACGAGAACAAACTCAGAGTGGGATGGACGGAAAAGAATCTAACCTACAACAGCCACCTATCATTCAAGCAGAAAACTGGAGATTGGCCAACTACATCATGCAAGCACGCCACTGGCGATTAGCCAACTGCACCACGCAAGCACGATGCTGGCGATTAGCCAAATGCGCCATGCAGAATGAGGCTGGCGATTACTGTTGTCTGTCGTAATCGCAAATAAATTACTATGAAACTCATTCTAAAAGCTGAAATGTGTACATGCTACATTGAAATTTTCTTAAGCAGTTAATTTTTATATTTATTCGGCCACTGATCACCAACTGTGCAATGGTATTGGTATTTCCTTCTTGACTAGACGCCATTCTTAAGTATGCCCATAATTTTAACCCATAAACCACCATTTGAATACATAACCAGTCCGATCACTTGCTCTTTCTTTTAAGATAAATGTATGGGACACGGATTTCGCAATACCCCTGCCAAAATATTTCTATGCTTTGTGTCAGCATATAGGTAAGGGAGTACGGTGGATAGTGCCTTACAATGGGTACTAATGCCTCTGAGATTGCAAGAGCA
Source organism: Macrothele yani (assembly GCA_039090855.1). NCBI lineage: Eukaryota > Metazoa > Arthropoda > Arachnida > Araneae > Macrothelidae > Macrothele > Macrothele yani. The sequence continues at coordinate 126,408,812 of CM077002.1, forward strand.
GGGCAGGCCCTATACCAGTGCCCGCGAGCTCCAAGTCCAAAGACCTGCGTCTAACTATAGTCAGCTTTAACTTAACTTATTATAGTTAGCTTTAATTTAATTTATTTCTACTTGGTCCAGCAGCACTTTTCTCACAAAAGATCTGAGAATTTTTCTAAGGTGTTACACACCAAGCGCCAAACTTTTTAAAAAAGAGATAACATGAAACGTCTTTTCTTTTTTTTCTGTTTTGTTTTTTTAAAGAAAAAACTTTTCACACTGCTATAAAGCTCACAAATGAAGTTAGGGATTATTATTCATATAAGTACCAAAATAATTATTCTTTCACTATAAAATTCCAGACAAATAGAATACAAAGGAGTGCGCCATTCCTCGACTGATCCACCCAGAAATGTTCCAGTCAGAGATGGAAACGGGTCACGGGTCTACCAGTCAATGGGTTGACAATTTTTTGCGAGTGCAACGGGTCAGGTCAAGATGTTCCTGACCCGATTTTGACCCGGTTTTACTCCCGTTTTACTTTTGAAAAGAGAACAATATATTCCAAAGAAAAATGCGCAAATATATTGTCGTCTCTTTCTTAAAGCAACGAATATTTCCACCGTCCGACGTCAGACACACCGACACCATATCGTAAAAAGATACATCCTTTGCGTTCTTTTAAAGCGCGATTGTCCAGGACAAGGTACAGGCAAACGCCATTTGCCTGCTTCTCATATGATTCACTCTCTCCGTGCGAAGTTAACTGTATGACTAAGAGTTGCTTTTCAGATCGCATATTTTACATTGAGAATTCAGAGGTTTTCGGTTGCATCCCGTTCCCGTGACATGTCGTGTGGAAATTAACTCCTTATTTGTTAATATGGATGGATTTAATATTAAGGAGGTTGAGAACAGGGTCGAGGCCAACAAGTAAGTGCTTGTTGAAAACCACAAGGGGAGGAGTGAATGCTGGAAATTGTTTCGTCTCATTAAGGAACCGGTGAATAATCCTGTGTTGTTTGGTTTTGCTTGTTGTTCGAAATGTGGAAAGTGTATAATTACAAAGAAAGATGTCGACGGTGTAATATGAGATTATGGAACCAAAAATCTAACTGACCATATGAAAGTATGCGCACCTCCTTCAAAGCGTGGAAAGAGTAAACAACCTAAATACATTTTAAAAAATTCATTTATGTAATCTTACATAATGATTCCCACTTGTAATATACTCCATGGTCACAGTCATAGTCAGAAATTACTTCTGGATTACGCAAAATAGTTGCACTAAAAATGGCACTAAAATTTAGCAAGTAACTATATTTTATTATTAAAAAAGAATTTTCGTTTTAAATATCAAGCAGTTATTAGGATGAATATGTATATTACGTTTATATGTATACACTGAAGTGCCAAAAAAACTGGTACACACGAGCTTATGCAAAATACATAGCAACGTCACCTATGCGCGTACTCAGTTGCGTCGGCCAGTGCGTATATAAAGCGATAGACATCCTTGCCAGCTGTCAGAGCTGTTTTCGGCATAAGAATGAGTAGTAATAACGATTTAAGGAATTTTCAACGCAGTGTCATAGTTGGCGCTCGTGAGATGGACCATAGTATTTCGGAGGTAGAAACGAAGTTTGGATTTTCACGGACGACCATTGCGAGGGTGTACCGTGACTAGAAGAATTCCGGAAAAACCTCCAACCTACGGTACTAGTGTGGCCGTAAAAAGACATTGGGTGAACGTGACCATCGTCGGCTGTCAAGAATCGTTTCACGCGATAAGCGTGCAACACTCTCGCAGGTATCATCGGAATTTAATGCTGGAGCCTAAACAAGCATCAGCGTCCGGACTGTGCAACGTACCCTGCACGATATGGGCATTGGGAGCCGACGCTTAACTCGAGTCCCCTTGATGGGTGCACACGACACAAAGCTATGAGCCTCGCTTGGGCACGGCAACACCGCCACTGGACACTTGATGACTGGAAATAAGTAGCCTGGTCTGACAAGTCGCGTTTCCAACTGTATCGGGCAGATGGAAAGATTCGTGTGTGTCTCAAACCCAGTGAAGCCATGGATCCCGCCTGTCAACAGGGAACTGTACCGGTTGGCGGGGAGTCCGTAATGGTATGGGGTGGGTATAGCTGGACTTCACTGGGACCCCTGGTACGTCTACAAACGTCTGTGGCCGGCCAACGGTATGTGTGCATCCTTTCTGACGAGGTACACCCGTTCATGTCCTGCATTTATGCTGATGGGTTGGGCCTGTTCCACAGGGCAATACACCTCCACACAAGTGTCGGGACGCCGCATTATGGTTAGAGGAGCATTCATCTGGTTTCGTGTTGTTGCCATTTCCACCCAAGTCCCCAGATCTGAACGTGAAAGAACACATGCCATGCAACGCGCTATCGAACACAGGAATCCGAGACCTCGGAATACACCCGAATTGTGGAACGCTCTGCAAGAAGTATGGTGTGCATTGCCTACAGCATATTTCCAGAAGCTAGTGGAGTCCATGATCCGTCGTATTTCTGCAGTCCTGCGCTGCCGTGGGGGACCTACGAAGTATTAGACTGGTGTACCAGTTTTTCTGGCACTTCAGTGTATATACATAAATTGAGTTACGAATTTATAGTTCAAAGCAGATTTGTCCGGGTCAGTTACGGGTCCGGGTCAGGTCGGGTTGGGCCCGAAATTTTTTATCCGTTTCCAACTCTGGTTCCAGGGAGTCAAATATCTCAATACCATTTGGGCAAAAGTAGTGATTTTTAACTAAAACTTCGGGGCCTCCTGGGAGAATCATCCTGTACTTCAGTTGCTTAGAAGTGCCACATCCTGAAGACCGCCAGTGGATTACATTTCCACCCCATGCTAAAATTTACAAGTTTTCTTAGAAATTCAATCTTTGGATGACACAATTACTGATAGCCCAAAAGTAATATTATCAAGCCTCTCAAATGTGAACTCAGCTTTACATAAAGGAGCTTTGTCCACAACCTGTTCCAGACAACAGTAACTTAGGCACAAACACCTAGTGTTGGTACCTTCAAACGTGCTTGGGATCCGTAATGAGCTTGGAAAATCGCTCATAAACGTAGTGAAGAATATTAATTGCCTTTACCATCACCATTATGAGCTAGGGCCCTTCTGCAACATTTATTCAAAAGTCCCGTAGGAACTTTTAATAAGAGCTTTAAGAATCGTGCACAGAATTCGATGTGCTAGGTCAGTATTAAATCAAAAGAATGTATTTAAATCACTTAATTAAAACTTACGTTATTTCAGCATCCGAAACAGGTCTCCTAATTTTTAGCTTTTTCAAGATATTTATCTTAGTGCTTGCTGCTTGGTTTTCTTTATTTCTATTTCTTCTGAGGGTTTTAATTTCTCAGCATCGACATTTGTGTTTTTTTTTTCCTTTTCTGTTGCAAAAGTCAGTGGTCTTCTATATATAAGATATGGCAGATAATTATTATAATTAATATCATGATTATTATCATTAGTAATAGTTTTGAAAGAGAGCACTTTGTTTTCTTAACGTCGTTAAAGTTTATTAATATGAAGTATGAATAACCAAAATGAACTTAATTAGGAAAATGATCATTAAGCGATTAAAAACATCAGGTGCCTCCATCTTAGAAGTAATATTTCCTTCCAATTTATATTTACTTGTAAAATGATAAAGACTGAGCACTAAAACTAGACCTCATAAAGACACCGGACAAAAAATTAAACACCTGCAATATATGTAATTGTTTAATATGCAATAATTCTGAGGTTGTAATTAGAATTTCATTTAATATTTCTAGGTTATACAGTGAGTCACATTATTGCGACCAACAGCTAATATCCAGAGTAACCGCCGTGTGCAGCGCTGACAGCAGTTAGACTGGCTGGGAGTGACTCAATAAGGTGATGCAAAGTGTTCGCAGGTATGAGGAGCCATGCTGACGGCAATGCATCTGACAGCTGCTGGTGGGTGCGTGGTGGAGGATCCATAGAGCAAACAACAAGATCGAGGTGGTCCCACAGATGCTCAGTTGGGTTTAAGTTCGGGGAATTAGGGGCCCAGGGTAGTACTTTGAAGTCTTCGTAGTTCTCTTCCAACCACTCTCGGAGATTTCTAGCTGTGTGACACGTCGCATTGTCGTACTGGAAGATCACATCCGCTCCATGGAAGACAATCAGCATGTATGGGTGTACGTGGCCTGCAAGGATGGATTCATAACGAATTCGGTCCATAGTGCCTTTCACAAGTTTGAGTGAACGCATGGAATGCCGCGAAAACATTCCCAAGACCATAACGCTGCCCCCACCAGATTGTGTTCTTTCAGCAATGGTTAAAGAGTGTTTATTCTCCAATGTTTATCGACTTATACGCCAACGTCCATTCGTTCGCAGAAAACGTGACTCATCGGAGAAAGCAATATTTTGCCAATCAGCGGAAGTCCAATTTCGATACTGCCATGCAAATGTAATCCTTTTATGCCGATGCAACTTCGTAAGCATAGGTGCAGTGACCATCCGTCTGCATCGGAGCCCCATACGCAGCAGGGTTCGCTGAACTGCCGTTTTAGACACACTTCCGGTAGCCCCCTGTTTGTTTCGGCCAATGAGTTGCTCCATTTTAGCGTGTCGATCGGCATTCACGCACATTCCAAGCCAACGTTCACGTCTCACATCAATGGCTCGTGGTGCTCCGAAGTTACCACGTTTTCAATGGTGCCATTTGTCCAATCACGATACACTTTTACCACAGCAGCACGCGAACAGTTCACAAGAATGCGCTGTTTTAGAAATACTGTCACCCTTGGCCCGAAAGCCGCTAACTTTACCGTTTTTCCAATGCGATAAATCGCTCCTTTTATCCATGACCGCTACGAGGGATATGTTTTCAGATTGCCTACAGCACACCTTATATACCCTCCAAGCCAGCTCACGACACGTGACTTTTTTCATTAGCTACGGGCTGTTGACGTCAAAAATAGGATGCGGTCACAATACTGTGACTCGACTGTGTATAATAATGAAATATGCGTTATTTCTTTCTACAGGCAAAATTTGAGGGTGAAATGTTTGAAAAAATTAAATCAGTGGGTCGGAAGACAGATTTAAATGAATTGCAAAAAAGTGTCATAACTTTTGGCCGCTAAAAGGACACCACACCAATGAAGTTGTTGAATTTACAGGTGTTGACAAATGAACGGTTCTACGTGTTTATAAAGGTTGGTGAAAGTCCGACTCGGCTAAAAATAAAAGGAACAAGTTAGTAAAATCATGCAATGCATTGATTATAATACGCTTTCCAACATACCAGAAAACATTACTCAAGTTATCACTCAAGTTATAAGAACAATGGCTGTGGAATAAATCTCGGTCCTGGGCCCTGACCTTTGATCCCATTTCGATGATATTGAACAGAACCGGTTCGGTATACCTCCGAAATAACACGATAACGTTTTGTCGCGATCGAAGCATTTTTACGTAAGTTATGATGCATAAGGGATATGGAATAAATCCCGCTCCTGTGTCCTAACCTTTGACCCCATTTCGCCCATTTTCAATAGAATTCGTCCCCAGGCAAGCCCCTACAACATACTAACATTTCATCCAAATCGAAGCATTTTTACATAAGTTATGATGCATAATGCCGATGGAAGTGATTCCGCTCCAATGTCCTGACCTTTGAACCCATTTCGCCCATTTTCAATCGGGTTTGTCGCTAGATGGTCCCCTACCACATACTAAAATTTCATCGAAATCGAACCCATTTTACGTTAGTTATGACGCATAACAGCAGTGAAATGGTTCTCGCTCCTATGTACTGATCTTTGACCACATTTCGTTCACTTTAAATAGGGTTCCTTCCCAGTTGATCACCTACCAGATACTAAAATTCCATTGAAATTGAACGATTGTTGCGCGCGTTATCGTGCAGACGAACATACGCACGCAACGCGTGACGTAATGAGACAGATGGGAATCGCGACCATCTGCTCGCCGCAAGAGTGTGACGTCATAAAACTTTAATAGGATCCACACACAACGCGTGACGCAATGAGACAGATGGCGTGACAGCGCGCCAACATTCTCAAACGCAAGGTTGTGACGTCATAAGATTTCTGAGCATTGGTAACATTAATAGAACAACGCCATCACTAAAAACGTTATGATTCGGGGAGGTTATTTAACCCACTAAACGAATTCTCCTAAAGTCGAGATCAAACTAAATCGATTTCTAGTACCAGAAAACGGTAGGTTAACGACTTTCATCAAAATTCTTAGAGCCTTTTTCAAAATAAAATGTACATACATACATACAAGACTTGCTACTTTAAGGTGGACGTCAAGTAATTTTGCTTCCTATACTTCCAATGGAAAAATTTCTGTACACATTTTTTCACAATTACTGCGTTCCCAAGGATGAAAATTTGAACATCGATTCAAATAGCTTCATTTCATAACTTGGAATACTTGATATTTTCTAAACCATAACCATAATTATGCAATCCAATATTTTTTTGTCCACTGACGTCATCAAAGTACAGGTCGCGCCATCTTTTCTCTAGTTTCAACACCACCAAAGGAAAAGTTATTGATTTTTAATATAATTATGGTTATGTTTTAGAAAATATTAAGTTTTCCAAGTTATAGTATGAAGTTAATTTAATCGATGTTCAAATTTTCATCCTTGGGAACACATTAATTGTGAAAGAAAAGTGTACAAAAGTTTTTCTATTGGAAGTATAGGAAGCAAAATTACTTGACGTTCACCTTAATAATATGGGATAAGGGCAATGGAATGGATCGCAATCCTGTGTCCTGACCTTTGACCACATTTCGTACATTTTGAATAGGGTTCGTCCCTAGGTGGTCCCCTACTACGTACTGAAATTTCATCGAAACCGAACCATTTTTACGCACGTTATGACGCATAAGGGCACTAGAATGCATCTCGATCTTATGTCCTGACCTTTAACCCCACTTCACCCATTTTGAATAGGGTTCGTCCCCAGGTGGTCTCCTACCACATAGTAAACTTTCATTGAAATCGAACCATATTTACGCAAGTTATGGCGCATAAAGGCAATGGAATGATTCCGCTCCTACGTCGTGACCTTTGACCCCATTTGTCCGATTTTCAATAGGGGTTGTCCCTTACCACATACTAAAATTGCATTGAATTCGAACCATTTTTACGCCAGTTATCGTGCGGACAGACGGACAGACAAAGCTGGAGCATATACGCTTCTTCAACCTACGGTTGGAAAGCGTAAAAAACTATGAACGAAACACTATTTAAGCAAGTCGTGACGGGCGCAGAATTTCTTTTATCATCAACGAAAACAGATTTCAAACAAGGCAAGAGATCCTCTAATCTGTTAATAATGGACCTCACACGACTGAGTCTCAGTAAACATTGCGTAGGGAACTTTATCGAATGGATATCTGGAGTAGCGTTACAAGACTGGAACCAATATTAACTTCAGCTCACACAAAAAGCTCGATTAGCTTGGGCCAAAGCTCACAGGACATGGACAATTGGAAGAGTTTCGTATTGTCTGATGAATCCAAATTTTGCCTATCCTCATATAAGGAAAGGCGTAGTGTCCACAGGACGTCTTAACCCCTTAACCGGCTGAAACGAATTAACTCGGGGTTAGCAAAATAGGTTGATATCAGCTCGAATGAATGAATTCTCTCTCTAATAAGTGGACCAACGCTGCTGAAACGGGTGATCTTACCCATCAGAGAGCGCTGCATGTTTGAATAACTTGTTTCTACCCAGTGGCATGATGTCCGCACTAAAAAAACTAATCTTTCCTCCTTCCCCATCGGGACTTCAGTCATGAAGCAGGGAATAAGGTACTAGAACAGAGAAAGAGAGAGAGAGAGAGAGACAGACAGACAGACAGAGAGAAAAGGGAGAGAGATAGAGACAGAGAGAGAAACAGGGGGAGAGAGACAGACAGAGAGAAAAAGAAAGAGGGGAGAGAGAGATAGAAAGAGGCAGACATAGCTATGTAGAAAGAGACAGAAAGATAGAGAGAGACAGAGAGACAGAGAAAAGAGAGAGATTTACGAAAAGTGACAGGTTTGTGGTTGGTACTTCTCAGATGAGAAGGTCAAAGAAATCGTTTTGCCACCGCTTTCGTAAATCCAGACCTCTATGAGAAGATATAGATTTGGGAAGCGCAGAAAAGTTTAGGCAGAATTTGGTCCAGATGCATCGGCCGCTTAAAGGGTTAAAAAACATTCAATCCAGAGTGGGGTCGAAACGTTCTTGGCAAAGGAGGTGGGTCTTTAATACCGTGGGGTTGTTTTAATGGTTGTGTAATTAGCCCCTCTAGTAGACGTGAAGAATAGGATGAATAAGCATGCTTACAGAGAATTTTTAGACAATCATATGTTTCCTTTGCACAACATTTGCAGGATTTTAGTCAAGTAATTTATCCGATTTACCAAGCTGATAACTCTAGGATTCATAGAGCTGAAAACCATTATGGATTGGTGTGAAGAGCAAGATACAGCTTTGGGTCACATGGACTCGCCAGCTAAACCGACAGATTTAAATCCCGTTGAGAATTTTTGTGGGACAACCTTGAACGAAATGCAAAAACCAAACTTCAGCGTCCCAGATACCTCAATGAATTTCGAAGCAAACTGTTCTTAGAGAGGTCAAAAATTGACTCAAATTATTAAAACCATCTTTGAATCTCTTCCAACAAGAATTAATGCAATTATTTCTGCACGTGGTGATGTAACTACAGTAGTAAATGTAAATTTCTGGAGGTGACTAATTTTTTGTCCAGTGTCGACATTTTTTACTAGTAGAGGAGAACGGCTTCACCCGGGCACATAAAAAATGCATGAATCTGCATATTGACTGCTTCCCGGTGCATCAAAAAAATGCATGAATCTGCTTCTGGGCCAGTGTAAAAGTAGACACTGATTGCTTCCCGGCACACCAAAAAATTCATGAATGTACTTCTGAGCCAGTGTAAAAGTAGACATTGATTTCTTCCGGGTACATAAAAAAATGCATGAATCTACTTCTGGGCCAGTGTAAAAGTAGACATTGATTGCTTCCGGGTACATCAAAAATGCATGAATCTGCTTCTGGGCCAGTTTAAAAGTAGACATTGATTGCTTCCTGGTACATAAATAAATGTATTAATCTGCTTCTGGGCCAGTGTAAAAGTTGACATTGATTTCTTCTGGGTACATAAAAAATGCATTAATCTACTTCTGGGCCAGTGTAAAAGTATACATTGATTGCTTCCGGGTACATCAAAAATGCATGAATCTGCTTCTGGCTCAGTGTAAAAGTAGACATTGATTGCTTCCGGGTACATCAAAAAATGCATGAATCTGCTTCTGGGCCAGTGTAAAATTAGACATTAATTGCTTCCCGGTACATCAAAAAATGCATGAATTTGCTTCTGGGCAAGTGTAAAAGTAGACATTGATTGCTTTCCGGTACTTCAAAAAAAATCATGAATGTACTTCTGGGGCAGGGTAAAAGTAGACACTGATTGCTTCCCGGTACACCAAAAAATTCATGAATGTACTTCTGAGCCAGTGTAAAAGTAGACATTGATTTCTTCCGGGTACATAAAAATGCATGAATCTACTTCTGGGCCAGTGTAAAAGTAGACATTGATTGCTTCCGGGTACATCAAAAATGCATGAATCTGCTTCTGGGCCAGTTTAAAAGTAGACATTGATTGCTTCCTGGTACATAAATAAATGTATTAATCTGCTTCTGGGCCAGTGTAAAAGTAGCATTGATTGATTCCGGGTGCATCAAAAATGCATGAATCTGCTTCTGGGCCAGTGTAAAAGTTGACATTGATTTCTTCTGGGTACATAAAAAATGCATTAATCTACTTCTGGGCCAGTGTAAAAGTATACATTGATTGCTTCCGGGTACATCAAAAATGCATGAATCTGCTTCTGGCTCAGTGTAAAAGTAGACATTGATTGCTTCCAGGTACATCAAAAAATGCATGAATCTGCTTCTGGGCCAGTGTAAAATTAGACATTAATTGCTTCCCGGTACATCAAAAAATGCATGAATTTGCTTCTGGGCAAGTGTAAAAGTAGGCATTGATTGCTTTCCGGTACTTCAAAAAAAAAATCATGAATGTACTTCTGGGGCAGGGTAAAAGTAGACATTGATTGATTCCGGTTACATAAAAAATTCATGAATCTGCTTCTGGACCAGTGTAAAAGTAGGCATTGATTGCTTCCAGGTACATCAAAAAATGCATGAATATGCTTCTGGGCCAGTGTAAAAGTAGACATTAATTGATTCCGGTTACATCAAAAAATCATAAATCTGCTTCTGGGCCAGTGTAAAAGTAGACATTGATTGCTTCCAGGTACATCAAAAAATGCATGAATTTGCTTCTGGGCCAGTGTAAAAGTAGACATTGATTGATTCCGGGTACATCAAAAAATGAAAGAATCTGCTTCTGAGCCAGTGTAAAAGTAGACATTGATTGCTTCCCGGTACATCAAAAAATGCATGAATTTGCTTCTGGGCCAGTGTAAAAGTACACATTGATTGCTTCCCGGCACACCAAAAAATTCATGAATGTACTTCTGAGCCAGTGTAAAAGTAGACATTGATTTCTTCCGGGTACATCAAAAAATGCATGAATCTACTTCTGGGCCAGTATAAAAGTAGACATTGATTTCTTCCGGGTACATAAAAAAATGCATGAATCTACTTTTGGGCCAGTGTAAAAGTAGACATTGATTGCTTCCTGGTACATAAATAAATGTATTAATCTGCTTCTGTGCCAGTATAAAAGTAGCATTGATTGATTCCGGGTGCATCAAAAATGCATGAATCTGCTTCTGGGCCAGTGTAAAAGTTGACATTGATTTCTTCTGGGTACATAAAAAATGCATTAATCTACTTCTGGGCCAGTGTAAAAGTATACATTGATTGCTTCCGGGTACATCAAAAATGCATGAATCTGCTTCTGGCTCAGTGTAAAAGTAGACATTGATTGCTTCCGGGTACATCAAAAAATGCATGAATCTGCTTCTGGGCCAGTGTAAAATTAGACATTAATTGCTTCCCGGTACATCAAAAAATGCATGAATTTGCTTCTGGGCAAGTGTAAAAGTAGACATTGATTGCTTTCCGGTACTTCAAAAAAAATCATGAATGTACTTCTGGGGCAGGGTAAAAGTAGACATTGATTGATTCCGGTTACATAAAAAATTCATGAATCTGCTTCTGGACCAGTGTAAAAGTAGACATTGATTGCTTCCAGGTACATCAAAAAATGCATGAATCTGCTTCTGGGCCAGTGTGAAAGTAGACATTGATTGCTTCCCGTTACATAAAAAATTCATGAATCTGTTTCTGGGTTAGTGTAAAAGTAGACATTGATTGATTCCGGGTACATCAAAAAATGAAAGAATCTGCTTCTGGGCCAGCGTAAAAGTAGACATTGATTGCTTCCCGGTACATCAAAAAATGCATGAATTTGCTTCTGGGCCAGTGTAAAAGTAGACATTGATCGCTTCCGGTTACATAAAAAATTCACGAATCTGCTTCTGGGCTAGTGTAAAAGTAGACATTGATTGATTCCGGGTACATCAAAAAATGAAAGAATCTGCTTCTGAGCCAGTGTAAAAGTAGACATTGATTGCTTCCAGGTACTTCAAAAAATGCATGAATTTGCTTCTGGGCCAGTGTAAAAGTAGACATTGATTGCTTCCGGTTACATAAAAAAATTCATGAATCTGCTTCTGGGCTAGTGTAAAAGTAGACATTGATTGATTCCGGGTACATCAAAAAATGAAAGAATCTGCTGCTGGGCCAGTGTAAAAGTAGACATTAATTGCTTCCGGGTGCAAAGAAAAATGTATGAATCTGCTTCTGGGCCAGTGTAAAAGTAGACATTAATTGCTTCCCGGTACATAAAAAAAATGCATGAATTTGCTTCTGGGCCAGTGTAAAAGTAGACATTGATTGCTTCCGGTTACATAAAAAATTCATGAATCTGCTTCTGGGCTAGTGTAAGAGTAGACATTGATTGATTCCGGGTACATCAAAAAATGAAAGAATCTGCTTCTGGGCAAGTGCAAAAGTAGATATTGATTGCTTTCCGGTACTTCAAAAAAATGCATGAATGTACTTCTGGGCCAGGGTAAAAGTAGGCATTGATTGCTTCCGGTTACATAAAAATTTCATTACTCTGCTTCTGGACCAGTGTAAAAGTAGACATTGATTCCTTCCAGGTACATCAAAAAATGCATGAATCTCCTTCTGGGCCAGTGTAAAGGTAGACATTGATTGCTTATGGGTACATCGAAAAATGCATGAATGTGCTTCTGGGCCAGTGTTGCCGATGTTTAAGTTTTCTGGAGATAGGAATAAGATGTTCAGGGTGTTCCAAAATTATCTTTATAACTTTGACCCTCAATAAAACCTAAACGAAATAAGACAGCAAAGTTCTGTTTCTTTGTATATGTAACAGCAACCCATTAAATTTTATTGGTATGCAAAAATTTTTTGTTTACTTTCAAGTACGACCCGCTGGCTGACTCCATGGGAAAAGGCCCAGGGTGTTCATAGAGACTAAGTCAGATACGCAAGTCCAAACGAATTTCTGTACCAAATACCGACGTAATCCACCATCCAGAGCCCTAATACACGAGTGGCACAAGAATTTTATGGGGACCGATATTGTGCTTTAAAAAAAGGGCGCTGGCCGGCCAAGCCCAAATGAAGAGGATACGGAACGTGTTCGAAGGTTTCCTACGAAGTCCTAGAGAAGTCCATTCGTACAGTCTCCAGGCTGTTGGAGTTTGTACGAAGTCCTAGAGAAGTCCATTCGTACAGTCTCCAGGCTGTTGGAGCTTGTTGCTCACTAATTGGTGGGCCAGCAACCGGCTATCATCTTCCCGCAGGGTGGTGCACTTCCGCACTAGGCACTTCGTACTCTTGAGTTTCTTGATTAAATCTTTCCGGAGTGATGATTTGGACGGGATAGTCCAATTCCGTGGCCTCCACGTTCACCGGTCTTACTCCCCTAGACATTTTCTCTGTGAGGTTATGTGAAGGATATTGTGTACCGCAGAGAGGTTTCGAATGTGAATAAACTGAAGCACAGGATCACAGCTGCCATCACAATAATTCCTAAGGACATGCTCGGGAGAACATGCCAGGTGATCGAATACCATCTCGACGTTATTCGTTCAACCAACGGTACGCATGTGGAGCACTACTAGCATCGCAACAAGCTTTGGAAAGTGCTGTCAATATGCAATAAACAGATTTTTCTTCTCTTATTCCGTTTCTGTTTTTATTGAGGGTCAAAAATGTAAAGATAATTTTGGAACGTCTTATATAAACATTTAACCGAAATGTTTATACAAGGTGTTCCAAAATTATCGCAGTAATCAAAACAAAAGAATTAAAATAAATAAAATCTGTACTTGTGCCTGCACAATTGGATGAGAAATCAGCAGTATTTATTGAGTATGAATACATAAAAGCGGAAATATTTGACACATTTAGGCCTACATTTTTCTGATATGTTGTGACCAGTATAAAGTACAATTATTCCGAAGCGTACGTTTGTCCTTGAATTGTCTTTGAGCAAACTATGTTGAATGTTCTTTCATTTGGAGTTAAGATGAGGGGGGTTTCTTATACTCAATTTGCGTTTCATTGAATACATATACAAATATATATACAGGGTTCAAAGGAAAGTCCTTATTCAGGGCAATAACTGAGGAAGGAAGGGTCCGAGTGGTACACATTACACAAGTTACTATGTATAGGAAAAGGACGATGGCCGATAGAATGAAAGCGATTGGAGCGCCCTTAGCGGCAAAGGTAAGAAGTTAGGAAACCTAATTCGCGAACAAAGCGAGATAGAAACAAAATTCCAATTACAAAGTTGTAGCGCATCGTCTAATTAGTAGGAAACAACACATGGTGCGCAGGAATTATTTACATGGACGGGTCAAAATGCTGTTAATTCAAAATCGGTAAAGCCGGTGAAACAGACACAAAAATAATGACACGAGACAGAAACTGTGCAGGCTTATTTATAATACTGAAAAATGTTTACAGGAGATAGCCTACTTACACGCACAACGCACAAATGCGCAAAGTTAATGCACAGCCCGTTCGAAGTGGCCGCCATCGGCTACAATGCACATTCCAAGACGTGTAAGAATAGCTTCTCATATATTACCTAGCATGGCAGGTGTCACTGTGTTACAGGCGCACACAATGCGGTGTCGTAAATCTTCCAGACTAGTAGGTTCTGTAGCATACACCTGTTCCTTCAAGTAACCCCACAGGAAGAAGTCCAAAGGTGTTAAGTCCGGTGACCGCGGAGGCTATTCCACCGTACCTCCATAACCAATTATCTGGTGTCTGAATGTTTCAGCCAGGAAACTCCGTACGTTGGCTGCCATGTGAGGTGGTGCACCATCATGTTGGAACCACATGAGCAGCAGATCTCTGAGGGGAAGATCATCCAGAAAGTCAGATATCGGGCCTCGTAAGAGCTGAAGGTACCGCTGACCTGTTAATGTCCCATCATAGAAATAGGTCCAACTGGTCTGTTTCGCCAAATACAGCACCAAACGTTAGTTGCTCAACGTCGTTGATGTCGAGCAGATCGTCTCATAGATGGGTTGCTCAGAGCCCGGTAATGGGTGTTATGCCGATTGACTATTCCGTCCCGTGTACAACGGGACTCATCTGTCCACAAGATATAGGCCAAGAAGTTTGGATTAACCTCCAACGTGGTATGTACAAAGTTGCAAAATCGAAACGCCTTCCCTGGTCTCCATCCAGCAAACCTTGCACTAGCTGAACGTGGTGAGCTCCATGGTTGTTCAGGATTTGCCAAACACATTGTGCTGATAATCCGCATGCTTCGATGACTGCTGTGGTACTAATGTTCGGATTCGCAAGGACATATCCCAGGACAGCCGCAGGATGCACTGTAACACCCGAACCCGTAGGTCTGCCCGATCGCGGACGTGACTGTATGCTTCCGGTCTCTCGAAGGCGGCGAACACATTTGTTAATAGTCGCTGCACTTGGATGTTGACCAGTTGGAAAACGCTCGGCATACCGCCTGCATTTTCGTGGGCATTGTGATGACATTCGCCATAAAGCACGACCATTTCACAATACTGAGCGTTCGAGTAGCCGGCCATCAATGTTCGCAACGTGTACGTTGACTGACGTTCAAATCTCCAGCCTCGGTATTTTATCTCACGGACCGGCTTCTACGTCAAAATACACATTTGAATTGTTCTCCGTCGTGGGCTGGTATTTTGCATTGCCTAACCATTCTGCGTCCGCGTGCACTTTATCAGCATTTTGTTCACGAGTTAGGTTTCCTAACTTCTTACCTTTGCCGCTAGGGGCGTTCCATTCGTTTTCATTCGATCAGCCATCGTCCCTTTCCTATACATAGTAACTTGTGTAATGTGTACCACTCGGACCCTTCCTTCCGCAGTTATTGCCTGGACTTTCCTTTGACCCTGGACTTTCCTTTGAACCCTGTATACATATTAGGGTGGTCCTTATAAACTAAGATTCAAAATGTTAATGTCTTACCTGTTAATATTTTTCACTGGGTTGTGAAAGTGATGTACCTTGAATTTTCAGCTGATCAAGCAATTTTAAGCGGTGTCACACGGAGTTCGAACTTTACATATTTCTTTAGTTAATAAAACAGTGAAACACGAGACGTTACATCAGAATCTGCCTCTTAAGTTCTTTTATTGTACAAGTAAATAAAGGAATGGCATTGTCAATTGTCCGTAAATAAACATTAAACACTCTTCAATCAAAGAATATAAACGCTTCGCGTGAAGAAGCTCAACTCTCGTAGATATAATGTAAAACAGGCGACAGCAGCGCCACCATGTAATGCGGCAGCAGATGCTCTGCGGGAAAGTTAACATTCAGGCGCAAAAAGCGTAGGAGACACGGGACGGGAAGCCTATTTCACGGAAAGGAAGCTAAGCTTTGATCTGCGACTGTTTCCTTCGGTCTCATTGGGTCTACTAAAGCATTTTTTTTGTTGTTCTTTTCTGAGTATCCCTCCTGTCCCTTCTTTTGGTGAAACAAATATATACATTAGCAATTAATATTATTTTAAGGAAATTTTAGCAGTTTTATTCTCACTTTAAGCACTGTAGTAATACCAGGTTGCTTGGCATGAATTTCATATTTACAATATACCTTAAATGTCAAAAATGCTGGGCTGGTTTCCCAGTAGCAGCCATAATAATAATAAAAAAAAAAAACAAAACAAAGACAACCGCAGTTTCCCAAAGCTACA
This sequence comes from Macrothele yani, assembly GCA_039090855.1. Classification (NCBI taxonomy): domain Eukaryota; kingdom Metazoa; phylum Arthropoda; class Arachnida; order Araneae; family Macrothelidae; genus Macrothele; species Macrothele yani. The sequence goes on from CM077002.1 coordinate 126,425,149, forward strand.
ATTTTTTTCTACCCTTCCGAAGTTTGTAAATTAAACGCACTGCGCTGCAGAAATTTTCTCAACAGATCGGAAAAACATCCGTTCGTATCTGAGTAGGTTCGAACCTGGGCCGCTGGCGTGACAGCTGAGCTCTCTACCGACCGGACTAACTCGCCACGATTGAGTGTACGCTTAAAGCTGTCTGTTTGGTATGCATTGTGTAATCGAATGCTTCCCTCTTTCATTTTACAATATTACGAGGTATTTTTCATAAAAGTCAGTTTCGTATAATTGATAAATTAATTTTTTCAACGTAACGATAGCTTTTTTTTCAGCAAACGTTGTTTTAATGGTTTTCCAGGATATTTGTTTCAAACGGTTTCAAATTTGTTCTTGTTATTCATCCACTCCATTCCATGAATTGTTATTCATCGGAATGGAGTGGGTGTATTTCATGGCTGTAATATAAACGCAGATCTAGATGAGAACAACAAAACCTTTGAACAAAACGCCAACACAAACAAGCGTTTATATTCTTTGAACAAAACGCCAACACAAACAAGCGTTTATATTCTTTGAACACAAACACGCATGCTCAGTCTAACTCAGTCTGCTCGGCATCCTGCGGCATCAGCCTGTAATGTTGGCTTCTGTGTAGTAATTCTTTGCCGCATAATATAGTGGCGCTAGTTACGTCTCGCTGAGCCTTACCTTCTTATCAGTTAGATATTCTTTGCTTCAATTACTGTTCAGTTTGCTGTTTACTGTCACTCACGGTCATTTTTAGTGCATTTGGAAATTTCTTCAGGATTGTTCCTGGTCTTCGTTATTTGCGAGAATGCTGTTGTAGTCATGCATCAGCGCCACTCCTCGCTCGGATGAGTCATTTACTTCCTTCAGGGCTTTAACAGTATTCATTGCTGATTGATAATCGGATGATCTGTCCCACTCGCTGAGGTCTACTGACAGAAACTGGGTGTCTATGTCCAGCGTTTGGGAAAAACGACGGGACGAGCTGGTCACAAAGTCGGCCACCGTCTTTTCATGAATACATTGCGTCACCATCAGACTGATTCTCTTTGAAGGGTTATCCGTGCCATCCTTATTTAGCGCATTTATCATGTCCCTCTTCACTGTCAAGGATACGTCAGAGTCAAAGGAAGACAGTGACACCAACAATTCGTTCAGATACCACAGATGTCTGGAAAAGGCTTTAATATCTGCATTTTGCACGACTTTGTCATTATAAGTCGCCAGTTGTTTCAAGAAAACAAGGTTGTTGGCTGGGGCAGCAGCAGCAAGTGGGGCCGCAAACCATGATCTGTCGTACAGGCTGACGGCAAAAGCTGCGAATCTCTTTATGGCGGCTTGCTCACGTTTTGTCGTTTTAAATTGAGAACGAAAAAGGCATATTTTTATTGCCTAAATGACGCGAGTCATCCATCTAGCTCAGTGGAGGACTCCGGGCGGCATGAACCGGATACCTCAGGAAGGACTGACACCTAGGTAGATTATAGTCAGTTTAAGCAGTTCCCGGCAGTCATCGCGTGGTTGGCTGTCAGCTAGTTGCTGCGCACAGAAGTTGATAATATGTGCCTGTTCCGTGACCTCTTCTTCGATGATTTCAAAATTCTTCTGGTTGTTAAATTGCCAATGCTGTCGGAAATGCTTAAAAAGCAGGATGTCAGGACCAGTAAAGTGGATGTCGCATGCGGCAAAGACCTTTTGGGCCACAATCTCTATAATGTGGTGGCGACATGCGAGATTCAGTAGGTCTCTTCTCAAATTGAATTCAATAAGTTTGCAAGCCCCTGCCCTGTGACCGTTGTTACTAATCGTTGTGTCTAATGACATTGCTTGGATGTGATCCTTGATCTCCCATTCTTCTAGGCAATCCATCACAGCTTTGGTAGTTTTCTCGCCTGTTACGGAATGAAGTTTTGGAACACCAAGAAGTTTTGATACTCCTGCCCCAGAAACAAGAACTGGCAGTCGGTCCACTTTACCTGTCCCTGTGGGCTCCAGAAGGTTTTTCCTATCCCAGTAGACTGTGAGGGGAATTTGGGCATCGAAGGTTTCTTTCAGCAAGTCGGCTATTTTGTTCCTTGCGTCAAGTCTTGATCTACGTATGGTGCTACGGTTGATCGAAAATTCGTCTACATTACGTCTCCGAGTGGCAGCAGTTGCTGAGAGCATGTAGACTGCATGTTGGTCACTCACCTTAGTGCGATCAAAAGTTGATGCAAGCCCTGGCGAAACAATATTCTTCCTCACTCATTTAATTTTCTTTGGAGAACCTGCTGTTGCTGTGGTTGCTTTTCGGTCTTCCTCTTCAGTGCTGCTGCTACTCGATGAGTCTAGTTCAACCTTTGTAAATAACTGATCCCTTTGTTCCGCGTGTTTTTGTTTCAGTCGCTCGATATTGTCTTCCTTCTTATTCTCTTTCGGGCTTCCTGCCTTGCTAACTTTTTTCTTCCCCACAAATGTATCCTTTCACTTCCCTTTTCTCTTTGGGTCAATAGAAACTCTGTCTTCAAAAATGGTAATCATGTCAAGCGCATTGGCATTTGAGATATCAAAAAGAATGGCCAATTCCTCGGTGAGCAGTTTTTCCTTATCTATCTGCGGTTCAGATCGCCGAGAACTTCTCTTCCAAAGAGCACGCCTCTAGTTGTACTTTTTCTGAACCTTTGGGATGATGTTGTAGTCAGCCATGGTAGGTGTTCGGGGTTTTCCCCAGATTGACAAAATCTCTTGCGTGATAATGCTTGAAGCATTCTTAACTGTGTTCTTTTCCGTTCTTATAAGGAAGAACAAACGACACAGAACCTCTCCTATCGAAGGGAGCTTCTTATCCGGAATAATATCAACTGGTTGCCCGACCAGCCAGTCTTCGGAGTTTTTTCGAGTTACAATTGAAGCGTGTGAAGCTGAAGCCATGTTCATTGTTCACACTTGTTATGTTACACTAACTTGCTGGCAACTGGAGACCAACGTGTTTAATTGCTGCAGAGCGCGCAATCACATAAGGGAAATTCCCGTACTATGTTCCAATGGCGCATGCACAAATCTACGGAGGAGAAGGTTGTGCTTGCAAGGTTATGAAGCAGGAAAGATGGATGTTTCCTGTGGACTCCTTTTTCGTCTTCCGTGTGCGCTTAAATTTCGCGAGTGTTCTCGTATCCTTAAATTCCTTATGTTAACTGCAGATACAACCTACTTACGAAGTTTGGATTCGGTGTGACACGCCATAACAATCTCTAATCAACCCCAAATTTTTTATGTAACGTTTTTTCCACAAACACAGCAATATTAGGGGTAAGACTATGAAAAATTAAAAAAAAATTACTATGTAAATAAGGACGACCCTAATATATACAGTATATCAACATCATTGTCAACCATTATCCATCCACTGCTGGAAAAAGGTCTCCCCAAGTTTTTCCACAACGACCTATCTTGTGCCAGTCTCCTCCATATTACTGCTGCATATGGTATTTATATGTGTATATATAAATATACTGTTAGTAGCAGAAGATGTCGAAAATTACCTCATATTTGCCGCTCTGCCTCCCTCCCAGCCCACCCCACCCAAGTGGGATTGACTTCGGAGTGGGTGGAACAACGGGAAGCGCCCGTGAGGCGTGAGGGAGCAGGAAAAATAAGGAAAAAGGAAGTCCTAATAGGACTAACTGGGAGGAAGCGGTAGGGATATTTTTACGAATTTTCTTTATGTCTCAATTAAGATACGTACGTAGATCAGATGGTTATTCACAGTTTCTCTCACCTACTCTAATTTCAGTACCAAGCTCTGCCTTTCGAGACGTTACAGATGCTAGACAATATGACAATAGCAAAGAACTAACAAAGAATATCCCCATGGTTTTTACCCCGCTGTCCCTGTTTTCGCTTTATCATTTGCGCTCTCTCTCTCTCTCTCTCTCTCTCTCTCTCTCTCTCTCTCTCTTTTTTATTCTATTAACTTCTCTTTAATTTTTTACTGAACCTAAATCAAAGTAATAAATATTTTAAATCCTCCGTACTAAGTTTAATTGTTAATTTTTTTTTGGAAAAACTGAAAACAAAATACGCAAAGTTAATCATTTACGATCTTCGTTGCTTTAAACGTAAAAACTTCCTTAGGGTTAAGGGGGACGATCGTCCCAGTCGACCCCCCTCCCGCTGGATCCACCACTTCCCTGAGCGGCCGAGGTACCTTAACCAAATAGTGCCCCAAAATTTCTTCCGCAAGCAAAATTGTTCGCATGAAGGCCTGGTTTTACGAAAGCTATGGCAAAACAATTCATTTACCTCCTCTCATCTCAGCAGTATTGAGCATTCTCCCGGTTACTAGTGAAAACAGCTCGTCCCTCTAGTCCTTTATTCTCTGTCTGTTCCATGAACCAAAGCATCTTAGAGAAGGGTTAGTCCCCACTGACGCAGATATCCTGCTGCTGGCAAGCAATTACAACATCTTCGCTCTCCTTTATAGCACGTCTTTTGTAAAAAAAGATCGTGTTTATGATATCGGTTTGTCCGTCCGTCTGTTGACACCATATCTCTGCAACTACACTGCCGGACAATTGCTAAGGACGGATGACAATAGCAACGATAGCAACCATAAAATGGAAGGCAGGAAAATGTGGAAATTAGCATAAGTGCGGGATACAGTAAGACGTGTTGTGCGTATGCAAATTTTGGATTGCCGAAGTTGTTCGTGACGTCATAGCGCTGATAAGAGATATAAAGGAGTTGACGCGTATTGACCGTTGTTGTTCAAACGCAAAGTTGAAAGGGAAAGAATCAATTGACGAACTTGCAATTTTCAGTATGTCTTCCCGACATCACCTAGAGGATTTTACGCGTGGCCGTATAATTGGCAAGATTGAAGAAGGGCGAAAAATAAGAGATGTTGCCAGGGAGTTCGACGTCAGCCACAGTGTTGTTTCAAGGCTTTGGAAATCATTTCAAACAAATGGAGAGTGTAGCAAACGTCACGGGGGTGGTTGTGTTCGCAGTACGACACCTGCAGAAGATCGGTACATAGTGCTATCAACAAAAAGACACCGGCGCAGCACAGCTAGTGAGGTAGCAAATCAGTTTATGGATGCTACTGGCAAGCGGATCTCCCGAAAAACTGTCGCCAGACGTTTGCATGAAGGAGGACTATACGCCCGCCGCCCTGTTGTGTGCATCCCATTGTCCAGACGTCACCGTACCGCCCGTTTGCAATGGTACCATCAACATCGCAATTGGACTGATAACGACTGGTCTGCTGTCCTCTTCTCAGATGAGAGTAGATACAGTCTATCGTCTGATTGTCGACGACAACTGAACTGGCGTGATAGTGGTACTGCATATTGTCCAGCAAACATACAGGAAAGGGACCGATATCCGACATGTAGTGTCATGGTATGGGCTGGCATCATGATCAATGGCCGTACGGCCCTCTATGTGCTTCCAACTGGGACTATGACTGGCCAACGATACATTAATGATGTTTTGCTACCTCATGTTCGCATGTTTCGTGGTGCTGTCGGTGATAGATTCATTTTCATGGACGACAACGCAACATGTCATCGAACAGTCGCTGTCCAGGAGTGTCTTGAGAGCGAGGATATTCAACGCCTCGTATGGCCAGCACGTTCTCCAGATCTGAATCCCATTGAAAATGTGTGGGATGCTTTGGGGAGGAGTCTTGTTAGTCGCCAATGCCCTCCAATAAACAAGGACACCCTCATCCGTGCACTGACAGAGGAATGGGATAAATTACCCCAACAGCTACTTGATAATGTTGTGCAAAGCATGACACGACGTGTGGAATCTGGCATCGCCCTCCATGGTGGCCATATCCCGTATTGACATCTTACGCCGGAACGCCTGCTGACGGTAATTGCATTTTTTTTCAAGTTTACGTATTCTGCACAAAATGGCCTGTTTGTCCCTTGAACACGTTCCAAAGCCTTCTGGATTTCAGAGCACAATAAATTGTCTTTCTTGTAATGTCCTGGCATTCTAACATTATTTTATTTCACTTGGCATCCAACCACACTTACTTTTTTATGCGCTATATAGCCGTTTATGATCCGTCCTTAGCAATTGTCCAGCAGTGCATTAGTCCGATTTGAAAAAATTCTTTTTGCCTTGGGAAGCTTGACATGTGAGAATGACGATCCTTTATTTCGTTTTTTTTTATACGCTTCGCCGCTAGAGGGGTAGAATTCAAAATACATTTTATTCCATACATTTGCTTCTAAACATCCGATTGAAAAAATTATTTGACCCTTCGATTCCATTTATGTCGAAGACTACTTTAGATATTGTTACTTTTTTAAGTTCCGCAGAGATTTTCCGCTAGGGAACGTGTAAATTGCGTTTTCCCCGATATCTATGCTTCTGAAACTCGGATTTGAAAAAATATTTCTGCAGCGGATACAGCTCTTGATGGGAAACCGTTTGCATATAATTTCTGATTTTTAGTAAAACAATTTTTCTGTTGCTATGTGTTTCTGGAACGTGGAAAGAGCGATGCATTTATTTATTTACTGTATTTGGAGGATTTTCACCTAGTAAAAAATGGTTTGGCCACTAGGGGGCGTAAGTATTAATTTCAGCTTCTTATGCATTGGCAGCAAAATCTGAGATCATGAAAACTCGATTGAAAAAATTATTTCGTGGACCGATACCGCTCACATCAAAAAGCCTTTTGTGAATACTTTCTTTTTAAATTAATGAATGTTTTTTCCGCCAGGGGACGTAGATGCATGGCTTATTTTTGTCCATAGCTCTGTTTCTTAGAGACCGATTTGAAAAATTCTCTCTTTGTTGGAGAGCGTTTCCGATGAAAAATATTTCTCATATAATTTCAAATTTTTCTTAACTCATAAATCTGCCACCGGAGAGCGTAAGCTCACGTTTTCGTTTATAGCAATATCTTCGGGGCTAAAATCCAGATTGAAAAACTTCTTTTTCGGTCAGATACTACTAACTATGCAAACTTCCTGAAATTGTGCTCAATTGCGCCGCTAGGGGGCGCAAATGCTTAATCTGTTTTTCTCAATATCTCTATTTCTATATGTTCGATTTAAAAAAATATTTCAACACCGGATGCCGTTTACTTTGTAAAACACTTTAGGCTAGTATTAAGGAATTCTGTGGTTCACATTTCTGTCGATAGAGGATGTTTGTGCACTTCAATTTGTAGCTGTATCGCAGTTTCTGAAAACACTATTGAGAAATGTGTTCTTTACTGTGCGCCATTTGCTGCAATAGACATGTGGAGCATTATCCTCTTTAAATAATGCAAGATTTCTCGGAAGGTGCGTAAAGATCGAAACTTTTTTTTCGCTATCTCGGCTTCCGGGGGACGTATTTGAAAAGTTATTTTTCCTTAGCATAGCTTTTCCCATGAAGAATATTTTTCGCCTGTTTTCAACTTTTCATTATTCAAAATTCTTCCGCTAGCATACGTAGATTTATATCATGTTTCCTTTTCTATATTTCTTCTTTTAACTGCTCGATTTGAAAATAGCTTTGTCTCTGATACATTCCTTGTGCTATGAGAAATATTTTGTGCTCCATTTTTTAATTTTCGTAACATGCTGTTTAGCCTCTGGTGGAACTAAATGGATGCTTCTATTTGTGGATGTCTTATGGATTGTAAAAACCGGTTGGTCCTTTTCCTTACCGATTCCACTGACTTTGAATAGCTTTAATAAATTTAATTCGCGTCAGAACGAATACAAAAGATGTGCTCATTAAAGCCGAAAATTCGGTCTCATGAATAAATAACTCCATCGCTCTTTCCACGTTAAGCAACGCACAGCAACCGAAAAATTGTTATTCGGCCGCCGCAGGGGAATTGAATCCCGAATCTCTCGATATCTAGCCGAGCGCGTTAGCTTTACACCACAGCGGCCAACAATTCACTGCGCTATGTGTGTTTTTCGTTTTCGGTCAGCATCTGACATCATAAATCCGTAAGATGGGTTCAGCTACTGAGACGTCTCCATCTGGTGGGCATTAACGGCACTGGCTATATATATATATATATATAGCAATTATCCAAAGTGCGAGGTCCAAGGTGAAAATCATCTAAATACGTGGCGTCAGTTGAATAAATAAATCCATCGCTCTTTTCACTTTAAGCAACGCACACAAACCGAAAAATTGTTATTCGGCCGCTGCCGGGGAATTGAATCCCGAATCTCTCGATATCTAGCCGACGGCGTTAGCTTCACACCACAGCGGCCAACAATTCACGGCGCTATGTGCGTTTTTCTTTTTCAGTCAGCATCTGACATCAGATACTGACTGAAAAAGAAAAAACTTTTTCAGTCAGCAAAGAGCGATGAATTGATTTATTCAACTGACGCCACGTATTTAGATGATTTTCACCTTGGATCTCGCCCTTTGGATTATTGCTATAATTATATAGCCAGTGTCGTTAATGCCCACCAGATGGACACGTCTCAGTAGCTGAGCCCATCTTACGGATTTATGATATCAGATGCTGACTGAAAAAGAAAAACACACATAGCGCCGTGAAGTATTGGCCACTGTGGTGTGAAGCTAACGCGCTCCGCTAGATATTCGAGAGATTCGGGATTCAATTCCCCGGCAGCGGCCGAATAGCAATTTTTCGGTTGCTGTGCGTTGCTTAACGTGAAAAGAGCGAGGGATTTATTTATTCAACTGACGCCACGTATTTAGATGATTTTCACATTCAGTATCATATTTCTTGTTCAGTTTGTCGCCATGGTTTCAGCAGGTAATCAATCAGAAAGGAAGGGTATCCAGCATCTCCCTAAATTACCGCTTTGAATAACGGAGCTTTCTGATGCGCAGGTGCACTCGTCCCAGCAGCATTCGGCCCACTTCTTAAAGAGCAGGTATATTCGTTCGAGCTGATTTCAGCCTACTTTGTTAACCCCCGAGTTAATTCGTCCCAGACGGTTAAAGGGTTAAAGAGTGGAACGATGCGTAGTAAGACACAGAGAGCCTGGTTCTAAACTGTAAATAAAATTAGCCGAGAAACTAGAGCGGCTGGATGCACGTTACATTTCGGAAGTCTAACACAGTAAATAGGAAGATAAAATTTCAAACTGTAAACCGCGCGTTTATGTCAAATTCGAAACAATTTTTGAAGAAATCAAGTCAAAATTTTCACGTGGGAACAGCGTGGAACGTAAAACCCACAGAAGTCCGTGGTCTGAAACGTAAACGAACCCACCTGCAACTTTAGCACAAGGACAAACGTAACATATAGGAAATCCATCCCCAAATCTCAGCACAGCCAATCAATATCGCTGCTTCTTTCACGTTTGACGTGAGGATCTCGTAGTTTACGCAAGAGTTAAACGAAAAACGTTTGTTCAAAATTGCAATAAAATATTTACTTATTTATTTGGAGGTTTAATGACCACCGCAATAAAATATTTACTTATTTAGTTGGAGGTTTAATGACCACCGCAATAAAATATTTACTTATTTTGGGAGGTTTAATGACCACCGCAATAAAATATTTACTTATTTATTTGGAGGATTAATGATCACCGCAATAAAATATTTACTTATTTATTTGGAGGTTTAATGACCACCGCAATAAAATATTTACTTATTTATTTGGAGGATTAATAATCACCGCAATAAAATATTAACTTATTTATTTGGAGGTTTAATGACCACTGCAATAAAATATTTACTTATTTATTTGGAGGTTTAATGACCACCGCAATAAAATATTTACTTATTTTGGTAGGTTTAATGACCACCGCAATAAAATATTTACCTATTTATTTGGAGGATTAATGATCACCGCAATAAAATATTTACTTATTTATTTGGAGGATTAATGATCACCGCAATAAAATATTTACTTATTTATTTGGAGGTTTAATGACCACCGTGAGCAATACTAAGGGCTATAAGCAGTCTCACACCCAGTTTGGGGCTGCAAGGTCCAGGAAAAAGAGTGGACCAGGGCTTTAAAGCAAGCACACCACCCATTCCTCATCAGAACCTGAATCCGGGTCCACTGTGATGAGCGGTCAAAACCTAGTGCTTTGACCACTGCGCCAACGGGACCAGTAGCAATGAAATATTTTTTCATGATCTTAAAAGATGATATGCAGCAAGATCGAATTTCAACAATAGTTGAAACCTTAAAATTAATATTTTTTTCAAATTTCTCTCCATTCTAAAAAAGAGAACTGCCGCGCAGCCGCTGTTTTAGAAATTTCGCAACACTCACGCTTTTCTAGCTTGCAGCGCAAAACGTATTGAACACAAAAATATGAAATTCCCATCGTTTGTAGAGAATTGTTCGGAGAACACGCTGAAGAAAACCGTTTTTCGATTCTGTTGATACTTCAAAAGCTATTGTATTTCAAAATTAAGGTAAGCAGAAAAGTGCTATCAGTGCGCGTTCAGGACACACTAACAGCAACCGAACCAAGAAACTTTGTCGGCATGTAGGGCCATGGCCGAATTTTTGCACCTCGTCGCCTTTTTTTAGCAAGTCTTTTGTAAAAAAAGATCGTGCTTCTGTTATCGGTTTGTCCGTCCGTCCGTCTGTCTGTACCCACGATATCTCTGCAACTATTAGTCCGATTTGAAAAATTGTTTTTGCATTGGGAAGCTTGAAATATGCAAATGATGATCCTTCATTTCGTTTTTTTTTTTTACGATGAACAATTTCGCCGGTAGAGGGCGTAAATACAGATGATGTGGAATTCAAAAATACGTTTTATTCCACATATTTGCTTCTAAGCATCCGATTGAAAAAAAAATTATCTTTCGATTCCATTTATATCGAAGAGTATTTTAGATATAGTTACTTTTTTCAAATTACGCAGAGATTTTCCGCTAGAGGGCGTAAAAGTAAATTACCTTTTCCTCGATAACTCTTCTTCTAAAACTCCGATTTGAAAAATTTTTTCTTCAGCGGTTACATCTCCTGATGGAAAATCTTTTGCATATAATTTCACATTTTTGGTAAATTCTTTGGCCACCAGGGGGTGTAAGTGTTAATTTTTGCTTCTGATGTATTTGCCATAACATCGGAGCTTTTAAAATATCGATTGAAAAAATTCTTTCGTGGACTGATGCCACTCACATCGATAAACCTTTTCGGAATATTATCTTCTTAAAATATTACACAGTTTCTCCGACAGGGGCGTAGATGTACATCTTATTTTTAGCAATATCTCTACTTCTAGAAGTCCGATTTGAAAAATTCCTTTTTTGTTTGATAGTGTTTTCCGTGTGACATGTTTTTCATGCATTTGTTTGATAGTGTTTTCCGTGTGAGATGTTTTTCAAAATTTTCAAGTAATTCATAGACTTCCCGCTAAGGGCCGTAGCGGTAAATTGCGTTTCCCCGCATCTCTGCTTCTAAATCTCCGATTTGAAAAATTCTTTCGGCACCGGATACAGCTCCTGATGGGAAATCGTTTGCACATAATTTCTATTTTTGTAAAAAAAATAGTTTGGCTACCAGGGGGCGTAAATCTTAATTTCCGCTTCTGTTGTATTTGTAGCAAAATATGATGTTCTAAATTCTCGATTGGAAAAAACGTCGTTTGTTGACCGATACTACTCATGTCGACAAACCTTTTAGAAACATTTTCTTCTTAAAATAGTGCATAGTTTCTACGCCAGGGGGCGTAGATATATATCTTATTTTTGTCAATATCTCTACTTCTAGGAGTCCGATTAGAAAAATTCCTTCTTTGTTGGATAGTGTTTCTAGTGTAACCTGTGGTTCATATAATTTCAAAATTTTCAAGTATTTCATAGACTTTCCGCTAGGGGGCGTAAATGCAATTTGCGTTTCCCAATATATCTCTGCTTCTAAATCTCCGATTTCAAAAATTCTTTCTGCACCGCATACAGCTCCTGATGGGAAATCGTTTGCACATATTTTCTAATTTTTGTAAGGAATGGTTTGGCCACCAGGTGGCGTAAGTCTTATTTTCCGCTTCTGTTGTATTTGCAGCAAAATATGAGCTTCTAAAACCTCGATTGAAAAAAAGTCGTTTGTTGACCGATACTACTCCTCATGTCGACAAACCTCTTAGGAATATTTTTTTCTTGAAAAAATGCATGGTTTCTACACCATGGGGCATAGATGTATATCTTAATTTTGTCAATATCTCTACTTCTAAGAGTACGATTTGAAAAATTCCTTCTTTGTTGGATAGTGTTTCCGATGCGAAATGTTTTTACTATAAATTCAAAATTTTCAAGTAAATCATAGACTTTCCGCTAGGGGGCACAAAGGTAAATTGCGTTTTGTGCGTTATTTCTGCTCCTAAAGATCTGATTTGAAAAATTCTTCCAGTATCGCATACAAGACCTGAAGAAAAATATATTTCACATAATTTCTAATGTTTGGTAAAGAATGGTTTAGCCACCAAAGGTCATAAGTGTTAATTTCTGCTTCTGAAGTATTTGTTGCAAAATCTGGGCTCCTGAAAACTCGACTAATTTTCTTTTCTTCGACCGATACCGCCTATATGGATACACCTTTTGAGAATACTTTCTTCCTAAAATAATGCATGGTTTTCCCACCAGGGGACGTAAAGTCACATCTTTTTTTTGTCGATATCTCTGTTTCTAAGAGTTCGTAAGCTCACGATTCCGTTTACAGCAATATCTGAGGGATTAAAAACCCGATTGAAAATCTTCTTTCTTTCGTCAGATCTATTGTTTTCCATACCGGTTCCACTGACTTTGAATAGCTTTGATAAATTTAATTTGCGTCAGAACGGATTCAAAAGACGTGCTTATTACACCCGAAAATTCGGTATCATCTTTCTTGTTTGAATTTCCATTTAGTTTACGTGAAATTAAATTTTTAAATTTCACAAAATTCTCCATTTAGCGATTGGATTCATTTAAAAAAGGGATATGTGGCAAACTATGAATCATAACGCACTGAAATTTTTACAGCATAAACTCACAACTAGCATCCCTCTTTTACAAAAGAAAATTTAAGAAAAGTCATTTTCTGATTTTTAAGCATTTTTTAAAAACACAAAGGAAAAGAACGGGCAGCTTACTCTGTCTTCAGCGTTAACCACACAGGAAAGTTCTGGTACCGTGACCTAATGCCATGCTGACGCGGCTATTTTTAATCACTCTCTTCTCATTGGGTGAAAGGACGGGCTACAATCAATTTGGTAATGGCGCAATACTTAATGATGTATCGACGCTTTTTAAGCTCTTTGTTTTTCCCCGACATACGTGGATACCTATGTAAATATAGGCTTTCGCCTCGTGTATAAAAAGCAAAGAGGGAAAATGCGAGTGTCCGCGAATTGTTCGACTACTTCTAAATGAACTAGATATCTGAAAATCGGCATGCTGATAAGTCTTAAAAGTCCTTATACCTAGGAAAGTACGAAAACAAAACAAAAAATCAAAATGTCGGATTTGGAGCATCGTGTGCTTGAATTTTTCGCAAATTGTTTGACCATTTCTAAGTTACCTAGAGATCTGAAAATTCGCATGCGTATAGCAGGTCTTAAGGTCCGTATACCTAGAAAAGTACGAAAACCAAAATGGCGGCTTTGGAACATTGTCTACTTGAACTTTTTGCTAATTGTTAGACCATTTCTAAATAACGTAAAGGTCTAAAAACTGGCATGCTGGTAGGTCTAAAAATCTAGATACCTGCAAATGCACGAAAAAAAAACGAAAAAAAGACAGCGTTTTGAAGCATTGTCTGCTTGAATTTTTCTACCACTTATACACTTAAAAAAAAATCTGAAAACCAAAAAATTCAAAAGGGTGGCTTCGCTTTACTGTTTCAAATGTTAGGTTTAAAAATAATTTTGTCAGAATCATTGAAATGCTTTGAAAATTTCAAATTTTGATTTAAAATTAAGGGGCGCCAAGGCCAGCTCCGTTTTACGCCAAACCGTATGCATTGACGTCACGGCGCTGTTCTAAATCGTAAAACAGTTACGGATTTTAAATTACTTTTCTTTCCCTTAATTACTTTCCCCTTTCTTTAATTTTATTTTCAAAAGAATATTTTATAGATTCATCGTTCGGAGAATGGGCATGATTGCTAGTGAATTAAAAAAAAAAGAGCTCCGAGCTGCACAAGCTCATGTGCATTGGCAGGTACCTTCCGTATCACAGCAGTCAAATGAAAGTGAGCCAAGGCGGTTATGTCAGAAAACCTTACCTTAATGCACGTCAAAAAACAGTCCCCAGCAGCATTGATGCATTTGTCCCACTGATTAACGAGCCTGATGATTACACGCTCATAGAAGTCCCTGGATTGCTGCGTCAGAATTAGTGCAACTACCTCCCACATTTCAGGATCCGACACAAATTGGCAATCCATAGGCGCCAACTTGAAAAATTATTGGGGGTTCCGGAAATTTTTAATCGAATTACCCATGCATTTTTCAAAGTATTTTAAGTCTAATTTATTTTTCATTCAGTCAGATTATCTGGCACAATAAGACGCCTGAAATGCTAAAATGAATCAAATTATAGTTAATTACAGAAGTTTTTTTTTTCTCTAGATAATTATTTATTTCATTTGTTTTGCTTTTTTAGGCGCGACATTATTATATACACTACACAGATACTCTGTGAATTTCCAACTCCATTGTCTTATAAAAGTAACAAAAGCATGTAAAATTTATTTTAAGGTTGTTTTTTTTTACCAATTTTAAAAATGCCATTAGTTTTTTTCTTCAAATGATTTCTGAGTTAAAATAGGAGGTTAGAATTGAGAGGATATGGCATCAGCCGCACGCACTGCGTTTTCCGTAGGTTCTACTTCGTATCAGCTGTGTATGCCCAGTATGCCCAACTTGGGCTGCTTCTGTACTTTTCTATGGAAAAATCGTTGATATTTAAGAGGCTTTAGAGAAACTTGTGCAGCATGTACAGTCAGGAAAAAATGAGACTGAAATATACATGCACATTACTAAAAATTAGCAAAAAGTTGCAGAAATACTGTTTAGTATTTTCTTAAAAAACTAAACGAAATTATGCTTCGTCGAGCGGAAGTGCATATTGCGTATTAACCAAACACGGCCTTGCTAAAGCTGTGGCAGCCTTGTTGACCTTCAGGGACTGCTGCAAAGAGTAAGAGACGGCCGCTATCAATCTGTGCTCCAGCACAAGTCTTCAGTAAGTGACGTCACGTCACTGAATCCTCTCCACGCGGAGGGCGCAAGAAACCAGGTGATCAGATTTGGCTTCACCAGCGGCTGTTGATTCCATCTTCTCTCTCCTCTGACCTCCTTGGTCCCCGACTGCCCGAAGACAGGGTGGGTCAAGTGACTGTACAACATATTTCTGCCTTTATCACTATGACCTCGAATAGGTTCTTGTCTCCGAATGCAGAGCTAGACTTTTATATATATATATATATATATATATATATATATATGCATCCTGTTCCCACTAAAGGGGTTCTGGCGACCGCCCATAGCGGTATAACTATACCATCGGGATCAGAGGAAATTCTATCCCACACTCACCAACCCGCTTGGCCAGCGTGGTGAGTTATGGCCAAACCCCTCCAAAATGATTCCACAACTTAAATCTTGGCCCTCAGTCTCCGGCAGCTGGAATGTACCTGGCCAAGGCAGCGGCCAGTGCGACATGAAGGCAGAGGGTGCTAAGAATCCCCGGAAGACCGGACTAGGCTGCCATCTGATGCTGACCTTGGCTACTTACAATGGACGCTCCCTATCTTCTGATTCAAGGCTTCTTGAATTGGAAGAGGAACTACAAAGGATCAAGTGGGACATCGTGGGGCTAAGTGAGGTAAGGAGAAAAGGAGAAGATCTCATCGAACTGAAAAGTGGACATCTCTTCTACTATCGTGGGACAGATACTGGCAGAACTAGTGGTGTTGGATTTATAATAAACAAGAAACTGAAGGATAAAGTTGTAGAAGTTGAAAGTTCCTCTGACAGAGCTGCACGACTTGTTATCCAACTCTCGAAAAGATACCAGGCTCAGATTATTCAAACTTATGCACCCACCACAAGTCATCCTGAAGAAGAAATTGAAGAATTTTATGAGGAAATTTGTCATCTAAATAATAAAGGTAAGCAGCACTTGAAAATAATTATGGGAGATTTCAATGCAAAAATAGGGCAACGGCAACAGAATGAAACTTCAGTAGGTAAATTCGGTCACGGCAACAGAAACCAGCGTGGAAATACTCTCGTAGAGTTTGCAGAGGCAGAAGGGTTTTTCATCTTGAACTCCTTCTTCAAGAAAAAGCCACACAGGAAATGGACATGGAGACATCCAAATGGATGTGTAACAAAAAATTCGTCATAGAAGACTGCAGTGTGCTAAACAAGTTCAACACAGGTAGTGACCATAGATTGGTGAGATGTAAGATGCACCTCAACACCAAACTTGAACGTGGCAAGCTCATAAGACAAACAAAATCTATTGACATAACCAACCTTAAAAAACACCATAATACCTTCAAGTTAGAACTGAAGAACAGGTTCTCTGCTTTAGAAGGCCTAACATCGGAAGAAGTGGACATCTCTGAAGTTAACAGAAAAATAACCAAAGCTCTTATGGAAACAGCAACAAAATTAGCTGGGTCTAAGAACAAGTTGCATGTGAACAAATTATCAGGAAAAACCAAAATGTTGATGCAAAAAAGAAGAGAGATGAGGACAAATAAAGAAGATGTGACTTCCAAAGTGGAATATATAGAGCTATGCAAGAGAGTAAGAAAAAGTATCACTGAAGACGTAAGGAAATTCAACTGTGAACTAGTGAGGAAAGCAATTGAAAACAACCAAAGCCTAAAGATAGCAAAGGGACATCTCAGTAAGGGAAGAAAACAGATTATGGCACTGAGAAAAGAAGATGGTTCTGTAACAAGAAATAGAGGCGAAATCTTGACAAGAGTGAAAGATTTCTACTCCAAATTATATGAAAGGGATGATATATGCACTCCAGACATCATGAAAGATACCAGTACCAGAGTTCCTCCAGTCCTTCCAGCAGAAGTTGCACATGCAATCAAGAACATGAAGCGATTAAAAGCTCCAGGAGAAGATGGAATTACTGTAGACATCATACAAGAAGCAAGTGGAGAAATCGAAACAGTACTCGCCCAAATTTTCACTCGATGCCTTAATGAAGGAAAGATTCCTGAGGATTGGAACACCGCTACAATGATCCTGCTACATAAGAAAGGTGACATTGAGGATCTCGGAAACTACAGACCTATCAGCCTCCTATCAGTGGTTTATAAAATCTTCACTAAAGTTCTTTCACACCGCTTGAAGGTAGCACTAGACATGGCTCAACCGAGAGAACAAGCTGGATTCAGGAGTGGCTACAGCACAATAGATCATATCCACGTGCTGAGAGAACTAATTGAAAGAGCGAGGGAATATGAACTTCCATTGTGCATGGCTTTTATCGATTATGAAAAAGCCTTTGATTCGGTGAAACCGTCAGCAGTTACAATGGCTCTGAAAACCTGCGGTATTGAAGATGCATACATTAATATTATTAATAACATCTATGAAAATGCAAGTGCAAAGATTAGGCTGTTTGAAAATACAACACACGTAAAAATTGGAAAGGGAGTGAGACAAGGTGACACCATATCTCCGAAGCTCTTTAATGCCACATTGGAGGGTGTTTTTCAGTCGCTGAGCTGGGAAAACAAGGGGATAAAGATTAATGGAGATTATCTAACCCACCTTCGTTTTGCTGATGACGTAGTCATTTTTGCAACTACCCCATCAGAGCTGCAGAGTATGATCCAGGAACTTGCTGACAAGAGTAAAGAAGTGGGATTAAAAAATGAACTTTCAGAAGACAAAAGTGATGTTCAATGCTTTTACAAGAAATGAAGATTTATCGATTGATGGAGAAAAGCTGGAGATAACAGACACATACGTTTATCTTGGACAACAGATATCAAGTGAGGGTCACATTGATGAAGAAATTAATCGGCGTACAAAACTTGCCTGGAGAGCTTTTGGAAGAAACAGCATAATTTTCAAGAGCAATATGCCATTATGTCTTAAAAGAAAAGTGTTTGATCAATGCATCCTTCCAGTGCTTACGTATGGTGCAGAGACGTGGACCTTAACTAAAAGAGACATACAAAGGCTGCAGACAACTCAAAGCAGCATGGAGAGGTGCATGCTTGGTGTAACCAGGAGAGATAAGAAGAGGAACTCGTGGATCCGAAAAATGACAAGAGTGGAAGACATCATGATCAGAGTTAAATCCCTGAAATGGCAATGGGCTGGACATACTGCCAGAAGGACAGATCATCGATGGACAGCCGAAATTTTAGATTGGATTCCAAGGGACAGGAAAAGACCCAGAAGAAGACCACATGGGAGATGGGTGGATGAAATTCGAAAGTATGCAGGGGTGACATGGAGGAGACTGGCACAAGACAGACCGTTGTGGAGGAAACTTGGGGAGACCTTCGTCCAGCAGTGGATTGATAATGGTTGACAATGATGATGATGATGATATATATATATATATTTTTTTTTTTGATTGGAGGTTTAACGACCACCGGGAGCAACTCAATGGGCTATAAGCAGTCGCCCGTCCCTAATTTAGGGCCACTGGTTCCAAGGAAGGGAGAGAGCCACTGCCGTAAGACAAACACAACATCCATGCTTCACCGGGATTCGAACCCGTACCCCTTTCGGAAGAATGATCAGAAACCATCGCTTAGATCACTGCGAGACCGGGGCGGCTTATATTTTGTGGGAACCCAGACAAACTGAAAAATTTTCTTTTATAATGGAGGCAGTTTTAAATGCTCATAAACAACGGTTCCCGCGTCAAATTTGATGAGCACGAGCAAACACTAATTCTTTTTGAGGCACAATAAACAGTCTGAGGGGTAAATTTCTATACAGACTTTCTATATGGAGTAAACGGGGAATGAATAATAAAAAACTTGAAGAATTTATAACGAAAAACAAAATTTATGCACATATGCATACGTGTATTTTTCCCACGAATTACGCGCAAAAATATTAGGGGTTCGAGAAACACACAACAAAATCATTGGGGGTTCAAAACGTTTCTTGAACCCACGAAGTCGGCGCCTATGCTGCGACACATTAGCTTCTTCAACCCACCGAAAATGTCAAATTCATGAGACGAAAGGTACAGATTGTAAGAAAGGTCTACAATAGTCTCCCACTGGAACTTCCGCAGCGTTTCCATGGTAACATTACCGTATGGGGTCACGTATTGTCGTACAACAAGCGGATACCCCTCGAGGTTAAGCCACAGCGCTCGTTCTTGATTGCCCTGCGTAGGCATTGCAGCGCGGCACAACAGCGTTAGCATTGAGTCACCCCCATGTTCTGCACATTAGATCAGTATAATGGCCTCTCATGGTAAAAAAAATGGCAATATTACTTTTCCAGAGGAGAGGTTCTTCTTGGCATTCTTTGGGGGTGGCAATTGAGGATGCTTCCACTGCCAGATTTGCCGTCGTGTTTCAGGCTCGTAGTAGTGGCACCACGATTCATCTCCGGCGACAATGCGATCCAAGAACTCATTTCCTAAACGGTGCCACCTCTCTCCTGCGAAGCTGGTGTTTATGCGATCCCCCTACAGTATCCGGACGGCTCTAAACGATATTACATTGGAATGACCAAGTGTTCGTTTGGAACCAGAGTCAACGAACATAAAAGAGACACAAAATACGGCAAAGTAGTCACGGCACTATCCAGAGAGGTCAAATTCAAGTCCGCTACTCCTATGTGGGACGATATAAAGAAATTAGCTACCTACTCTACCCCTAACAGCACAGCCTTTCGGGAAACCTTGGAGATCATTACCAACAGCGATACTTGCGCAATGATTGCGTCTCACTCGAGTTGTCACGAACTTGGAACCAATTCTTCAAGTAATGTCTTCTGCCTATCAGGATACCGCGCGTGCACCCAACGTGATGCGTCATACCTTTAAATGAATATAACGTCGTATCTATTGTAGTCAAGTCAAGTTTCCGCGTTCAAATTGTTAATGCGTTCTATTTTTCAGTAGCAGTTTCTGTCTAACTTCCTTGAAAAAGCCATCTGGTTGATGTGCGAAAGCTTGGAAACGCTAATGTGTCTACTCCCTACGCCAATAAAACGGATCACTAGTACAGTGTTACTATTTGCACTAATGTGTTTGGCGTAATAGCACGATGGCTTTGTCCTTGTAGTGTCTCGGGTCGTCCTCCAGCTTCCACGTCCTTCCTTGAAGTGTCTGCTCCATTGTTTCACTGTGTCCAATGAAATGCAATGCTCACTACAAACTGCGGACATGCGGTGGAAAATATCGTGTTTTGAAACACCTTCAGCCGTTAAAAATCTAGCCACACCACTCTGTTCTTCTGCTGAAGCGTCCACTGCGGTGCAGGCCCGTGTTCAAATCAATGTAAGTCAGATTCCACAGCACCGCTGGCTCGTGTTCAAATCAATGCAACTCAGATTTCACAGCGCCGCTGGCTCGTGTTCAAATCAATGCAACTCAGATTCCACAGCACCGCTGGCTCGTGTTCAAATCAATGCAGCTCAGATTCCACAGCACCGCTGGCTCGTGTTCAAATCAATGCAACTCAGATTCCACAGCACCGCTGGCTCGTGTTCAAATCAATGCAACTCAGATTCCACAGCACCGCTGGCTCGTGTTCAAATCAATGCAGCTCAGATTCCACAGCGCCTCTGGCTCGTGTTCAAATCAATGCAACTCAGATTCCACAGCGCCTCTGGCTCGTGTTCAAATCAATGCAACTCAGATTCCACAGCACCGCTGGCTCGTGTTCAAATCAATGCAACTCAGATTCCACAGCACCACTGGCTCGTGTTCAAATCAATGCAACTCAGATTTCACAGCACCGCTGGCTCGTGTTCAAATCAATGCAACTCAGATTCCACAGCGCCTCTGGCTCGTGTTCAAATCAATGCAGCTCAGATTCCACAGCGCCTCTGGCTCGTGTTCAAATCAATGCAACTCAGATTCCACAGCGCCTCTGGCTCGTGTTCAAATCAATGCAACTCAGATTCCACAGCACCGCTGGCTCGTGTTCAAATCAATGCAACTCAGATTCCACAGCACCGCTGGCTCGTGTTCAAATCAATGCAACTCAGATTCCACAGCACCGCTCCTCACACCCTTGCCTCGAAAGTGACCTGACGGATGACTGCGTCCGACAAACACGGGTCAAGGTCAGTGGGCACTACCATTCGGCGGCAGAGAAGGCTGGCTCACTTTCATTTGACTCACCCTTATATTTCAAACCTCAATGCTCAGTAGTTTCTTCTGTAAGCGATTGACAGACAGACAAACAAGGTAATTTAATCATTTTAGATAAAGAAGCTATACTGTTATGAGTAACGATCTAAATAATGTTAATAGATATAGTTCAGAATATTTTTAGTAAATAGTTTTGGCTTTTCTACTTTTGGGCCTCCTCTCACAATGGTTCTGAAGCACCTGTACCTCTTACACCGTACGATGATATGCCAATACTTTACTACGGATGGTGTTAACAAAAGTAAACGATAATGTCAGAATCAAGAAAAAGCTTCTTTTTTTTTTTCAGAAGAATGTGAGTTTCATTGCATAAGAAATATTGCAGAAAACGATTGATATGAAGCATACGAGTTTCCGCTTTCAGAGTTGGAAACGGGTCAAAAATTTCGGACCCGATCCGGACCCGTAACTTACCCAGACAAATCTGCTTTGAACTATAAATTTGAAACTCAATTTGTGTATATATACATTTTCATCCCAATAATTGTTTGATATTTAATAACTGAAATACTTTTTTAATAATAAAATATAGTTACTTGCTAAATTTTAGTGCCATTTTTAGTGCCACTATTTTGCGTAATCCAGAGGTAATTGCTGACTATTACCGTTACCGTGAGTATATTACAAATGTGAATCATTATTTACGAATACACAAATGCATTTTTTAAATGTATTTAGATTTTTCACTCTTTCCACGCTTTGATGGAGGTGCGCATACTTTCATATGGTCCGTTAGATTTTTGGTTTCATAATCTTTTATTACACCGTTGACATCTTTCTTTGTAATTATACACTTTCCACATTTTGAACAACAAGCAACACCAAACAACACAGAATTATTCACCTGTTCCTTAATGAGGCGAAATAAATTCCACCATGCACTCTTCCCCTTGTGGTTTTCAACAAGTACTTATTTGTTGGCTTCGACGCCGTTCTCAACCTCCTTAATATTAAATCCATCCATATTAACAAATAAGGAGTTAATTTCGACATGACATGTCATGGGAACTGGATGTTAGCACATCAATCGAAAACCTCTGTATGCTCAATGTAAAAGATGCGATGTGAAAAGTAACTCTTAGTCATACAGTGAACTTTGCACGGAGAGAGTGAATCAGATGAGAAGCAGGCGAATGGCGTTTGCCTGTACCTTGTCCTGGACAATCGCGCTGTAAGAGAACACAAAGAAAGTATCTTTTTACGATATAGTGTCAGTGTGTCTGACGCCTGTCGGCGGAAATCTTCGCTGCTTTAAGAAAGAGAAGACAATATTTTTGTATAGCAAATCATTATTCACTCCGTTGGCACCAGTATCGGCTACAGAATTCCACAACGCGCATTTTTCTTTGGAATATATTTTTCTCTTTTCAAAAGTAAAACGGGAATAAAATCGGGTCTGGAACACCATGACCCGACCCGTTGGACCCGCAGTAAATTGTCGACACGTTGACCCGTGACCTGTTTCCATCTCTGTCCGGTTTACAGAATGATTTGTGTCTAGGGAAACGAGTCTGAATCAGATCCTTTCGTTCGTTTCAGTCGGTGATTCTACCGGTTCGCATAACGATTTGTGCCTAGGGAAACGACTCTGAGTGGGATTCTTTCGTTCTTTGACAATTTCCGGATTAGTGGACGTTTTTTTAAGTTTTAATTTGTTTTTAATTTTTACGGACAATACGTTCCTTCGTTTTTCATATAAATTCGTTTCGAAACGTTTAAGTAATTTATTGCATTTGTACACTTGTAAATCAGGTAAGATTTTCTGACAAGAACACGAACTTCACCGAGATACCCTGGTGAAATTTTAATATCAAATATTCAGTAATTCTTCCTTATTCATTCAGAGAATCGGCTCTATAGTGGAGTCGATTGTTCCCAGGTAAGATTCGTTTGCCAATGACTCACTTTGCTGATTCGTTCTTTTCGAACGACACATCTCCGTTATTTAGTACTTGGAAACTAAATTCAAATGTGAATTAGAAATTATTTTTTGAAAAGTTCACTTAATGGGCACGTTAAAATATATTGAAATACCTTTACGACCTAAAATACTATGTCGCTCTCAGAATCAGCTACATAAATTATAAAACTACCTGGTCTCCAAATGAACGAACTAGTAGAAAATAAAAGTACATTCGGCATATTTCCTTTTTAAAAAATCAAATCAAATATATCAAATTTATTTGATGAGATATGTTGATTTATATGACATATAAATATTAAATCAATGAATTAAATAGTTTCATTCTAATTAACTTTTTTACAAAACCTTCATTGGTCTTTTTGCACTACCCTGTTCAATACCATCTCCGTTCTTTCTGCTTTTACAACACATTATCTTGCTCTCTTATGCCTTAAACTTCGGTGCCACTGTAGTATTTGAAAGGCAACATTTCTTGAATCTTTTGGGGAAATTTCTTGATAAATAGCTTTCCTCACGTACTTAATCCATACACCAGTAAAGTGTTTAGAATGAATTCATTTATGTATTTTAGTGTGGCGACAAGGAAATAGTTTCTTGATAGCAACAAGTATATATATATTTCTCCTTCAAGTCATCTTTGAAGGGCTTAGCTATGACAACATCCAAGACCTGAAGCTAGCACATCATACTTTCTCATAAGGTGACAAAATCCGTATTAGCTGTCATTTCTGCTTTCTTCACATTATCGTCAGATGCCCCTTCATGACGTCCAACACCAACATCCCTCTTCTTCTCAATTATTTACCTGGAAGGGGTGAGTATTATACTATTTTTACCGTTCAGTCACTAGTCCATTTGCCATCCACCTATTAACTCAGAAAATTATTTCCTTTCTTAGTTTCTTTCTTTTGATGTTTTATTTTAAAATAGTAGAGTACAATGTTTCAATGTTTTGGGTTTGTTTACAGTTTCCAACCATAAGTTGAAGAAGCGTATATGCTCTAGCTTTGTCCGTCTGTCTGTCCGTCCGCATGATAACTCGCGTAAAGATGGTTCGATTTCGATGAAATTTTAGTATGTGGTAAGGGACAACCTGGGGACGAGCCCCACTGAAAATGGAAGAAATGGAGTCAATGGTCAGGACATAAGAGCGGGATCCATTCCATGGTCCTTATGCGTCATAACTTACGTAAAAATGCTCCGATTGCGACAAAACTTTATCATGTTGTTCAGGTGGTACACTGAACCGGTTCTGTTGAATATCATCGAAATAAGGTCAAAGGGCAGGGCAAAGGAGCGAGATTTATTCCACAGCCATTATCATCATAACTTGAGTAATGATTTCTGGTATGTTGGAAAGCGTATCATAATCAATGCATTGCATGATTCCATTAACTTCTGTGTTTTGCAGATTATTTGTCGCAAAAGTAATCACCTAAACTTTATCACTAAAACAAAACAAAACAAAAAATACAGAAAGATTCGTTTGCTCGAAGAGAATATCCGACTTTTTGGTTATCGATCAACCACTTTCCTTTGCAAGATCACAAGACATTTTAAACACAAACACAATTCCTCTTTGAACAATTAAAACAGCCTCGTAAGGCTGAATCAGATTATCAACGTAGATACCATTTATTCTGCTTACAGATCAAGACAGTATGTATTCATAATTAAAACAGCATATCGTTTTACGTTCGCATAGTCCCAACATTTTACATGGAGAGTGGCTTTTTATTTCTCCCTGACTCACTGTTAGCCGTTGCCAATAATTGTAATGAAATTTGGAGGATATGACGTGCAGTTCAGAATGAAATATAATCGAGAAGTAATACACTGCCGGACAATTGCTAAGGACGGGTGACAATAGCAACCATAAAATGGAAGGCAGGAAAATGTGGAAATTAGCATAAGTGCGGGATACAGTAAGACGTGTTGTGCGTATGCAAATTTTGGATTGCCGAACTTGTTCGTGACGTCATAGCGCTGATAAGAGATATAAAGGATTTGACGCGTATTGACCGTTGTTGTTCAAACGCAAAGTTGAAAGGGAAAGAATCAATTGACGAACTTGCAATTTTCAGTATGTCTTCCCGACATCACCTAGATGATTTTACGCGTGGCCGTATTATTGGCAAGATTGAAGAAGGGCGAAAAATAGCAGATGTTGCCAGGGAGTTCGACGTCAGCCACAGTGTTGTTTCAAGGCTTTGGAAATCATTTCAAACAAATGGAGAGTGTAGCAAACGTCACGGGGGAGGTCGTGTTCGCAGTACGACACCTGCAGAAGATCGGTACATAGTGCTATCAACAAAAAGACACCGGCGCAGCACAGCTAGTGAGGTAGCAAATCAGTTTATGGGTGCTACTGGCAAGCGGATCTCCCGAAAAACTGTCGCCAGACGTTTGCATGAAGGAGGACTATACGCCCGCCGTCCTGTTGTGTGCATCCCATTGTCCAGACGTCACCGTACCGCCCGTTTGCAATGGTGCCATGAACATCGCAATTGGACTGATAACGACTGGTCTGCTGTCCTCTTCTCAGATGAGAGTAGATACAGTCTATCGTCTGATTGTCGACGACAACTGATCTGGCGTGATAGTGGTACTGCATATTGTCCAGCAAACATACAGGAAAGGGACCGATATCCGACATGTGGTGTCATGGTATGGGCTGGCATCATGATCAATAGCCTACGTCCCTCTATATGCTTCCAACTGAGACTATGACTGGCCAACGATACATTAATAATGTTCTGCTACCTCATGTTCGCATGTTCCGTGGTGCTCTCGGTGATAGATTCCTTTTCATGGACGACAACGCAACATGTCATCGAACAGTCGCTGTCCAGGAGTGTCTTGAGAACGAGGATATTCAACGCCTCGTATGACCAGCACGTTCTCCAGATCTGAATCCCATTGAAAATGTGTGGGATGCTTTGGGGAGGAGTCTTGCTGGTCGCCAATGCTATCCAATAAACAAGGACACCCTCATCCGTGCACTGACAGAGGAATGGGATAAATTACCCCAACAGCTGCTTGATAATATTGTGCAAAGCATGACACGACGTGTAGAATCTTGCATCGCCCTCCATGGTGGCCATATCCCGTATTGACATCTTACGCCGGAACGCCTGCGGACGGTAATTGCAGTTCTTTCACGTTTACGTATTCTGCACAAAATGGCCTGTTTGTCCCTTGAACACGTTCCAAAGCCTTCTGGATTTCAGAGCACAATAAATTGTCTTTCTTGTAATGTCCTGGCATTCTGACATTATTTTATTTCACTTGGCATCCAACCACACTTACTTTTTTATGCGCTATATAGCCGTTTATGATCCGTCCTTAGCAATTGTCCAGCAGTGCATAATTTTGATAAGAACAGAAAATCTAATAGGAAGGTTAATTTGTAAATATGCGTCACAAGAATTAATCACATATTTAAGAATGCTAGGCAATTTTACATCATATACACTGGCGGAAAGTGAAAAAAGAACACCAAGAAGGAATTGGCGGACGATCATGAAATTTACTTATGTTAATGGGGTCGAGTTTACAAAGGTGTGATGTTAATTTCGGGACCAAAGGGTGAGCGCTTACGCCACAGCACGGCGTAATATGCAAATTATCGTCGGTGGTATTTAAGGAGTACGGCGAAGTGAATGTAATCAGTCGTCGGCGTACGGATACGTCGAAAGATCCTGAAGAAGCTGCAATGCCTGGACATGGAAGACGTGTACGATTTCAGCAGTTATCGGACTTTGAGCGAGGTCGTCTAGTCGGACTCCGCGAAGCCGGGGGTCGTATCGTCGTATTGCGGAGCGAATTGGATGGGAAGTATCGGTGGTGGTACGATGGTGGCGTAGATGGTCAGAGGAATATTCCCACACGAGAAGACGTGGAACCGGGAGTCACAGACGGACTGATGAGCGGACCGATCGACACATAAGAAGAGCGGCGTTGTCAAGCAGAACATCCACTGCGACGCAAATCCGAGCTGCCGTTGCACCTGAGGTGACTGTGCGAACAATCCGCAACCGTCTACGGGATGCAGGACAACGTGCATGTGTGCCTCTGGCATGTGTACCTCTGACTCCAGCACACCGTCAGGAACGGCTGCAGTAGTGTCGCCAACGTCTGCACTGGAGAACGCAATGGCGATCTGTCGTGTTCAGCGATGAAAGCAGATTCTACTTGGGAGCCTCCGATGGCCGTATGCGTGTTCGCAGACGCTCAGGGGGAGCGTCTCCCTCCTTCTTGCATCCGCCAGCGACACACAGGGCGTAAACCTGGTCTCCTGGTGTGGGGAGCGATCAGCTATCACTCCCGTACACAACTAGTGTTTGTACCGGGTACGTTAAACAGCACCTCCTACATCAACAACATCACTCAGCCCGTTGTTGTGCCATTTGTAAAGTTGGTCCATCGTGGTGTTTTCCAGCAAGATAACGCACGCACACACACGGCACGTGCAACGCAATATGCACTTCAGGGTGTGAGACAACTTCCATGGCCTGCACGCTCATCGGATTTGTCCCCCATTGAGCACGTGTGGGATTTTATGGGACAACGACTTATCCGATCTCTACGGCCAGCCATGACCATCCCCGATTTACGCGTCCAGGTTGAGGATGCTTAGAACTTAATACCCCAAACTTACATCCAACATCTGTACGACAGACTCCATGCCAGAATTGCACAGTGTGACGCAGTTCATGGCGGTTCAACCTCCTACTAACCATGTTACATGGAAATGTTATTTTTCAGTTTACAAGCTAATACAGCTGTATTTTGCCATAATATTTTGATCACGTTATCCTCTGTATTCCGTTATTATGCTGTATAAGGTATCAGACGTCTGCTTCTTGGTGTGTTTTTTTCACTTTCCGCCAGTGTATTACGTATAACACAGCACGTATGGCTATCGTTCTTCATGTATCATTACCAGCTTACTTTACAGGTATAGATTTACTACCAGCTTACTCTACCGGTATAGATTTTGTGTCTTTGTTTTCGACTTCGCATTAGTGTGATTTCATATATACAGTACATTATCATTCGACAAAAGAAATTAACACGTTTCCGTAAATAAATGAAGAAACGGTAGTAGCATATGTGAGTTTCTCATTATAATTTGGCGGAAATTGTGGAGCCATTGGTGTTCTAAGAGCTCTTTCTGATACTCGCCTCTTATAGTGTTCAACTTTGGCGTATGTCACATCATTTGGTTTCGTGCTGAAGTGTCAAAGTATTTTTGACAGGTGTTACGAGAAAGCAACCTTCACCTTTTAACCAGGATTATCTTGAATTCTGTTAGTGATGTTGGCCCCCAGGAACGATTGCTTGCACGATTTTTCTATTTATCCCCCAAGAATTCTGTCAAAACTCTAAAACCAAATTCTCATTGATCTTCGGGCAAGCATTCGAGCAGAAAATAAGGCCTCATTTCTCTCTAAGACATTCGCTTTGAAGAAAAGCTCTTCCAAGCAGGCTTAAAACAAAAATTTTATAAAACTATCATCAGGATATGTGTAAGAAGAACTTGGACTGTGCAGAATGAAAAAATCTTGGAAATCTGGAAAACAAGATTCCCAGTAGGATATTTAGATCCATAACGAATCAAAACAAGCGGACAATGGAGACGAAGATATACGCGGACGAATGAATAATCATGCATAATGTAATTAAAAAAATCATCATCACCACCACTGTCAATACAAATTTTGAAGGTGACAATCCGTTTTCTGGTGTAAATATGACAAGGATAGTAAGTCAGATATTATCTTGAAAATTTCGTCGTCCTGGAGCGGGTATCGAACCCGCGTCTTCCAGATAGCGCCCGGGTATGCTAACCACTACACCACTCACAACGACCAAGTCACAAGTTTCCGATTAATATGAATATAACCCTAACAGGAATCTGTAGTCGAAGCAACCGGCATTTATGTTTAGCGAATCTCGAGGTTAAGAATCCTATTCCGTGATTAGCCGGAGGAGCAGATAAATCATGAATGGAATACGGGATTACACCATACAATACAAATTTTGAAGATGAATATCCGTTTTTTTTTGGTGTAATTATCACAAGTATGGTAAGTCAGATAATATACGAAAACGTGAATATTTCGTCGTCCTGGCGCGGGAATCGAACCCGCGTCTCGCATACAGCGCCCGGGTATGCTAACCACTACACCACCCAGAACGACGAAGTCTCAAGTTTCCGGTTAATTGGAATATAACCATCACATGATTTACTAGTCGAAGCAACCAGCATCTTCAAAAAAATTGTATTGCATGGTGTAATCCCGTATTTGCCTCTGATCATTCGTCCGAACGGGGTCCGGGTTCGAATCCCGGTGAGGCATGGATATTGTGTTTGTCTTACGGCACTGGCTCTCTCCCTTCCCTGGAACCAGTGACCCTAAATTAGGGACGGGCGACTGCTTATAGCCCATTGAGTTGCTCACGGTGGTCGTTAAACCTCCAATCAAAAAAAAAACAAAAAAAAAAAAATCCCGTATTCCATTCATCATTCTCCATCCATTACTGAGTGAAGGTGTCCCCAAGTCTTTTTCACAAAACTATGTCTTGAGTAATTAACTTTGATGAACTCAGGCATGCTTTCGAATTTTATAAGCATAATTTCCACATGATTTCCTTCTGGGTCTTTTCTTGTCCCTTGGAATCCAATGAAGTATTTCAGTTGTCCAATGATGTTGCCAGTTCTTTTAACAACATGTCCGTTTCATTACCACTTGAGGGTCTTTACTTTGGTCATGATGTCAGCTTTGGTCATTTTCCTGACTCATGAGCTCTTCTTCTTATATTTGTTGGTTATACCAACCATACATTTCTCCATGCTTCTTTTAGTTGTCCGCAGCCAGCATATGTCTCTTTTGGTTGATGTCCATGTCTGTGATTCGAAAGTAAGAACTCGAAGGATGCATTTAACAAACGTTTCTTTTAAGATATCATGGTAAGTTGCTTTTGAAAATTGTCCCTTTTCTTCCAAACGAACTCCATCAAAAACTTTTACACCTACTAATTTCTTTTTCAAGACAGCCCTGGCTTGATACCCGTTGTTCAGAGTGTATTTAAGCATTAATTATTTCTAAATTTGGCACATCAACCTAAAATTTTTTGAGTCCGTGTAAAAGCATTGTACACAGTAGCATCTACGACTGCGTTTTTTGTTTGGGATATTCTAAACTTCCATGTCATCTGCTGAATGAAGGTCACCCCAAGTTTATTCCACAACTGTCTGTCTTGAGCCAGTCTCCTCCATTTCACTCACGCATGCTTTCGAATTCCGTCCACCCATCTCCCACGTGATCATCTTCTGGGTATTTTCCTGTGCTTGGTATCCAGTCTAAAATTTATGTTGTCCATCGGTGGCCCGTTCTTCTGGCAATATTCCCAGTCCATTGCCATTTCAAGTACCTTACTCTGATCATGATTGATGCCTCCCACTCTTCTCATTTTCCTTGTCCACGACTGACTGTCCTTGTCTTTCCTGGTTACACCAGTGATGCATCTCTCCATGCTACTTTCAGTTTTTCTGCAGTCTTTGGGTGTGTGTGTATTGAAAGTAATGCCTCGTCTCTCATAAAAATTTTATTTGTAGTAGCAAAAATGTGAACCTTGCTGGCAAAATATTTGGACGTATTGTTAATAGTGCTAGCCTACTCAAAGTATTGTTCATCACTTTCTATACAATTCCGCCATCTTTGAACCCATTGGAAAAATCCATTTTGGAAAAAATCCTGAGGCTGTCGTTTCACCCATGAGTTCACAACCAGTTTAACGTCTGTCACATCGTGGAAACGTTCCCCACGAATGGTGCTTTTCAAAGGGGTAACAGGAAAAAGTCTGAGGGAGCGATATGAGGACTGTAGGGATGTTGGGGCATAACCATCCAACCCATTTCGGCAATAGCCTGTGAAGTCTCCATTAAGATGTGGGGATGTGCGTTATCATGGTGTAAAACAACACTACGAAGCGGAATGTCACGTCTTTTCCTTCTGATAGCTCCATTTGGCTTCTTCAATGTCTGCATATAGTGAGCACTGTTTATTGTTGCAACTCCTGGATAGTGACACGACGATCAACTGTGATGAAGTCTTTCACTCGTTGCCTGTTGGCATCTGTCGCTGCAGTTGCGGGTCTTCCACTCCGTTGTTTGTCCGACACTTAACTTTCTCCCTCTCGAAACTTCTCCGTCCATCGGCGTACATTACTGATATGGATTGTGGCAGCTCCGTAAACCGCCAGGAGTCTTCTGTGGATTTCTGGAGCCTCACATCCCTGTTGTTCCAGGAAACCAATTACGGCTCGCTGCTTTTCTTTGTCATTCACGGTCTTTATTCCCCATTCTGAAGCAAATTTTTTTCTTTGTCATTCACGATCTTTATTTCCCATTCTGAAGCAAATTTGTTTCTTTTTCATTCACCATCTTTATTTCCCATTCTGAAGCAAATTTGTTTCTTTGCCATTCACGATCTTTATTTCCCATTCTGAAGCAAATTTGTTTCTTTGTCATTCACGATCTTTATTTCCCATTCTGAAGCAAATTTGTTTCTTTGTCATTCACGATCTTTATTTCCCATTCTGAAGCAAATTTGTTCCTTGTTCATTCGCGATCTTTATTTCCCATTCTGAAGCACATTTGTTTCTTTGTCATTCACGATCTTTATTTCCCATTCTGAAGCAAATTTGTTTCTTTGCCATTCACGATCTTTATTTCCCATTCTGAAGCACATTTGTTTCTTTGTCAATCGCGATCTTTATTTCCCATTCTGAAGCGAATTTGTTTCTTTGTCATTCAAGATCTTTATTTCCCATTCTGAAGCACATTTGTTTCTTTGCCATTCACGATCTTTATTTCCCATTCTGAAGCACATTTGTTTCTTTGTCATTCACGATCTTTATTTCCCATTCTGAAGCAAATTTGTTTCTTTGCCATTCACGATCTTTATTTCCCATTCTGAAGCACATTTGTTTCTTTGTCATTCACGATCTTTATTTCCCATTCTGAAGCGAATTTGTTTCTTTGTCATTCACGATCTTTATTTCCCATTCTGAAGCACATTTGTTTCTTTGTCATTCACGATCTTTATTTCCCATTCTGAAGCGAATTTGTTTCTTTGTCATTCACGATCTTTATTTCCCATTCTGAAGCAAATTTGTTTCTTTGTCATTCACGATCTTTATTTTCCATTCTGAAGCAAATTTGTTTCTTTGTCATTCACGATCTTTATTATTTCCCATTCTGAAGCAAATTTGTTTCTTTGTCATTCACGATCTTTATTTCCCATTCTGAAGCACATTTGTTTCTTTGTCATTCACGATCTTTATTTCCCATTCTGAAGCACATTTGTTTCTTTGTCATTCACGATCTTTATTTCCCATTCTGAAGCAAATTTGTTTCTTTGCTATTCACGATCTTTATTTCCCATTCTGAAGCACATTTGTTTCTTTGTCATTCACGATCTTTATTTCCCATTCTGAAGCGAATTTGTTTCTTTGTTATTCACGATCTTTATTTTCCATTCTGAAGCAAATTTGTTTCTTTGTCATTCACGATCTTTATTTTCCATTCTGAAGCACATTTGTTTCTTTGTCATTCACGATCTTTATTTCCCGTTCTGAAGCAAATTTGTTTCTTTGCCATTCACGATCTTTATTTCCCATTCTGAAGCACATTTGTTTCTTTGTCAATCGCGATCTTTATTTCCCATTCTGAAGCGAATTTGTTTCTTTGTCAATCGCGATCTTTATTTCCCATTCTGAAGCGAATTTGTTTCTTTGTCATTCACGATCTTTATTTCCCATTCTGAAGCACATTTGTTTCTTTGTCATTCACGATCTTTATTTCCCATTCTGAAGCACATTTGTTTCTTTGTCATTCACGATCTTTATTTCCCATTCTGAAGCGAATTTGTTTCTTTGTCATTCACGATCTTTATTTCCCATTCTGAAGCAAATTTGTTTCTTTGTCATTCACGATCTTTATTTTCCATTCTGAAGCAAATTTGTTTCTTTGTCATTCACGATCTTTATTTCCCATTCTGAAGCAAATTTGTTTCTTTGTCATTCACGATCTTTATTTCACATTCTGAAGCAAATTTGTTTCTTTGTCATTCACGATCTTTATTTCCCATTCTGAAGCAAATTTGTTTCTTTGTCATTCACGATCTTTATTTTCCATTCTGAAGCAAATTTGTTTCTTTGTCATTCACGATCTTTATTTCCCATTCTGAAGCAAATTTGTTTCTTTGTCATTCATGATCTTTATTTCACATTCTGAAGCAAATTTGTTCCCACATTAGTAACATATCATAGTATATATATGTCAGTGCAGTTTCATTAAAACCACTTCAAAATTTCAAAAGTTATTGAGGAGCAGGCATTACTTTCAGGGTGCCCCTTGTTTTTTCAGTTCAATAACTGAAATGGGAAAACAAAATAATAACGTTTAGCGTAATAGAAATTATTTAACACACCTTCGTTTTGCTGACGACGTAGTCATTTTTGGCAACTGCCCCTTCAGAACTGCAGAATATCACGCAGGATCTTCTCGACGAGAGTAAAGAAATGTGATTAAAAATGAACTTTCAGAAGACAAAACGGATGTGCAATGCTTTTACAAGTAATGAAGATTTATCGATCGATGGGGAAAAGCTGGAGATAACTGATACATACATTTACCTTGGACAGCAAATATCAAGCAAAGGTCACATTCGTGATGAAATTAATCGACATATAAAACTTGATTGGAGAGCTTTTGGAAGAAACAGTACAATTTTTAAGAGCAATATGCCATTATGTCTCAAAAGAAAAGTGTTTAATCAATGCATCCTTCCACGGCTTACGTACGAGTACAGACGAGGACTTTAACTAAAAAAGACATACAAAGACTGCAGACAACTGAAAGAGGCATGGAGAGATGCATGCTTGGTGTAACCTGGAAAGATCAGAAGAGGAACTCGTGGATAAGGAAAACGGGAAGAGTGGAAGGCATCATGATCAGAATAAAATCCGTGAAATGGTATAGAGCTCCAGCCCGTTGCCAGAAGAATGGCCCAAATGGACAACCGAAATTCTTGACTGGATTCCAAGGGACAGGAAAGACCACATGGGAGATAGATAGATGAAATTCGGTGGGAGATGAGTGGATAAAATTCGGTGGGGGAGGGTGCATAAAATTCGAAATATATATATATACACTGACGGAAAAAAATCCCAACACCAAGAAGGGGTTGTGTTAGATAAACGACAGTTGGTAGGCGGTGAGAGTACATCTGTAAGGTGACGTCTATGCAAATTTCACGCTCGGCGCATACGTGTGGCGCTAGTAGCGCCCCTCGAAACATGCAAAGCAGGTTTGCTGTAAATACGCGCTGTAACGTTCGTGAGCGTTATTTATCGTTGAGATTCGACGTAGTGTGTTGATGTTAGTCAAGAATGCCTTTAGGAAGACGAAGAAGCCATTATCAACAGCTCACGGAGTTTGAACGAGGTCGTGTGATAGGGCCACGAGGAGGTGGATTTTCTTTCCGCAATATTGCAGAACGACTTGGCAGGAATGTAGCCACCGTGCATGATTGTTGGCAGCGGTGGTCAAGGGAAGGTACTGCCTCAAGAAGACCGGTTTCCGACAGGCCACGTGGCACTACTGACAGGGAAGACCGCCGTGTACGGCGTATGGCCGTGGCGCATCGTTCTGCGTCTGCGGCAGCAATTCAGTGACACAACGAACTGTTACAAATCGGTTACTTGAAGGACAGCTCCGAGCCAGACGCCCTGTAGCGTGCATTCCATTTACTCCAAATCACTGCCGTTTGCGACGTCAGTGGTGTCAAGCTAGAGCTCATTGGAGGACGGAGTGGAGATCTGTTGTGTTTTCTGATGAAAGGCGGTTCTGCCTGGGTGCCAGTGATGGCCGTGTGTTGGTTAGAAGGAGGCCAGGTGAGTACCTGCAAACAACCTGTCTGTAACCGAGACACACTGGACCTACACCTGGAGTTATGGTCTAGGGAGCAATTTCCTATGAGAGCAGGAGCACTCTCGTGGTTATCCCACGCACCCTGACGGCACAGTTGTACGTCGGTCTGGTGATTCAACCTGTTGTGCTGCCATTCATGAACAGCATTCCAGGGGATGTTTTCCAACAGGATAACGCTCGCCCGCGTACCGCTGTTGTAACCCAACATGCTTTACAGAGTGTCGACATGTTGCCGTGGCCTGCTGGATCACCGGATCTTTCACCAATCGAGCACGTATGGGACATCATTGGACGACAACTCCAGCGTCACCCCCAACCAGCATTAACCGTCCCTGTATTGACCGACCAAGTGCAACAGGCATGGAACTCCATCCCACAAACTGACATCCAGCACCTGTACGACACAATGCATGAACCTTTGCGTGCTTGCATTAAACATTCTGGCGATTACACCGGTTATTAATGTACCAGCATTTCACATTTAAAATGGCTCTTCTCGCGCTTACAATAAGCTGTGATCTTGAAACCTTAATCAATTAAATATGTTACCTATACAAATGTATTGCCGCCATTTCATTCCTCTACAACTATTTTTTCGTGGTGTTGGGATTTTTTTTTCCGTCAGTGTATATTGATCGAAAATTGTGCTATTTTGTCAAATAAAAATTTAATTGTTTTTATTCACGTGCTTTTTATATGTATGTAAAGAACGAAGTTGTCTTTATTTGATTCATCTGAATTATGCAGGGCTATTTATTGTATTTTTTTAACATTGTTATTATTTCGAAAACTTATACTCCCAAAAGAAAATTTTTGTGCCATTAAAAGAGGTTCTACTTCACCACGGTAAATGGAAAGGCACAAACGAAGTGTTCTGAAATATACACTGCCGGACAATTGCTAAGGACGGATGACAATAGCAACGATAGCAACCATAAAATGGAAGGCAGGAAAATGTGGAAATTAGCATAAGTGCGGGATACAGTAAGACGTGTTGTGCGTATGCAAATTTTGGATTGCCGAACTTGTTCGTGACGTCATAGCGCTGATAAGAGATATAAAGGATTTGACGCGTATTGACCGTTGTTGTTCAAACGCAAAGTTGAAAGGGAAAGAATCATTTGACGAACTTGCAATTTTCAGTATGTCTTCCCGACATCACCTAGATGATTTTAAGCGTGGCCGTATTATTGACAAGATTGAAGAAGGGCGAAAAATAACAGATGTTGCCAGGGAGTTCGACGTCAGTCACAGTGTTGTTTCAAGGTTTTGGAAATCATTTCAAACAAATGGAGAGTGTAGCAAACGTCACGGGGGAGGTCGTGTTCGCAGTACGACACTTGCAGAAGATCGGTACATAGTGCTATCAACAAAAAGACACCGCCGCAGCACAGCTAGTGAGGTAGCAAATCAGTTTATGGCTGCTACTGGCAAGCAGATCTCCCGAAAAACTGTCGCCAGACGTTTGCATGAAGGAGGACTATACGCCCGCCGTCCTGTTGTGTGCATCCCATTGTCCAGACGTCACCGTACCGCCCGTTTGCAATGGTGCCATCAACATCGCAGTTGGGCTGATAACGACTGGTCTGCTGTCCTCTTCTCAGATGAGAGTAGATACAGTCTATCGTCTGATTGTCGACGACAACTGATCTGGCGTGATAGTGGTACTGCATATTGTTCAGCAAACATACAGGAAAGGGACCGATATCCGACATGTAGTGTCATGGTATGGGCTGGCATCATGATCAATGGCCGTACGTCCCTCTATGTGCTTCCAACTGGGACTATGACTGGCCAACGATACATTAATGATGTTCTGCTACCTCATGTTCGCATGTTCCTTGGTGCTGTCGGTGATAGATTCATATTCATGGACGACAACGCAAAACAGTCGCTGTCCAGGAGTGTCTTGAGAACGAGGATATTCAACGTCTCGTATGGCCAGCACGTTCTCCAGATCTGAATCCCATTGAAAATGTGTGGGATGCTTAGGGGAGGAGTCTTGCTGGTCGCCAATGCCCTCCAATAAACAAGGACACCCTCATCCGTGCACTGACAGAGGAATGGGATAAATTACCCCAACAGCTGCTTGATAATGTTGTGCAAAGCATGACACGACGTGTGGAATCTTGCATCGTCCTCCATGGTGGCCATATCCCGTATTGACATCTTACGCCGGAACGCCTGCGGACGGTAATTGCATTTCTTTCACGTTTACGTATTCTGCACAAAATGGCCTGTTTGTCCCTTGAACACGTTCCAAAGCCATCTGAATTTCAAAGCACAATAAATTGTCTTTCTTGTAATGTCCTGGCATTCTGACATTATTTTATTTCACTTGGCATCCAACTACACTTACTTTTTTATGCGCTATATAGCCGTTTATGATCTGTCCTTAGCAATTGTCCAGCAGTGTATGAAATACAGCAGTTGCCTAAAGTGCTTGCCGAATAGATGTTAATAACAGAACAACGTACTTTTCCGTAGTTACTGTTCCTAATAACAGTTCGTGACACAAAGTCCATGGCTACATTATCCAGCTCCATTTCATATGTTCGGTTTTGGTAGGTGTACGTCACATTTTCAAATGTGTTCCAGGTCGCAAGGAACTCAAAATAAATAAACATAGTACTTTCCGTTTCTGTTTGGTGGTTTGAGTAACTCCGCAGAATCTCCATCAGATGAGTGAAGCCATCCTAGTACATCCTGTCCCCTCGAGAAATGTTCGCACTTGGGAACCTTCTCCCTTCTTTTCAGAAGGAAAGGGAAAAATCCACCACAAGTGAGTATTCTCGTTCCCATGGCGTGTGTTAAACAATTAATGGTGCCTAATGCTTTAGGGTGACGGCTTCATTTGATGACCTCGGCGATTTTCAGTCTTAATGTAACAGACTGACGGAGCCTCCGCGGTCTATGAGATAGAAACATTTACCGATTTCTTAAGGCCTGGTAACCTGCTTTTTGTCATTCTGTTGTACCCGAAAGTGAAGGAAACGGATAATTGATTCATGTTTATGAGGAGGGTTTGATGGGCATACACTGAAGGGCAATTGAATTAGAGATACCTGCCCATTAACATGTATTACCACCTTTCGCCATGATGACGGCGACGGTTCATCTCGGCATGGACTCGACAAGACACTGGAAGTGTTGGGAAGCCATACGGATCCACAACCCCAGAATAAGCTCCCACAGTTCACGAAGATTTGATGGAGGAGGGTCAGAGCCTCGACTATCTCTCTCGATGGCATTCCAGATGTGCTCGATGGGATTGAGGTCAGGTGACCGAACCTGGTCAAGGAAGCGAGGTCGCGTCGGTAGAGTGTTCATCCAACCATTCGAATGCAATTCGGGAGCGATGGCACGGTGCATTGTCTTGTTGCAGGATGAGGTCCCCAGTGGGATGTTGAAGACGCACAAACGGGAGCAAATTGTCGTCCAGTATATCCCGGTAACGTACAAGGGCTTTCATTTGAGTCCACGTAAGCAGTCCCCAGACGAGAATGCCACCCCCACCAGCTTGAAGAGTACCTTGGTGGCAAGAAGGATCCATCGCTTCATGTGGTTTGCGCCGTAGTCGTATCCTGTCATCCGCATGTACCAACGTGAATCTCGACTCATCAGTCCAGGCAACATTTTTCCACATGTCTAGATTCCAGTGGCGATGTTCCAGCGCCCATGCTAATCTTTGCACCCTGTGATGTGCTGTCAGCAGCGGTACTCTCGTGGGACGATGGCTTCTGTATCCCATAGTGAGGAGATGGTTCTGGATGGTGTAGCTGCTTACACGTCTTTGTGCACCAGCGTTAAATTGCAGAGTGATTTCTTGCACTGTGGCCCGTCTATCCGCTGTTACAATGCGAGCTAGCCAACGATGACCCCGCTCATCCGCACGCTGTTGTCCACGGCAGTTGGTTCTTGCAGGGATGGTTTTACCGGATTCGATGTACTCACGGTGCATCCGTGACACAGTGGCTCGTGAAAATTCCAGTGCCTGCACGGCTTCCGAGAAAAAGTGACCCACTCGTCGGGCCCCGACAATTTGCCCACAATCAAATGCGCTTTGATCCTTCGTCTTACCCATACTGCGCCCGACGCTTACTGATTCCCGTCGCATCACTCCTTATATTGTCGGATCGCTGCATACGTCATGTCGTTTCAGTTTACAGGGCCGCCCACAGCGCCCCAATTGCTTAACGCCAGCTGTCTCTAATTCAATTGCTCTTCAGTGTAGATAAGAACACACTGATAGATGCGACTCTGAGACGTGGGAAATAGGGATATGACATACTACAGAGTTAAAGCTCGAGTGAATACGACAAATCTGCAGCAATACATTGCGTTCGTGTAGCTTAGTTGAAAGAGCAACTTACTCCGGAGTGAGGGGGCGCAATTCGATCTCCGTCACGGACAAATGTGTGTTTTCACATTTGGCGCCCGAACGTAGAAATGGATGTACTGACCGTTGGGTTCTCCGAAAAATGTGTGAGGTTTGTTCTACACATCGTCTAGAATTAAAGAAAATTCGTTCCTCGCTTCAAAAAAAAAAAAAAAAAAAAGAATGGAGAGGGAGATGATGTGACGTACAACAGAGGTAAAGCACGTGTCAAGACGATAGATCTGCCGCGATACATTGCGTCCGTGTAGATTAGTTGGGAGACCAACTTACTCCACTTTGGACGGTGGGGTGCGGCTTCGAACCACGTCACGGACACAGTCAGGAAGTCTAAATTTTAGGCTCACAGCTGAGTATGTCTACGTGGTAAAAAAAGGCTGGTTTGGTAGTATATCAGGAGAATTCATAAAGCATAAACTATGGTATAACATCCGTTGACTGTATTGGCCTAACACAAACTGT
Source organism: Macrothele yani (assembly GCA_039090855.1). NCBI lineage: Eukaryota > Metazoa > Arthropoda > Arachnida > Araneae > Macrothelidae > Macrothele > Macrothele yani. The sequence goes on from CM077002.1 coordinate 126,465,226, forward strand.
TATTGCCAAGCTTTTGCTCACCAAGAGGTGGCATTTTCAAGGCAAACTGATACTAACCTATGTGGAGAGAACTAACAGTAAAACGCCAATAAATTTAACGGATGTATAACGAAGTAAATTTCTCCGTCATTTCTGTCCACGCCAGGATTCGAACCAGGATCCCCTCATTCCGGAATGAGTCACTCTACCAATTGAGCTACGCGGACGTTTGTTCTGACTGCTATCTGCCTTTATGTCGTGTGCGTCCTGCTGGCAGGCACATCACAGATGTTATACCATAGTTTATTAATTAAGTGTATTTCTGCTCCATGATTATTTTTTATCTTCATAAAGCATGTGGATGTTCCGTTTGGTGCCATCGTATGATACAGAAATCAAATCAAAACATGCAGACATGATGCTTACTAAGATTCTGTAGCTTATAGAAACCATGAGCGAGGAAGAGGCAAAGCCCTTACACCTTTAACCTGTGGGGGCATGTGTTTCCACTGCCCCTACGGATTAGAATTTACTAATCGTACACCAGTTTTCTTTTCCGTAAGTTATCTTTAATCCCACTTCTTTACTCTTGTCGACTAGTTCCTGGATTCTGCTTTATCTTTTTTGGTTGGAGGTTTAACAACCACCGTGAGCAAATCACTGGGCTATAAGCAGTCACCCGTCACTAATTTAGGAACACTGACTCCAGGGAAGGGAGAGAGCCAGTGCCGTGAGAAAAACACAACATCCATGCCTCACCGGGATTCCGACCCGGACCCATCGCGGAAATATGGTAATACGCCAGCGCTTAGACCACTACGCGGCCTACTCTGTATCTCTGAGAGGGAACTTTGCAAAAGTAGCTATGTCATCATGAAGGCGAAGGTGGTTTAAACTGCCTCCACTAATCATTATTCCAGCATCATATGACAGCCATGTCCATACTTGCGGCGATTCTTAGCACTCATTACTTTCGTGTTACACTGGCAACTGATTTAGCCGGATAAACAACAGTTTGCGGAGGCTTAGTGCTACATTTTGAGTTGTAAAGCCTCATAAGAGGCGTGCATATAACTAATCGCGCTTGCCAGGCAGCTGGTGAGTGTGTGATAGTATTTCGGTGGTATAGTTATACCAATATCAATCGGTCATCAGTGTCGCGAATGACGTCATTGTATTGTGAACTCAATTCAAGTAAACTGCATAAACCAGATTCGAAAAGATCGCAACGGCTTCACCATGTATATAGCGTTTTGGTTCTGTTGGCAGTGTGTCTGTGTCCTGTGATGCTCATAGTTGTAAATAAAGTACGTATTTTATACACTGGTGTGCAAAAATTGAGAACGAAGAGGAGAAATTAGCATAAGTGCGGAACGAGCAGGCAGAACGGACCGAAAGACCACTCAGGAGATAAACTAGGGTCCGGTACGGTAGGGCATGCGCATATATGCAGCATGATGTAGGGGGGAGTGTCGGAAGGGTATAAAGCAAACGGGCGGTGTACGCTCAGCAATTCGGTGAAAGCTATTGCACGGTGTACATCGGTTTGAACGACGTCGAGTTGCTGCCACCATGTGATATGGCCAACAGGCAATCCAGTAGACGACTTTTGGATGACTTTACCCGAGGTCGCGTCATTGGGAAGTTGGAAGAAGGTCGAAGCGTGACTAGTGTGGCCGAGGAGTTCGGGATTGCTCACAGCATCGTTTCATGAGCTTGGAGAGCATTTCAAACGACAGGAACAGCTGTCTGAGAGTTTAGCAGTAGTCGTCCGCGAGCAACCACGGCGGCGGACGACCGGTATATTGTCCTACAGGCGAGAAGAGACAGACGGAAGACAGTGGGAGAAATCACCACTCAGGAGATAAACTAGGGTCCGGTACGGTAGGGCATGCGCATATATGCAGCATGATGTAGGGGGGAGTGTCGGAAGGGTATAAAGCAAACGGGCGGTGTACGCTCAGCAATTCGGTGAAAGCTATTGCACGGTGTACATCGGTTTGAACGACGTCGAGTTGCTGCCACCATGTGATATGGCCAACAGGCAATCCAGTAGACGACTTTTGGATGACTTTACCCGAGGTCGCGTCATTGGGAAGTTGGAAGAAGGTCGAAGCGTGACTAGTGTGGCCGAGGAGTTCGGGATTGCTCACAGCATCGTTTCATGAGCTTGGAGAGCATTTCAAACGACAGGAACAGCTGTCTGAGAGTTTAGCAGTAGTCGTCCGCGAGCAACCACGGCGGCGGACGACCGGTATATTGTCCTACAGGCGAGAAGAGACAGACGGAAGACAGTGGGAGAAATCGCAACGCACATGCAACAGACAACTAGACGTCCGTTATCGTGTTTTACCGTGGCCAGGAGGCTGCACAAAGGTGGTCTATTTGCACGACGATCAGTACGGTGTGTGCCATTAACGCCTGCTCATCGGAGACAGCGGTTTCTGTTGTTCCAGGAACACGCATCAGCATTGGGGTCGAGTTCTCTTGACGGATGAGAGCCGATTTAATCTGACGAGTGATTCTGGACGTATACACATCTGGAGAGAGAAAGGAACACGCAAGCATACCTCCAACTTCATCGAAAGGGTCCGGTTTGGAGGTGGCGTAGTTCTCGTTTGGGGCGGTATCATGCTTAGTAGCTGTACTGACCTCCACATCTTCCAAGGAGTTTCAGTCACTGGTGTCCGCTATTGTACCGAAGTTCTCCTCCCTCACGTGCGTCTGTTTAGAGGTGCTGGGGGTCCTGAGTTCCTCTTCATGGACGACAACGCTACACCTCATCGCACAGTGACTGTTGCAGAGCTGTTGGAGAGTGAAAATATTCAACGCATGGATTATCCCGCAAGGTCCCATGACCTAAATCCAATCGAACACGTGTGGGACCTTCTCAGGAGATGCTTGGCAGCACGTCACCAGCCGACAGAAACGATTCCGCAGGTGCGATTGGCGCTACAAGAGGAATGGGCCGCGATGCCTCAACAGCTCCTTGACAACCTCGTCCTCAGCATGGACAGACGTTGTAAATCCTGGAACGCAGTCAGGAGTGGTCATATTCCCTACTAAAGACTGGATTTTTCTTGGCAGCCGCTTGTCACATGGACGTTTCTGTCTTCTGTCCAGTTATGCTCGAATCTACCTTTTCAATAAAGTGCCTTTGTATCCTTTGGATTCCTTGTTTGGACGGTTTTGCGCACTTGTCCCATATTCTTACATCTTGGGGATCTCATGGTATGATTTGAGTCGATGTGGAGCACTTCTGTACGACGTTACATTCGAAAAACCGTCTCGTCCTTAATTTTTGCACGCCAGTGCATATAGCTGCATCCCCTTCATTGCACGAACGTTAGACTAGCCTAGGATATCTAGTGTCATCGCAAGGTATGAAGTTTGCCTTAATGCTTTGAAACTGAACCCGAAATTTTGGCGCCTGAACAGAGACGTTAGGTTAGGCTTGAGTGTTGTAATTGAGGGCATGGGTAGATTGAGAACGCCATTACGAAGCAGTTTTACGCGAACTGCAAGGCAGCTAGAAGGGCAATTTGGTGTAGATCAACTCAACCTGATCTTGAATAAATTGCAACACTTACTTAATTGTTAAATGAGAAATGGTTGAAACTTGATGCGAATGATACGGAGATTATTGACTTTTTGCAGAATGACTGTTCATGTACACAAGATACTTCCAATAAAGAATATATTGAGAATTATGCAGAGCGGTTTATTGTTTTGAAATCAAAAGGAGAAAGACTTTTAAGCAAACTAGACATAGAGGGCACTAATGTCTTAAATGTTTCTATCTCCAAATGGAAGTATAAACTCCCAAAAATTGAATTATGAAAGTCCAGTGGGAATACTAAGGAATGGCTGGGATTCTGGGGTCAGTTTAAGAAAATTCACTATGACGAGGATATTGATCCCAAAGACAAATTCCAGTACTTGACACAGGCAACAGCTGTGGGGTCGAGAGCACGAAAACTCGTACAGAGTTTCCCACCCACCACAAAGAATTATGCACAAGTTATTGAATGCCTGAAAGCGAGATTTAGGAAAGATGAGACTCTCATTGAAGCTTATATTAGGGAGCTACTCAGCCTAGCATTGAGTAATTCCATGAAAGAATGTCAAGGATCCTCAATAGCCAATCTGTATCACAAAGTAGAGACACATTTGAGAGCTCTCGAAACTTCAGGTGTTACTTCAGATAAATATGCGGCTATGCTGTATTCTCTTGTGGAGTCATGTTTACCAGAGGATATTATTAGGATCTGGGAACGAAACCTAAGTTCGACTACCAATGACGATGCCACTAATATGCTAACCGCTTTAATGAAGTTTCTCAAAACAGAAGTAAAAGGAGAAGAAAGAATTTCTATGGCAAAAGGTAGTTTGGGTTTTGAGCTAAAACGTAAAGGAAGGTTTCTAAAATCACCTGCAAATAGCGAAAGGGATGTTCCAACTGCAATTAGCCTCTTCGCAGGAGATGAGAATAATGATCGATCAGTCAGGAATCATGTGAAAAGGCACATGATTCCTAGAGCTGTTGGCATGCCTTAAAACTGACACTAGAAGAAAGAAAGAAGCTTCTATCTAAGAAAGGATCTTGTTTTTCATGTTTAAAAACTGGTCATCGTTGCACACCATATATGTATATAGTGAACCGGATGCAAAAAGAAATTAACCGGATTTCTACACAGTCGGTAAAACACTCGCAAATAGAAATAAATAGCTGCTAGCGGCTTTTAGCGGCTGAAATATGTATTACAAAAAAATCACATAGTGCTTAAAACATTTCTCATATCGGAACATATCCGAATCAAAGGGAATTTTTGAAATCGGTTTTTTACAAAGGAAGATACGGTTCGAAGTATGGTGCAAAAATAGATGAATATTTACAACCCTGGCGCCGAAACTGTGTGCCGAAAATTTTTGCAAAGAGATGAAGAATATTTCTCTCCACAAACGCTATCAGTAGCAAAAGTATTTTTTAAATCTGACGTTTAGAATAAAAAATATCATCATCAGAAACATTTGCATTAACGATCCTAGCGGGAAGATTTCTTTTCTTTTTTTTTCTTTTTTTTTTTTGCAGTAAAAAAGTACATATAAATATTTTCTGCGGTAAGTGTCAATTATGTAAAAAGGATTTTTTCCATTAGTTTTTTTATAAGCCAAGATACGAGAGCAAACATGTTAAAAATAGAAATTTCCACTTACCCATCCTAGAGACCAAACTTTTTCTTTGCAAAATACTCTAAAATGCTTTTAAAATATTCGTCGTCGCTACTTCTATCTAACGCAAAAGTGATATTTAAAATTCGATTATTATAAGCAAAGATTTGCTGCCGCGGTGGCACAGTGGTCTAAGCGCTGGCGTGTGACCATTCGTCCCAGAAGGGTTCGGGTTTGAATCCCGGTGAGGCATGGATGCTGCGTTTGTCTTACAGCACCAGATTTATTCCTTCCCTGGAACAAGTGGCCCCGAATTAAGGGCAGGTGACTGCTTATATCCCATTGAGTTGCTCACGCGGTGGTCGTTAATCCTTCAGTAAAAAAAAACAAAAAAACAACAACAGTGATTTCAAGGAAAATACAATATTCATTAGCGCTTCCTAGTGTGATTCTGCGCATTATTTCAAATACAATCTGTACTTATTGTTGTTGATTGTGGGTTTAACGACCACCGTGAGCAACTCAATGGGCTTTGCAGTCTCCCGTCCCTAACTCAGGGCCACTGGTTCCAGAGGGGGAGAGAGACAGTTCCGTAAGATATACACGACATCCATGCCTCATCGTGATTCGAACCTGGAGTCATTCTCGGCCGAAAGATCAGAATCCAGCGCTAAGACGACTGCGACATAGGAGAGGCAAATCTGTACTTAAAATACTGTACCTTTCGTAGTAAAAGGCATCGGAAGGTGAAAACAATTTCTTTAATCGTTTTTTTTTTCAAAGCAATTGTGCTAAGTAAGACATATTTTGAATTGAATGGTTTCAAAATGCGTTTTAAAATATGTTTTTTGGTTTCAAAATATGATTTCATTTACAACCACTAGGGTTATGCCGCAGAAAAAAGATCAAAGCACATGGAACGTCGTTTCCACCGTTAGGCTTTCGAGTGCAAAAATAATTTTATAAACACGACAAAAGCGTAATTTAAAAGATATAGTTTCCACGAATAAAAAGAATTGCAATTATATGAAAAATATTTCGCAGTGGAAACGCTCTCCAACAAAGAAAGAATTTTTTAAATCAGACCCTTACAATCAGAGATATCGACAAAAACATAATATACGTCTACGCCAACTGGCGAGAAATCTGTGCGCTATTTTAAGCAGGAGGTATTCTCACAAAATTTTCTGTGGCGAGCGGCAAGGGCCCACAAAAGAATTTTTTTAATCGAGTTTACAGAAGTTCAGATTTTGCTGCAAATACATCAGAAGCAGAAATAAACCCTTACGCTTCCTGGTGGCCAAAACAATCCTTGCTTTTTAGAAATTATAATTCAAAACATTTTACATGAGGAGCAGTTTTCGGTGCAAGAAGAATTTTTCCAATCGGACTTTTATAAGCAGAGATATCGGGGAAAACGTAATTTAACTTTACGCTTCCAAGTGGAAAATGTACGTATTACTTGAAAAAGAAACTATACTTAAAATAGTTGATAGGAATGAAGTATTTTTCAATCGGACATTTAGAACCAAATATATGCAATAAAATATATTTTGAATTCTATATCACCTATATTTACGACCCCTAGCGGCAAAGCTGTACAACGGAAATAAACCGTAATGCAACGACGAGCATTTTCATATTACAAGCTTCGTAATGCAAAAATAATTTTTCAAATCGGATGAACAGTTGCAGAGATGTGCTGTCCATAAGCTGACGGACAGACAGACGGGCAAACCGATAGCACAAGCACGGTCTTTTTCTTTTACAAAAGACATGCTAAAAAAACGGTTGGTATTTCCATTTTGTTGTTTAACTTCCGTACAATTCATTCATATATGTTTGCAAAGGTATACATCCAGCCAGATAAAAGACAGCGTGTAATTTACAGGGAGAGTTTTGCAACGAATAGGTTTGAATTTTAGAATAAAAAACTAACAATATGTTTCGCCCAGCGCAGCGCCTTGAGGCTCAGGTCAAAACGAATGTTTTCGAAAAACATTAGCTTTCTCTCTTGACCATTAGTAGTTTACGGAAATCATCTCATACTACAGATACTAAAGATCTTAAATAAGTTTTAGATGTTCAGTATATGTCTCCACTCTCTAGATCAAATTGAAAAATCGATCACAGATCGATGCTCTTCATCTCGGCTGTATTTTTTTTTATTTTTTTGCTGCAGTTCTTATTTCTAAAAAGGAAAAAAAAGCTCATTTCTATCAGTCTGTTGCTCTTACTTTCTTTTTTCTTCCTCTCCACCCTCTTCTCTCTAGTTCCAGAAAGGACTTACGATTTCTAGGGCTTTGGCTCTAAACCCCGGTGTTTTGAAATCGTCTAAGGAGTTAATTTTTATTTTATTCATTGATATTTTTCAGTTTCAGTACGTAATCTTTGAATGGGTGCGTGTTCTAGTAAAAGATTAATCAGTTACCCATTGTATTTGATTGGTTTCTTTCTATTCTTAGAGTTCTGCTGTGAAAAGATACCTGTAAAAAATAAGGACACTGTCGAATCACGGTTGATACCGCAATCAGTTTTGTTTTTCGTATGATAATTAAAAAGCATGAAATTACTTCTTTGAAGTTTACAGTCAAATATCTGCAGGTTGTGACGCTCGCTAAAAATTCTGCTATGAAAGAAACTCTGAAATTTGGTGTAGTAAAAATGGAAGTGTATACTCACCAGAGCTGAGTTCGGGCTCAATTTTTAGAGCCTGAGCCCGAATTTTATATTGCAAGAAAGAGCCCCGGGCCCAAACGAGCCCGAAAACTAGCTAACCTGTTCACCCATTAATAAAAAAACAAAAACAAAAAATCTTCTTTTCCACACTTCCACTCTCTCCTCCTCCTGCAATTAACCAATGTTTTACTTAAATGAGGAGTGGGGAAAGGGCCTCTATCTATTTTTATAGTGTAACTGTAAGATTTTATTTGACCATTGGTTTCCACCTGAAGTGCTTCGGCGGCCAGCCATCCGAAATGATCTGGCTGTGCTGCGATTGTATGTTGCTCAAATAATGCTAACATTATCGCGCCATAATGCGCTGCAAAATGCACAGAATTAGCAGGGAGTAACTGCGTGTAGATACTGGGTAAATTATCGTCGGCGAGCTATCAACTATACAATATCTATAGTTCTTGAAAAAGCTTTTTCTTCTCTGCAGAAACACCCTAATGCGCAGCCTATGGCATTTTCTACCCAAACTCGGAATAAATAGCATTCTCGAAAGTCCGCTCCCCAACCAGAACCAGTTACCGAAGAATTTCTTTTACCAACTATAAAATGTTTCATTTGCTAAATCATATAAAATCACATTTATATTTCAAAAAATTATCACTCTCCCTCTCTCTAAGAGCCCGAGCCCGCCAATCCTGAACCGCAGTAAATATTTAACAGTCCCGAGCCCGATTCGGGCCCGGGCTCTGTTTCGGGCTTTCGGGATCGGGCTCAGCCCGTTTCAGCTCTGATACTCACCTACTTACAGTGGCGTATCGGAAGAACTCGTAGGATTCTCCCGTAAAAAAATATATTCGAGGTTCTTATTTTGCGAAAATCTATTAGCTTTCAATTCCTAAAACTTTTAAATTCCATATTATTAACTAGGTTTAATGGGCATTTTAATAGTTCAAATTCTTTGGAACCTACAGGTATTTCTCGTAAAACCAAAATCGTTACGCTTCATTGACTGTAACATATATACGCACATTGTAATTAAAATAATTGCCCCGGCTTTGTACCATTCCAAAGGACTACAAAACACATACGCCAAAATTAATCATATCATGCAAATTTTATTCTTTTAGAGAACTAAGGCCACCCTCTTTGAAATACCTCACGATCACACACACATACAAAACCTGTAACTGCCGTGTTACAGTGTCTACTGACCTTTTCTGATTTATAAACAAATACAGAAAGTAAGCAGCCAAATAAATAAGTAACAATTAAAAATTTTAGCAAAAAAAATTTAAAATTATTTAAATTATTAACTCCTGGATATAAAATACACGCTTAACATAATGCAAAAATGTTTTGCACTTAGTAAAAACTTATTCTGTTGTTTCTGTTATAAAAACAAGTTAGTAAAATCATGCAATGCATTTATTATCATACGCTTTCCAAGATACCAGAAATCATTGCTCAAGTTATGAGGACAATGGCGGTGGAATAAATCTCGCTCCTGTGCCCTGACCTTTGACCCCATTTCGATGATATTAAACAGAACCGATTCAGTATACCTCCGGAACAACATACTAAAGTTTTGTCGCAGTAGAAGTATTTTCAGTCAAGTTATGAGGATAATGGCTGTGGAATAAATCTCGCTCCTGTGTCCTGACCTTTGACTCCATTTCGATGATATTCAACAGAAACGGTTCAGTTTATTTCCGGAACAACATACTAAAGTTTTGTTGCAATCAAAGCATTTTTACGTAAGTTATGATGTATAAGGGAAATGGAATACATCCAGCTCCTATATCCTGACCTTTGACCCCATTTCGTCCATTTTTAATAGGGTTTGTTCCCGGGTGGTCCCCTAGCACATACTAAAATTTCATCGAAATCGAACCATTTTTACGCGAGTTATTGTGCGGACGGACAGACGGACAAAAAACATGTACGCCTCTTCAACCTGCGGTGGGAAAGCGTAAAAAATGACACAAGTCTGTTTTTTCGTTCCGTGAATAACACCTTCTAGCTCATTATATTCTGAATTATATAAATTCATGTGCAAACAACTGTTATACCTAAATGGATTCTAGATTATATTTTATCCTCATCGATATAAAAATTTCATTCATTCAGCTAATATTTCTTTCACATTCTATTGTTTACGATTTCCAAAGGTAGGTTGAAGAAGCGTATATGGCCGCCCCGGTGGCGCAGTTGTCTAAGGCGCTGGCCTCTGATCATTCGTCCGTAAGGGGTCCGGGTTCGAATCCCGGTCAGGCATGGATGCTGTGCTTGTCTTACGGCACTGGCTCTCTCCCTTCCCTGGAACCAGTGACCCTAAATTAGGGACGGGCGACTGCTTATAGCCCATTGAGTTGCTCAGGGTGGTCGTCAAACCTCCAACCAAAAAAAAAAAAGAAGCGTATATGCTCCAGCTTTGTTCGTCTGTCCGTCCGCACGATAACTCGCGTAAAAATGGTTCGATTTCAATGACATTTTAGTATGTGTTAGGGAACAACCACGAGACGAACTCTATTGAAAAAGGGAAAAATGGGGTTAGTCAGGCAGGACATAAGAGCGGGATTTATTCCACTGCCCTTATGTGTCATAACTTGCGTAAAAATGATTCTATTCCGATGAAATTTTAGTATGTGGTAGGTAACCACCTGGGGACGAACCCTATTGAAAATGGGCGAAATGAGGTCAAAGGTCAGGACACAGGAGCGGGATCCATTCCATCGCCCTTGTACGTCATAACTTGCGTACAAATAGTTCCATTTCGATGAAATTTTAGTATGTAGTAAGAGACCACTTAGGGACGAACTCTATTGAAAATTTTGGGAAATGGGGTCAAAGGTCAGGAGATAGGAAGTGAGATCCATTCTGTTGCCCTTATGCATCATAACTTACGTAAAAATGTTTCGATTCCGACAAAACTGTCGTTGCACGTGTCCTCTCGAGCTCCTCAATTTTCGCCTTTTTGCTCTGTCCAAGAGCCCATTGCTTCAGACTCCTGTGTTTCGTGTGTGTCTAACAGTATGTGCTACCTTTCCTGCTACTTTTGCGAGTAAGAAAGTACGTATTTCCTTCGAATTTTATCATACTATTACCTGCCGACTACACCCTACTGCGTTTCTGAAGTGTGCGCCCAAGTACATGTTCCAATGCCTGCTGTTCCTTTCCTGCATACGTTGCTCAAGTAATAGGCTGCCAGCAATCTTCCCAGCAACTTTTCAGGACCAGTAAGTGAGTTTTATACCGATATTCCTTCATTTTTTTTTTATTGGAGGTTTAACGACCACCGTGAGCAACTCAATGGGCTATAAGCAGTCGCCCGTCCCTAATTTAGGGTCACTGGTTCCAGGGAAGGGAGAGAGCCAGTGCCGTAAGACAAACACAACATCCATGCCTGACCGGGATTCGAACCCGGACCCCTTACGGACGAATGATCAGAGGCCAGCGCCTTATACCACTGCGCCACCGGGGCGGCCCTTCATTTTTCATCTCGGTGGGTATGTTTACATCTGCCCATCGTGACTTGCCTTGACTTCCTTCTGTCTTCTCACCTGTATTCTATTCAGTTGCCTTCCGTGCTTATCTTCCTGTTATCTACACGCCTTCCAGTTTACGCCACGCTCTGATAGTGGTCCTTGGGTGACGTCATCGCTACTGTGCTCCATATGTCTCTAGCCGTTCTTCCAGTGACGTCATTACCTCGCATCTTCCCATCGTCCGCCTTCTTTACGTGCCTTTTGCCATCTCAATCGTCTTATGCTCTCGCGATTGTGCTGCTTTGCTTTACAGTTTCTGATTTGTACTATGTCTACTGCTTTTCTTCGAACTGATGCCTCCTCCGGATGTACTACTTGACAGTTCAACTCGTCTCTCTTCGCCCTCAGTCACTGCCTTCCCTTCGGATCCTCTCTCAATTGCTTTGGGCTTCCGGTTTTCTCGTACCGGCTTCGTTTTAACAGCTCATTTATTACAGTCCTCGTCACCGGGGAAGTCTTTCTTCGCTTCTTTAGCTCTCGGAGTAAAATATTCCGCGCTTCCACATACTAAACTTACAGCTTACACTTCAGCACTCCATCAGATTGTTCCACCTGATACCATCACGCACATCGCTCGAAAGCCTCGCTCGGTGTCGGTTTATTTTTCTAATCCCGCTCAAGTTGAGTTGGTTCTTTCTTCTCCAATTTCAGTCGGCGACCAAAGTTTGTTCGCAATTCCTTTTCCTCATTGCCCTACTCTCGTTAGTTTATCTCCAGTTCCTCCTGAACTCTCAAACGATTTACTGCATGCTTTCCTTTCTCAATGTGGTTTAGTAATTGGCCCTATTAAGACTTTGCCTGCTGCTTCAGACGATCAAGGGAATCGTTCTTATTATAGTTTTCGACGTCAAGCTCTCGTCGTTTTTCCTGACGAACAGTCCATTGCCTCCTGTCCGACAGCTTTCCAAGTTATTTGCGGTCCACACACTCGCACTATCAATGTTTTTACCGACTATCATTGCTTTTCCTTGCAAATTGCCCGGTCACCATAGTTCTTCTTGTCCAACTCGGAATGTTGCGACTTCCATTCGCCCTTCTGCCTCGCCAGAATCGTGTGACTTTTCTTTATCATCCACATCTTTGTCGACTTTTCCTTCTACATATTCGCAGCTTCCGGTTTCGAGTAGTTTGCTCCTGGCCCCTGATTCTTCTACTTCACGTGTTACTCCGGAGAATATTTTTCCTGATCATCTACTACCGACAGCTCTCCTGGATGTTCTCCCTTCTGTTACTACTACACAACTTTCCACGCCTGCATCGAGTCCGTCTTTTGTCCAGATCTCGTTGAAATGCCCTCAGTCACCCTCTCCGCCTTCATCTCCTGCTCCTGTCAGTCCATTGTCTCCATGTTCGACTGCGGTCTCCACTTCTATGGTTCCGCTCTTCGTCTCCACGGAGCCAGCGTCTACCAGTTGTTTTATATCTCCTGCTACCTCACCGCCCCAGTTCAAATTATCTGTTTCTGTGCCTCCAGAATCTACGTCATCGTTTTTTTCCTTTACCGACGGCTGATGTTGCTTCGTCTCTTGCTCGTCACCTCCAGTCCTCACTCCTAGATGCTCCTTTTACAACTTCATGTTCACCGCCGTGCTCCCTTCAAGCAAGTCTATTTCCTACAGGTCCCTCCACTGACAGCTCTGTAGTGTCTTCTGGGTTGCACTTGTCTTCTGTTGATGTCTCCATTCGGCCTTTTTCTCTAGACACTTCGGCTTCGCCAACTCCTGAGTCGCCGGACGAAGATCCTACGCAGCCTCTTATCAGCTGTCTCATGCCGATCGTCACTGTGAGTTCTTCACTCCCAGCAAATCTTGTCATGTCCATTAAACCTGCATCCTCCGACTCACAGTGTGCTCATTTGCCTTCAGACTTATCACCTTCCTCAACAGCCGTTCCTGTCGTCCTTCCATCAGCTTCAGCCACTGTTCCTGCCTTATAGATTGTTCCTGCCAGTGCTCCTTCAGCTGTGCTTCATCATGCTCCATTGTTGCCTTCCTCGACTTCTGCTGATAGTACTTCCCTTACTTGCACATCTTCTACGGCTCGACATTCCCGACGGCGGCGTAAGTCTCTTGCTCCAGATCCTCCTTCACAACAAGACTTTGCTTTTTATGGTGATTATTGCCGCGCTTATGAGCGTTGGGTGAAACGTGCTATGTATAAATGTCCAGACTTCTCCTTTCCTTATCCGCTAACACCAGTTCCTTATTATTCCAGTATCTTCCAGAGTGTTAGCCCTTAGATTTCTGCCTGACTTTTGCCATGCTTATTGTCCTGTGTATTTCATGTTCCTCATGGTTTGTTCTCCTCAATGCCTCACGTGTAAGCCTGTGATTTTGTCCACGTCTTTTTGGCCTTTTGCCCATGTTATATGCCTCCGTTTTATTGTACACTATTAGTTGCCTAATAAAGCGATATTGAACGACAAAACTTTACCATGTTGTTCCGGAGGTATAGTGAACTGGTTCTGTTGAATATCAAGGAAATGGGGCCAAAGGTCATGGCACAAAAGCAAGATTTATTCCACAGCCATTATTCTCATAACTTGACTTAAAATGCTTCCTCTGCGAAAAGAAACTTTAGTTTGTTGCTCCGGAGGTATACTGAACCAATTCTGTTTAATATCATCGAAATGGGGTCAAAGGTTAGGACACAGGAGCGAGATTTATTCCACAGCCATAACCCTCATAACTTAAGTAATGATTTCTGGTATGTTGGAAAGCGTATTGTAATCAATGCATTGCACGATTTTACTAAATTGTTAATACAGTATAAGGTACAGGAAATATTGTTATGGCTGTGTAAAGTAACCTCAAAGTCCTCTGGAATATCTGTCACCCAGTTTTGTTTTATTTTTATGTACTAAAGCGAAAATGATTTCTTGAAGATTTTACTTATTTACTGAAAAAAGAATGCTTTTTTTTTAATATTTCATTCAAAGCTGCCGTCAAAAATTCCTGGCAATTTCTTTAACCAATTTCACATTATGTTTCCGCAAAAAAATATTGTAAAATCCTTTTGCTGACGTTAGAGGCCCTCTTAGCCGTGAGGGCCCCCTACTGCGGGGTTTGCAAGGGCTATCAGTACACTCATGCCTACTTATGTGGCGTTTACACTTCCGATCACAAAATGGATTCAAGATTATACTTCAGCGGTCAATTTTTTTATGTTATGAGTTTCCGACAGGAGTAAAGTAAGTCCCAAGTAAAAGATTTCGATGTAACGAAAATAGGTAACGGAAGTAATCAAAACCATTGCTTAAATATGATTTTGCAATGCTCTTCCATGAAGTGACGCAACAACAGTTAATTGTTACTCAACAATATATTTTACTCAACTATTGCCAAACATTATTTTTCATCATGTTTTACATAAACGTGAAAATATCTCATTGCAATCAACGTAAACTACGAGAACCTTATGCTAAATGTGTTAATACCATTACAAAAATACATAAATAGAAACTGTATAAGAAATTATACTCAAAATAGTAGAACTATACTGAAAGTCCGAAATTTCTTGGCGTAGAATACAAATAAACTTTCCAAGCTTTCGCCCATCAACCAGATGGTTTTTTTAAGGAAGGTAGACAGCTAACTGCAAACTGGACAATAGAACGTTTCAACAATTTGAACGCGGTGACTTATCTAGACAATAAATGAATAGGCGCAAACGTGATATTTCGAAGAAACGAGGTCACGTTGGTTGGGCACGCTGTACTATGGTAGAAAACTCAGCATTATTTGAAGAACTGATTCCAAATACGTGGCAACTCCAGAAAGACGCTATCATTGCAAGCCTCACAGATGATCAAGATTTCCAATATTTCGAGAATGGCCGTAGATTTGGGTGTGGAATATGAAGCTAATTTCTTTACATCTCTCCATATAGGGTCGGCGGACTTGAACTTGACTTCTCTTGATAAGGTAGTGGTTATTTTTCTGTCTCTTGTATCCCTTTTATGTTCGCTGATTCTAATTCCAAACGAACGTTTGGTCATTTCGATGTAGTATCGCCTGGAGCCGTCCGGATATTGTAGTGGGATGGCATAAACACCTGCCTCATTGAGAAGAGGAGGCTTGTCAATATTTCTCTTAAGCATTGTGTACAAAGATGCCGGAGATCTTATGCCGACACCGAAGTTTATCCTCCTGAGCGCATTTTTTGAGTTGATAGGAAACATTTGGTATGCAAGGAATAGAGCCCGTGTAGGGAATAGAGCCCAGGTGTCCAGTTCGCAATTAGCTGTCTACCTTCCTTGAAAAAGTCATCTGGTTGATGTGCGAAAGTTTGGAAAGTTTATTTGTATTCTACGACAAGAAATTTCGGATTTTCAGTATAGCTATACTATTTTGACTACAAAAATACATTTTGATTCTATGCATCGTAGTAAAATTTGGCTTCCTCTCAACCCCTTTTGGGGGCTTTTCATTTTGGGAGACGGTTGAACAACCAACATGAGCAACTCAATGGGATATAAAAAATCGCCCGTCCCTAATATAAGACCATTGGTTCCAGGGAAGGGAGAGAGCCAGTGCTGTAAGACAAACACAACATCCATGTGGCACCGGGATTCAAACCGGGACAATGCCGGGCGAGTGGTCAGAAGCCGACTCTTAGATCACTACGCCACTAGGTAGGCAAGGGAGGGGGTTAACCCTCCCCCAAAATATATGACGAGAATTTTAAACTGATGTACAACACGATATCCTGTTGATATCCTACACGAAAAGTTTCCAATCTCTCTCACCAACACACTTGGGATTCAACTTTTCTTTCCGTCTTGAGGTCAGATTTTTGCTTGCGCATGCGTAGATGGACTTTTGTAGCTACATCACATTTCGTTTTTGCCTGGAACGAGTAATGTATAATAATAATAAGTATTGTTTTTGAAAAACTGAACAGTCGAAATACTATTGCCGCCGCCATAGCATAGAAAATGTTTACTTTCATGACTCACATATCTTCTTTCATTGGTTTTAGGACAATAACATTCATTAATCCTCCAACGTAAGTACCGCTCAATGTCAGGAATCAGTAAACCTTATTGTTTGTTTTTATTATTTAATTCCACTCAGTGCGTATCGGACTGTGGTTCGATGTAATCCTAAGTTACGCGAATAAATGCAACGCAATGTGCGTAGATAAGTGTATAAAGTTTATACTCTTAAACAGTGGCATGCCCTGGGGTTGTTAAACCCCCCCCACACACACACACCCAAATAATTGGAACCTTTTCGATATTTAAAAGATTTATTGTCAGTAAATGAACTTGTAACACAAATACATTTAGTAAATACACTCATTTAAAAATATATTGTTAGTAAATGCTAAATGCACTCATATCACATTTAATTGTGTTAAAAAAATTCGCAACACCCCTTCTCCCAAAAAACATTTCTGGGCACGCCCCTGCTCTCGAATCACTCGTTTTATATTCACACCCACAAAGATATTGGCATTGGAAAAATACATAGATAAATTACCTACAAAGTCGAGCAGGGTATTTTCTTGATTTTTTACTTATTTAGTCCCAGGTTAAATGGAACGAAAAAACACCAGTATTAACTTACTTTGACCTATTACCAACTCACTTTGATACAGTACAAAACGAATAAGGAGAAAGTAAAGCTCTAATTTCGGAAATGCAGGTTAAACTGGAAGAATTAGGATAAAATAAAGTTATAATTTCGGAAATGTAGGTTAAAGTGGACAAATTAGGGTAAAGTAAAGCTCTAATTTCGGAAAGGTAGGTTAAACTAGATGAATTAAGATAAAGTAAAACTCCAATTTCGGAAATGAAGGTTAAACTAGACGAATTAGGATAAAGTAAAGCTCTAATTTCGGAAATGTAGGTTAAAGTGGACGAATTAGGGTAAAGTAAAGCTCTAATTTCGGAAATGTAGGTTAAACTAGATGAATTAAGATAAAGTAAAGCGCTAATTTCGGAAATGAAGGTTAAACTAGACGAATTAGGATAAAGTAAAGCTCTAATTTCGGAAATGTAGGTTAAAGTGGACGAATTAGGGTAAAGTAAAGCTCTAATTTCGGAAATGTAGATTAAACTGGAAGAAATAGGATAAAGTAGAGCTCCAATTTCAGAAATGTAGGTTAAACTGGACGAATGAGGATAAAGTAAAGCTCTAATTTCGGAAATGTAGGTTAAATTAGATGAATTAGGATAAAGTAAAGCTCTCATTTCGGAAATGAAGGCTAAACTAAACGAATTAGGATAAAGTAAAGTTCTAATTTTGGAAATGTAGGTTAAACAAACTATGATATGCCCACTAAACACACTTTATCACTTTATCTTCCCTTCCAATAGATGCTCACCAAATTTAACATATGGAAATTTTTTTTCGTTCCGCTTATTCACCAGCACTAAAAAAACCAGTTACCTATATCATTTCCCTCTATCACATGTAATATTTATTTATTTATGTAGTCTTTACTTCACTTAAAACATTACCTTCGTAATATCGGTTTGTGTTACTGGTAGCACTGTAACTTTTTAATGTTAAATACCGGATAGCTATGACACAAAATCCTTAATTATACACTGAGCTAAATTAGGCGACATAAACACCGGAAAAGAGTCGTATCGACGTACAAAATTAGTCTTTTTATTTGCATCCAGGTACTTCAGGTCAGCAATGCATCAAAAATAATCATCAGCAGCATAATAAAGAATTGGCCACTCCACTTGACAATGACAGCCACAAACTGAGCCTCTGTGTCTTGAGGCTCCAAACACTTAGAACAATTACAACTTCTTTGTATATAGCCGTGAAAATACAAAGTAAAGCAGCGCTAAAATATCTACATTACACAACACTTTTTTCTGCACGGTCCTTAAATTGCATAGCTCGCTTTTATCATGTCAACAAACACACGTAATTCACTCTGTCTTCAAGACTGATGCCACAAAAATTTTCATTGAGTGAAGAAAATATAACGTTAAGGTTGAAACGCTTATAGAAAATGAACTCATAATTTACATGGAGAAAGAAATTAAAAAATGTAATTTGATTAAAAGTATACACCAATTAGCCAAAACATTAAAACCACCTTTGCGTTATGCAAGTCAGCGCGCGTGTAGTCAATCAGCGTCAAATGATATGTAATACCTGGGTTGGAGCTCTCTCAGTCAGTGGGCCGCAGGTGGCCAAGTGGTCAACGTTCGTGACTGATACGGAGAAAACCTCGGGTTCGATACGCTCGAATCACTAAACGAACGCTCGAATCACTAAATATCCGCCATGCGTTGGATTGGCACGTTAAGCCGTCGGGCCCCGGGTATTGGCTCCCCGGTAATAAATAAAGACGGCTTCCTGCTCTTTTCTACCTAGCTTCCGTGTGACTTTCCTATCTGGCACTCTAGCCCAAATCTCCTAGCTTCCTATTTCTAAGGGTTGTATAAGACCTGGGGTCTGACACACCCTTCCTAAAATGCTCTTCATATGATCTATGTTCTGAATCTCGCAGTAAGTTGCAGCGGATGGCTTAGAGGTCAGCTTTCGGGTCTGCCATGGAGGAATCTCAGGTTCGATCCCATGCTGGTACGAACGCTCGAACAACTAAATATCCGCCGTGGGTTAGATGGGCATGTTAAGCCGTCGAACCCTGGGTACTGACCACCCCCACTCCCCGGTTATAAATAAGGGCGTCTTCCATCCCCTTTCTACCTCGCTTCCGTGTCACTTTCCTATCGGGCACTCTAGCCCAAATCTCCTAGCTTCCTATTTCTAAGGGTTGTTTAGGACCTGGAGTCAGACACTCCCTTCCTAAAATCCTCTACATATGATCTGATCTCTCAGTCAGTATTTCGTTTCGTCTCAACATGGGTAAAGCAAAGGATTTATCAAATTTCGACAAAGGCCAGATCGCTATGGCAAGGCGCCTTGGTAAGAGCATCTCCGAAACAGCAAAGCTGGGGCCGCCCTAGTGGCGCAGTGGTCTAAGCAAAGGCTTCTGATCATTCGTCCGAGATGGGTTAGAGTTCGAATCCCGGTGAGGCGTGGATGTTGTATTTGTTTTACGGGGCCGGCTCTCTCCCTTCCCTGGAACCAGTGGTCCTAAATTAGGGACGGGCGGCTGCTTATAGCCCATTGAGTTGCTCACGGTGGTCGTTAATCTTCCAATAAAAAAAACCAGCGATGCTGGTAGGCTAATCACGCTGCGCAGTAGTTAGTAGCTGTCAATGATAGTCCGAAACAGGTGACACTTCTAGCCATCGAAAAGGCGTGGGTAAGCCACGCCTTATCGATGATATAGGTCAGCGCAGTCTATCTCGTCTTGTCCGCAGCAACAGGAGGGCTACTGTGGCTGACATTATGCATAATTTCAATTATGGTGAAGGGCCCAATGTGTCCTAACACACAGTTAATCGTACGCTCTTGGACATCGGTCTACGCAGCCGCAGACCCTTTCGTATGTCTATCCTCACAGCCGTTAAGCGTCATCACCGCTTGCAGTGGGCAAGCGGTGAACGTAATCATCGACATCGGACCATAGGAAACTGGAATAGGGTCTCATGGTCAGACGAATCCCGTTTTCTGTTTCACTATGCTGACTGACCAGCTCGTCTGCGACATTGACCTAAGGAAGCCTTCTCAGCTGGATGCACTGTGAGACTGATCCATGCGACTGAGAGAGTGTGATGATCTGGGAACTATTTTCTTGGTGGACTCTTGGACCCATTACCCCTGCATAGCGTCTTTCAACAAGACAATGTTCTATGCCAAACTGCGAAAAAGGTTCAGAAATGGTTACAAGAACATGAAGAGGAATTCCATTTATTGACATGGCCCCCAAATTCGCCGGACATGAACCCAATCGAGCATTTGTGGTTTGAGTTGGAGAAACGGGTACGAGCAGCATCACTCCAAACTACGTGATTTACGGGAATCTTCTGTCACAGTCATGGCACCAAATATCAAAAGACACCTACCACTATAGCATTGAATCCATGCCTCACTGGGTGAGAGCTCTTTTGGCGGCGAGAGGACCTACATCATATTAGGTAGTTTGCTTTAATGTTTCCAATGATCAGTGTTTATATACACATGACATTCATACTCTATACCACGTCAGTTGAAATTCCTGAAAAACAAATGTTGCACATCAAAACGTGCGAGATTCAACCTTTAAAGAAATCATGTAAAATACCTGAGAAAATGCATATGCTTAAAGACCACAGAATTTTAAGCGCCGGAGCTATGGAAAAACAAACTTTTGAACGATAGTCATGGGCTAATACAAATTATTTGTCTCTAGCCCGTACCTAAAAGCCTATAATGCCGGGCGTCGGGTCGACTTTTCAAACCCTGCATATAATTTTAAGAGTCGGGATAGGGATCACTTGTGGCAAATATGTATCCTCATAACAGTAAACGCTTGTAAAATATGCACAATTTGTATGAAGGGGTTTGAAAATAATTTACGTGTGAACTACAGAGCCCATAGATTTATGGTGATGGTTCATCCTTTTGGGCACAACATTAAGGAGTTTTACGCTTGATTTCGATGCGCTATTCTATATATGAGAATAATATGCTAGTGTTGGGCAAACTTGTGGTTAATGGCTTTTCAGTTGAACAACCACCATTTCATACAATGGCAGTTCCAAAAAAAAAAAAAAAAAGTAAAATCACACAAAATGAAGAAATACTGGTACAGCAAAATATGTCATTCCTTCTCAAACTATCTTCCATCGGATGATATGCAACGGTCCAATCGTTCAGTCCACTTTTCAAAGCATGTGGCGAAGGCATTTTGTGGAAGCTGCTTTAGCGACCCCTGTACAGCTTAAATAACGTCAGCATCGGTGTTGAATGTTGCGCCACGGAACTTCTCCTTCATTGTTGGAAACAATCAGAAATCGCGGGGTTCATGATTGTAGGCAGGCTGTGGCATTATTTCAATTTTGCATTTTGTAAGAAACTGTTGAACACAAGCAGCTACATGTGGGCGGACGTTATCATGCTGTAGGGTCTACATGCCCACCAGTTCCGGTCGTTTAATCAACATGTGTCGTTGCAGACGCTTTAAGACTGAAATGACAGTAATTTGTGGAGGAACGGAATGCTGGTAGACTACACATTTATGATCAAGGGAAATTATCATCATCACCTTTCCAGCTGATTTGGTTTGTCGGACTTTTGTTTTTGGAGGAGGTGAGACAGTGTGTTTCCAGATACAATCTTTGCGCGCTTCGTGAGGGGATCGAAATAGTACACTCATGCTTCATCGGCAGTTATTATTGTGTTTAGAAAGTTTGGATTCTATACAAACATTTGTTTCCGCTCATGACACACCTGAACTCTGGCTAACAATTGTTCTCTCGTCAGGTGATGAAGTACCCATCTGGAACACACACGATGCAGCAGTAACACAACCCAACATGATTCTGGGGTTTGCAAAATTTCAAGTGTTTTATAGTAATTCATGTATGCTGATCACGAATATCACATCCGTTTTTCTCTGTCACCAACATATTTTTCACAATTTTCCATGTTATTTTGTGTTTATACATGACAAAAATAAAAAATATTATGAAGTAATCTGTTATTATTTTATTCTAAAAATGTAAGTTTACTAGCTAAAGCAGACCGCAGCAGTTGGAAAATGATACAATAGATGGATAAATTTTAATTGGAAAGTGATACAATAAATGAGCCTTTATATGAAGGAATAAAACATTGTGTGTTTTTGCCATTTTGAACACTTTGTTTCAAGCGATAAGACCGAAGTGTATTTCACTCATTTTAACTATTCTGTTGTTTCTTATTACTGCATTATGCCGTCAAAAAGCTGTGTTAATAGCCCTGATTCATTTTGTTATATATGTGGTAGTTTTGTGGTGAAAAAAAGGCAACGCAAAATAACGGATTTTTTCAAAAAGGCATGTCAGGCTTATTTCGGTATATAGCTTGGAGACTAGGACAGGAAATGGGCGCCACATCAAGTTTGTCACACGTGTGTTGAGCAACTGAGAAAATGAACACAAGGTAAGAAAAATTCTCTTCCATTTGGTATTCCAATGGTATGGCGGGAGCCAGTGAGTCATGAGGAATGTTATTTTTGCTTAACCACACCATTAAAGGGCTGCAATTGCAAAAACATAAATACACTGCCGGACAATTGCTAAGGACGGATGACAATAGCAACGATAGCAACGATAAAATGGAAGGCAGGAAAATGTGGAAATTAGCATAAGTGCGGGATACAGTAAGACGTGTTGTGCGTATGCAAATTTTGGATTACCGAACTTGTTCGTGACGTCATAGCGCTGATAAGTGATATAAAGGATTTGACGCGTATTGACCGTTGTTGTTCAAACGCAAAGTTAAAAGGGAAAGAATCAATTGACGAACTTGAAATTTTTAGTATGTCTTCCCGACATCACCTAGATGATTTTACGCGTGGCCGTATTATTGGCAAGATTGAAGAAGGGCGAAAAATAACAGATGTTGCCGGGGAGTTCGACGTCAGACACAGTGTTGTTTCAAGGCTTTGGAAATCATTTCAAACAAATGGAGAGTGTAGCAAGCGTCACGGGGGAGGTCGTGTTCGCAGTACGACACCTGCAGAAGATCGGTACATAGTGCTATCAACAAAAAGACACCGGCGCAGCACAGCTAGGGAGGTAGCAAATCAGTTTATGGCTGCTACTGGCAGGCGGATCCCCCGAAAAACTGTCGCCAGACGTTTGCATGAAGGAGGACTATACGCCCGCCGTCCTGTTGTGTGCATCCCATTGTCCAAACGTCACCGTACCGCCCGTTTGCAATGGTGCCATCAACATCGCAACTGGACTGATAACGACTGGTCTGCTGTCCTCTTCTCAGATGAGAGTAGATTCGGTCTATCGTCTGATTGTCGACGACAACTGATCTGGCGTGATAGTGGTACTGCATATTGTCCAGCAAACATACAGGAAAGGGACCGATATCCGACATGTAGTGTCATGGTATGGGCTGGCATCATGATCAATGGCCGTACGACCCTCTATGTGCTTCCAACTGGGACTATGACTGGCCAACGATAGATTAATGATGTTCTGCTACCTCATGTTCGCATGTTCCGTGGTGCTGTCGGTGATAGATTCATTTTCATGGACGACAACGCAACATGTCATCGAACAGTCGCTGTCCAGGAGTGTCTTGAGAGCGAGGATATTAAACGCCGCGTATGGCCAGCACGTTCTCCAGATCTGAATCCTATTGAAAATGTGTGGGATGCTTTGGGGAGGAGTCTTACTGGTCGCCAATGCCCTCCAATAAACAAGGACACCCTCATCCGTGCACTGACAGAGGAATGGGATAAATTACCTCAACAGCTGCTTGATAATGTTGTGCTAAGCATGACACGACGTGTGGAATCTTGCATCGCCCTCCATGGTGGCCATATCCCGTATTGACATCTTACGCCGGAACGCCTGCGGACGGTAATTGCATTTTTTTCACGTTTACGTATTCTGCACAAAATGGCCTGTTTGTCCCTTGAACACGTTCCAAAGCCCTCTGGATTTCAGAGCACAATAAATTGTCTTTCTTGTAATGTCCTGGCATTCTGACATTATTTTATTTCACTTGGCATCCAACCACACTTACTTTTTTATGCGCTATATAGCCGTTTATGATCCGTCCTTAGCAATTGTCCAGCAGTGTAATATTGACTACCCAATGACTCCCTGTGCTATCAGACCTGTACCTCATGGCCCTGATTTACCTGTTCCATCACCTTCTACATCATTAGATTTTTTATAAGCTTCAGAAGTTGAGTTAAATTGCAGTGAAACTGAGGACTTGTACAGCAATCTTGAAACTAGTAGTGAACCACAGAAGCTTACACAAAGTGAATTAAATGACTTAGCATGGGATTTAAATCTACCGAAGGAAAGTGCACAACGTTTAGGATCAAGACTCAAAAACCAAAATCTACTTGCCCCATGAACAACATTTTCATGGTACAGAAACCGAGAAAAGGAATATGTTGAATATTTCGCACAAGAAGAATCGCTTGTATTTTGCAGATACATTCCTGGACTTATTTGTCTTCCACTCTTCATGACACATCAGTGAAGATTATTCATTGATTCTAGTAAGAGAGGCTTAAAAGGAGTTCTTTTGCATAATGGCAACATTTCCCCTTCATTACTAGTTGCTCATTCAGTACATCTGAAGGAATCTTATGAAAATCTTGACGTTCTCCATAATAAAATACGATATCAGGAATACAACTGGCAAATTTGTGGAGATTCTAAAATTCTGAACATGATATTAGGGCAGCAAAGTGGCTACACAAAAATGCCATGTTTCATCTGTGGATGGGACAGTAGAGGTTATAAGCAACATTGGATCACAAAAAAATGGCCTAAAAGAGAAAACTTGATTCCAGGGTCAAAGAACGTTCTCCACCCGAACCTAGTGGATCCGGAAAAAGTTATTTATGCACCTTTGCATATTAAATTAGGATTGATGAAACAATTTGTCAAGGCTCTGGACAAAAATGTGAATGTTTTCAACATTTGATTAATGTTTATCCACATTTATCAGAAGCAAAAATCAAAGAAGGAGTGTTTGTTAGCCCAGATATAAGGCAGTTAACTAAAGATAAAACTTTTGAGGAAAAAAATATTACAACAGAAAAAGAAGCATGGGTTAGTTTCAGAAATGGCATTCAAAGTCTTCTAGGCAATTACACGGATCCTAATTACAGAGCCATCGTAGCAACTATGCTAGAAAAATTTAAGAACCTGTGTTGCAACATGAGCTTGAAAATTCATTTTCTGCATTTTCACCTTGACTATTTTCCTGAAAATCTTGATGCTGTGGGTGAAGAGCAAGGTTAGAGATTTCAACAACATATGAAATGTTACGGAAAAACGATATCAAGCACGATGGAATGTAAATATGATGGCGGATTACTGCTGGGGTTCAAAGAGATATTCTGCTTCTGAAATTTCACCGTATAAGAAAAGTCGTAAACGTTCGTTTGACGGAAAAGGAAGATGATTTTGTAAGAACACATTAAATTTTATTAATTTTGTTTTTTATATTTTTTTTCATTAACTATTTTTTATCTTCACATAAGTGATTTTTATTTAGATTGTATCAAAAACATGGGGTCGTGGATTTATATTCTCTTAAGAAAATGAAACAAATTCTATAAATTACTGATAAACAATATTTATAGGTATATACACTATAACGAAGTGAATTTCTCCGTCATTTTTGGTCTACGACGGGATTCGAACCCGAGGCCGCTTATTCCGGAACAAGTTGCTCTACCAATTAAGCTACGCGGACATGTATTCTGATTCCTATCTGTCTTTATGTCATGTGCGTCCTGCTGGCAGGTACGTCACATCTCCTGGTACGTTACATCATCTCCCCCTTATTTTTCTTTCGAAGTGCTGCTCATATTTTTCCTATCTCGCGGTGTGGAAATAACATCACACCAATGCGAGATTTTGAACGGTCGGGTCATCCGGATAGTTCGGGCGCCATTATAACGAAGTGAATTTCTCCGTCATTTTTATCCGCGCCGGGGTTCGAACCCGGGTCCACTCATTCCGGAATAAGTTGCTCTACCAATTAAGCTACGCGGACATGTATTCTGATTCCTATCTGTCTTTATGTCATGTGCGTCCTGCTGGCAGGTACGTCACATCTCCTGGTACGTTACATCATCTCCCCCTTATTTTTCTTTTTTTCTTTCGAAGTGCTGCTCATATTTTTCCTATCTCGCGGTGTGGAAAGAACATCACACCAATGCGAGATTTTGAACGGTCGGGTCATCCGGATAGTTCGGGCGCCATTATAACGAAGTGAATTTCTCCGTCATTTTTGGTCTACGACGGGATTCGAACCCGAGGCCGCTTATTCCGGAACAAGTTGCTCTACCAATTAAGCTACGCGGACATGTATTCTGATTCCTATCTGTCTTTATGTCATGTGCGTCCTGCTGGCAGGTACGTCACATCTCCTGGTACGTTACAACACTGAGTGGCCATTTTAATATGACTACCTGACACTTTTAAGCAAATGAGCTATGGCTGCACGCTGTTGCCGCCAGAGGGCGAAGCTAGTATAAAAAGGGGAAGCTTAGTGCTTGCGATAGCAGTAGAAGTGAGTTTTGGGTGACGAGATGGGTAAAAAAGGCGATTTGACGGACTATCAACGTGGGATGATTGTAGAAGCTCGAAGCCATGGAGCGAGTATCACCGAAACCGCCGCATTCGTGAAATGTTCCAGAGCAGCTGGTGTTTAGTCTACGTGCAACGTGTGGTCTTCATCGACTAGTGACTGCTCGGGCGAAACGGAGAGTGTCCAGACTGGTAACAGACAACAGAAGGGCAACAGTGCAGAAAATTACAGACCATCTCAATCAAGGATCCCCTCAATTGATCTCTGCACGAACTGTTCGCCGTACACTGCATCGGATGGGATATGGCAGCCGAAGGTCTGTTCGAACACCTTTGCTGCCTGCAGTTAACAAAAGAAAACGTCTCCAGTTCGCACAGGAGCACAAGGATTGGACAGTCGATAATTGGAAACAAATTATGCGGTCCGATGAATCACGTTTTTAGTTGCACCATGCCAATGGCCGAGTGAGAATTTGGCGGAAACAGCACGAAAGTGTGGACCCCAAATGCATTGCTACAACCCTTCAAGCTGGTGGAGGCAACGTTATGGCTTGGGGAATGTTTTCCTGGCATGCTTTGGGCCCTTTAATTTGTGTTAATCAACGTCTGCCTGGCACATCATATCTAAACATCGTTGCGGACCAAGTGCATCCTGTCATGTGGATGGTTTATCCTAATGGCGATGGCTACTTTCAACAAGATAATGCGTCTTGCCATAGTGTTCGTATTGTACAGGATTGGTTTCAGCAACATGCCGGTGAGTTTACTTTGCTTAGGCGGCCTCCACAATCTTCAGATCTCAACCCCATTGAGAATTTGTGGGATGAAGTTGAACAAGCCATAGGACAGCTGGTTCCACAACCCTGCAATCTCACACTCCTGGAAAGTGCTATTCATCACGCATGGTCTCAGATTCCACAAACCACCTATCAACATCTCGTGGAGTCCATGCCACGAAGAATCGACGAAATGGTCATAATAAAGTGGCCACTCGGTGTATACAGCATATTCATGATTTTGTTTTCACGACTGTGAAAAATCTTTACGTGACAGAGAAAAATAAATGTTATTTTTGAAATCAGCATAGCAAAATTAATCTAAATCACTTGAAGTAATGTAAACCCCAGTCGAAAAGTTAAATTTTGTAGGGTAGCGTAATTTGTCGCGTAGAATGCGAATGTCGACGTTTAGAAATATTAGTTTACGCCGTGATGTCTTCGCACGTCATTCGTCTATCTTCTTTGCCGATTGCAAAAACAGTGCTACGCTCTGTAACAACACTTTCGGGTTGGCCACGCCCATGAGCGAGTTTTGCTGACAAATGCCCTTTTTTTGAAGTAATGGTGCCCTCTGAAAATCGCTAACTCACTCAAACATTTATCTTGGTAAGCTTTTCTTAATTAAGTTAACTGTTTCTGGAGCCGTTTTGCCCAAACGATAGCAAAACTTTATCGCACAAAGCTTTTCACTCTTTAACTCTGAATCGCTCAACTCCATAGCTTGTGAAAACACAAGTTTGTCCGCGACGGTATCGAAGCCGTGTTCCCTCAGTCTATAGTAAGTCGCTCTTCCAACTGAGCTACGAGCACAGAATGTCTCGCTGCAGATATGTTGTCTTGACACATGTTTTCACTTATGTAGTACGTTACAAGCTCTATGGCGAAATGCAGGCGTACCTTACATAACTGCGCAATAACAAAACCACAATCATCTGCCACGGCTAATAACTGTTGCCATCGATACTTCCTTAATTCTGTTAGTCGTCTGCGTGGTTAGTTTTATCCTTCGCACTGTTGCCAACTAAAGAAAAAACTCTCAGTTTTTATGGAACGGCTTTGTATTTATTATGTCTATGGATACGTTTTCGGCACTCCACGTAGCTGGCTGTAAAAGCAAAACAGTTGATTTTTTTATCAGGCGTGTTGTTACGATAAGGTGGAAAAACTGTATCGAACGATGTGTGTTGGCTAACAACCGACACGTGCGGTTAGTTGAGCAATGCACGTCGATCGATAACGTGAATATTAATTACTGTGTGTTATTCGTACTTAAAATATTTTTACCTTCGTTTTCCATGGCATCTTCACACTACTATAGTTCAACAGAAACTGCATGATTTGAATATGTCTTCTTACAGATGAAGAATGGAATGTTATTTAAATTATGAGAATCATTACGCGTTTGTTTGCAGTGGTCTTCCATGCTGTTGAAGCTTACAGACTTGAATCCTTTCACTCCTATCAGCCGGCTAACAAAATGAATAAATTCGCATACCAGATAAAAAAGACGCAGCTTTACTGCTACAAGCGAATAAAAAGCAGTGTAACTATAAAGTCGGTTTTCTGATTTTCTCTTTTAAAACCAATCATCCTCAAAGCGAGAGAGCAGAAAGATATTAGAAAAGCTTCCGAAGAAACTCATGTTCGATAGAGAGTGGCTAATGCTATATAATCCGTACGTTAAGAAATATTCTTCGAAATTCTGAAATGTTGCTGAGGGCCGTGTAATCCACTCTCTGAAGGCGCGTTTGCTCGAAAGCACCAGTTTTTGCTTCTAACTCAAACATTCCCGCAGGTCATTTCGATTACAAGTAAACACTCGGTCCGCAGGAAGTTTTGGGAAAGGAAATAAAAATTAAAGATTACAGGAAAAAAACAAAAAAAAAAAACATTAATATCGTTAAACGCCCTTATTTAAACATATTGTTCACGACCCTTTTCTCAGTGTGTGTATGTGTGTGTGTGAGATAGCATGACGTAATGGCAGCTTTTACGAAATTAAGAAATTATCAGTTAGAATGGCTTCGGTTGAGTTAAAAGTAGAACAACAATCTATATATTAATTCTATAAGGATTTTTACTGAAAGACCAGTTGTGAGAGAACGGCTGAACGTAAATATATGGTTGAGATATCAAAATAAAGGTCTTACCTCGCAGATGTGCCAGTCGTAGAGAAAAATGTGATTAGGGCAACGGTTCGGGTGCTGTGGGGCGGCAGAGCTCCATTGTAAAGTCTATGGAAGAAGCGTGCGTTGACATCCGGTCGCCTGCGGTTGACTCACGCGCTGTTGAAGGGACTCAAGTAGTCCAAAGTCCGAAGTCTCTCTTCTCAGCGAACCGTTGTGCAAAACAACGCTAGCAGGAATTTGTTTGAAAGTTCTTATCGGAACAGCGAACACTCGAAGAACTGATTGCGTTGTGCCATTGGACTGTGGGATGTATATATACAATTTAACATTCGTTTGATCCAGTTTATTCACGTAGGTAAGACGTTTCCCATTGTGTAAAGGTGTAAATAAAGTTTTCATATGAGTTTAATCTTTTGAAAAAAAAAAAAAAAAAACTAATCGTAGAATTCGATGGGTTTCGTCTACCGGGTTCAAATCCCGGTGAAGCATGGACGTTGTGTTTGTTTTACGGCGCTGGGTCTCTCCCTTTCCTGAAGCCAGTGACCGTAAATTAGGGACGGGAGACTGCATATACCCCATTGAGTTTCTCACGGTGGTCGTTAAATCTTCAGTCGCAAAAAAAAAAATCCCGTACATTTGGCCATATTACATTTTAATGTTAATTTTACAACATATGATATTAAGAAGAAAAGGTATGTAATACATATACTTATGTACAGGGTAACCACAGAACTAGAAATATATATACATATACATAGTCGAGTCACATTATTGTGACCACCTCCTACTTTTGATGTCAAACAGCGCGTAGCCAATGAAAGAAGGCACAGTGTTGTGAGCTGGCTTGGATGATATATAAGGTGTGTTGTAGACGCTCTAAAAACATATCACTCATTGCTGTCATGGATAAAAGGAGAGATTTATCAGATTTGCAAAAAGGGATGATTATCGGCTTTCGAGCCAAGGGTTGCAGTATTTCTGAAACAGCGCACTTTTGTGAACTGTTTGCGTGCTGCTGTGGTTAAAGTGTATCGTGATTGGAGAAATGGCACCATTGCGAATAAGCGACGTGAAAACTACGGCGCCGCCCCGGTGGCGCTGTGGTCTAAGCGATGGCCTCTGATCATTCGTCCGAACGGGGTCCTGGTTCGAATCCCGGTGAGGCATGGATGTTGTGTTTGTCTTACGGCATTGGCTCTCTCCCTTCCCTGGAACCAGTGACCCTAAATTAGGGACGGGCGACTGCTTATAGCCCATTGCGTTGCTCACGGTGGTCGTTAAACCTCCAATCAAAAGAAAAAAACAACTACGGAGCAACATGTGACACTAATGGGAGAGGTGAACGGCGGCTTCGACAGCGCGTGAGAGCCGATCGGCACACTACAGTGGAGCAACTCATTGGGCGAATGAACCAGAGAGATACCGGAAGTGTGTCTAAAACGGCAGTTCAGCGAACCCTGCTGTGTATGGGACTCTGATGCAGACGGATGGTTACTGCAACTATGCAAACGAAGGTGCATCGGCAGAAAGGCTTACATTTGCACGGCGGTATCGGATTTTGGACCCTCACTGATTGGCAAAGGATTTCCTTCTCCGATGGGTCACGTTTTCTGTTTCATCGAACGGATCGACGTTGGCGTTTAAGCCCAGAAACATCGGAGTACAAACACTCTTCAACCATTGCTGGAAGAACACAAGCTGTTGGGGGCAGCCTGATGGTCTGGGGAATGTTTCCGTGGCATTCTTTGAGTCCACTCATGACTGTGGAAGGCACTATGGACCGCTTTCGTTATGAATTCATCCTTGCAGACCACGTACACCATACATGCTGATTGTCTTCCCTGGGGCGGATAGGATCTTTCAGCACGACAATGCGACGTGTCACAAAGCTAGAAATGTTCGAGAGTGGTTGGAAGAGCACGATGAAGACTCCAAAGTACTTCCCTGGCCACCTAATTCCCCAGACTTAAACCCAATCGAGCATCTGTGGGAGCACATCGATTGTGTTGTTCGCTCTATGGATCTCCACCACGCACTATCTAGCAGCTGTCAGATGAACTGCAGTCAGCATGTTTCCACATACTTGTGAACACCTTCCAGTACCGTATTGAGTCACTGCCATCCCGTCTTGAGGGTGTCCGAGCTGCACACGGCGGTTACTCTGGATATTAGCTGGTGGTCACAATAATGTGACTCGGCCGTGTGTATATATATATATATATATATATATATATAACCTGAGTGAATCCCAATTCTCTTAAAGTGCGAAATCAAGGGAAACGTCCTGCACTAATAAAATTTACGCATATATGGTCATTAATAATTTTCTTAGTTTGTTAGCAAATATTTTTAGTTGCTTTTGAAAATAATTATAATTAGTTATATGTTCCAGTTGACAAGGTAGATTATCCCATAACACCAATCCCTGGTGATCAATAAATCTTTGTTGGGTTAAAGTGTTATGCATTGGTACCAAAAATTCATTGCTGTTTCTAGTTCGATAATCATGGCCACAGCGTTCAGCTGAATTAAATGTTGCTACCTATTTTCCTTTATTATTTTATACATAAATCTTAATAATTTATATTGCCATAATTTCTCAATATGTAAAAATCTGTAGGTATTAATCCGTACCCTCATATTCAAATTAATTCTCTTAAAATTATATAGAATTTTGACCATCCTATTTTGTAGCGATATTAATTTATATAAATTAGTCTTAGTAGTTTGACCCCAAACTAATAAACAATAAATAATACATAAGTAAATCAGACTGCAATACAACATGTTTAATATTTTAAGTGTTAATTTTTTTGAAATTCTAGTAATTAAATTCAATATCCCTGAAATTTCATTTTCTATATTTTGTATATTAATCATCATCATCATCATTGTCAACCATTATCAATCCACTGCTGGACGAAGGTCTCCCCAAGTTTCCTCCACAACGGTCTGTCTTGTGCCAGTCTCCTCCATGTCACCCCTGCATACTTTCGAATTTCATCCACCCATCTCCCATGTGGTCTTCTTCTGGGTCTTTTCCTGTCCCTTGGAATCCAATCTAAAATTTCGGCTGTCCATCGATGATCTGTCCTTCTGGCAGTATGTCCAGCCCATTGCCATTTCAGGGATTTAACTCTGATCATGATGTCTTCCACTCTTGTCATTTTTCGGATCCACGAGTTCCTCTTCTTATCTCTCCTGGTTACACCAAGTATGCACCTCTCCATGCTGCTTTGAGTTGTCTGCAGCCTTTGTATGTCTCTTTTAGTTAAGGTCCACGTCTCTGCACCATACGTAAGCACTGGAAGGATGCATTGATTAAACACTTTTCTTTTAAGACATAATGGCATATTGCTCTTGAAAATTATGCTGTTTCTTCCAAAAGCTCTCCAGGCAAGTTTTGTACGCCGATTAATTTCTTCATCAATGTGACCCTCACTTGATATCTGCTGTCCAAGATAAACGTACGTGTCTGTTATCTCCAGCTTTTCTCCATCAATCGATAAATCTTCATTTCTTGTAAAAGCATTGAACATCACTTTTGTCTTCTGAAAGTTCATTTTTAATCCCACTTCTTTACTCTTGTCAGCAAGTTCCTGGATCATACTCTGCAGCTCTGATGGGGTAGTTGCAAAAATGACTACGTCATCAGCAAAACGAAGGTGGGTTAGATAATCTCCATTAATCTTTATCCCTTTGTTTTCCCAGTTCAGTGATTGAAAGACATTTTCCAATGTGGCATTAAAGAGCTTCGGAGATATGGTGTCACCTTGTCTCACTCCCTTTCTAATTTTTACGTGTGTTGTATTTTCAAACAGCCTAATCTTTGCACTTGCATTTTCATAGATGTTATTAATAATATTAATGTATGCATCTTCAATACCGCAGGTTTTCAGAGCCATTGTAACTGCTGATGGTTTCACCGAATCAAAGGCTTTTTCATAATCGATAAAAGCCATGCACAATGGAAGTTCATATTCCCTCGCTCTTTCAATTAGTTCTCTCAGCACGTGGATATGATCTATTGTGCTGTAGCCACTCCTGAATCCAGCTTGTTCTCTCGGTTGAGCCATGTCCAGTGTTACCTTCAAGCGGTGTGAAAGAACTTTAGTGAAGATTTTATAAACTACTGATAGGAGGCTGATAGGTCTGTAGTTTCCGAGATCCTCAATGTCACCTTTCTTATGTAGCAGGATCATTGTAGCGCTGTTCCAATCCTCAGGAATCTTTCCTTCATTAAGGCATCGAGTGAAAATTTGGGCGAGTACTGTTTCGATTTCTCCACTTGCTTCTTGTATGATGTCTACAGTAATTCCATCTTCTCCTGGAGCTTTTCCTCGCTTCATGTTCTTGATTGCATGTGCAACTTCTGCTGGAAGGACTGGAGGAACTCTGGTACTGGTATCTTTCATGATGTCTGGAGTGCATATATCATCGCTTTCATATAATTTGGAGTAGAAATCTTTCACTCTTGTCAAAATTTCGCCTCTATTTCTTGTTACAGAACCATCTTCTTTTCTCAGTGCCATAATCTGTTTTCTTCCCTTACTGAGATGTCCCTTTGCTATCTTTAGGCTTTGGTTGTTTTCAATTGCTTTCCTCACTAGTTCACAGTTGGATTTTCTTACGTCTTCAGTGATACTTTTTCTTACTGTCTTGCATAGCTCTATATATTCCACTTTGGAAGTCACATCTTCTTTAGTTGTCCTCATCTCTCTTCTTTTTGCATCAACATTTTGGTTTTTCCTGATAATTTGTTCATATGCAACTTGTTCTTAGACCCAGCTAATTTTGTTGCTATTTCCATAAGAGCTTTGGTTACTTTTCTGTTAACTTCAGAGATGTCCACTTCTTCCGATGTTAGGCCTTCTAAAGCAGAAAACCTGTTCTTCAGTTCTAACTTGAAGGTATTATGGTGTTTTTTAAGGTTGGTTATGTCAATAGATTTTGTTTGTCTTATGAGCTTGCCACGTTCAAGTTTAGTGTTGAGGTGCATCTTACATCTCACCAATCTATGGTCACTACCTGTGTTGAACTTGTTTAGCACACTGCAGTCTTCTATGACGAATTTTTGTTACACATAATAAAATCAATTTCACTTGTCGTCCCATTTGGATGTCTCCATGTCCATTTCCTGTGTGGCTTTTTCTTGAAGAAGGAGTTCAAGATGAAAAACCCTTCTGCCTCTGCAAACTCAACGAGAGTATTTCCACGCTGGTTTCTGTTGCCGTGACCGAATTTACCTACTGAAGTTTCATTCTGTTGCTGTTGCCCTATTTTTGCATTGAAATCTCCCATAATTATTTTCAAGTGCTGCTTACCTTTATTATTTAGATGACAAATTTCCTCATAAAATTCTTCAATTTCTTCTTCAGGATGACTTGTGGTGGGTGCATAAGTTTGAATAATCTGAGCCTGGTATCTGTTCGAGAGTTGGATAACAAGTCGTGCAGCTCTGTCAGAGGAATTTTCAACTTCTACAACTTTATCCTTCAGTTTCTTGTTTATTATAAATCCAACACCACTAGTTCTGCCAGTATCTGTCCCACGATAGTAGAAGAGATGTCCACTTTTCAGTTCGATGAGATCTTCTCCTTTTCTCCTTACCTCACTTAGCCCCACGATGTCCCACCTGATCCTTTGTAGTTCCTCTTCCAATTCAAGAAGCCTTGAATCAGAAGATAGGGAGCGTCCATTGTAAGTAGCCAAGGTCAGCATCAGATGGCAGCCTAGTCCGGTCCTCCGGGGATTCTTAGCACCCTCTGCCTTCATGTCGCACTGGCCGCTGCCTTGGCCAGGTACATTCCAGCTGCCGGAGACTGAGGGCCAAGATTTAAGTTGTGGAATCATTTTGGGGGGGGTTTGGCCATAACTCACCACGCTGGCCAAGCGGGTTGGTGAGTGTGGGATAGAATTTCCTCTAATCCCGATGGTATAGTTATACCGCTATTGGCGGTCGTCAGAGCCCCTTTAGTGGGAACAGGATGCACCACGAGAAGGCGGGGTTGACATTTGTCAAGGAGAGGCTGTGATGTTACGCATCACCTGACCTTACATCCCTTGTATTCCATTTTAAATTATCCCTTATTATTATTACCAAATATTTAATATTATTGCCTATTTCAAGGATACAATTTCCCACAAAAATAGATTGTGGCTCAACAATCTGTCTATCTCCTTTTTTAAAAATAATAATTTTAGTTTTTTCAATATTTAAAACACAGAAAATTTGTATCTAGTCATCCCATCTATTTTTCAATAAATGTATTACATTTTATTTTTGCCTTATTAAAATATATCTGTACCTGTAATCATAACTGTGGCCTCATCCTCAAATAAAATTAAATCCTCATTTTATTCAATGTTGAAAATATAATTAATATAAATTAAAACAGTAACGGTTTCAGAAGTGAGCCCTCAAGTACTCCTATTTCATTAATTAACTTTTGCGATTTTGTTTTATTAATTTGTACATACTGTTTCCTATTATGTAAGTAGTCCTCTAATAAATTGTAATATTGATTTCTTATTCCATTATTATTGAGCTTATCCAAAAGTATCCAATTATCGACGGTATCAAATGCTTTGCTAAGGTCTAAGAATATTGCAGCGGTTACTAATCCCTTTTTCTATTATTTAATATGATATTATGAAATGTTAAAATTGCTATTTCTGTTGATTTTTCCTTTTGAAACCAATATTGATTTTTATTAATAATTTGCCATTTCTCAAAAAAATTACCTAATGCTATTTCGGTTGATTTTTCCATTTGAAACCAATACTGATTTTATTAATAATTTTATATTTCTCAAAAAACAAATTACCTAATCTTGTATATAATAGTTTTTCCAAAGCCTTAACAAAAAAATATAGGTTAGGAATTGGTCTGTAATTATTTATATTATCCCTGGACCCAGTCTTATGTTTTGTAATTATTGTTAATTTTTCAGGTATTTTTCCCAAATTCAATAATCACATTAAATATATGACTGAGAGGTTTAGAAATTATTTTAGAGACGCTTTTAATAGCCCTTCGATGTATGTCATCTGGTATCAAAGACGTTGATTTAATATTTTTTATGCCTGCGTCAATTTCTGCTGTTGTGAAATATTCAAAATAACACGAATTTTTTAATGTTTTTTGTTGGTAAGTAGTTTTCGATTTTCTTTTATTAATAGTTTTAATTTTATTTTTTATTTCTTTAGGAGCATTTATAAAATAGCCACTAAATTCATTTCCTATAGATTGAACACCAAAACCCTCTGACTGTCTATACTCAACGTAATTGCTTCAGTTGTACACTAGAGCGTCGAAAATCCGAACTAATTGCGACCACGTGTTCAGATTACCAAACATGTAACAAAATACAAATACGCTAATATTTCTGCATTATATTATCCGAATACATGTACCAAAAATAAGCAACTGCATACAAAAAAAATTACATAAGACATAGATTTTTTTTTGTTACTATGCAATACAAAACAAGTTTACCATTTTTACTACTACTGTGAAATTTTTTATTATAAAGTACAATTTCCAAAACTTACCAATCATAACACATTTGACGAGCATATTTACACTGAATTAAAAAATAAATGCTGAAGAAAAGTCCATGCAATTTTGTTATTTTCAGACAAAATAATCACTATTTTCTGTTGTACTATTTCGCGTTTTTGCCGCTAAATCCCTCTTTTCAGTAAGAGAAGTAGAGTTGAACAGCACTCAGTTTGTTGTTCAAACTAAGCCATGGCAGTCTCCAATGCAGTGAATGCTTCAGCATGAGTAGGACTGACGTCGACGTTAGATTCATCATCAGCATCACTTTCAGGAGTGGTGCTTTCCGTAACAGATTTTAAGATTTCATCTTCATTTAAAATGGGATATCATATATCATCAATATCGTTTTCTATCCACTCCTTTGCATCACTTTCATCACATTCTTCAAACCCAGAAATTGATTTGAATAAATCGGATATTTCATTCCCATCGTCTTCATCTCGGCTGAACTCACCTCCTTCAATATTTTCTTCCATAGGCCATAATTTTTTCCAAACATTTTTTTAAATTCTTCAGTGTGACTGATTACTATGACTCAGCTAACGTATGGCAACAGTATTTAAGATGAAGTTCATTGGAAAACTCAACAATACTAAGAGGTGGTACTACCGTGGTAATGGGTAGTAAAATCTTAGCCCCGCAGGGAACAAATGACTGGGAAAATTTTCGCCTTTTTGTCTCTGAGTATCAGAAGTCACCTCCACTTTCGACACGTCGCCCTCAAATTACTTGCAACCCCAAAATTAGGCGATTCCATTATCATCAAGTGCCAAGTTAAAATGAACGGACTATACTTAAACTTTCCACCATCATACAAAAAATAAAAAGAAAGAAACAAAGACGAGGGAAGCTTGCTCGGCTTTTTGGCGTTTCGGCTTTTTGGCGTTTCGGCTTTTTGGCGTTTCGGCTTTTTGGCGTTTCAGATTTTTGACGTTTCGGCTTTTGACGTTCGGATTTCCGACGCTGTACTGTATTTTTTTCCTTCCCAACACCTCACTTATATTTTGCGAAATAATGATTTTTTCTAATTGAAGTCCTACCCTTGACACACTTCGACCCTACAAAATACGCGGATACAATATTTGGAGCCTCTCCGATCAGAACTTGATAACAAGAAAGATGACACCGAATTTTCCGTTGCAATGAGCACGTCTTTTGAGTCCTATCCGACACGAATAAAATATTTCAAAGTTATTCATAATCAGTGGAACCCGATATAAAAAAATAAAAAATAAATCAACCGCATTTCTACAATCGGTAAAACATCCAGAAACAGTTCTTTTCCCTGCTAGCTGATAAAAAGTATGTTACGAAAACTAACAAATTACGGAAAAAAAAATTATCTTATCTGAAGAAACAATCAGAGACAAAGCTATTTTTATATAAAACAGTTAAAAGAACAGATATAGAAGAAAACATTATCTAACTTTACACCCCCTAGCGAGAGAATTTTGGATAATGGAAAAGGAAAAAATATGTGAAAGGTATTATTCACAGAAAAACATGTTAAGTAAAAAAGTATTGAAATACATCTATTGGAAGCACTGATAGTGAGAAAAAGGTTTTCGAATTTCTGTCCAACAGAGGGTAAACTATGAACTGTTTTAAAAAGATAATATTCCCCATCTTTATTGTAACGAACGGCATACAGTAAAGAAAGATATTTTTCAAAATATTTTTTAGAAGCGGAGATACAGCATCAAACAAAAATACACGCCAACACCACAGGACTGTGAACTACAAAACCCCACGAGTAGAGGGAGGCAAAGTGTTCCACATAGTAAGTAGTATACGGCATTCAAACAATTTTTTAAATGGGACTTTTAAAAGCAGAGGTATTAACAAAAACAGATAAGATCTTTGCGCTCCTAGCGGAAAAGTTGTGCACTATTTTAGGCAATAAATGTACAAAGAATGTTTGGGCATTTAATAGTATCTGACCGAAAGAGAATTTTTCAATAGGGTTTTTAGATGAGCAGATGTTGCTGCTATTCTGCTGCAAACGGAAACGTGAACTGATTCACTCTTAGCGAAACACGTGTGCGCTAAAATAATTTGAAATTATATGCAAAATGTTTCGCAGCCAAAACGCTCTCCGACAAAGAAAACGTTTTTCAAATCGAACTCTTGTAAGAAGCAGACATATTAGCAAAAATAAGATATATATCTACGTCTTTGGCGGAAAACATTTTTCAGCAAAAGGTATTCTCAAAATGATTGTGGCAGTAGAAGCTATCTGACCACGAGATACGTTTTTAAATCGAGCTTTCAGAATCACAGATATTAAATACATCAGAAATAAAATAAACCCCTCCTAATAGCCCAACGATTCGTTACAAAAATTTGAAATTATATGTAAAATATTTCCCGCTCTATCCGATACAAAACGTTTTTCAAATCGGACTTTTACAAGCACAAAATCTCAATTTAACTTTACGCCCTCTAGCGGAAGAACTATGTGTTACTCGAAAAACAAACTATACCCAGAATAGTTTTCGTTATAAATGGTATCAAATTGATGCAAGAATGCTTTTAATAGAATGCTCGGAAGTAATATATTGAATAACATGTATTTGTAGTCTGTAGCATCTGCATTTACACCCTCAAAGTTATGCATCGTAGAAAAACCAGAAGACAAGGATCACTGTTCTCACGTTTCAAGCTTCCCACAATGCAAAAAGAATTTTCAAATCGAATTAATAGTTGCAGAGATATGATGTCTACGGACGGACAGACAAAGAGATAACATAAGCACGATTGATTTTTTTTCAAAAGTTGTGCTAAAAATTTTGAAATCTTCGATTAAAATGTTATTACGAAACAACACACGTTTTATTTTTCGGAAAGCTTGAACAACAAATTGCTGCACCGTAAGCGGCGTGTCAATATACACTATACTGACAAAAGTCACTGGACACCTAGAAGAGAAACACAACATAGCATTTATTGACATACCTTAGTACGGTATCGGTCCACCTTTGGCTTTAATGCCTACCCTTCGAGACATGCTTTCGACAAGGTTTTGGAACACAGCGATAGGTATGCGCTTCCATTCAGTACATAATGCTGCTGCTAACTGTTGCTTAGTAGTAGGCCTTGGTTGCAAACTTCTTATGCAGCGCTCTAATTCATCCCATAGGTGCTCTATGGGATTAAGATCGGGGCTCTGTGCTGGCCAGTCTGCACACGATGCGGAATTATCGTCAAGCTACGCAGTAACAGTCCTTGCTTTATGGCTAATTGCATTATCCTGCTGATACCAACAAGGCTTGGTTCCATAGTATTGCCACAGAGTTGATAGGGGATAATTGTCCAGAATATCGAGGTAGACGTGGTGGTTAACAGGTTTGTCCACGATAATCAAAGGGCCGGGACCATACCACGAAAAACACTCCCACACGAGTACACTGCCAGCTCCAAACTTGACCGTAGGAAATAGCGGTAAATAGAGTTCAGGAAATAGCGGTATTGTGTTCACTGTGGTAAACAGCGTTTCCCCGGTTGCAGATATACTACACACGGCCATCAGACTGATGGATCGTGTATCTGGATTCATCAGTCCATAGGATCCGTTTCCATTGATCTACGGTCCACGATAAATGTTCTTTACACCATGCTAAACGACGAGTAGCATTCCGAGTGCAGATGAAAGGCTTATGAGCAGCCGCACGACCACGGTAACCCATGGAATGAAGTTCTCTGCGAATGGTACGTGAACATACCGAGGTTCCAGCATTTTTACTCACCTGTATACTGAGGTCTTGTGCAGTACTCCGTCGATTAGTTGTAACGACTCTCCTGAGGCTTCGACGTCCTGTATTACTGATTTTCTTTGGTCTGCCGTACGTTTTGCTGCTTCAGGCACGCCATGTGTCTTCCACTTATTCAGTACATCCAAAACAGTTGACTTGGGTATGTTTAAACGCCTCTCGCTTTCTCTTATGAACAACCCACAAATATAACAGCCAACAATCTTTCCTTTCTCAAAGTCAGTTCTCTCCCGCCGCGACATTTTCACTCCACCTGACAGTGCGATATGATCGCGGTCAGATGCAAGTTTGTTTTTATACTGTTAGCAGCTGTACGCGCATCTTAGCAACGTAGCGGATCCGTTCGTTTGCTTTTGAAGGGGTGTCCGGTGACTTTTGTCAATATAGTGTATATTATTTGTTGTTTTATAGTGTTTTAAGGTTGCCTTTTATCGATAGTTCGTCGTAACAAACACTTTAACATTAGACTATGATATTCTTTAAACGGGCTGTTTTATTTGTAACTTTAGCATTAACTTCATCACAAAACAACTAAAGCTCAGTGCTCGTAAGTTGTAAACTTAACTTGGCTCGTGATCTTAGTGAATTTAGTTTCACTGTAAAACCCGGATATCTTCACTGCTCGTTCGTTGTATGTGAAATACTTGACTTAAAACATATATGTTCACTTTCAAATAAAGCGGCCAGGTTTAACTGAATACAACGTCTACTTACAACTTTCCACTTTTTTCATTACGAAAGTTAGGCACGTCCAACAATCATTCTTAAGAAGACATTATAAAACAATAAGACATGTCGAATAGCAAACTCCTTACTCAATACAGACTGCCTCTGAAATAAAAGCGATCACTTTGTAACCTTCTTAGCGTATTAGGTTGCAGATAACACTTAAATATCTATGTCATATCAAAACACTAGCATTACTTAAAAGTAAATACTCGTCGTACTGAAACGTTCCGTGGCATTAAGTCCTGCTCCGCATATCATCATCATCATCATTGTCAACCATTATCAATCCACTGCTGGACGAAAGTCTCCCCAAGTTTCCTCCACAACGGTCTGTCTTGTGCCAGTCTCCTCCATGTCACCCCTGCATACTTTCGAATTTCATCCACCCATCTCCCATGTGGTCTTCTTCTGGGTCTTTTCCTGTCCCTTGGAATCCAATCTAAAATTTCGGCTGTCCATCGATGATCTGTCCTTCTGGCAGTATGTCCAGCCCATTGCCATTTCAGGGATTTAACTCTGATCATGATGTCTTCCACTCTTGTCATTTTTCGGATCCACGAGTTCCTCTTCTTATCTCTCCTGGTTACACCAAGTATGCACCTCTCCATGCTGCTTTGAGTTGTCTGCAGCCTTTGTATGTCTCTTTTAGTTAAGGTCCACGTCTCTGCACCATACGTAAGCACTGGAAGGATGCATTGATCAAACACTTTTCTTTTAAGACATAATGGCATATTGCTCTTGAAAATTATGCTATTTCATATTGCTCCGCATATATGTTTATATATATATTCAGCACATATGTTTTAAGTCAAGAAAAAAAAACATTTAAAACAATATTAAACACTAATTAGCAAAACGGCCAATAGAATCAGGTCTACTTACTATTTCAACCTTTTGTTGGTATCGGTAGGTATTCAATTCAGCACAGCAAAACAGAATTCACCTTGTACTCAATCATGTAGTACTGCGACAGCGAGATACAACAGATTCTCAAAGATATTGAGTACTTCTCAATTCGTTTATGAATTCAACAACAATTTAAGGCTTAAATATAAGAAAAGAAACATTCGATGGGAAAGAATTATTCATTAACAGGTTTGTTAAACTCTCTTACGATAGCGCGCGTGCCTTAATTAATCATTAACCGATTTGTTAAACTCTCTAACGAGAGCGCGCACACAATCATAAACATCATTCTTATCTGTCGCGTTAACATACGTCATTCAACTTTTGACCTCAAATCAGATTGCCAAAAAAAAAATCATTCAGTGAGAGGGAAAATGT
Organism: Macrothele yani; assembly: GCA_039090855.1. Lineage (NCBI taxonomy): Eukaryota > Metazoa > Arthropoda > Arachnida > Araneae > Macrothelidae > Macrothele > Macrothele yani. The sequence goes on from CM077002.1 coordinate 126,508,001, forward strand.
AGCATTAAATTCGGAAAATGCTTAAAGAGAATAAATCAAAATTTATATGAGATAACAGGAACAAAGAAGGAAAGTTAAATTAGAGTATACGTCACAACTTGCTCATAGCAACACTAATCATCTAAACATGGCATCCATTTATCATGAATCGCTCGTAACATTGAATATCATCGTCTAACATCGCATACACTCGTTACACTGAAAATCGTCTGCTTGCTCTCTCTCTCTCTCTCTCTCTCTCTCTCTCTCTCTCTCTCTCTCTCTCTCTCTCTCTCTCTCTCTCTCTTTCTGAGCTCTTATCTCAGCCTTTAACTACCTAAGTTGCCTTTGACCTTCTGTCAAGAGTTGTCAACATCAAGAAATTCATCGGATGGGATTCTGTAGCGTGTAGTCAGAAACTATTTAACGAGAAGAAACCAAATTTACATAAAACAAGAACTCAAAAGGAAGGTAAAATTAAAGGTATACGCCACATCCACCTAAGCTAATTAGTAACCCAATCACAGGTAGCACAGCTTTGCTATTTAACGTACGCCCAACACCGAGACACCATCTTTTAGAAATAGAAGACGATGGCTCATTGTTGGGCCTACGTTAAATTGCAAGGCTGTGCTACCCGGAATCACCCTTAATTTCTCCCCCATCAGTCGAAGCACAGCTTTACAAAAATAACAAGATGCAACAGCTTTGATTCTGCTCACAAATAATATTTGAACTCTGGTAATATCAAGATAGCATGCGATCTTATTTCAAGCAATAACTCATCTTACGTTTACAGCACCACTTCTTCACACTACGCGTGGTTTATTATTTACATCTTACTCCCTGTCAGCCGTTGACAAATTCGCAACTTAGTGAGATATCCTTACCATAATATTCTTTAGGGTTACTCTCGATCTTTCCAGTCATCTCGCTAACCTAGAACAAGACTTTCATTCCTAACACGGAAAGCACGCTGGTCCCCACTTCAGAGCAAAATTCAAGGTTGTCAATTTTCTTTAGACACAAGCCGCCTATTAAGGTCAGGTTTGGACAGTGTTATTCTACGTCATTCTTAAGAGAGATACTCCCACAACTCTCTCTCTCTCTCTCTCTCTCTCTCTCTCGTGATCAAACCAACCGCCTCGGGGCTACAAAAAACTGCTCTTAACTCTAGCCCAGCAGACCTTTCTACCGAAAAAAAAAAAGAAAACGCGTCGTAACCCTCTGTCCGGCAGAACCTTCCGTTTTTTATGTTTTCCAACCGTAGGTTGAAGAAGCGTATATGCTTCAGCTTTGTCCGTCCGCACGATAACTCGCGTAAAAATGGTTCGAATTCGATGGAATTTTAGTATGTGGTAGGGGACAACTGGGGACGAACCCTATTGAAAATGGGACAAATGGGTCAAAGGTCAAAACATAGGAGCGGGGTCCCTTCCATTGCCCTTATGCGTCATAACTTGCGTAAATATCGTTAGATTTCGATGAAATTTTAGTAAGTGGTAGGAACCCTACTGAAAATGGACGAAATGGGATCAAAGGTCAGGGCATAGGAGCGGGATCCATTGCATCGCCTTTATGCCTCATAACTTATGTAAAAATGCTTCGATTCAGACAAAACGTTATCATGTTGTTCCGGAAGTACACTTCGTTGAATATCGTCGAAATGGGGTCAAAAGTCAGGTCATAGAAGCGAGATTTATTCTACAGCCATTATACTCATAACTTGAATAATAACTTGAATAATGATTTCTGGTATGTTGGAAAGCGTATCATAATCAATGCATTCCATTATTTTACTAACTTGTTTGAACTTCGCAGACTTCCTGTCTTTGTTGTTCGACTTCCAACTTCTTCTCTTGTTACATCAACTGTCATTTTAGTAGCAGAAAATTTTAGAAGAGCAAGTTGGGAATTTCAGACGCTCTACAACCGATATCTTCGCCTGTCACCCCTCTAAGTGACCTCCTCTTAAATCTCTGTTCTGTTGCCGTGTACTGCCGTCCAGTGTTTTCGAACAACAGGAATGAAGTCCAGTCAAAACTTTTGCGTTTGACAAATTTAATGATTTCCAATATCCGGACACGTGCGATTGCAACACTTCACTGGTGCGACACCCGACGTGTTGACCACATCACATTCTACTCCGATAGCAACCACTACTCCATTTAGATTTTAACCAGCCACGTACTACCCCTGTGTACCATTACCACATGGCCAAAAGCTCCTTTTGAGTTTATTTCCTTTTTCCCGTGGACGCCACGAGCATTCGGTCTTTACAACATTGCATCTGACCCGCATTCAAGTCAGGGCCATAACTTGAGGGACGACACCCACCTCTGAAATATTTTCACCGTCCCTTAAAAATACTCAACTAACGTACAGCACATGCCATACTTGAAAAAAATGAAACAACAAATATTCAATACCACAATTAGAACATCATATATCGATTTGCTTGGGAGGATATGCTGATTCAAGATCATGTCCATTGTGCCATCAACAATGATGTAGGCGTTGAAATGTGTTGGAATTTTCGTGTTTTTAAAAACCTTTTTTAAGACACAACGATCAGTTTGCGGATCAATTTGTTGCTGACTTCCATGAGAAGCCGTTACAATTGTTTTACATAAAAAAATCGATTTCTCTGTACTCATTTCAGTTACTCATTAGCACGTCTTTTGTAAAAAAAGGTCGTTCTTATGTTATCGGTTTGTCCGTCCGGCTGTAGACACCATATCTCTGTAACTATTAGTCCGATTTGAAAAATTATTTTTTCATTGGGAAGCATGAAATATGCGAATGACGATCCTTCATTTCGTTTTTTCTTACAATGTACAATTTGGCACTAGAGGGCGTAAATACAGATGATGTCCAATTCAAAATAAATTTTTATCCCATATATTTGCTTCTGAATATCCTATTAAAAAAATCTTTTATCCTTCGATTCAAATTAGGCCGAAGAGTATTTTAGGTATAATTACTTTTTCAAGTTACGCATAGATTTTTCGCTTGGGGTGTAAAAGTAAATTACGTTTTCCCTGATATCTCTTCTTCTAAAACTACGCTTTGAAAATGTTTTCTTCAGCGGATACAGCTCCTGATGGAAAATGTTTTGCATATAATTTCTAATTTTTTGCAAAGAATACTTTGGCCACCAGGGGGTGTAAGTGTTAATATTTGCTTCTGTTGTACTTGCCATAAAATCTGAGCTTCTAAAGTCTCGATTTAAAAAAAAAATTCGTGGACAGATGCCACTCACGTCGATAAACCTTTTTCGAATATTTTCTTCTTAAAATATTGCATGGTTTATCCACCAGGGGGCGTAGATGTATATCTTATTTTTGTCAATATCTCTGTTTCTAATGGTCCGATTTGAAACATTCTTTCTTTATTGGATAGTGTATCAGGTGTGACATGTTTTTTATATAATTTCAAATTTTCAGGTAATTCATAGACTTTCCGCTAGGGGCGTAAAGATACATCGCATTTTCCCCCGATATCTCTGTTTCTAAAACTCCGATTTGAAAAATTATTTCTGTACCGGATACAGCTCCCGGTGGGAAATCCTTTGCATATAATTTCTAACTATGGTAGAAAAAGGGTTTGGCCATCAGGCGGCGTAAGTCTTAAATTCCACTTCTGATATATTTGCAGCAAAATCTGAGCTTCTAAAATCTCGAATGAAAATAATTCGTTTGTGGGCCTACTAATCTACTCACGTCGACAAACATTTTAGGAATAGTTTTTTCTTAAAATATTGCATGGTTTCTACGCCAGGGGGCCTAGATGTATATCTTATTTTTTATCAATATCTCTACTTCTAGGAGTCCGATTTGAAAAATTCCTTCTTTGTTGGATAGTGTTTGCGATGCGAAATGTTTTTTATATAAATTCAAAATTTTCAAGTAAATCATACTCTTTCCGCTAGGGGGCCCAAAGGTAAATTGCGTTTTTTGCGTTATTTCTGCTTCTAAAACTCCGATTTGAAAATTCTTTCTGTAGTGAATACAGCTCCTTATCTGAAATATTTTGCATATGATTCCTAATTTTTTGGTTAAAAATGGTTTGGCCACCAGGGGGCATAAGCGTTAATTTCTGCTTTTGATGTATTTGTAGCAGAATGTGAGCTCCTGAAAATTCGACTGAATTTTTTTTTATCTTAGACCGAAACCGCTCATATCGAAAAACATTTTGAGAATACTTTCTTCCTAAAATAATGCACGGTTTTCTCACCAGGAGGCGTAGATGCATACCCTATATTTGTCCATATCTCTGCTTCGAAGAGTCCGATTTGAAAAATTCTTTTTTTGTCGGAGAGCGTTTGCGCTGCGAAATGTTTCTCATATAAATTCAAATTTTTCTTAACACACAAGTCTGCAACCAGAGGGCGTAACCTCACGATTCCGTTTACAGCAATATCTGCGGGATTAAAAACCCGATTGAAAAGCTTCTTTCTTCCGTCAGATCTATTGTTTTCCATACCGGTTCCATTGACTTTGAATAGCTTTGATAAATTTAATTTGCGTCAGAACGGATTCAAAAATCGTGCTCATTACACTCGAAAATTCAGTGTCATCTTTCTTGTTTTTAACTGCTTTTGCATTAAATGCGTAGTAAAAAAACTAATTTTCGTTGTCTTTGGATTTTTTAGCAGAAATAGCATTTCCTGAATCTCATCTCAATGATGAATCTACAGGGTGTTCGTAAACTGTTTTGACTAAAGAAGAGGGGTGATAGTACCCATCAAGACGAACAATATTTACAATGGAACCTAGGGTCGCATTCCACTCTGAGTGTCAGAAAAGAGTAAAGTTAGATGTCCAAGTTGAACTTACAACAGTGCAAAGCAAGAGAATTAACGACATCATAAGTTGCACAATCCCATTTATGGAGATCAGGGACAGACTCGAAGTAGATGCTCAAAGTGGCGGCCACGGGTGCCGTTGCACAATTCACACCGGCGAATGAAAGACTGGCGCACCCTCTCGAAGACTCCTGGTGTCGTGTTTATCCTGTCCGCTGCAACAACGATTCTCGCGACGAGATCTTCCATGGATTCCACAGGCGTCTCGTACACCAATGATTTCATGTGCCCCCAGAAGAAGAAGAAGTCCAGTGGGTTTAAGTCCGGTGAGCGTGGAGGCCATGCCACAGGTCCGCCACGTCCAATCCATCGTGCGGGATATGTGGCATTCAGGAAGTGTCTACTGCACCTTGATAATCCAATCAGCTGCAACTGTCGATGCTGCGTCTTTTCTCTGGCAATTTGCATACGGTAAATGCTTGACGGTGATGTTCTGGCGATGTGCTACCTCTCCGGCACGAAATAAATGACGTCTGAGGTGACGACTTGTGCTTGTTGGACGTATTTCGAAGTTACTCTTTTCTGACACTCAGAGTGGAATACGACCCTAGGTTCCATTGTAAATATTGTTTCGTTTTGATGGGTACTATCACCCCCTTTTCTTTTGTCAAAACAGTTTACGAACACCCTGTATATCAAACACGTGGAGATAATGTTGGCACCGTAGCGTAAATGCGAAAGCACTCGACTAGTTATCGAGGGATCTAGGGTTCGATCCCAGCGGTGTCGGAACACAATTTTTCAGTTCTATGCGTTGTTTATAAAATAATGTGGATAGAGCGTCCATTTACATTTATCTCATCTCAAATTGAAACACCCTGTCCTTCCCGATTGGGGCAGTAAGAGAAATCTTCCTCGAAGTAAAGTTAATGTAAAACAAGCATCAACTACGAAAGTTCCTATTCGTGTAGGGGAGAAATTTCACCGTGCTAATTGCTCCCACACGGTCATATCTGCTCCTATCTGTGATTTTTATCTCTCGTGTCTCAGCCTTTTAGTCAGCATTCAGGATTTGGATGTTTTTAAAGTCTGAATTCTTAGTAATTAAATATTATCATATAAATAGTTAATCAGTGTGTTGTATGTCTTTGTGCATTGCATGGTCCTTGAATGTGTTGTATGGTCCTTGAGTGCCTTGTATGGTCTATAACGTAACTCTTTTCACGTTATGTAAGATTTGTTATGTTAAACTTCCAAATGTCCTGTTGAATAGATTTTAAATGAAGGGCAAATACGGTGCAACCAATTGTACCGGATAGCTCACTTTAAATTATGGATTTACGGCAGGAGGAAACATAAACAGAAAGTCAGATAACTTACGTCCACTTTTTTATTGGTCCAGCAACTTTAGACGATATCCAAAACGTAGCACGGCGAGGTACATACACAACTTCACATTCCTTAATTAGCTGTCGTACAATCTAGATTAGCAAAGATCGAACATCTCCACCCACAAAGCAACTGCTGCATCGTATTTTTATCTAACGTTCTAATCAGTACACACATACGCCACTCCCGCTCCGACCTTAAGTTGTTGCCAACGTCATTCTCGGTTGAGGGAAAAGACATAACGTTAAGGTTTTAAAATCTCTAAGAGAACGAACTCAAATTTACATAAAAAAAGAAACTCAAAAGGAAAGCTAAAAAAGAATATACGTTACAGGTCCTTGAGCGTCTTGTATGTTCATTGAATGTCTTGTATGGTCCTTGAGTGTATTATTGTATGTCTTTTGTGTTGAATGGTCCTTTTATGTCTTGTGTGTTGTATGGTCCTTGTATGTCTTGTGTGTTGTCTGGTCCTTGAGTGTGTTGTCTGGTCCTTGAGTGTGTTGTCTGGTCCTTGAGTGTGTTGTGTGGTCCTTGAGTGTGCTGTATGGCCATTGAGTGTATCGTATGGTCCTTTTGTGTGTTGTATGTGTTATATGTATTTTATTACTTATGTCTTGGACATACATAATTAAATATTATTTGCATAAAAGTAAGTTAGCGTGTTGTATGGCCCTTTAGTGTGCTATTGTGTGTTGTATGTGTTATATGTATTTTATTACTTATGCCTTGGACACATATAATTAAATATTCTTCGCATAAGAGTTAGTAAGTGTTTTGTATGGCCCTTTAGTGTGTTGTTGTATATATTGTGTGTCGTACGTTTTTAAGCCTGAATTCCTAGTAATTAAATATTCATCGTATAAAGAGTTAATCAGTGTGTTGTATGGTCTTTTGAATAATTCACTTTGTAATTCTCAAAAAATTTCGTCCGATTCTTTTTAAATCGCCTAGTAGATAAAACTTAAAGTAACGAAGTAACTAAGATTTTTCTAGCTTCCCTTAGAGTTTATCTCTAGCTACCACCTTGATCATGGTAATCTAATTAATTAAGGCACCCAAAACAAGTATCAATGCCCTCCATACTTACAGTAAAAATAAGCTAGTAAGCCACAGTTCGCTGTCATGGTTATCACAGCGAGAGTCACCTTTAGGATACACAAAATCACTTACTGGTAATCACGTTTGAGGGCTCTCATCTAGCACTTTAATATAAAAAAGATCTGTGTCACTCTGTCTACTGGCACACTCATTAAAACTTACTACTAGCAGTCTAAATTGCTATCCCAGGTTGGGTTTCCAACTGATTCTTTAAATTTTAGTAAATTCATATCTAACACACCTCTTGCCATTGGTGTTGCATTTTATATTCTCTGTGAAGTAAATAAGTATAGATGGGTGCAAGTTTATTTTTTCCTGAATTTTCATGAGACATCATTATTGGATCATTCACTAGTTCCCTCCTCCACTCAGTAATTTAGGAGTTCTCGGAGAACAGACACTTTCACCATTCTTACCCTATTGTTTCTCCGTATGAGGAATTTCACGTCTTTGTCTGTGTGCTTAAAATGAAAAACCAGTTGCTCTACTTATGTCACTTATTTTCTCCGGTGTGCTCCTATAATGATCTATGCATCTGTAATCTCAGTTATGCTCTGCAGCTATAACACATGTCCAATTAGTGTGCCTGCTGCATATTAACATGCTACGTAAATTTCTCTTTTTATTAAAACCTGCTCACGATTTTTTTCTCCGTTAATACCTGTCCCTCATGAATTCCGTTAAACGGGATACTTATAGTGCTACTAATCCTATTTTTCCCAGATGACTTGGCGTGCGTGTTTTCTCGCATGCAAACAGGGATGATGCCACAAAATCGCATGCTGTAATGAGCACGGCTTTTCGCAAACAAAATCTAAATTTTAATAACCTGACGGTACTTTGTCGTCTCGATGGGGGAGTGGTGTAAAGAGTGAGCAAATAATCACTCTTACCTGTTGGGCCTAGATTCAAATCCTTCCTAAGAACTGGAAGGTGTTTTCCTCCCCACCTAACGACGGTTGGTTTGGTATGATATCTTTGAGAGCGGAACTCCTGGCCTATATACAACGGCCGTTCTATAAAAGCAGAGTAAAATCACACAAAATGAAGAAATATAGGTACAGCAAAACATATGTTTTTCTTCCTCAAAGTATCTTCCCTCGGATGATATGCAACTGTCCGATCGTTCAATCCACTTTTCAAAGCATGTGGCGAAGGCATTTTGTGGAAGCTGCTTTAGCGACCCCTGTACAGCTTGAATGACGTCAGCATCTGTGTTGAATATTGCGCCATGGAGCTTCTCTTTCACTCTTGGAAACAACCAGAAATGGCTTGGGGCGAGATCAGGACTGTAGGCAGGCTGTGGCATGATTTCAATACTGCATTTCGTATGAAACTGTTAAACACAAGCAGCCACATGTGGGCGGGCGTTATCATGGTGTAGGGCCTAATTGTCCACCAGTTCCGGTCGCTTAAACAATATGTATCGTCGCAAACGCTTCAAAACTAAAATGTAATACTCAGCATTGTAGGTATCTTGTGGAGGAACGGCATACTCGTAGACTGCGCCTTTTTGATCAAAGAAATTTATCATCATCACCTTCGCAGCTGAATTGGATTTGGCGGGCTTTTTTCGGAGGCAGCGAGCCTGTCTGTTTCCAGACACTCGTTGCGCTCTTCGTGAGGGGGGTCCAAATAGTGGACCCATGTTTCATCGGCAGTTATTACTGTGTTTAGAAAGTCTGGATCCTTCGCAAACATTTGTTTCCACTCATGGCACACCTGAATTCTGGCTAATAATTGTTCTCTCGTCAGGTGATTAGGGTCGACCGGTGGCGCAGTGGGGTCCCGGTTCGAATCCCGGTGAGGCATGGATATTGTTTTTTTGTCTTACGGCACTGGCTATCTCCCTTCCCTGGAGCCAGTGACCCTAAATTAGGGACGGACGACTGCTTATAGCCCACTGAGTTGCTCACAGTGGTCGTTAAACTTCCAAACAAACAAACCAAAAATCAGGTGATGAGGTACACATCTGGAACACACACAATGCAGCAGTAATTTGTCGCTTTGAATGCGGAATGCCGACGTTTCTAAAATATTAGTTGAGGCCGCTATGTCTTCACACGTCATTCCTCGATCTCCTTTCAGGATTGCGCAAAACAGTGTTAACAATACGCTCCGTAACAACACTTTCAGGTCGACCAGGCCTAGGAGCGAGTTCTGCCGACAAAAGCCCTTTTTGGAAATCATGGTGCCATTTAAAAATCATTTACTCACCCAAACATTTATCTTTGTAAGCTTTTTTTATTAAATCAACTGTTTCCGGAACCGTTTTACCCAAACGAGAGCCAAAATGTTATCGCACAACGCATTTCGCTTCCTAACTCTGAATCACTCATCTCCATAGCTGTATGGCGGAACGTAGACGTACCTTAAGCAACTGCGCAATAACAAAACCAGAATCGTCTGCCACGGTTAATAACTGTTGCCATAGATACTTCCTTAATTCAGTTAGTCGTCTGCGTGGTTATTTCCCCCTTCGCACTGTTGCCAACTCAAAAAAATATTACTCTCAGTCTTTATGGAACGGCCTTTGCATATACACCGAAGAGCCAAAATATTATGACCAGAGCGTCTTTGTGCAACACGAAGACTGCAGGTGAACAAGGGTGCATCTGAAGGTCATGAAAGGTCATCAAACGGTATAAATAATACCTTATAGCGTGCTCTGTTAATCAGCGTTGTTCTTCTGATGGGAAAGGTAGCAGACTTTAACGAGTTTGACAAAGTCCAAATAGTTATGGCCAGACAACTGGGCCAGGGCATTTCCGACACTGCAAGGCTTTTAGGGTGTGCACGGGTCAGCCGTAGATGTTACCTTCAAATCGTGATCCGAGGAGGGAAAAACCAAGCACCGTCGGCATGGTCCCTCCTGCACAGTACAAGCCAACAGAAGGGATACTGTGGCACAACTTACCGTTAATTTGAACACTGGTGACGAGAGTATTGTGTCATAACACATATTAATCGAACCCTCCGGAAAATTGAGTAGCTTAGCCGTAGCCTGCTCCCTGTTACCATGCCAACCTCCGTTCACTGTCGAAAGTGCCTACAATGAGCATGCGCTGTTAAGACTGGATCTTAAATTATTGCAAGAAGATCGTCCAGTCCGATGAATCTCGTTTCCTGTTGCACCACGTGGAAGCTTGCTACGTGTACATCGTTTATCTGGGGAAGTATTGGCACTAAGATGCACCGTGAGACAAAAACAAGCCGATGGAGGAAGTATTATGATTTGGGCAATGTTATGCTGGTGGGTTCAGTCATAGATGTGCAAGAAACTATGACGTCCTCCACATACCTAAACATCATTTTAGATAACGCGCATTCTTATATTGCAGCTGTATTCACCTCTCATAGTGCCTTCTTTCAGAAGAATAATGCGCCATGCCACACTGTTTAAATTCTTCCAAAACGGTTTTCGAAACATGAGGAGAACTTCCCCAGAGATCAACCCGATTGAGCATTTGATTTGTGTTCGAACAGCAAATCTCATCTGCGGCGGCTCAACCACGTGATTTACAGGAGTTGAAGGATCTTCTGTTAACATGTTGGTACCAGATACCACAAGACATATTTACAAATCTTCTAGTAGAGGTGGTCTAAACGATGGCTTGTGACAATTCGTCCGCTGTGGGTCCGGGTCCGAGTCCCGGTGAGGCATGAATGCTGTGCTTGTTTTACGGCACTGGCTCTTTCCCTCATCTGAAATCAGTAGCCCTAAATTAGGGACGGGCTACTGCTTATGGCCCAGTGAGTTTCTCGCGCTGGTCGTTAAGCCTCCAATCAAAGGGGGAAAATTCTTATAGAGTCTATGCATCGCCGGGTAGGAGTTGCTTTGTGGCACGTGTAGAATCAACATTATATTAGGCAGGAGGTCATAATGTTTTAGCTCTTTTGTGTACTTACACTCACGGACAATGAAATTTGCGCACTTAGAAGAAAACACGCTACAACCGCGAAACTTAGCAAATAGCTAGAGTGCGTGCTCGTACGCAAATGATCCATGTTTGGTGCGAGTGCGCACAACCAAACACCCTGTGGTGGCAATGCAAGCACGAACCGGCAGCCTTATACACAGAAGAGCAATTGAATTACAGATACCTGTCTAGTAACGTGTAAGACCAACTTTCGCCCTGATGACAGCGGCGATTCGTCTCGGCATAAACTCGACATGACACCGGAAGCGTTGGGAAGCCATACGAATCCACGAACCCTGAACAAGCTCCCACAGTTCAAGAGAAATTTGATTGAGGGGGATCAGATCCTCGAACATCTCTCTCGATGGCATCCCAGATGTGCTCTATGGTATTGAGGTCAAGTGACCTATCTGGCCAAGGAAAGCGAGGTCACGTCGGTAGAGTGTTCATCCAACCATTCGGATACGATTCGGGAGCGATGACACGGTGAATTGTCGTTCTACAGGATGAGGTACCATGTGGGATGTTGAAGACGCACAAACGGGAGCAAATGGTCGTCCAGGATATCCCGGTAACGTTGACCTGTGAGGGATGATGTCACACGTACCAGGTGTCCCATTTCAGTTCACGTAAACAGTCGCCAGACGAGAATGCCAACCCCACCAGCTTGAAGAGTACCCTGCTGGCAAGAAGGATCCATCGCTTCATGAGTTTTGCGCGGTACTTGTATCCTGCCATTTGCATGTACCAACGTGAATCTCGACTCATCAGTCCAGGCAACAATTTCCCACATGTCTAGAGTCCAGTGGCAATGTTCCCGCGCCCATGCTAATCTTTGCACCTTGTGATGTGCGGACATCAGCGGTACCCTCGTGGGACGATGGCTTCTGTACCCCATAGCGAGGAGATGGTTCTGGATGGTGTGGCTGCTTACACGTTTTCGTACACCAGCGTTAAATTGCCGAGTGATTTCTTGCACTGTGGCCAGTCTATCCGCTGTTACAATGCGAGCTAGCCGACGATGACCCGGCTCATCCACACGCTGTTGTCCACGGCAGTTAGCCCTTGCAGGGATGGTTTTACCGGATTCGATGTACTCACGGTGCACCTGTGACACTGTGGCTCGTGAAAATCCCAGTGCTTGCACGACTTCCGTGATGTAGTGACCCATTCGTCGGGCTCCGACAATTTGCCCACGATGAAATGCGCTTAAATCCTTCGTCTTACCTATACTGCGTCCGACTCTTACTGATTCCAGTCGCATCGCTCTTTATATTGTCGCATCGCTGCATACGTCATGCCGTTTCCGTTTACAGGGCCACCCACAGCGCCACATTTGCATAACGCCAGCTGTCTCTAATTCAATTGCTCTTCAGTGTAAACCGGCATGTAGTCGATGCCCCATGTAAGCGAAAAGCACCGGCCAACGCAAGCAAGAGTACGGAGTGACAAGAATGCCGGATAGATGCCAGAGACGTCGATTTACGCAATTTACGGACTTCGAGAGAGGCCTGATCATCGGGCTGAAAACCGCAGAGTGGTCGGCGTGCCGTATAGCCAGCCAAGTGGATCGTTCTGACCATACTGTCCGACTGTGTTGGGAACAGTGGACACGTGATGGCATTGCCACCACACGGCGGAGCGGCTCCGCACGGACCAGGAGGACCACCGGTACAGAGGATCGACGGATCGTGCGCTAAGCCCGAACGGATCCCACGGGAAACCCGGTCCAGTATACAGGCAGATGTAGCAGTTAATGTGTGCCCACAAACCACTTTTCGACGTCTTGCGAAAACGAATCTGCGATTCCAGTGCCCCTTACGTTTGCTGCCATTAACACCGAAACATCGCCGGCTTCGTTTGCAGTGGCGCACCAGGCCAGAGCGACGTGGAACGCCACAGACTGGCAACTTGTGGTGTTTAGTGATTAGTGCAGCTTCGTTTTGGGGATAGATGATCAACGTGTCCGGGTGTGGAGGTCTCCGGATAAATGGCACAATCCGAACCTCACTATCAAGCGCCACATCTCCCCCACTGCAGGAATTATGGTCGGGGAAGCCATTGCCTACCATAGCCGATCAGCTCTTGTAGTGGTACGTGGATCATTGACGGGATAACGGTATGTGGATGAGATCTTATGGCCCCATGTGATTCCATTCCTGGCCAGGATTCCAGGTGCGCTGTACCATCAGGATAATGCCCGCCCGCACACGGCTTAGGTTGCCGAGGACTGTTACATCATGTCCAGACATTTCCATGGCCTGCCCGCTCCCCAGACAGGTCCCCTGTCAAGCATGTGTGAGACCAGTTGTAACGCTAGCTGCCGCCATGCCGCGCTATCCGGGATTTGGAGCACACCGTCCAACACGTGTTTACTAGTTTGCAGAAGGACAACATCAGGCGTCTGTTCGCCTCCATGCCGGACCGTATTGAAGCATGTATGGCCGCAAGAAGCGGTGCGACGCGCTATTGAATATGACCGAACTGCGTGCCACAGATCCCTCTGTAATTGTCCTGCAGCTCTGTTTTTGCCATCATGTGTATTATCTATCTGTATCATCCCTAAAATTTCAGTTCAATCCGATGCTTCCTTCTTAATGCCCAAATTGCATTGTCCGTGAGTGTATATGCATACATTGGCGATCCAATATTAACAAAGCTGTGTTTGCAATGTAGAGCTAACGGACAGCTAACACTGTACATGTCATGAATTAGTTATCTCACAATAGATGTTGGAAATGGCCTCCATCTGATGGATGGGGTTATGCAGGCTTCAACGCGTTCTTTCATGTTTGTTGCAATTTTTCGGATGGTCACTGCCCTGATGCTGGTCCTCGATGTTCTGCCTTAAATTGGCGAGTATGCAAGGATTGTTCTTGCACTGATTTTCTTTTAGATGACTCCAAACATAAAAGTCTGGAGGCGACAGGCTAGGTGTTCTAGACGGCCACAGTCCAAGAGAAATGATGCTCTCACCAAACAATCCATGCAACACAAGCATAGTGTCATTCGCCGTGTGGGCTGTTGCACCGTCTTACTGCAGACAGCAGTTTCGTTCATCAATATCTAACAACGATTTGAATTTCTGAATGATGTCTGGCTAGTGTTCGGATCCAACACGGATTAGTCACACAACCTTGCTTCTGATCATTCAAACACCTTAAGGGGAATGAACCGCGCCATCTGTTCGTGCAACGTGTAAATCAAACTAACAGAATCACTTGCGGCAACAAGATAAGAAAATTAATCAAGTGGTTCAAAGGGAACCGCATATTGTTTTTTGTTAACTGAATGCTCATGCAGCTAAGTGGAATTTGCAAACAAATATGCGTAAACTGGGATACAAATATCACGAAGATCAATAGCGTGTACAGCGTTAGCTGTGACAGGTAAAGTATCAGCCGGAGAGCTTAAACAGCGATTATGTTTATGGGACAAGATCTGATCGCCTAGGGAAAAAGTCATTAAGATCGGATACAGGACAAAAAGTACACTGTTAAAAATTGGTATTTAGAAATAAGCAAAATGTACTCGTTATTGAGTACATTCTAGGCTTATAATAGCTCCGAGTACTTGTGTCTGATTTTTGCAAAAGACACGTACTCATTTTTGACTACATACAGGAAATCAATTGCAAGTATATCTGGTATTTCTAATTTGAATTATATGTACTCAAGAAAAATCCATATATTTCAAATATATGGTCTCTAACTTCATTCAGTTTCTGTGACCTTTCGGGCAGGGCACAGAAACTGGTGGAAGTTTGAGCGAATCTAGCGATTCTGACAGGATAGTTTGTATCCAAACGTCTATGCTATTCGTGCCAACTAAATACACCAAATATCTGAATGCTGTCTAGACACGGTATCAAACAATGGAGATAATCGCAGATTAAAAGATGAAATTTTATTTACAACTTAAAACCATATACACTGACGGAAAAAAATCCCAACACCACGAAAAACTAGTTGTAGAGGAATGAAATGGCGGCAATACATTTGTATAGGTAACATATTTAATCGATTAAGGTTTCAAGATCACAGCTTATTTTAAGCGCGAGAAGAGCCATTTTAAATGTGAAATGCTGGTACATTAATAACCGGTGTAACCGCCAGAATGTTTAATGCAAGCACGCAAACGTTCATGCATTGTGTCGTACAGGTGCTGGATGTCAGTTTGTGGGATGGAGTTCCATGCCTGTCGCACTTGGTCGGTCAATACAGGGACGGTTAATGCTGGTTGGGGGTGACGCTGAAGTTGTCGTCCAATGATGTCCCATACGTGCTCGATTGGAGAAAGATCTGGTGATCTAGCAGGTCACGGCAACATGTCGACACTCTCTAGTGCATGTTGGGTTACAACAGCGGTACGCGGGCGAGCGTTATCCTGTTGGAAATCACCCCCTGGAATGCTGTTCATGAATGGCAGCACAACAGGTTGAATCACCAGACCGACGTACAACTGTGCCGTCAGGGTGCGTGGGATAACCACGAGAGTGCTCCTGCTGTCATAGGAAATTGCTCCCCAGACCATATCTCCAGGTGTAGGTCCAGTGTGTCTCGGCCGCAGACAGGTTGGTTGCAGGCGCTCACCTGGCCTCCTTCTAAGCAACACACGGCCATCACTGGCACCCAGGCAGAACAGGCTTTCATCAGAAAACACAACAGATCTCAACTCCGTCCTCCAATGAGCTCTAGCTTGACACCACTGACGTCGCAAACGGCAGTGGTTAGGAGTAAGTGGAGTGCACGCTACAGGGCGTGTGGCTCGGAGCTGTTCTTCAAGTAACCGATTTTTAACAGTTCGTTGTGTCACTGTGGTGGCAACTGCAGCTCGAATTGCTGCCGCAGACGCAGTACGATGCGCCACGGCCATACGCCGTACACGGTGGTCTTCGCTCTCAGTAGTGCCACGTGGCCGGCCGGAACCCGGTCTTCTTGAGGCAGTACCTTCCCTTGACCACCGCTGCCAACAATCATGCACAGTGGCTACATTCCTGCCAAGTCGTTCTGCAATATTGCGGAAAGAAAATCCACCTTCTCGTAGCCATATTACACGACCTCGCTCAAACTCCGTGAGCTGTTGATAATGGCTTCTTCTTCTTCTTAAAGGCATTCTTGACTAACATCAACACACTACGTCGAATCTCAACGATAACTAACGCTCACGAACGTTAGAGCGCGTATTTACAGCAAACCTGCTTTACATGTTCCGAGGGGCGCTACTAGCGCCACACGTATGCGCCGAGCGCGAAATTTGCATAGACGTCATCTTACAGATGTACTCTCACCGCCTACGAACTGTCATTTACCTAACACAACCCCTTCTTGGTGTTGGGATTTTTTTTTCCGTCAGTGTATACATGCGAGATCTTTCAGACCCACTTTGGATCTATCATCAGGCACCGCAAAGGGGTGGTTCCGAGATTATAAAATCGGAAAAAAAACCCACAATGCATTGGCATGGAGGCGCCGCTCAAGCCCACGCATGCGCACTTGTTAAATATATAAACATGCAAATATTATAAAAGTACAAGAAACAGATTTACGGATTAAGGTGATATATACAATGATGTAAAATAAAATGTCTCCATGATGAGGGTAATGTCGACGGCATGTCGTCATTACAACACTGGTTAGCAAATAGAGTTACGTGCATGCTTTCAGTGAATAATAAGCCAGTCTTAGTTGCAGGTGTTGCTAAGATCTTGGTGCTGTTCCAGTCCGGAATGTGTTGGCCTTGTTTAACTAGTAGGGATAAGGCAGTGGTACCCGATCCAGTCCGGACATTGTACATGTGTTCAGAAATACGGGTAGCAATAGTCCGAATCGTGGATCCTACGTAATTGGTGTCCTGTATATCAGGCTCAGTAGCTTTTAATGGAATAGAATAGACACCGTGCCTTTGGAACTTATTAACCTTGTCCCGATCCCTCTTAAATAAGGAGAATAATTTATGCGTCTGTATGCCAAAGGCTATGTTCTGCCTGTGGCAAGCCTTTTTTAATGTATATAACTTCAGGAACATAGTCGACAGAACCGACGTATTTAACCGTTTCCTCATTTCCTCGTAAAGAGGTGTAGGTTGATCGTTGGCATCTACGAAGTTGCCTTGCCACAAAATCCTGCGTGTACCCGAACCGGGAGGCCAAATCAAAATTAAATCGAATCTCTTTATTGCAATTTCTAGCAGAAGAAGAGTGTGAGTACGCCCTGCGAAACAGAAAAGAACAATGCGGCAGTCTTATGTTGATATGGACTGGCTGAGGCAAATGGAATCAATGTAAGGGTTGCAGAAGGTTTTCGATTGACGCAGAATGAAAAAGGAACGGACCGCCGCGGTGGCGCAGTGGTCTAAGGCGTTGGCCTCTGATCATTCGTCCGTAAGGGGTCCGGGTTCGAATCCCGGTCAGGCATGGATGGTGGGTTTGTCTTACGGCACTGGCTCTCTCCCTTCCCTGGAACCAGTGACCCTAAATTAGGGACGGGCGACTGCTTATAGCCCATTGAGTTGCTCACGGTGGTCGTTAAACCTCCAATCAAAAAAAAAAAAAAAAAAAAGAAAAGGAACGGTTGGAGGTAGGTGTTACGAGTTAAACCGAAATCCAGGAAAAGTAACGATCCCCGAGTCTCAAGTTCAATTGTAAATTTAATGGTGGGAAAAGAGGTGGAAAGTAAATCAGCAAAATCCTGGAGTGCGGGAACTGAGTGAGGCCAAATACCTAACACATCATCGACATATCTTAAAAATAAGACTGGCTTTAAAGGGCACTGCTCAATCACTTGGTTTTCCAGTTGCTTTAAGACTATTTCGGCTAACAAAGCCGAAAGTGGTGAGCCCATGGGTGTGCCGGCTTTTTGTCGATAGATAACGCCATTAAATCGAAAGTATGTTCGTTGGGCTATTAGTTTCAAAGAATCTATAATGGCAACAGCTTCAGTAGGAGTAACACCTAAAATGGGAAGCTTTCCTTCGATAAGGGAGTGGGCTAAGTCAAGCGGGACATTAGGGAATAAAGAGACCACATCCAATGACGCTACGATAAACGGTGAATCCCAAGAGTCAAATGGCTTGAGAAGAACTATAGAAAAATTGGAATTACTGACTAATGGTTTAAGGAAACTAGTTAAAGCTTTTTCAAGGGGCGAGTGGGGTTAGCATAACCCGAAACCAATGGGCGAACAGGGTGGCCCTCCTTATGTAATTTGACCTTGCCAAATAATTCAGCGATCCTAGGGCCATTGGGTGGATGCATACATTTAGAAATGTTAGTTGTTAAAAAAGAACCTGGTTTTTCAATTTGCTAAGAGCTACTATTGTTGCAGAAGTTGGGTCAGCTCAGGTTATTTTTAATGTGGTATTTTGTCAATAGCCTCGACAACTTTACGGCTGTAATCTACGTGATTCATTAGTATGATTTGCTGTGATCTATCAGCCGAAGTCACGGCTAAAGTAGAGTCGCGTGACAAAAGCCGCAGTTGTTCTCGTTCATATTGCAATGTCCTGTGTTGCTCGGTTCGCAGAGCCTTCTCAGATTGTGCCATTACACGGGTAATCTTGTAACGAGTTGGTTCCTGTTCCTCGTGAGGTAAACTTCGTATAATATCCTCAGTTTGAAAAATCAGCTTGATCTTGTCTTGATTAAAGACCGGATAGCAATATTTATATCCATGGGAAAGGGCAGAAGCTTGAATGTCGTTAACAGATATTGTACTGAGGTTCACAAAATCGGATTGTGTCGTTGAGCTTGTTGTCGGTATTAATCTTGATGGATCATGCATACCATCGGTCTTTCTACCCATTAGAGCGCAAAGTTCTTTAATGTATCTTTGTTGTAACCGGTCGATGTCGGACAAGCAAATGGCTGAGTGAACAGTCATGATCCTATCCAAGATAATAGGGTGTGCTAGTCTCGTAAGCCAAGAATAGGTAGTATATGACTTGCTGTTAACGAAGTCAATACTACGAATAACATTTAATAAACGTTTATGCTCAGCGATGGATAATATGCGTTCGTCCTTTACTGAGATAGCACTCCTATTAATAGTAAAAAATTTTGGAATCAATTGTAGTTCTTTGCAGTTCAGTAAAAAGGTCAAGTGCGTGCCTTCACAGGCGAGCTTGCGCCGCATGCGGAACAAAATGTTGGTAGCCCGTTCCATACTAAAGGATCGAGAAGTAAGTCAAAAACACACTTACAGTACCACAGGCAGCGTATGTATCCAAACGTCTGTGTTGAATGGATCGAAAGTGGTAGGTAGGGAAAACAGAAGATGGTAAATGGTGCCGTACTCCTCAGGTACAGGAAGGCAGCGAGTTTGCAATGTTATGGGGAATGTTTCCTTGGGATACGCTTGGTCTCCTGATAGTGGGGGATGTCCCACTGAACGCAACCGCGTACCTGTTCATCTTAGTAGACTATTAGGGGTATGAAAAAATTTTCGCCGTTTTAAGGAAAAAGGAAATAGGAACTATCAGGAAACTAGTACACATTTATTCAAAGAAATATTGGCCGTCGGCGTCAATGACCTTTTGCCACTTTTCAGGCAACAAATGAATGACCCTGTGATAGAAGGACTTGGGTTTTGAGCTGAAGAACGCAGTTACGAAATTTTCCACTTCTGGAACTGTGGTGAACCGCTGTTGGGCTAGGGAATGTTGCCTGGAGCCAAACAGATGAAAGTCTGTGGGTGCAATACCCGGGGAGTAAGTCGGGTGCAGTAAAAAATCCCAGTCTAACGGTTCAAGGGTTGATTTAGTGGTGGCACCGACATGTGGTCTGGCATTATCGTGTAACAGGATGGCTGGCCGGCGTCCTTTACCTGTGCATGGGCATTTTTGCTCGATTGCGGCTTTCAGTTTTATCAACTGATTGCTATATTGTTGTGCAGTGATTGTTCCGCCCGGTTTCGACAATTCGAAGTACAGAACTCCATGCATATTCCACCACACACACACAACAGCACCTTTTCCCCGTGATTATCCTGTTTTCCAGTGGATGTTGATGGGTGGCCTGGGTCGACTCAGGATCGTTTACGTACGGGGTTGTCTCAATAGACCCATTTCTGATTCCCACTGATAATATTCCACAAGAAATCGTTCCCTTGAAACCTCTTCAGCAACGACATACAGATGCCCAATTGTTGACCTATATTACATTCCGTTAAAGTATGCGGAACCCACTTACCAATCTTATGGATCTACCCCAAAGAATGTAGACACCGTCGATTGAGCCACTTTCAAACGTTTCGCCAGTTGCGTGGTCGATTGTGTGGGATCCTCTTACAACAGCGATACCAGCTCCTCGTCTGCGAGTTCCTGCGGTCTACCTGCCCGTGGCTTGTTTTCCAAGCTAAGATCACCTTTCTTAAACCTGGCAAACCATTTGCAACATATCCGCTCACCCATAACCGTTTCGCCGTACGCCTGACATGTTGAACCGTATGCTTCACTAGCTCTTTTCCCTAAATTAAACATGAATAATAAACAGTGACACAAAAGAACTTTATCGACCGCCATGTTTGGTTTCGTGTACGAACTGACAGCACGGATCGCCATCCGGTTAGACTCCTACAGCGCCTGCTAGCCGGGGAAATGGAAACTTTTGCGTACCCCTAATAGGTTCATCACTTAATTCTAAGACTGTTTCCACATCAAAATGGGGTGTTTCAGCAAGGCGATGCGCCATATCATAAGGCTCGTATCGCCCAAGACTGGTTTGTGGAACACGAGGATGATTTCCATGTTCTCCCTTGGCTACGTACGTCGGCCGACATGAACACAATTGAACATATATGGGAGCATATGGATGAGCAGCTGTGACATATGGACCCTCTACCAAGGACAATGGACGAGCTACGGGCCGTACTGATTCGGATATGGTATGCCTTACTGGCAGACACCTTCCGGGGACTTGCGTAGCCCATGTCTCGTCAAGAGGCAGCAGTGGTAGTTGTTCAGTGTGGATTTAAATAATACTAGGTAGGTGGAGACGATGTCTTGCTCCTACAGTGCAGAGCCTGTAATCAAGGGGGGTAAATATCCCGATTCTGTGGTAAACTATGCAGCCAACATTATGACCTCGTACTTGCCAGCATGTTGAGCAGCTTTCTTTACTGCAACTACTTGCGCTCTGTGAAGTCTCGATTCTACTAGACCACTAAAAGTGTCCTTAGGTTATAAGCACACCGGGTAAAAAATTTGTCACTCCTGTCAGAACTTACTTAATAACGGGTGACGGTGCATCTTACCTTGATAAAAGCATGAATCCGGTGTGGTAGACAATCCACGAGGTTGTGAATGTATTGGACGTCGATTTCCAGCCACTCTTGCGTCAATTGGTCCCGAAGTTCCGCCAGAAAAGTTGGGAGGTCTATTCCGGAGTTTCACCTTCTGTTCCAAATGATCTCACATATTTTCAATAGGATTTAAATCTGGGGGTTTGTCAGGCCAGTCGAGGTGAGACAGTGTTGCTGATTGATCGCAGTGCCACTCGTACACAGTTTTAGCCTTGTGCACAACGCAATTGTCCTCTTGGAAGACAAGAGTGGCAATGTGATGCTGCTCCTGGAGTTGTAGGGCAAAGGGCAACACTTCGTCGTTCAGAATACGGAGGTGCGTATGCTGGTTCAAATTCATCGTCACTGCAACGAGAGGGCCCACTTCGTTGTACGAACAACATCCCCCAAACATCACAGAATCTCCTCTAGCTTGAACAGCACCTTCCACACAATCAGGATTAAGGGCTGCATTGGGCCTGTGAGGCACTCTTCGCCTCCCGTCATTGGAGTACAAACAAAAACGAGACTCATCAGACCAAATTACTCGTTTCCAATCCACCACAGTAAAGTTTTGGTGCCTCTGAGCCCATTGATAGCGTGTGAGTTTGTGGCTTGCTGTTAAAAGAGGCCTCTTTCGTGGTACTCTGCTCCAGATGTCAATCGCATGCAGTTCTCGTCGTAGTGTCCTTTCGAAAATTGGTTGGAGTGGACTTTCATTGACTGTTTGGAGCAATTGTCGCCTGGTTTGAAACCTATTTGCAGTTACTAGGCATAAAACATGGCGGTGGTAGTCGCTGTTGGTGAGAATCATTTTGAGGCCACAGTTACGTCGCCGATTTTCAGTTGACTGCAAACTACACCACTGTTTGTAGACCCGCTGGACAGTACGCTTCGACACACCAACAAATTGGGCGATTTCATTCGCTTTGTGTCTGTGGGCTCGGCCAAACCTGATGTCTCCTATTTGCCAATCAGTAGCGTCTATCTTACGACCTATATTTCAGGCTAAATTCAACACACACGTTGCTCTTCACCACTGCACGAGACAGAAATGATCCTGTAGACCACGCCAGTGCTATTTATCTCCCAATTGCGCCTTCTGTGCAGCCGGTAACTCCCTGTTGTCATTTCTGCTAGGGGTGACAAATTTTTTGTCCGGTGTGCTTATGTACCGGCCGGACAGAACGACTAGCTGTATGAATGTTATCCGAGACTCTGGTTGCAAGCAGAATCTGCTCTCATCGGTAAAGAGTGCGAATGCCTATTATTGGTGAGTCCAGTGAGTGGTTAACCAGTTTATAACCGTGGAAGGTGTCGGGGGTACAGAAATTCATCTCCGCATGAGTAACGTGTACGAAAATTGCATGTTTTTGTCACGTGTTAAAGACTGAAGTGAGCGGTTCCCAGAGGGGCGGACATCGTTGACTGATGATTCGAGTCCACGACAAGCAGACCGTGGGATTACCGATGTTTCCATTTCTGAAGTGGATAGTCTCATTCGGGAAGACAGAAGAAACTATCCACATCATTATCGATCTGTGGTACAGGAAGATTTGCGCGCAGTGGGTACCACACAACTTGCAATCTGTACAGAAAAGCATTCGCATAGGTGTGTCCTTGGAACATTTACTGCGGTAGCATGAGGAAGGTCACCCTTCCACCGACAGAATGGCGGGAGATGAAACGTGGTACTTTCATTATCAACCTGAAAGCAAAAGACAAAGCAGCCAATGGAAACAAACGTAGTCTCCACCGCCAAAGAAGTCAAAGGGAATGCAGACAAATGCACGAAAAGTTATGCTGACCTTTTTTACGACCACAAGGGGCACCTGCTGATCAAGTTTCTCCCCACCAGAAACACTAGAAACGCTACCCTGTACGACACACCCAAATCCCGGAAACGCTACCAGTTACGCGGACACACTCAAATCTCCCCACCGGAAACACTACTAGGTACGCCGACACACTCAAATCTCCCCACCGGAAACACTACCAGGTACGCCGACACACTCAAATCTCCCCATCGGAAACGCTACCCGGTACGCCGACACACTCAAACCTCCCCACCGAAAACGCTACCCGGTACGCCGACATACTGAAATCTCCTCACCAGAAACGCTACTTGGTACGCCGACTCACTCAAATCTCCCCACCGGAAGCACTACCCGGTACGCCGACACACTCAAATCTCCCCACCGGAAACGCTACTTGGTACGCGGACACACTCAAATCTCCCCACCGGAAACACTACTAGGTACGCCGACTCACTCAAATCTCCCCACCGGAAACACTACCAGGTACGCCGACACACTCAAATCTCCCCACCGGAAACGCTACCAGGTACGCGGACACACTCAAATCTCCCCACCGGAAACACTACCAGGTACGCGGACACACTCAAATCTCCCCACCGGAAACACTACTAGGTACGCCGACTCACTCAAATCTCCCCATCGGAAACGCTACCAGGTACGCGGACACACTCAAATTTCCCCACCGGAAACACTACTAGGTACACCGACTCACTCAAATCTCCCCACCGGAAACGCTACCAGGTACGCGGACACACTCAAATCTCCCCACCGGAAACACTACTAGGTACACCGACTCACTCAAATCTCCCCACTGGAAACACTACCAGGTACGCCGACACACTCAAATCTCCCCATCGGAAACGCTACCGGGTATGCCGACATACTCAAATGTCCTCCCCGGAAACGCTACTCGGTACGCCGACACACTCAAATCTCCCCACCGAAAACGCTACCCGGTACGCCGACATACTGAAATCTCCTTACCAGAAACGCTACTTGGTACGCCGACTCACTCAAATCTCCCCACCGGAAGCACTACCCGGTACGCCGACAGACTCAAATCTCTGTGAGAATCACTCAGGGCTGCCAGATAAAAATTTTGATTTAAAGCCAAACAAAACTAGAAAAAAAAGCCAGAAGAAAAGCCAATCATTATTAAAACATATTTTTCGCATTCACATGCACATGAATAGTTCTAGATCCAGTTTATTACTGTCATCCTCACAGCAATAAATAGAACCTAAAGCATAAACCTTGCCAGAAGTCTTTTAGCATTTTTGTAAGTGGAGTGAAGTTCTTACATTTGTTTGAAAGCAATAGTTCTGCTCTGATTCTCACGATAGCATCAAGAAAATTCAGTTGCATTTTGTTTCTCGCTTTTTCTTAACCGGGGTTTACAAGAAAGAATATACCTTCCCAACTACGGCATTACTAACTGGGATTATTAGACAAGTAAGGGCTAAAGTGGCGAGCACTTTAAATGGCTGATGTTAAAGCACGCTAATCCAAAGCTGTTCACTGTCTGCAGGGAGTCCATCTTTCTTAAACGAAGCGTCTTCTTTCCAATTGACAAAAAATATTTTTTCTGTATTGTTGTTCAATAGTGCTGATGTTACAAATTTTTGAAGATGACAATCCGTATTTTTGGTGTAAATATGACAAGGATGGTAAGTCAGATAATAACCGAAAACTTGAAAATTTCGTCGCCTTGGAGCGGAAATCGAATCCGCGTCTCCCAGATAGCGCCCGGGTGTGCTAACCGCTACACCACTAAGAACAACCAAGTCTCAAGTTTCTGATTAATTTGAATATAACTTAACCTCCCAGATTCGCTAAACATGAATGCCGGTTGCTTCGACAAGCGAATGCTGTGATGGTTAAATTCAAATTAATCGGAAACTTGTGACTTAGTCGTTCAGGGTGGTGTAGTGGTTAGGTATATCTGGGAGACGCGGGTTCAGCTCCAGGACGACTAAATTTTCAAGTTTTCGGATATTGTCTGACTTAGCATCCTTGTCATATTTACACCAAAAAAAAAAAAAATAATAAGGATTGTCATCTTGAAAAATTTGTATTGTATGGTGTAATCCCGTATTCCATTCATGAGTGCTGGTATTGTTTTCTGAAAGGTGTATAAAGGGTAACGTTGAAGATACGGTCCTTGAAATTTGATTTAAAATGACTTTTAGGGCTCAATTTCCATAAATTTTGAAATATGTCTCTCGCCGAGGGAAGTCTACAAGTGAAATGACTGAGTGCGTTTTTTACGCTTTCCAACCGTAGGTTGAAGAAGCGTATATGCTCCAGTTTTTTCCGTCCGTCTGTCCGTCCGTCCGTCTGTCGGCACGATAACTCACGTAAAAATGGTTCGACTTCGATGAAATTTAAGTATGTGGTAGGGGACCACCAGGGGACGAACCCTATTGAAAATGGGTGAAGTGGGGTCAAAGGTCACGCCATAAGAGCGTAATCCATTCAATTGCCCTTATGCGTTCTAACTTGTGTAAATATGGTTCGATTTCAACGAAATTTTAGTATGAGGCAGGGGACCACCTGGGGACGAACCCTATTGAAAATAGGTGAAGTGGAGTTAAAGGTCAAGACATAGGAGTGGGATGCATTCCATTGCCCTTATGCGTCATAAGGTGCGTAAAAATGGTTCGATTTCGATGAAATTTTAGTATGTGGTAGAGGACCACCTGGAGAGGAACCCTATTGAAAATGGGACAAATGGAGTCAGAGGTCCGGACATAGGATTGGGATCCATTCCATCGCCCTTATCCCACACTATTAAGGTGGACGTCAAGTAATTTTGCTTCCTATATTTCCAATGGAAAACATTTCGTACACATTTCTTTCACAATTGTGTTCCCAAGGATGGAAATTTGAACATCGATTAAAATAACTTCATACTATAACTTGGAATACTTAACATTTTCTCAAACATAAGCATAATTATATTAAAAAAAACAATAACGTTTCCTTTGGTAGTGTTGAAACCAGAAAAAAGATTGCGCGACCTGTACTTTGATGACGTAAGTGGACAAATAAATGTTGGATTGCATAATTACGGTTATGGTTTAGGAAATATTGTTTCGGTTATGGTTTAGAAAATATTAAGTTTTCCAAGTTATGAAATGAAGCTATTTTAATCGATGTTCAAATGTTCATTCTTGGGAACGCATTAATTGTGAAGAAAATGTGTACAGAAGTTTTTCCATTGGAAGTATAGGAAGCAAAATTACTTGACGTCCACCTTAAAGTAGCAAGTCTTGTATGTATGTATGTATGTACATTTTATTTTGAAAACGGCTCTAAGAATTTTGATGAAAGTCATTAACCTACCGTTTTCTGGTACTAGAAATCGATTTAGCTTGATCTCAACTATAGAAATTCGTTTAGTGGGTTAAATAACCACCCCGAATTATAACGTTTTTAGTGTCATGGCGTCGTTCCATTAATGCTTCCAATGCTTAGATATCTTATGACGTCACAATCTCGCGTTTGAGAATGTTAACGCGCGGTCACGTCATCTGTCTCATTACGTCACGCGTTGTGTTTGGATCCTATTAAAGTTTTATGACGCCATACTCTTGCGGACAGATGGTCGCGATTCCCATCTGCTTCATTACGTCACGCGTTGTGTGCGTATGTTCGTCCGCACGATAACTCGCGTAACAATCGTTCCATTTCGATGAAATTTTAGTATCTGGTAGGGTATCACTTGGGAAGGAACCTTATTTAAAGTGAACGAAATGGGGTGAAAGGTCAGTACATAGGAGCGGGATCCATTCCACTGCTTTTATACGTCATAGCTAACGTAAAAAAGGTTCGATTACGATGAAATATTAGTATGTGGTAGAGGACCACCTGTCCACAAACCTTATTGAAAATGGGAGAAATGGGGGTCAAAGGTCAGGACATAGGAGCGGAATCACTTCCATCGCCATTATGCGTCATAACTTACGTAAAAAAGGTTCGATTTGGATGAAATGTTAATATGTTATAGGGGCCTCCCTGGGGACGAATTGTATTGAAAATGGGCGAAATGGGGTCAAAGGTTAGGACACAGGAGTGGGATCTATTCCATAACCCTTATGCATCATAATTTACGTAAAAATGCTTCGATTGCGACAAAACTTTATCATGTTATTTCGGAGGTATACCGAACCGGTTCTGTTGAATATCATCGATATGGGATCAAGGGTCAGGGCACAGGACCGAGATTTATTCCACAGCCATTATTCTCATAACTTGAATGATAACTTGAGTAATGATTTCTGGTATGTTGGAAAGCGTATTATAATCAATGCATTGCATGATTTTACAAACTTGTTTAACATAAGCATACATCTTTCTTTGACATGTTTTATTTTCAAATAAACCTTAGTACTGTTGTTCTTCTGTACCAACATACTACATTTTGTTAAAAATTTTATACCAAAATCAACTTGATGCATATTTATTTTTTCTGCCCATTGACATCATACAATCTGCTCTGAAGACTTTTCTGGTGCGAGAATAATTCTTAATACAATTCATGAGGATCAGCTTTAGGTTGCTGAAAAAGGCTTTTCAGCCTTTCAAATTATTGCAGAGAAGATGCCAAAAACACAAAGAGCAATTTTTGTAGTCTAACATCATTTCACGGTGCATGATGGTCATTTGATACAACTCACCATAGAGTTAACAGTTAGAAAAATGGATCGTTAATGTCATAGCTCGCTAGGGGGCGTGCAGGAGTTGTGGACTGATTTTTTACCCTAATCATCATAGGAATACATAGCGTTTATGATTTCATTAGTGCTGAATCTGTGTTTATCACAAGTATTTTTTATTAATTATATTGCGTAGTTGTGTGGTATTGAAATTCCAAAAACGGTGAAGTTTCTCTGCAGCAGTTAAACTCTTCTTAATTTAAAAGGAGACTAAAATTTATAGTGTAGCTGCGTGTGTCGGACTAAGACCTGTTCAATTCTTACGTTTTTGATATGGTGCGAAAGCGTACATCGAACAGATTCTTCCACAAGTAAAGAACGTGTATCTACTTTCAAACCCCAACAGATGAAAAACAATCGCTAATTTATCGCTTGATATCAACATAACTCTGGCAGTGTAAGTTTTTACGTTATACATGCGCGCCGCCATTTTTAGCACGTCTTTTTTATATCGCGCTTATGTTATCGGTTTGTCCGTCTGTCTATCGACACGATATCTCTGCCACTATTAGTCCAATATGAAAAATTATTTTTGCATTGGGAAGCTTGAAATATGCGAATGGTGATCCTCTTTTCCTTTTTCTTTTTTTTTTTTTTTTTTTACGATGTGTAATTTCGCCGCTAGAGGGCGTAAATGCAGATCATGTCGAATTCAAAAATACGTTTTATTCCACATATTTGCTTCTAAACAACCGATTGAAAAAAATATTTTATCTTTCGATTCCATTTATTTCGAAGAGTATTTTAAATATAGTTGCTTTTTCAAATTACGCATAAAATTTCCGCTAGGGGGCATAAAAGTAAATTACATTTTTCCCGATAACTCTTCTTCTAAAACTCCAAATCGAAAATAATTTTCTTCTTCAGCGGACACAGCTCCTGATGGAAAATCTTTTGCATACAATTTCTAATTTTTGGTAAAGAATACTTTGGCCACCAGGGGCCGAAAGTGTTAATTTTTGCTTCTGATGTTTTTGCCATAAACTCTGAGCTTCTAAAATCTCGATTGAAAAAATTCTTTCGTAAACTGATGCCACTCATTTCGATAAACTTTCTCGGTATGTTTCCTTCTTAAAATATTCCATGGTTTCTCCGCCAGGGAGCGTAGATGTATATCTTATTTTTGTCAATATCTCTACTTCTAGGAGTCCGATTTGGAAAATTCCTTCTTTGTTGGATAATATTTTCAGTGTGACATGTTTTTCATATAATTTCAAAATTTTCAAGTAATTCATAGACTTTCCGCTAGGGGGCGTAGGTAAATTGCTTTTACCCCATTATTTCTGCTTCTAAATCTCCTATTTGAAATATTCTTTCTACACCGGATACAGCTACTAATGGGAAATACTTTGCACATAATTTTTATTTTTTGTAAAAAATGGTTTAGTCACCATGTGGCGTAAGTCTTAATTTCTGCTTCTGATGTATTTGCAGCAAAATATGAGCTCCTAAAATGTCGATTGAAAAAAAAGTCATTTGTAGACCGATACTACTCATGTCGACAAACCTTTTAGGAACATTTTCTTCTTAAAATAATTCATGGTTTCTACTCCAGGGGGCGTAGATGTATATCTTATTTTTCAATATCTTTACTTCTAGGAGTCCGATTTGAAAAATTCCTTCTTTGTTGGATAGTGTTTCCAGTGTGACATGTTTTTCATATAATTTCAAAATTTTCAAGTAATGCATAGACTTTCCGCTAGGGGACGTAAAGGTTAATTGCTCCCCCTTCCTATATATCGGCTTCTAAATCTCCGATTTGAAAAATTCTTTCGGCACCGGATACAGCTTCTGATGGGAAATCCTTTGCACATAATTTCTAATTTTAGTAAAAAATGGTTTGGCCACCAGATGGCGTAAGTCTTAATTTCCGCTTCTGATGTATTTGCAGCAAAATATGAGCTTCTAAAATCTCGATTGAAAAAAAATTGTTTGTAGACTAATACTATTTATGTCAGCATACTTTTTAGGAACATTTTCTTCTTAAAATAATGCATGGTTTCTACACCAGGGGGCGTAGATGTATGTCTTACTTTTGTCAATATCTCTACTTCTAGGAGTCCGATTTGAAAAATGCCTTCTTTGTTGGATAGTGTTTCCGATGCGAAATGTTTTTCCTATAATTCCAAATTTTCAAGTAAATCATAGACTTTCCGCTAGGAGGCACAAAAGTAAATTGCGTTTTCAGCGTTATTTCTGCTTCTAAACCTCTGATTTGAAAAATTATTCCTGTATCGCATAGAACACCGGATGGAAAATATTTTTCATAAAATTTCTAATGTTTGGTAAAGAATGGTTTGGCCACCAGCGGGCATAAGTGTTAATTTTTACTTCTGATGTATTTGTAGCAAACTCTGAGCTCCTGAAAACTCGACTGAATTTTTTTTCTTGGACTGATGCCATTTATATTGAAAAACCTTTTGAGAATACTTTCTTCCTAAAATAATGCATGGTTTTCCCATCAAGGGACGTAAAGTCACATCTTATGTTCGTCGATATCTCTTTTTCTAAGAGTTCGATTTGAAAAATTCTTTCTGTGTTGAAGAGCGTTACCTGTGCGAAATGCTTGTCACATAAATTCATATTTTTCTTAACGCACAAGTCTGCAATCAGAGGGCGTAAGCTCACGATTCCGTTTACAGCAATATCTGAGGGATTAAAAACCCGATTGAAAAACTTCTTTCTTCCTTCAGATACGTTTTCCATACCGGTTCCAATGACTTTGAATGTCTTTGATAAATTTAATTTGCGTCAGAACGGATTCAAAAGACGTGCTTATTACACCAGAAAATTCTGTGTCATCTTTCTTGTTATTTGTATAAATGGTGGCACGCATAAAACCAGAGCAATTGCTAACAGATAAAAAATTCGTAAAAACACTGTTTTAAGGTGTGGAAACATGAAATACAGTGCGTGCCTACTAATCAATGCGATTATCAAACATAAATATGCTTATAATCGCTATGATTGACGACATCCCACCTGGTAGACACAAAAGCGCGCGTTTATGAAGCGTTTCAGGTTTTGTTTTGTTTTCAATACAAAGCAAAACAGCATTCTTGAAACATGGATAAGTCTGCCTCTTTCTCCCATTAGAAGCAAAACAGCATTCTTGAAACATGACTACTGCTGCCTCTTTCTCCCATTAGAAGCAAAACAGCATTCTTGAAACATTAATACTTCTGCCTCTTTCTCCCATTAGAAAGCATAGGTTGTGTCCAGTCATCGGCCCAACAAGTGACATTAATGGGCGATTTTTGTTTCCAGAGTCGTACAACCTGACTATCATACACAGTGCCAGGGTCGGATAACGGACTTACTGGGACCTAGGCTAAAGAGCATTTGAGTTGGGCCCTAGGCTGAAACATTTGAATGGGCCCCCAAAGAACTAAAGACGAAGAATCATTATGAAGTTTGTTAAGACACGAAACTGTAGCAATATACTTGTGGGAATTAACTCATAGGAAGAGTCAAAAGCTTAAGATTTCCAGATTTTGTCATGAATTTTCAAATGATTTAACACTATACTTTTCTTGGTGCATCATTTTTGTTATGTAACGTGATGACACAGTGGATTTTGTCCATTAACGGTTCGAAGTGCAAAACTGGGAGGTGTCAGTGGATGATAGTGACAAAGCAGAAACTGTCTCGCCGACCCCGCTGTACACAGCGACACGAGGAATCTTTGATATAGGTGAGTCACTGTCTTGAAATCTGTTAGTCTTCAAGCCTCTGTTTCTGTCCAAATGGAATTCATACAAGGAAGTTCTTCGTGGGAAGCCTACACAGTGCATCATTTCTTGCTTTAAATTTTGTGTCAAACTTTGATTGGGCTAATTCAACACTACTGAGCCTTTATCTCTTCCCACTTCATCAAAATATTAAACATAACCTCGAGCTTTGAGTCAACTCTCAATCAAAGTGTACACGGCGTAGATTGAGATTAATGGCCAATTTGTGGTTAAGGTGTTGCCATTTTTGGAGCAAAAATTACTTTTTTTTAAGGAAATTTATTTTAAAGGCGGAAGGCATGTAATTTTCGTGCAACTAATGTAAAAAGCCAGGAAAAAACCAAATCAATTCTCTGATGCCAACTAAACTTTTAAAAAGCCGAATTTCGGGAATTTGGCTTCAAAAAAGTTAACATGGCAACCCTGGCATCACTCAAGTCTAAACGTCCCGAGCTGCTCACCGCAGGAGTCATTCGTTTTCATGACAACGTCCTCCCTCACACTGCGAAAATCGTCCAAGATTACCTTTCCAAATTCAGGTGGGAAACGCTTCAGCATCTGATATACCGCACAGATTTGTTACCTGTGACTTTCACATTTTCAGGGAGCTGAAGAAGCATCTGCGGGGTCGCAGATTTCACTCGAACAAAGAGGTTCAGGACACTGTTCTCTAATGGTTCCGCTAGCAATCCACCGCCTTCTATGCACGAGGAATCGAACGTCTATTGTCACAGTGGGATAAGTGACTTAATAGCCACGGGGAGTATTTTTAAGGTAAGTTTAGTCGAAATATCTTTCTCATACGCCCTTTGGTTTGTTTTCATTATCCCCAACGATCTGACTTCAGCCAGTACTTGCAGAGTCATCTGCCTGATGACGCTGCAAGTACTGGCTATGTAAGTACTGGTTATGTCACAAGTTGACATAATTTCATCGCAGAAGCAATTTCCAGTCACTGAACACCTGCCCGAAGACATGAAACCTAAGCGTGACGTCACAAATATTTATCTCTCAGCTGTCGCCGATGGTGATGACGTGCATTACGTAACACGAACAGCGCGCATTCACCAAAATGTAGTTATTAAGCAGCTGTTGAATGGACTTCACTTCATTCTGCTATAAACCCGTCATATTTAATGAATTGCGGTTAGTATGCGATAAATACAGAGATTTATGAATCATTCTGATATAGTAAAACTATATAGTAATGGCCATGGAGCAGGCAAAACACAAGCTAATCAGAATGGGCGCTTGATTATCACCGAGGCCTGTCTGGACTAGCTGCGACGAATGAGGTTACAAGAAGAGGAGGTGAAGCGACCCGTTTTGAGTGAAGTCAAAACAGATCAGCTATTTCTGTCCTCTCTCTGAGGTGCTGGGAGTCTGCGCTGTGGGAGTTCGGAAACGCGACGTCACTTTCTGTGGCTTAAGCAGTTTTGCTTAGCGCATGCAAACCAAGGATGGAAAGAAGGAATATTTCTGACTTATTATTTCTTAACATTAGGCTTTTGGTTATATTTTAAACATGGTTACTTGCACATGGGCAGTATGCATGGTTACTTGCACATGGGCAGTAAGTAACCATGCGCACTATGCACTTCCGCTCAAAAAATCATTAACTTGTTCAATTTTTTAAAGAAATACCAACACATATTTTCCTGTTTTTTCTGGAAAATTTTTATTATGGGAATGAATATTTCAGCCTCAATTTTTTTCATGCCTGTATGGGTAGATTAAGGGTCCGAAAAACCCGTTCAAAATCGCGATTTTCCCACAGAGAGATACAGGAGATTCTTAGGTTGGGCGCATTGGCGTAGTCAGCTGATAAAAAGTGACGTCACGCCGGAAGCACAGGAAGATGGGCTGTTGCCAGTTCCTCTTACTTCTAACCTCTTTGGCTGCGACACACTAAACGTTTGCGGTGAGTGACTCTTTTTGAGACATCCCGTATATGCTCTTCAAAACTTTCTTTTAAAAACAATTAACTTCATTAAACATTTTGTGGAAACCTATTAACTTTAAACTGCAGCTAACCTGTGAAAATTCCAATAGTGGCATACGATTCTCTTTAGCGCTTTTCAGGAATGAAATTTGTGACTGTGACGTTGTTCTTTTATATCAGGTAACCAACAGGGAGCAATAACAGATGTACGTAAATTTGTTTCCCTATTTTGTAATTAGCTGAAGTGCTTTCATGTATCATGGGATTTTCTAAACGGGATCAAAAAAGGCCCCTACGTGACTCCAGTATACGCTGATCACGTGATCTAGTCATACGTTGCTTCGGAACTTCTAAAGACACTGTTTTTCTTGATCGCAAATTACTTGCACGAGGAAAGATCTTGACTTCCTGTTGAGCTACATTTTACTCAAAGTAACTAATTGACAACCCTTATCACAGTCTTTTATTTCTTTATTTTGTATTCCTTAGTGACCTATAACGACAGTTCGCTTATGGAGATTAACATAATAAAAGGGTGAAGGGGGACTGCAGAGAGTAGAATACAATAAAACACATTTGGACATTTTGTGGGAAGTCCTGCTAGAATCGATTTCCCTAAAATTTCTCGAATTCTCGAAAACCTTATTAGGTATGTATTGATTCTTACGGAGTGCAACTGAGTGCAATTATGACATGCCATAATCGTATTATTGCCCGTGCCGGTAGAAATTGCCCAACGCCGAGAGAACGCATTCGTTTATTGAGTTCGGATTCATTTGTCGCGTTCCGGAAACTCGCCAAGTTGAAATTTATTTCGATTTACTTATTGAAATAGGGATGGAAATTCGGGTTAACAGAACGGAAAGATGCATTATTTCCACCATGCAACAGTCCTCTATCCTTTAAAATTAATGAGAATGGGAAGGAAAAAGATTCTTCTTTTTTTTTCCAATTCTGCATTGCCTCTAAGCAGTGACGTAATCAAGGTTTCATTTAGGAAGAAAGGCCGAGATTCTTTCTCCCTCTCTTTTTCTTCCTATGACTCTCTCGCTCGCTCGCTCCCTCGCACACACACACAGACACGTGCATGCATGTATGCATATATTCATAGCCGCCAACTAGGTGGGCGCTCCAGGGATGAGGCACCCATTGTAATTCATCAATGGGTGCTCAGCACCTATTAAGGCACTGAAAAAAATCCAGAGAATACCCTGGTAATCTTCGTAGATAACTTATGCAATGCATCTTTCGCATGCCAAGATATTTGTGAATGTGAAATAAATCGAGTGATTCGAGAGTATACATTTATTTATGTACAACACATTGCATTTATCCGCGTCACTCACACAACCACACCGAGCCACAGTCCGGTGCATACTAAGTGAAATTCCTGACATTGAGCGGTACTTAGGTAAGTGTATTAACAATTGTTATGGTAGTAAAACTAATGAAAGAGTCATAAAACTAAATATTTACTAAACGATTACTGGGGTAATAGCATTTCGCTTGCTTAGCTTTTCAAAAACAATATTATTATTACAGTAAAGTTTCCATTAACGGACGCCCCCGAGCAACAGCAAGTTTTGATTTGTACCGAACAGTTGCCGTAGGATTGACGTTAACGATAACCCTGAACAACGGTAATCACAAAGCAACAGCAAGTTTTGATTTGTACCGAACAGCTGCCGTAGGATTAACATTAAGGGAAATCCTACGGTAGCTGTTCGGTACAAGAGCTGCCGTTGGATTATCCTTAATGTTAATCCTACGGCAGCTGTTCGGTACAAAGCTGCGGTAGGATTATCCTTAATGTTAATCCCACGGCAGCTGTTTGTAGGATTAACCTCGGAACGACGGCAACCTCCGAGCAACGGCAAGTTTTTATTAGTCAGAACAGCTGCCGTAGGATTAACATTAACCATAACCTCCGAACAACGGTAATATCCAAGCAACGGCAAGTTTTGATTGGTACAGAGCAGCTTCCGTAGGATTAACGTTAACGATAACCTCTGAACAACGGTAATCTCCGAGTAACGGCAAGTTTTGATTGGTACCGGACAGCTTCCGCAGGATTAACGTTAACGATAACCTCCGAATGCTGCCAAGGTGGCGCAGCGGTATAAGCGATGGCCTCTGATCATTCGTCCGAAAGGGGTCCGGGTTCGAATCCCGGTGAGGCATGGATGCTGTGTTTGTCTTACGGCACTGGCTCTCTCCCTTCCCTGGAACCAGCTACCCTAAATTAGGGACGGGCGACTGCTTATAGCCGTTGAGTTGCTCACGGTGGTCGCTAAACCTGCAATTTAAAAATAATAACCTCCGAACAACGGTAATCTCCGAGCAACGGCAAGTTTTGATTGGTACCGAACCGCTTCTGTAGGATTAATATTAACGATAACCTCCAAACAGCGAAACCTCTTAACAGCGGTCAACGGACACCCCGTCAGTCCCCAAAGACATGTAACCGGCCCCCTTATCCTTTAGGATTTTACGCAATTCCTTCGGTACTTCGGTAAAAGGGATAAGATAGGAATAAAGAATGCTGCTAAGAATTAAGAATGCTACTGTACCTTATGCTCGATGGTTCGATTCCCTCTCCAGCGCGATGAAATTTTCAAGTTTTCGGATACTACCTGACGTACCATCCTTGTCATATTTACACAAACAAAAAAAACGGATTCTCATCTTCAAAATTTGTAAGGTCTCTATAATTAGTCATTTTTTCAAGTTCTTTTTCATCGACTCTGGCATCCCCAGGGATCGCTATATCAATTATCCAGACTTTCCGATTTTCAATTATCGTTATGTCTGGTGTATTATGTTCTAGGTGCCGATCGGTTTGAATACGAAAATCCTACAAGATCTTGACTTGCTCATTTTCTACGACTTTCTCAGTCTGATGCTCCCATGGGTTTTTCGATGCTGGCAGATTGATTGTGCTTTCTGCATAATGACCAGTGAATCAATTTTGCAACCCTGTCGTGTTTAGCTCTGTAAGCTGTCTGTGCAATTTTGCTACATTTACATATAAGATGAGACACAGTTTCATCGTTTCCTTGACAAAGTCGACACTTTGGATTATTACTGATTTTCTGGATTTTAGCCTGCATAACATTTGTTTGCAATGTCTGTTCTTGTGCAGCAAGAATGAGACCTTCTGTTTCTTTCTTGATGGAACCCAATTTCAGCCATGGCCAAGTCAAATTGTCACTTTTTCTTTCAGTATTCTTTAGAAATTGTCCATACACTGGCTTGTTCTTCCAGCCATCTAATCTGCTTTCAAACTGCTTTCTCTTGCATTCAGCCTTGCTTTTTGTTGCTTTTAATATATTTTAATTATTCACTGCCTGAAGTAGCTTTCTCTTTTTCTGTTGGCGTAATCATTAAGGCTTCTATTTTTTCTTCCTCTACTGCCTGTTGTACTTAGTAGACCTCGGCTTCCAATTTTCTGAGGTAAATATAATCTGTCAACATTACTTTTTGGATGCAGTGCATCATGTACGTTCAATAACTTTCGAGTTTTCCCATCCAATATTTCTAATTTGCATCATTCCTTTTTGAAAACCACGGGCTGATTTTCCTGGTAATAGCATTTTATGATTTCTCGCTTTTCAGCAACTATCCAAGTTTTCCGTTTCTTTTGTTTCAGTAGCACTGAAGCAGCCTGTCCTAGTTCCGAAACAGAATCTGCTGAGCTCTAAAGCTTATTTTTCGACAGGTGTCGAAAAGCCATAGCACCTGACGCGGCCCTTCTAGACCCGGGCGACAACCGATCCGGTATGGATTTCTTTTTGTTTCGCCTTATTATGGTTGATGGTCGTTGGGAGCTCTTAGCCTGTTTCCTCAGTCAAGATCTGTCTGGCTTGGGTGGCCCTGCTGGTAGCAATGCTACCGCCAGAATAGCTCTCAAACTCATCGGGACACCCAAGCCCCACCACCGCGAGAAGGTGGCTCCTCTCGGTGGGTTGTGATTAGTGGTGGGTTATTATTATTATCATGAATAATGAGTTTAGAAATTCTACCACTACCTGAGGTTTTTCTTCTCTTCCTTTAGGGACGGGTACGACCTACCAAGTCTGGGAACTGGTATTTCTTTCTCTCATTTGTCCAGGAACTTCCTTACTATCCTACAAGTGTTCAGGATTGCTGTCTTCTGTAGTTCCATGTAGGTGTTAGGTTGAAAGTCTAGTGTCTGTATAGAGCTGTGAATGGTCTTCGGTACAACTCCTGTGGCTGATTTTACTATGAAGACAGTGGTGACATTCTCCATATGCCACATTTCCTTGACTAGGTCATTATACTTTGAGAGCTTCTCTCCGTGCGTCTTCTGAATGTTCCACGTGTTGGGTACGGCTATGTCAGTTAGGTAAGTTGACTTCTCCTTGTCGACCAGGATAATTTCGGGCCGATTGTGGGGAACAGTCTTATCTGTTCTGATCGATCTGTACCAATACATCTTGTAGGTGTTGTTCTCTAGAAGCGTTTTTGTCTCATACTTGCAGTAGGGGACAGACTCAGTTGTAATGAGGTGGTACTTTCTTGCCAATTTCTGATGGACAATCTTGGCGACTTGATTGTTCCTGTTCGTGTATTCTGTTTGTGTGAGGACTTTGCACTCTGCTGTGATATGTTGGATGGTCTCTGGCGTTTGATAGCATTGCCGACGTGTGTCACTTTCCACTGACGTGTCCTTCAGGGTGTTTTTTCAGAAGTTTCTGGTGTTTTCAACATGATCTTGTATAGCCATCAGTAACCCTTCGGTCTTAGGGAAGAGTGATCCGTTTGTTAGCCATGTATTGGTGGCAGTCTTATATACATGGTCGTATTGCAGATCGTTGAAGTGCCTTCAGTGTAAGACTTTCTTCCCCCAAGCTTCTTCTTTTGGCTTCCTCGTTCCAATCTCGATGTTCTGGGTAGAGAGGTTCCGGGCTGTGTACTTCTTGTCACTTTGGGGTATCGCTTGGTGAAGAGATCCATTGCTCTGATGGAAGTATTTTCTGAGGCTGCTGATTTGTTTGTCTCGGTGTTCCAGGAGATCAATCATTCCCCGTCCTCCTTCTCCTCGTCCAATGGTCAATCTTTCTATTGCTGACTACGGGTGGTGCTGGCGGTGTTTAGTGAGGGATGTCCTGGTATTGAGCGTTATTTCTTCAAGCTCTGTTGTTGTTCACTTGATGATTCCAAACGAATGCGAATATGTAAGGACTGTAATATCATTATTATTATTGCACTGCCCAACACACATTTTAGTGTCTTGAAAGTTAAACCTACTTTTGGATATATCTGAGACGCTGATTCCAAAAATGGCATCAGTTTTTCCATAACAGCTCTAGTTTTGGAGACAGGGCTTACCCACCCTATATGCTGATTCCACCGGTCATCCGTTAAAATTCGGGATCCTATATCGAACGATTTCCTATTTTTGACATGATTTTGACAAATGTCGAAGCTATATATATTTCATACTATTTAGGCAAGCACATATTACAAACTCTTGGATATATTTGGAAATATTTGAGGCGCAGAGTCCGCAAATGGCATCAGTTTTGACCTATAAGCTCTAGTTTTGGAGATAGGACATACAAACCTTATATGCTGATTCCACCGGTCATCCGTCAAATTTGGGGATCCTACATCGCATTATCTGCTATTTTTGACATGATCTTGACAAATATTGATACTATATACATACTACTGAAACAAGCACATATTGCTGAATCTGTATATTTCAACACTAGAGCATATAAACTGATCAGTCATTCAACATATATGAAACGTCTTTTATAGTACTTTCTAGAGTGAGATCTACGAGGATAGTCCCGCTGAAGGTTCCAGCAGTAATCTGCCATCATATAGGTGTACCACCTACCCTGGTATCTGTCTTCCATAGTTTTTATGTCCTGGTGAAATCTTTCACCTTGCTCTTCGCTTAAATCACCAAGGTTTTCTGGAAAGCGATCTAGATGGCTGCGTAGGTAATGGACCTTGATGCTCATATTACAGCCGAGCTTATTGAAATTGGAAAGCATGTCCTCAACCAATTCAGAGTAGTTGTTTGCTTTATGTTTGCCTAGAAAGTTTTTGACAACTAGAACAAACAAAGTCCAGGCACAAAACTCAATGTTGTCCATTGAATATATGAAATATGGATCGTTCATAAGCTGTCTTACCTGGGGACCATCAAATCCCTGCTTTCAGTTTTTCCGTGCTCAGTCCAGGGAATGTACGTGATAAATAGCCAAAGCACAAACCTTCTGTGTTCAACGCCTTTACGAATTGTTTCATTAGGCCTAGCTTGATATGTAAAGGTGGCAGGATGATTTTATCTCTGCTTACCAAAAGTTCCTTAATGACATTTTGTTCTCCAACTACCATATCTTTTCTGAGAGGCCACACTTTTCTCATCCAGTGGTCGTGTTTGGCTCCGCTGTGCCACAGACATATAAAGCACGGAAATTTTGTCTAGCCACTTTGCTCACCATCTTTAGGTCTACACAAATCATCCATTGATGTTCTTGATACTTCAGGTTTTCCAAGACTAGAGAGATTGCCTCGTACGTCTCTGTCATACTGGCTGAGTGACCGATTGGAATTGAGCCATATCTGTTGCATTTGTGTAAAAGAGCACATTTTAAACTCCGCTTGGAGCTATCAATCAAAAGGCGCCATTCATTTTGCATGTATGATGATATACCCATTTTTCTGAGAAGGCCACTTACATCGTTGCACAACACTAGGTTGTTGTCTTTAGAGAAAAAGAGCAGCAAATCCTTTTCTCTGCTATGGTAAAACGTAATTTTGGTTCCAGATTGAAGTAAATTCTTTTCATTTAGCCTGGAGGCCAGAAATTCTGAAGATTACTTTGAGAGGTTCATATTCCTGATGAGGACACTCAGTTCATGTTGGTTAAAAGGTTGAGCACTTGATGAAGTTCCTGCGAAATCACTGTCACTTTCCCCACTGCTGTTATCTTGTATGTGATCAGACATGCTTTATTCCTCGTCCTCTGGCAGCTCTGGCAGGTGAATGAAAGATGGAATGTGTAATTCATTTCAGTGTGGATTTATCGTCTTGCTGAATCGAGGTCAGGATATGTCCAATTGCTTCGATTGTTTCGATTGATGCCCTTGATGTTGACAAGACAAAAATAACAACCATCATAGTGGTTTTTAGGTTCCCTCCACACCATTAGTATTCAAATTTCAGAGAGCTCCTTTTTCCATTTGTCCATTGCCGTAAATGCTCCGTGCAAGTTTTGCATACAATATGGGTAGCCCACGACTTATCTTGGTATCCAAGCTGAACACCAAAAATAACCAAGATATGCCCTCTCCACAAACTCAGAAATAGGTTTCCTATTTTCTTTAAGGGTGTAATCGCCACAAATGCAGCAAAAGACATCTAGATGATACAAGAAACTTCTTCGTGGGGAAGCCATGGTGTCTACTCAATCTGCAAACAAAATTAGATTACATTAGATTATCTGGTTATATAGTTCTTCACAAACTCCCAATTAGACTAACAGACACTGGCTTTACACTCATAAAATAACAATATACACTGACGTTACGCACATAAAATAACATGTCTGCACATCAGCATATAGGGCGGGTATGCCTTATCTCCAATACTAGAGGTGATATGGCAAAACTTGTCATTTTTGGAATCAGCGCCCCAAGTGTACCCAAGAATAGGTCCAACTTCCGAGGCCCAGAAAACTGTTTTTCGTTGAGCTGTGTTATAATAATAATAATAATAATAAAGATGCACAAAAGACCAGCTGCTAATTGACAAAATGGTACTAAAAAACTCCAAAAGAAGAAAAGCGAATTTGAATATGGCGTGGATAGATTATAAAAGGCCTTTGACTCATTGCCCCTCAGCTGGATTACCACTTGTTTGGAATTATTTGGAGTTAGCAAAAACATCTGCCGATTCCTCAAAGAAAATATGAAAAACTGGAAAACAGTGTTACATGCATATGGTGAAGAACTTGGAGAAGTTAATATCAAGACAGGCATATTTCAAGGGAATTCTTTGTCGCCTTTATTGTTTACTATCTCTTTAATTCCATTGTCAATGATTTTGAACAAAACAAAAATGGGCTACCACATTTCGGACCAACATGGAAAAATAAACCATCTGCTGTACATGGATGACTTTAAATTGTATGCAAAAAGTTCCGCCGAACTTGAATCATTGCTGCATACAGTGCAAATATTTAGTGATGATATACAGATGGAATTTGGACAGGAAAATGTGCAGTACTATTCATGCGCCGGGGAAAAGTCCAGAATATAGATGGAATAGAACTAGAAAATGGTAATATAATGAAATCATTGTCACATAATGAAAATTATAAATACCTTGGAATTCTTGAATCAGATAATATCTTACATACAAAAGTCAAAGGTCTGACTCAGAGTGAGTATATCAAGAGAGTAAGAAAAATATTGAAATCAAAACTAAATGGTGGAAATACAATCAAAGCCATAAATACATGGGCCATTCCAGTAATTAGATACCCAGCTGGAATAATTGATTGGACCCAAAGTGAATTAGAAATACTGGAACGGAAAACTCGAAAGTTATTGAACCTGCTTCACGCACTCCATCCAAAAAGTGATGTTGACAGATTGTATTTACCTCGGAAGATTGGAGGCAGAGGGTTACTACAAGTACAACATTTAGTAGAGGAAGAAACAAAAAGCCTGAATGATTACGTCAACAGAAGCACAGAAGCAGAGAAAAGCTACTTCAGGCAGCTTAATAATGAAAATATTTTTAAAACAACAGAAAACAAGGCTGAATACAAGAGGAAACAGTTTGAAAGCAGGTTAGACGGCTGGAAGAAAAAGCCATCCATAGACAATTTCTAAGGAATATTGATGGGAAAAGTGCCAACAACTTGACTTGGGTATGGCTGAAATCGGGTTCCATCAAGAAAGAAACAGAAGGTCTGATTTTTGCTGCACAAGAACAGACATTGCAAACAAATGTTATGAAGGCTAAAATCCAGAAAGTCAGTGATAATCCAAAGTGTCGACTTTGTCAAGAAAAAGATGAAACCGTGTCTCATATAATATG
Organism: Macrothele yani; assembly: GCA_039090855.1. Taxonomy (NCBI): domain Eukaryota; kingdom Metazoa; phylum Arthropoda; class Arachnida; order Araneae; family Macrothelidae; genus Macrothele; species Macrothele yani. Next base: position 126,550,766 of record CM077002.1, read on the forward strand.
TGAATGTAGCAAAATTGCACAGACAGATTACAAAGTTAGACATGACAGGGTTGCACAATTGATTCATTGGTTATTATGCAGAAAGCACAATCTGCCAGCATCGAAAAACTCATGGGAACACAAGGCTGAGAAAGTCATAGAAAACAATGAAGTCAAGATCTTGTGGGATTTCAGAATTCAAACCGATCGACACATAGAACATAATACACCAGACATAACAGTCGTAGAAAATCGGAAAGTCTAGCTAATTGATATAGCGATCCCTGGAGATTCCAGAGTCAATGAAAAAGAATTGGAAAAAGTGACTAAATATAGAGACCTGGCCATAGAAGTTACCCGGTTATGGACTAAACACACAACGGTAGTCCCCATTGTCGTCGGGGCACTTGGAACAATGTCAAAATATTTTATGAATCATTTAAAAAAATTGTAGCTTTCTGATATGCCACCAACAGAACTGCAGAAGACAGCTTTACTTGGGACATCATATATTTTACGCCGATTCTTGACTGATACCTAGGTCTCCGGTGGAAATTCGTATCAGTTCAACATTACCAGTCAATGGTAGTTTGCTGTTTATTTTGTTTGTCAGAGGCTGTGATTCGTATATTTCGAATAAAGAAAATAAAAATAATAATAATAATAATAATAATAATATTATATTTGAATAATTATGAGAACTGGATTATTTTTTTATTATTATTATTACTATATTCAGATTTAGACGAATGTAAGAAAGACCCTGACACAGGTTAAATGTAATGTACCTATCAAAGTCCATCTGTGCATGCACAAGCTAAAATCTGACCTCAAGATAGAAAGAAAAGCTGAATAGGAAATGTATCAATGAAAAGGATTGGTAACTTTTAGTCTAAGATACCTACAAGTTGCCCCCCATCGTGTTGCACATCATTTTAGAACTCTCGCTAATAGCAGGTAACCCCTCATGTGGGTCAAGAGGAAGTCAAATTTCGCTACGAAGCACTATCTTTATAGCAACAAATATGCATTTTTGTAATGGCTTTTGTCACGTTTAGCATCAGGTCCTCGTAGTTCACGCAGATTGTAATGATATATTGTTACGTTTATGCAAAACGTAATGAAATAATGTTCGGCGATAGTTTAGTAAAATATGTTGTTGAGTAACGATATGGCCACTTCTTCAGGGGATAACATTCAAAAATCAGATGTCAACAATGGTTTTGACTACTTCCGTTACCCATATTCGTTACATCGCAATTTTATGCATGGAATTCGCTTTATTGCTTTCAGGAAAGATGCGTAGCATAAAAAATAAAAGCTCTTCCCCCCCCCCCCCAAAAAAAACAGATCGGTGTTTTTGAATTCCTTGTGAAAAACAGACTAAGGATCTTTCCAGTACCTCTATCATAAAACAATTCGTTTCGACGCGAGAATTGTTATTCATTTGGGGAAGGTGAAATATTATGTAGTTCATACAGTTATTAGAATACAAACTACCGTTAAAAGAACTGCTCCTCTTCTCATAAAACACTTCCAAACTCCATTTTTAGAATCATACATTGAGTGAAGCAGGAAGATATGGAAATTACTTGACCAAACAACTGCTCTTTAGAAACATACTACGAGGGAGAAGCAAAAAGAAAAATCAACATACCCTTTAATGCCGGCAACTGTGAGCAAATGAACTTAACGGTTATCTAGCTTCTCCACACAGCCCCCGCCCCCTGCAGATCGATGCACATCTTACATCGTTCCGATAGGTTCTTCATTTCTTGAGGGAAGTAGCGTTTCAGCTGCTCCCGAATTCATGTCCGCACCACTTCCTTAACGTCCTCATCAGAGGAAAACATGCGACCGCGTAGAGCCGCTGTAAGTGGACCGAAGGCGTGGTAGTCGAATGGTGCCAGATCAAGGTTGTAAGGGAGGTTCCGAAGACGTTCAAATCGCAGTTCTTGCATTGCCTCCAACGTTACGGCCGCTGTATGGAGACGTGAATTATTTTAATGCAGCAAGACTTTTTTTGACAGCATTCCCCTTCTTCTGCTGCGAATTGCAGGTCTCAGTTTCTCTTTAAGCATAGCAGAGTAAGTTGCACTGGCCACTGTTTGTCCGTGTGCCTGAAAATGCGCTTGTCCGTGTTCCTGAAAATGCGCCCTTCATGTTACAAAAGGAGATCAGCAGGATTTCCTTGGCGGAGGGCTGTCGTTTGAGTTTCTTCTTTACTGAAGAAGACGGGTGTTTCCATTGCATGCTTTACCTCATGCTTTCCGGTTCACAGTGATGAACTCATGTCTCGTCGGCGGTGACAATCCTCTCCAAAACACTCCGATCTTCTTCACAACGTTTCAGGAATTGGGTCTCATCCTCCACGCGCTGCTGCTTGCGTAGATCAGTAAGCTGTTTGGGTACCCATCTTGCGCCAACGTTAAGGTACCTCAAGTCATTATGTCCTACAGCATGTTCGTATCCATAGCTGATATCCAAATTTTCAGTACCAGCGGACAACGTAATCCGTCGGTCTTCTCTGGTCAAGCCATTCTCCCTGTCGATTTGGGATTGTGTACGCGATGTTGACGACCATCCAGATCAAGCTACGTCGGTTAAACCTGTTCTTCCCGCTTTAAACCTTTTCTGCATATTCATGAACTTTTCGTTGCATCATGTCGTTTCCACTTCCGTACTGAGCCAACATTTGTCAGTAAATTTCAGCACTTTTCATTACCTCTGCCCAAAGAAATCTCACCACGGAGCGCTGTTCAACGTGCAATCCAGCAACTGTGCGTCCATGTTTATTTGAACTGGGTTTCAAGTAGACTAACGGAAAAGCGCTACGTTGGGCGTGTTAGAACTACCCACAAGCCATTGCGAACATGTTGTATTGTATCAGCTTCTGTCCGTTGCGGTTACCGCGTAATTTTCATATTGCCTTTACTTTTTGATTTACCTATGTATGCATTTTACTATTTATAGAGACACGCATAAATAGAATACAGTGTCATGTCGATAATACATCTTTCAAGAAATAAAATTTAAAGCACGTATAACTGTAGAAAGTCGATAAGGAAAATTAAGAAGTGCTTAATTATACTTTATGTGACCACAGTTAACATAACAGCTACTTTAATCCGCGATCATCGCTTTCGACCATCATAGTCATGCTTTTTTACATACAGGCAACTCGTTCCCTTCGCAAGCCATTTCAACGTCCTTTTCTCCCTCTGCTTTCTTGCGTCCTCGAAAACGGCAACAAAGCAGTTTCCACGCCCATGAGGGAGCCGTCGTCCCGTTAATGAACCAGAAAGGTCGAGTGATACAGCTAAGACTCCCCGTTTTTCGTTCGGGTGTAGCTATTCAGCTTAAGTAATTTATATTACAAGGTATTAACTAAGAAACAAAAAGAAATCATGTTGCTGCAGTGAAAACACTACAGGGGAGAGGGTTAACGACTACCGTAGCAACTCAATGGGCGATAAGCAGTCGCCTTTATGGCTACTGGTTCCAGGAAGGAGAGAGAGCCAACGCCGTAAGATAAGCACACCACCCATGCCTGATCCGAGCACATCTTGGACGAAAGATCAGAAGCCAGCGCTTAGACCGCTGCGGGCCGAATAAAGTAGGGGATGTGTTTGTCTTACGGCTCATACTCTCTGCTTTCTCTGGAACCAGTGGGACCAAATTAGGAAAGGTTCAAAGTATGGGTACTGTGTTTTTCTTACCGCTCATGCTCTCTGCCTTCCTTGGAACCAGTAGGCCCAAATTAGGGAAGGGTGCAGTGGAGTGTGTAGTAGGATGGGTATTGTGCTTGTCTTACGGCTAATGTTCTCTGCCTTCCCAAGAACCAGTGGGCCAAAATTATGGAAGGGTGAAGTCGAGTGTTAGGTTGTATGGGTGCAGTGTTTGTATTACGGGCTCATGTTCTCTGCCTTCCCTGGAACCAGTGGGCCCAAATTAGGGAAGGGTCAAGGTATGGGTGCTGTGTTTGTCTTACGGCTCATGCTCTCTGCCTTCCCTGAAACCAACGGGCCCAAAATTAGAGAAGGGTCAAGGTATGGGTGCAGTGTTTGTCTTACGGCTTATGCTCTCTGCCTTCCCTGGAACCAGTGGGCCCAAATTAGAGAAGGTTCAAGGTATGGGTGCTGTGTTTGTTTTTCTGGTCATGCTCTCTGCCTTCTCTGGAACCAACGGGCCCAAATTTGAGAAGAGTCAAGGTATAGGTGCTGTTTTTGTCTTACGGCTCATGTTCTCTGCCTTCCCTAGAACCAATGTGCCCAAATTAGAGAAGGGTCAAGGTATGGGTGCTGCGTTTGTCTCTCGGCTCATGCTCGCTGCCTTCCCTGGAACTAATGGGCCCAAATTAGAGAAGGGTCAATGTATGGATGCTGTGTTTATCTTTCGGCTCATGTTCTCTGCCTTTCCTGGAACCCAATGGGCTCAAATTAGGGAAGGGTTAAGTTATGGGTGCGGTGTTTGTCTTTCGGCTCATGCTCTCTGCCTTCCCAGGAACCAACGTGTCCAAATTAGAGAAGGGTCAAGGTATGGGTGCTGTGCTTGTCTTTCGGCTCATGCTCTCTGCCTTCTCTGGAACTAGTGGGTCAAATTAGGGTAGGGCCACTGCTCTTAAAGCTCATCTTTAGCGCCACACCCCGACACAATAAAAAAAACACCGTATAATTCAGTGACTTTTTTCCGTCCAGCATGGGTATTGGGAATCGTAAATTTAACACAAACATCGAGATGCTTCACTATTAGTTCAAGGGAAATAAAATGGGTTCTCATACTTCACTTAAAAGAGCACCATCTTGAACTCCTCCGATTTTTTCAACGTAAGAGAATTCCACTATCTACCTGTTCCTTTTATAACTTTTGTGGGGCTTTGGTAACACGATTTAAACAAATAAGAAGAATATTTTGCCGGAGGCAGCCGTATCAGAGTTACGGAGAGCATATTCTCCCGCAATCACCGCGTCTGTGAATGGCATCTATCTGCTTTACATTCCTTCGCGGTTTCATGGGTTATTTGAATACCTCATGTCTATGGGTTCGGGGGTGTTTGTGCTCAAGAAAACGAGTGGGTCTGTGGAGGAGCGAGGCTGCTGCTCATAGCCTGGAGCAGGCAACAAAGCGATACCAGCAGCAGCAACAGGCAGGTAATTGAAAGTGTTCGACGTCATGCACGAGGTGGCAATAATGACCGCGTCCCGAATGAAAGCGCCTTGAATACAGTTCTTCGGAGGAAGGCAGGAATGTGTTAGATCTGCCGACACCTATTTAATATCCGAGGCAGTCACAGGGGTCTGCTGTTTTCATGGCATAGCTATCGATCAATGTCGGAGCGGTATCATTGGAGCATGTTGTTGGTTAATTGCTTTTTGTCTGGAACATGATTGGCAGTCCATGATTCATTTGGCCAATAAACAAAAGGTGAAGGAGGTTACGCAGAAGTTTACCGATAAGACCCCCGCGAGTGACGCACCATTAAGATGATGCTTCCCCGAGATAAGGGTTGTCCACTCCGTAGAGCATGTCGCCGTTCTCCGGGGAAGGAGAAGGCGTGTTGCATTGTATTGTCATCTTCCACAGCTACGAAATTAGCTCTGTTTGGGTAGGTCAAGGGTGGATATCTCACACGAATTTTTGACAGGGAATGTTGATCAATGTCTTTCGCAAGGCTAATGATAGTTTCTTTTCTCCGCGAGACGAGAAAGCTCGATTATGCAACGATAATCAATGTCTTTCCGGAGAAGCTCTTTTCATGTGTGCTCCGAGGTTAAAAATTTCAACTAAAATGCCGGGATCGATACCAAAATAATGACACAAGGAAGTTTTCGTCCTCCGCTGAAATTAATGGCTTTTTTTACTTTTTTTTTATCGTTGCCAGTTGTATGAAAAAATCTCTGCTTACAAGAAGAAAATATAACTGGCTTGCAAAGTTAACAACAAATTTTAAATTTTAAGCGCTTCTCCTGTGTTCGCCCATTTCCGCTTTACACAAATTAAAATCATTTTGTAGCACTAATTTTAGTCAATCAGAGGCGCATTTTCCATTATTTTAGATAGAAAAATTCGTTATATCTCTAAGACCTCTTTTTGATTCCAAAACTGAAGAGAACGCTAAATCATTTTACAAAAGGACTAATCACAAGAGAAATATACAGGGTGATTCATAAAGACATATGCAGTTTCAACGCTCTATAAAACAATGTAAGATATTTTATGTTACCTGTAACAGAATTGTAGGGAATGTTTCAACTTTTTTACAGACATTCACAGATGTTACTATACCGTGCAAATTAATTGGGACAAGCCATTTTATTCTCAGAATGGTAATGTGATCGCCAGTTGATGTCGGAAACCCACGTAAACTGGTTTTATCAGCTGTAAGGTGGTGTGACTGTTAGAACTTGATAGTAAGAATGTGGTTTGACCGGTTTTAAACAGAAAATAGGCACTTCAGCTTCAGTTGTGAGCTTTCGTGAGTGACAGGTGAATGTTAGTTTTTGCTCTCTGTGAGTACGTGTTGCTTTCGTGTATTGAAAAATGGATATTTCCCCAAGGAAGCGTGCAAAAATAATTGCTCTGAAGGATCAAACTTCTATGACAATGAGAGACATCGCTTCTGCAGTTGGCGTAGGCGAATCAAGTGTATCAAGACTGCCTACGCGATACAATGCATCTGGATCACCGTCTCCTAAAAAACACAGGTAAATGTGGAAGAAAACGAAAAACAACTCCACGAACCGATAAATATCTTCTAATCAGAAATAGTAAAATGAATCCAAATAGAAAACAAGCACCGACCTTCAAAGAGATTTATTGGCTAGTGGTTGTGATGTTACTGATTCAACTGTACGCCGTAGATTTCTTTAAGTTGGCCGGAAGGCAAGAAGACCAACGAAAAAACAATATTTGAATGCGAAAATGAAGATAAAACCTTTAGCATGATCCAAAAAATATAAATCATGGACTGCTGACGACTGGAAAAAGGTAATTTTCAGTGATAAAACTCATTTATTTGTGCAGGGTTACCAAGCAAATGTCGTTAGACGAAGCAACTGTGAGCTCTTAAGACCTGAGCATGTCAAACAAACTGTAAAACACCCTCTGAATTAGATGTTTTGGGGGTTTTTCACATCAAATGGCACTGGAAGCTTAGTTCCTGTTCAAGGTATGATTAATTCAGCCAAGTACGTAGAAATATTACAACGTAGGATTGTTCCATTCTTGCAAACTTTTGACGGGACATTTCAACATGACTTGGCCCCATGTCACAATATGAAATTGGTCAAGAATTTCATGCTGGAAAATCAAATTCATTTGCTTGAATAGCCTGAAAATTCCCCAGACTTAAATCCCATAGAAAACTTGTGGAATATTTTGAAGAGACGTTTAGGTAAAATGGACTGTACAACCAAAGAACGCATGATAGCGAATGCTATAAAAGTGTGGTTCCACGATTATGAAGTCAAAAATATGTGCACTCAATTAGTGGAGTCAATACCAAAACGAATTCAAAAGTTCATTTCTGCTAAAGGAGGACGTACTTCATACTAATACAGGTGTTTATCAGTGTATATCAAGGCATAGAATGATATAAAGGCATAGTTTTGGAAAAAAACAGTGATTTTTTACTTTGTCCCAATTAATTTGCACAGTATAGTACATGTGAGCACCCTTAGTCACACGACACGCATTGAGCCGGTAATCCATTTCCGCCCAAACGCGAGGTACGATATCTGAATCAAGTGCAGTGATAGTGGCTGTGATCATTTTCAGTGATCATCTTGTATGGAATCTTTTTCAGCTTCTTTCTTAAAATTCTCCAGACAGTGGACTGTGAAATCTGCACTTCACGACACACCCTCCGCTTTTTTTTTCCCGGGCTTCGATGAATGGCGGTGCAAACACTATCAACGACTTCTTCAGATACACGCGGTCGTCCAGGACTTTTAAGTTTGCACAAACAGACCGTAGTTTCAAATTTTTTATGCCAATCGTAGATAGATTTTCTGGTTGGAGGTTCTTTTCCGAATCGTGATCGAAAATGCCGTTGCACAACAGTTACAGATTCCGTTGTGCTCAATTCAAGAACACAAAACGCCTGCTCCACTGCAGACGCTGCCATTTTGACTGACTAGTCACGTGACACGCGCGCTATCGCCTACGTCATTTCCCTCAGTAGCGGGACACAAACTTTATGAGTACATCTATTTAACGGTTCGCAGTTGTGGTCTGCGTATTCAACTGTTACTGTTTTACAGCATCTGGAAACTGGAAACTTCTTTATGAATCACACTGTGTATTTCACAAAGGATGGTTTATTTCCCAAAGGGATGAAAATGAAAATATGATTCTTTTTTTCAAATTCCATATTTATTGACCCATATCGCTTTTTTCTGATTCTAATGCTTAAATAAATTTAAAGGTTAATGAAAGGATTACAGAAGTAGAAAATTTAATTTTAAATAGAAAAACTGGTTATGCATTTCTAACATGGAAATAGAAAGTAATACGTATGAAATACTGGAGTACAATGCGGGTATACAGGGCAAAGCACTGCATAACCAGTTTATTTTAGAAATGCATATCACAAGTTATTAAATATCCACCTGTGAATATATTTAAATATATGGGATGTAAGGTCAGATGATGCGTAACATCACAGCCTCTCCTTGACAAATGTCAACCCCGCCTTCTCGTGGTGCATCCTGTTCCCACTAAAGGGGCTCTGACGACCGCCAATAGCGGTATAACTATACCATCGGGATTAGAGGAAATGCTATCCCACACTCACCAACCCGCTTGGCCAGCGTGGCGAGTTATGGCCAAACCCCTCCAAAATGACTCCACAACTTAAATCTTGGCCCTCAGTCTCCGGCAGCTGGAATGTACCTGGCCAAGGCAACGGCCAGTGCGACATGAAGGCAGAGGGTGCTAAGAATCCCCAGAAGACCGGACTAGGCTGCCATCTGATGCTGACCTTGGCTACGTATAATGGACGCTCCCTATCTTCTGATTCAAGGCTTCTTGAATTGGAAGAGGAACTACAAAGGATCAAGTGGGACATCGTCGGGCGAAGTGAGGTAAGGAGAAAAGGAGAAGATCTCGATGAACTGAAAAGTGGATATCTCTCCTACTATCGTGGGGCAGATACTGGCAGAACTAGTTGTGTTGGATTTATAATAAACAAGAAACTGAAGGATAAAGTTGTAGAAGTTGAAAGTTCCTCTGACAGAGCTGCACGACTCGTTATCCAACACTCGAGAAGATACCAGGCTCAGATTATTCAAACTTATGCACCCACCGCAAGTCATCCTGAAGAAGAGATTGAAGAATTTTATGAGGAAATTCGTCATCTAAATAATAAAGGTAAGCAACACTTGAAGATAATTATGGGAGACTTCAATGCAAAAATAGGGCAACGGCAACAGAATGAAACTTCAGTAGGTAAATTCGGTCACGGCAACAGAAACCAGCGTGGAAATACTCTCGTTGAGTTTACAGAGGCAAAAGGGTTTTTCATCTTGAACTCCTTTTTCAAGAAAAAGCCACACAGGAAATGGACATGGAGACATCCAAATGGGACGACAAGTGAAATTAATTTTACTATGCGTAACAAAAAATTCGTCATCGAAGACTGCAGTGTGCTAAACAAGTTCAACACAGGTAGTGACCATAGATTGGTGAGATGTAAGATGCACCTCAACACTAAACTCGAACGTGGCAAGCTCATAAAAGAAACAAAATTTATTGACATAACCAACCTTAAAAAACACCATAATACCTTCAAGTTGGAACTGAAGAACAGATTCTCTGCTTTAAAAAGCCTAATATTGGAAGAAGTAAATATTTCTGAAGTTAACAGAAAAGTAACCAAAGCTCTTATGGAAACAGCAACAACATTAGCTGGGTCTAAGAGCAAGTTTCACGTGAACAAATTTTTAGGAAAAACCAAAATGTTGATGCAAAAAAGAAGAGAGATGAGGACAACTAAACAAGATGTGCCTTCCAAAGTGGAATATATAGAGCTATGCAAGACAGTACGAAAAAGTATCACTGAAGACGTAAGGAAATTCAACTGTGAACTAGTGAGGAAAGCAATTGAAAACAACCAAAGTCTAAAGATAGCAAAGGGACATCTCGGTAAGGGAAGAAAACAGATTATGGCACTGAGAAAAGAAGATGGTTCTGTAACACGAAATAAAGGCAAAATTTTGACAAGAGTGAAAGATTTCTACTCCAAATCATATGAAAGGGATGATACATGTACTCCAGACATCATGAATGGTACCAGTACCAGAGTTCTTCCAGTCCTCCCAGCAGAAGTTGCACATGCAATCAAGAACATGAAGCGGGGAAAAGCTCCAGGAGAAGATGGAATTACTGTAGACATCATACAAGAAGCAAGTGGAGAAATTGAAACAGTACTCACCCAAATTTTCACTCGATGCCTTAATGAAGGGAAGATTCTTGAGGATTGGAACAACGCTACAATGATCCTGCTACATAAAAAGGTGACATTGAGGATATCAGGAACTACAGACCTATCAGCCTCCTATCAGTGGTTTATAAAATCTTCACTAAAGTTCTTTCACACCGCTTGAAGGTAACACTGGACATGGCTCAACCGAGAGAACAACCTGGATTCAGGAGTGGCTACAGCACAATAGATGATATCCACGTACTGAGAGAACTAATTGAAAGAGCGAGGGAATATGAACTTCCATTGTGCAAGGCCTTTTATCGATTATGAAAAAGCCTTTGATTCGGTGAAACCATCAGCAGTTACAATGGCTCTGAAATCCTGCGGTATTGAAGATGCATACATTAATATTATTAATAACATCTATGAAAATGCAAGTGCAAAGATTCGGCTCTTTGAAAATTCAACACACATAAAAATTGGAAAGGGAGTGAGACAAGGTGACACCATATCTCCGAAGCTCTCTAATGCCACATTGGAAAATGTCTTTCAATCACTGAACTGGGAAGACAAAGGAATAAAGATTAATGGAGATTATCTAACCCACCTTCGTTTTGCTGATGACGTAGTCATTTTTGGAACTACCCCATCAGAGCTGCAGAGTATGATCCAGGAACTTGCTGACAAGAGTAAAGAAGTGGGATTAAAATTGAACTTTCAGAAGACAAAAGTGATGTTCAATGCTTTTACAAGAAATGAAGATTTATCGATTGATGGAAAAAAGCTGGAGATAACAGACACGTACGTTTATCTTGGGCAGCAGATAACAAGTGAGGGTCACATTGATGAAGAAATTAATCGGCGTACAAAACTTGACTGGAGAGCTTTTGGAAGAAACAGCATAATTTTCAAGAGCAATATGCCATTATGTCTTAAAAGAAAAGTGTTTGATCAATGCATCCTTCCAGTGCTTACATATGGTGCAGAGACGTAGACCTTAACTAAAAGAGACATACAAAGGCTGCAGACAACTCAAAGAAGCATGGAGAGGTGGTGCATGCTTGGTGTAACCAGGAGAGATAAGAAGAGGAACTTTTGGATCCAAAAAATGACAAGGGTAGAAGATATCATGATCAGAGTTAAATCCCTGAAATGGCAATGGGCTGGACATACTGCCAGAAGGACAGACCATCGATGGACAGCCGAAATTTTAGATTGAATTCCAAGGGACAGGAAAAGACCCAGAAAAGACCACATGGGAGACGGGTGGATGAAATTCGAAAGTATGCGGGAGTGGCATGGAGGAGACTGGCACAAGACAGATCGTTGTGGAGGAAACTTGGGGAGACCTTCGTCCAGCAGTGGATTGATAATGGTTGACAATGATGATGATGATGATATATACGATGTGATCGCTCTGTCCATGTTATTTTATAAACAACGAATAGCAACTGAAATATTGTACATTATATCCACCTGTACTTTTGTACTTATTCCGCATCATAGTCTTTCTGCTTTCAAATTTACAGCAGCTCCTTAACACCATTTTTTGCTTCATTAAACAAAATTTTCGCTTCATAAAGCTCTTTTTGTTCACATCACTTGTTGTCTGAAAGTGTTGCTGACTACGAGGGGATGCCGATAAGTTATCGGCCTCACCGAGAAGGAAATGGGCTAGAGCCATAAAACTTACAGACTATTCCACATATTCACCCCGAAGTTCAACACACTTGGCATAGCGTTTCTGGAGTTTCTTTAACCCTGCCGAAAAAATAGTCTGAAGTCTGATCACTCAAATAATGATTTGCGGCTGATATCACCTCCGAATCATACGAGAAATGCTTCCCTTTCAAACTTTTTTAAGGTTTGGCGCAGAAAATAGTGCAATGGAGCAAGAACTAGTAGGTAGGGTGGATGAATTTGCCGGGTTCCAATTTGCCGTTCCCCTCCCTCCCTGAAGATCTACAGTCAGAACATAAAGTACTCTATTGCTTCAAATGTTGCTACAGCTCGACTAAAAAATGAACTGAAGGTGTTTTATTCCCTTGATGAATGCAAAACAAATATTACTTGTTACATAAAGTTGAACAATTGGACATAGTGTTTATTGAGGTTTACAAATTGGCAGATCTAATATTAAACTTTCCATCAACAACTGCAACTGCCCAAAGAAGTTTTCCGTATTAAAAAAGAATCAAGATTTATTTTAGAGCCACACAAGGACATGTACTTTCGAGCAACTTGGCTGGTTTGTTAATAGAGAAAAACATTATTTTTAAATAAGAAAAAGTACTCGGAAGAAACATTTTTGTGAAAACGCAACACTCAAGTTCACACAAAAGGAAAGAAGAATGGAGTTCGTGTACAAATAAGTGTTGAAATCCTAATCCTCATAATTATTTGGTATCATGTTAGCAATAGCATGTGCCTAAAATTTAGGAAAAAATGTTACTTCTATTACTTAACAATTAAAAAACAGTACTGAGGGCGGGGAGGGGGAAGGTGGAGATAGCCTTGGTCTCGGACCCAAAATACGCCACTGCACAACTGGTAAATATAACTGAAAACCAGTAGAAACAAAACCTTCATAAAAGATATGGCTATGGATAAATAAAGTTAGACAGCCTGTTTGGACAAAATGGAAATCTCTTTGTTGTTCTTTTGAGACTTGTGCTTTTTGGGCACTTGTATCCCATGCACCATGAAAACGTAGCCACCATTCAATCGGCCACCAAGAAGGACAAAAAAACCCTCAATGCAAAGTAGTGGAAGACATTTCGTGAATATTTGTCCAACAGTTTATGGTTGTTGCAGTAGATGATGTGTTTTTTATTTCTTCGCCTTTCACATACATACTTTTCCATGCTGTACTTACAGGGGTTGAACAATATAATGTCAAAACACGTAGAAAATAGGCGATATATCTTTATTAATAAGTTGTTGGACCACCATTTGGCTTTAATACAGCTTCCAACCTTCTTGATTCATACAGCTTTTGAATAGTCTCCAGTGGAATGTTGTACTATGTCTTTATTAAATATAACGTGTTGGACTACCATTTGCCTTTAATGCAGCTTCCAACCTTCTTCGAATAGATTCATACAGCTTTTAATAGTCTCCAGCGGAATGTTGTAACTTTCGCCGATCAGAACATTCAGCCAATTGCTTCAATGATGTTAAAGGAGGGATCCTGCTTCTCACTGTGCTCTCCAAAACTACCCACAGTGGATCGATGATATTCAAGTCAGATGCATGAACTGGCCAAGGAAGATATTGAAGTTCTTCTTGATACTCTTCAAACCAAGATTGAACTGTTCTGGTAGTGTGTGTGGGCGCAATATCATCTTGAAAAATGGCCTCATTTTTGGGAAACAGCATTTGAACTACAGGATGCACCTGATCACCTAGAATGTCCAAACACGTGCTGGCAGTAACTCGACCATGTGGGGTAATGATGGAATCAGTTGAATACCAAGATATGGTCGCCCAAATCATCACAGATCCATCCAATGTTTGACTGTTGGAACTAGATATTCCGAAATGAGCACTTTTTTTTTTTGATTGGTAGTTTAACGACCACCGTGAGCAACTCAATGGGCTATAAGCAGTCGCCCGGTCGCCAGTCCCTAATTTAGGGTCACTGGTTCCAGGGAAGGGAGAGAGCCAGTGCCGTAAGACAAACACAACATCCATGCCTGACCGGAATTCGAACCCAGACCCCTTACGGACGAATGATCATAGGCCAGCGCCTTAGACCACTGCACCACCTGGGCGGCGCGCTTTCTTGGATATTATCCATTTGTCCATACATAAACCCAACCTACTGTTGGGAATAATGTAATTGAGGACTCATTCAACCATATCACACGTTTCCAGTCATCAATTGCCCAGTTTTTATGCTCACATCATGTTTTTTTTCATTGTAGCGTTGGTTTTGGTGATTAATGACTTAGCTATTGCAGCTGTTTCCATGAATGCTGGCTTTGTGAAGTTCTCTGCGAACAGCTTTTTGGAAACAGAGTCTTCCAGGTTGATATTGAGTTCTGCTGTCACTTTTGCTGCAGCAGTTCTGTGTTATTTGAACATAATCCTTTTTAGAGTTTGATCGTCCCTCTGATTCAGTCTCGGTTTTCGCCCACTATTCGTCTTTACCGATGAAGTTGTGTCATGCTCTGTGTGAGAATACATAACAGTGAAGACTGTTGCTCTTGAAAAACCAAGCAATTTGGCTGTTATGGTTACAGACGCTCCTGCTAAACAGGTTCCCACAATTTGTCCTCTTTGGAAGTCTGACAGGTTACCCATTTCACCAACTGCTCGTATGAATCGCCACTGAACACAAGTTGTAGTACTCTGGCATACGGCCTAGAGAATATTTATAAAGAAAAGATACACAGAAGAAAGTTACAACATTTTTTTTCAGTATAGCCTACATGAATAACAATAATCCTTATAATCATGGTGTTCATATTATTTTCTCCAACCCCTGTATGTACGAAGTGCTACAACATGCAAAGGAAAATTTCAGTATTAATATTTTTTGCTGTACATTTTGACTTTTTCTACTGCTATTTCCCAACAATGTAACCATTTTTATTGCACACAAACTACCTTGGAAGTTTAACAAAAAAAATGAGCAATTAGAGCTAGTTTTATAAAGCAAATCTTTGTAGTACCTCTCAGGAACTAAAATAGCCTAGTCAGTTTTCCAGGGCAGAAAAAATGCCATTCCTGCCTCCACCTTCCATATGCATATCACTCACATAACAAAACGAATCTTCAGCTTTTTTTACGCTTTCCAACCGTAGGTTGAAGAAGCGTATATGCTCCAGCTTTGTCCGTCCGTCCGCACGATAACTGGCGTAAAAATGGGTCGATTTCGATGAAATTTTAGTATGTGGTAGGGGACCAACCGGGGACGAACCCTATTGAAAATGGGACAAATGGGGTCAAAGGTCACGACGTAGGAGCGGGATCATTCCATTACCCTTATGCGTCATAACTTGCGTAAATATGGTTCGATTTCAATGAAAGTTTACTATGTGGTAGGAGACCGTCTGGGGACGAACCCTATTCAAAATATGTGAAGTGGGGTCAAAGGTCAGGACATAAGATCGGGATGCATTCCATTGCCCTTATGCGTCATAACGTGCGTAAAAATGGTTCGATTTCGATGAAATTTCAGTATGTAGTAGGGGACCACCTGGGGACGAACCCTATTGAAAATGGACGAAATGTGGTCAAAGGTCAGGACATAGGATTGCGATCCATTCCATTGTCCTTATCCCATATTATTAAGGTGGGCGTCAAGTAATTTTGCTTCCTATACTTCCAATGGAAAAACTTTTGTACACATTTCCTTCACAATTAATGTGTTCCCGAGGATGAAAATTTGAACATCGATTAAAATAACTTCATATAATAACTTGGAAAACTTAATATTTTCTAAAACATAACCATAATTATATTAAAAATCAATAACTTTTCCTTTGGTGGTGTTGAAACCAGAGAAAAGATGGCGCGACCTGTACTTTGATGACGTCAGTGGACAAAAAATGTTGGATTGCATAATTACAGTTATGGTTCAGAAAATATATAGTATTCCAAGTTATGAAATGAAGCTATTTTAATCGATGTTCAAATTTTCATCTTGTGAACGCATTAATTGTCCAGAAAAAAGATGGCGCGACCTGTATTTTCATGACGTCAGTAGACAAACAAATGTTGAATTGCATAATTATGGTTAAGTTTTAGAAAATATTAAGTATTGCAAGTTATAAAATGAAGATATTTTAATCGAGTGAGATGTAAGATGCACCTCAACACTAAACTGGAACGTGGCAAGCTCATAAGACAAACAAAATGTATTGACATAACCAACCTTAAAAAACACCATAATACTTTCAAGTTGGAACTGAAGAACAGATTCTCTGCTTTAGAAGGCCTAACATCGGAAGAAGTGGATATTTCTGAAGTTAACAGAAAAGTAACCAAAGCTCTTATGGAAACAGCAACAAAATTAGCTGGGTCTAAGAACAAGTTGCATGTAAACAAATTATCAGGAAAAACCAAAATGTTGATGCAAAAAGAAGAGAGATGAGGACAACTAAAGAAGATGTGACTTCCAAAGTGGAATATATAGAGCTATGCAAGACAGCACGAAAAAGTATCACTGAAGATGTAAGGAAATTCAACTGTGAGCTAGCGAGGAAAGCAATTGAAAACAACCAAAGCCTAAAGATAGCAAAGGGACATCTCAGTAAGGGAAGAAAACAGATTATGGCTCTGAGAAAAGAAGATGGTTCTATAACAAGAAATAGAGGCGAAATTTTGACAAGAGTGAAAGATTTCTACTCCAAACTATATGAAAGGGATGATACATGTACTCCAGACATCATGAAAGGTACCAGAGTTCTTCCAGTCCTCCCAGCAGAAGTTGCTCATGCAATCAAGAACATGAAGCGGGGGAAAGCTCCAGGAGAAGATGGAATTACTATAGACATCATACAAGAAGCAAGTGGAGAAATTGAAACAGTACTCGCCCAAATTTTCACTCGATGCCTTAATGAAGGGAAGATTCCTGAGGATTGGAACAATGCTACAATGATCCTGCTACATAAAAAAGGTGACATTGAGGATCTCAGGAACTACAGACCTATCAGCCTCCTATCAGTGGTTTATAAAATCTTCACTAAAGTTCTTTCACACCGCTTGAAGGTAACACTGGACATGGCTCAACCGAGAGAACAAGCTGGATTCAGGAGTGGCTACAGCACAATAGATCATATCCACGTACTGAGAGAACTAATTGAAAGAGCGAGGGAATATGAACTTCCATTGTGCATGGCTTTTATCGATTATGAAAAAGCCTTTGATTCGGTGAAACCATCAGCAGTTACCACGGCTCTGAAATCCTGCGGTATTGAAGATGCATACATTAATATTATTAATAACATCTATGAAAATGCAAGTGCAAAGATTCGGCTGTTTGAAAATACAACACACATAAAAATTGGAAAGGGAGTGAGACAAGGTGACACCATATCTCCGAAGCTCTTTAATGCCACATTGGAAAATGTCTTTCAATCACTGAACTGGGAAAACAAAGGGATAAAGATTAATGGAGATTATCTAACCCACCTTCGTTTTGCTGATGACGTAGTCATTTTTGCAACTACCCCATCAGAGCTGCAGAGTATGATCCAGGAACTTGCTGACAAGAGTAAAGAAGTGGGATTAAAAATGAACTTTCAGAAGACAAAAGTGATGTTCAATGCTTTTACAAGAAATGAAGATTTATCGATTGATGGAGAAAAACTGGAGATAACAGATACGTATGTTTATCTTGGACAGCAGATATCAAGTGAGGGTCACATTGATGAAGAAATTAATCGGCGTACAAAACTTGCCTGGAGAGCTTTTGGAAGAAACAGCATAATTTTCAAGAGCAATATGCCATTATGTCTTAAAAGAAAAGTGTTTGATCAATGCATCCTTCCAGTGCTTACGTATGGTGCAGAGACGTGGACCTTAACTAAAAGAGACATACAAAGGCTGCAGACAACTCAAAGAAGCATGGAGAGGTGCATGCTTGGTATAACCAGGAGAGATAAGAAGAGGAACTCGTGGATCCGAAAAATGACGAGAGTGGAAGACATCATGATCAGAGTTAAATCCCTGAAATGGCAATGGGCTGGATATACTGCCAGAAGGACAGACCATAGATGGACAGCCGAAATTTTAGATTGGATTCCAAGGGACAGGAAAAGACCCAGAAAAAGACCACATGGGAGATGGGTGGATGAAATTCGTAAATATGCGGGAGTGACATGGAGGAGACTGGCACAAGACAGACCGTTGTGGAGGAAACTTGGGGAGACCTTCGTCCAGCAGTGGATTGATAATGGTTGACAATGATGATGATGATGATGATTTTAATCGATGTTCAAATTTTCATCCTTGGGAACGCATTAATTGTGAAGAAAATGTGTATAAAAGTTTTTCCATTGGAAGTATAGGAAGCAAAGTTACTTGACGTCCACCTTAAAGTAGCAATTCTTGTATGTATGTATGTACATTTTATTTTGAAAACGGCTCTAAGAATTTTGATGAAAGTCGTTAACCTATCGTTTTCTGGTACTAGAAATCGATTTAGCTTGATCTCGACTTTAGAAGAATTCGTTTAGTGGGTTAAATAACCACCCCGAATTATAACGTTTTTAGTGATGGCGTTGTTCCATTAATGTTACCAATGCTTAGAAACCTTATGACGTCACATCTCGCGTTTGAGAATGTTGGCGCGCGGTCACGCCACATGTCTCTTTACGTCAGGCGTTGTGTGTGGATCCTATTAAAGATTTATGACGTCACACTCTTGCGGCGGGCAGATGGTCGCGATTCCCATCTGCCTCATTACGTCACGCGTTGTGTGCGTATGTCCGTCAGCACGAAAACTCGCGTAACAACCGTTGGATTTCGATGAAATTTTAGTATCTGGTAACGGATCACCTGGGAAGGAACCCTATTTAAAGTGAACGAAATGGTGTCAAAGGTCAGTACATAGGAGAGGGATCCATTCCACTGCTGTTATGCCCCATAACTAACGTAAAAAAGGTTCGATTTCAATGAAATTTTAGTATGTGGTAGGGGACCACCTGGCAACAAACCTTATTGAAAATGGGCGAAGTGGGATCAAAGGTTAGGACACAGGAGTGGAAATTATTCCATAGTTCTTATGCATCATAACTTACGTAACATTGCTTCGATTGCGACAAAACTTTATCATGTTATTTCGGAGGTATACCAAGCCGGTTCTATTGAATATCATCGAAATGTGATCAAAGGTCAGGGCACAGGACCGAGATTTATTCCACAGACGTTATTCTCATAACTTGAGTGATAACTTGAGTAATGATTTCTGTAATGTTGGAAAGCGTATTATAATCAATGCATTGCATGATTTTACTAACTTGTTTTTATTTGCTTTAACGCTGGCAATACTTAACTGTGACTGCCTAAATAGGAACTATGACCGTTTCCACCTCAAGATAAAACTGTCTTTGCACGATTATAAAAACCTCCATCTAGTACACCACCATTTACAAGCTAAAATATTTATTATTTACACTTAAGAACAATATGTACAGATAAAAGCGTAAAAAAATTAACTAGGCGAGATCTTTCGGGTCCCTTAGGGATCCATTATCAAGCCTGAAAATGCCACCCAAGTGCAGTGCATAAGACTTCTTATATAAACAGAAGACGCCCGTCATGCCTCTGTAACCATGGACACAACAATGTAAACAAATGTTATTGTACCCGGAAATTAAACAACTCATTAATACATATTATTTATAAACTGGGAGGTTTTGGTGTCTTTATATATTGGCGCCAAGATAGTGGTATGGCGGTGGGTAATTCTTTGTTACAACACAAATCATCAAGCCACATAATGAACATTGATTCAGTGAAAAAAGTGTCCCTTTTGTTTCTGGTAAAAGCCAAGTAGTGTATATCCGCCCAACATGGGGTATATCGTTAGGCGGATATACACTACTTGGCTTTTACCAGAAACAAAAGGGACACTTTTTTCACTGAATCAATGTTCATTATGTGGCTTGATGATTTGTGTTGTAACAAAGAATTACCCACCGCCATACCACTATCTTGGCGCCAATATACACTGACGGAAAAAAATCCCAACACCAAGAACGGGTTGTGTTAGATAAACGACAGTAGGTAGGCGGTGAGAGTACATTTGTAAGATGACGTCTATGCAAATTTCGCTCTCGGCGCATACGTGTGGCGCCAGTAGCGCCCCTCGGAACATGCAAAGCAGGTTTGCTGTAAATACGCGCTGTAACGTTCGTGAGCGTTAGTTATCGTTGAGATTCGACGTAGTGTGTTGATGTTAGTCAAGAATGCCTTTAAGAAGACGAAGAAGCCATTATCAACAGCTCACGGAGTTTGAACGAGGTCGTGTAATAGGGCTACGAGAAGGTGGATTTTCGTTCAGCAATATTGCAGAACGACTTGGCAGGAATGTAGCCACTGTGCATGATTGTTGGCAGCGGTGGTCAAGGGAAGTTACTGCCTCAAGAAGACCGGGTTCAGGCCGGCAACGTGGCACTACTGAGAGGGAAGACCGCCGTGTACGGCGTATGGCCGTGGCGCATCGTACCGCGTCTGCGGCAGCAATTCGAGCTGCAGTTGCCACCACAGTGACACAACAAACTGTTACAAATTGGTTACTTGAAGGACAGCTCCGAGCCATACGCCCTGTAGCGTGCATTCCACTTACTCCAAACCACTGCCGTTTGCGACGTCAGTGGTGTCAAGCTAGAGCTCATTGGAGGATGGAGTGGAGATCTGTTGTGTTTTCTGATGAAAGCCGGTTATGTCTGGGTGCCAGTGATGGCGTGTGTTGGTTAGAAGGAGGCCAGGTGAGCGCCTGCAAACAACCTGTCTGCGGCCGAGACACACTGGACCTACACCTGGAGTTATGGTCTGGGGAGCAATTTCTTATGACAGCAGGAGCACTCTCGTGGTTATCCCACGAACCCTGACGGCACAGTTGTACGTCGGTCTGTTGATTCAACCTGTTGTGCTGCCATTCATGAACAGCATTCCAGGGGTCTTTTCCAATAGGATAACTCTCGCCCGCATACCGCTGTTGTAACCCACCATGCTCTACAGAGTGTCGACATGTTGCCATGGCCTGCTAGATCACCAGATCTTTCACCAATCGAGCAAGTATGGGACATCATTGGACGACAACTCCAGCGTCACCCCCAAATAGCATCAACCGTCCCTGTATTGACCGACCAAGTGCAACCGGCATGGAACTCCATCCCACAAACTGACATCCAGCACCTGTACGACACAATGCATGAACGTTTGCGTGCTTGCATTCAACATTCTAGCGGTTACACCGGTTATTAATGTACCAGCATTTCACATTTAAAATGGCTCTTCTCGCGCTTACGTTAAGCTGTGATCTTGAAACCTTAATCGATTAAATATGTTACCTATACAAATGTATTGCCGCCATTTCATTCCTCTACAACTATTTTTTCGTGGTGTTGGGATTTTTTTCCGTCAGTGTATAAAGACTCCTAAACTTCCCAGTTTATAAATAATATGTATTAATGAGTTGTTTAATTTCTGGGTACAATAACATTTGTTTATATTGTTGTGTCCATGGTTACAGATGCATGACGGGCGTCTTCTGTTTATATAAGAAGTCTTATGCACTGCACTTGGGTGACGCTTTCAGGCTTGATAATGGATCCCTAGGGGACCCGAAAGATCTCGCCTAGTTAATTTTTTTATGCTTTTATCTGTACATATTGTTCTTAAGTGTAAATAATGAATATTTTAGCTTGTGAATGGTGGTGTACTAGATGGAGGTTTTTATAATCGTGCAAAGACAGTTTTATCCTGAGGTGTAAACATTGAGGCACGAAATAAAATATTAGGATATGACCGTTTCATTGGACCAATATACAACATTCCTCTCTGATGCTAAGATTACTAAACTAACTCTTCTATTCTCAAAATAGTATAACTATACTAAAAATCAGAAATTTCTTGACGTAGAATACAAATATATTAATGCTAGTTATCAATGTGCTTAATCAGAGAAGCCTATCATTTTTTAACCAAGGTATGTGAAACTTTGAAAGATATACATTTGGGGGAAAATACATTGTCTTTAAGCGAAAAGTGGCATTATTTCTCAAAGACAAAGTGCTTAATCAGAGAAGCCTATCATTTTTTACTCACAAGGACAAGTATCCTAAGAATAAAAGAAAGAGAAATGAAATAAACGAAGCTGATGAACCATCTTAAATGGCACACGGAATTCATGAGAGTAATTGCAAACAGAAAAAGTGCTCATGAAAAGAAAACAAAATAGTAACAGGCATCATCACTCTTAATATTTTGAAGTGGAACCCGGTATAATCAGATACAGAAAAAGGGAAAAAGTCATGAATAAGAGGCAATACCATTGTTACAAAAAGATCACATGAGACGAGGGAAAATTCTCTAACTATGGAAAGGCCTTTACTTGGCCATCATTAAATGACTTTTATCAAATATTTGAAGTGCTCAAGATATCAAAAAACAGTTTACTCAGTCGTGCTCTAAAACACGCAACAAATACATTTTAGAATGCTTAACCTAACAAAATCATAGCTTTCTCGGATATTTTTTTTACACTAAAACGTCACTAATCACAGCTTTTGGATTTTTTTGTCAGGTATATGAAGGGTGTGCCATATAAAAAAGGCCCGAGTATAATGAACGACAACAGTCAACCAATGTTACTATACATGGTAAAGAATAGTTGAAATGACAGAAAACAGGAGTAATTTACCTGCCTTTACCACAATTGTTGAAATTGCTGTCCTCCGACATCAAGACACAGCTGCAGACGACGGAACATGTTCGTAACGCACCACAACTCGTCGGCAGTAATTTGGGCTATGGTATCCTTAATGTTCACTTTTAATTCATCAAGGGTGTGCGGATTAGTTGCGTACACTTTCCTTTTCAATGCTTCCCCCCCCCGATAAAAGTCACAGGTGGAGAGATCAGGTGATCTGGGTGGGCAAAATCCCTTCGATACAGTTCTGTCCTCCCCAAACACTTTATGCACAGCATGTGGACTGTTCCGCGCAATATGTGCCGTTGCACCATCCTGCTGAAAGAAAGCATATGTTCGCTCTTCTTCTGTAAGTGCGGAAACAAATGGGTTGACCAGTTGCTGGACATAGCGCTCCGAGTTGATGGTGTCAGTGAAAAAGAATGGGCCGACTATCCTCTTCGCAGACACAGCACACCAAACGCCTATCTTTTGGTAGTACAGAGGAGTCTCCATTGTCCTTCTGGGATTCGTGTCGGTCCAAATCCTGCGGTTTTGCGCATCCACCTACCCGGATAGGTGAAACTATGCTTCATATGTCATGTAATAAAGTGTTGGGTTCATTTCACTGATGACAATGGTCTCCTGAAACTACTTACAATATTGCATCCGTTTTGCATAATCAGGAGTTTTACGTTCTTGGAGCGCCATAACTTTGTACGGCAGAAAATGCAAATCCACCTTAAGTATGCGTCGGCATGACGTGGCAGATATTCTCATTGCAGACGATGATCGGCGAATCGAATTCTGAGGCCTTTGTAACATCATTGTGCACACATCCTTGATATGGTCTTCAGTACGAATTGTCTTGGGTTTGTTTCTTTTCCTGTTGCACAACGTGTCGGTTTCACGAAATTTTTGCGCTAACTTCTGTACCACTGATTTCGCCGGTGTTGCACAATGTGGAAATTTTTCTGTAGAGAACTAATTTAAAACCTTGTATGAGTTATTTCTGAAATACTGTTCCACAATAAAAATCCGCTGTTCCGTACTTAAAACCATTTCCGTTGCCTTTGTTCTCTCTTCACTTACACATATGACCGCGTACCTATACTGCTCTGGCTGTGACTAACCACTCCGGAGAATTCCTTTGCAGCTGTACACGCAACCACCGGTTAGAAGTGGAACAAAGCGGTTTTAACTGGAAACCCGCCAAACAACTTGAACCCGCCTAACAACGTCTGGTTACGCCTCTTTTATATGGCGCACCCGGTATAATAGATAGATAGATAGATAGATGAACACTACCACCTGGAAAATAGGCGTTATGTCTTTATTAAAAAGGTGTTGGACCACCATTTGCCTTTAATACAGATTCCAACCTTCTTGGAATAGATTCATACAACTTTTGAATAGACTTCAGTGGAATGATCTATCATTTGTCTATCAGAACATCAGCCATTTGCGTCAGAGATGTTGGAGGAAGGAATCTGCTTCTCACTCTCCTCTTCAAAACTGCCCACAGTGGTTCGATAATTTCACGTCAGGTGATTGAGCTATCCTGGGCAGATGTTGAAGTTCATCTTGGTGCTCCCTAAACCAAGACTGAACTTTTCGGCTGTGTGTATGAGACCATTATCATCTTGAAAAATGGAAGGACATTTTGGGAAACAACATTTGGACCATAGGATGCACCTCATCATTTAGAATGTCCAAGAACTCGTTGGCATTAAATTGGCCACATACGGTAACCATGGGGATAGCTGTATAATAGATAGATAGATAGATAGATGAACAATACAGATTCCAACCTTCTTGGAATAGATTCATACAACTTTTGAATAGACTTCAGTGGAATGATCTATCATTTGTCTATCAGAACATCAGCCATTTGCGTCAGAGATGTTGGAGGAAGGAATCTGCTTCTCACTCTCCTCTTCAAAACTGCCCACAGTGGTTCGATAATTTCACGTCAGGTGATTGAGCTATCCTGGGCAGATGTTGAAGTTCATCTTGGTGCTCCCTAAACCAAGACTGAACTTTTCGGCTGTGTGTATGAGACCATTATCATCTTGAAAAATGGAAGGACATTTTGGGAAACAACATTTGGACCATAGGATGCACCTCATCATTTAGAATGTCCAAGAACTCGTTGGCATTAAATTGGCCACATACGGTAACCATGGGGATAGCTGATACCAAGGTTTGGCCCCCAAATCATCATATTCCGTTGGTCGGAATGAAATGTCCGGAGCGAACAAGCAGTGGAGACAGGCCTCCACCACAGCGGAATGGAACCACCCACAGGTATTGCGGGTATTACGTCACAGAGTTACTATGAATAGCTAGCATGTGTGTGAAGAACAAGGTTCAGGAGTGGTTTGCTTGGATGTAAACTGGCTTTCAAATGAAACATACAGACGCCGGATTTGAGAGTCATCTTCTTGTATGAATTTAAAATGGGCCATTCTGCAGGAATTGCCGCTTGAAACGTTAACAGAGCGTTTGGGGAAATACAGCCTGACTTCACACTTATGAAGTCAATCGCCCGCCCTCATGTCGCGCAACGAACGATGCTGACACTAAGTGCCTTGGCTGCGAAGCACTGCCTTATCCAGCCTATTCTCCGGACATGTCTCCAACAGACTATCATCTGTTTCGTCGGCTGGATTACTTCCTGTCCGGTAAGCAGTTCACGACAGACAACGAGGTTCAACGTGCTGTTGATGACTTCTTCGAGTCCTAGCCACAAGGCTTTTTTTCGTTCCCTGATCATGGCCTTCTCGGACAGATGGCAACTATGTGTTGATACCAAGGGGAATTATTTTGCCTAGGTCAGTTGTGCTACTTTTCCGTTCTTGCTGTCCACTTGTGCTGGTCCTTTGCTGGACATTCCATTCGCCCCAAAACCAATAACTCCGCCCCATGGAGCCAGACATTCCAAGTTCCACACTTCCTTGGGGCTCTCCATGTAAACCCTACCTGCAGTTGGAAATATTGTAAATGAGGATTCATTCGACCATATCACACGATTCAGTCATCAGCTGTCTAAATTTTATCTTTAAAAATATCTTTTGCATTTCAGCTTTGATTCATGTGATTAAAGATTTAGCGATTTCAGCTCTTCCATAGATGTTGGCTTTGTGATGTTCTCTACTAACAGTCTTTGTGGAAACAGGGTCCAGGTGGATATTGAGTTCTGCTGTCACCTTTGCTGCAGCAGTTCTGTGTTATTTGGGATCAATCTTTGTTAGTGTTCGACCATCCCTCTCATTCAGTCTCGGGTTTCGCCCACTATTCTTCTTCGCTGATGAAGTCTTACCATGCGTTGTGTAAGAAGACATAACCGTGAAAACTGTTGCTCTTGAAACACCAAACAATTTGTCTGTTATGGTTACAGACACCCCTACTAAACGGACTCCCAGAATTTTTCCCCTTTGAAAGTCTGACAGACTTTCAAAAGAGGAAAGTCTAAAGTCATTGCATTTAGCAGCGGTTTGTATCTAGCCTATCGCTCGTACGAACCGCTGCTGAATGCAATTTGTACTAGCATACAATCTACAGAATACACCGATGAGCTATTGCATTATCACCAACTACCTATAAGCTGTAGGACCCACTTTTGCCCGCAAAACAGCTGCCACTCGGCAAGGCATCGATTCGATGAGGTAGCGATACGTATCCTGGGGTATTTGGTACCATAATATCAACATCAGGTCCTCCAGTTCTCGTAAATTTCTGGGTGGTGGTGATTTTGCATGAACCCACTTTTCCTTATGGAAATTAAACTCTGCTGTCACTTTTGTTGCAGTAATTCTGTGTTTTTCGACACAATCCTTTATAACGGACAAGTTTGTCAGCGCCGCATTGAAGTCGGGTAAGTCGCTCTCCCAACTGAGATACGCGGACATATGCTCTCAATGCTATCTGCCCTTATCTCATGTGCGCCCTACGGTGCAGGCAAGTCACATCTCCCACCCCCACCCCCCAAAAAAAACCGCCGGGGGCATGGCCCACGGATCAGCCGGGACCATGTGTCGCTGTAGGCAGTCATCCGCTGAAGAACGTGCATTTGAGAAATCCCAGACAATTTGGTGGTGTGGAACGTAACATCACAC
Source organism: Macrothele yani (assembly GCA_039090855.1). NCBI lineage: Eukaryota > Metazoa > Arthropoda > Arachnida > Araneae > Macrothelidae > Macrothele > Macrothele yani. The sequence goes on from CM077002.1 coordinate 126,577,653, forward strand.
TGATTTATTTTTTTCGAAGCACTGAAGAAGGGATTCTCATTTTTCCTGTCTCGCCGTGTGGAAAGAACATCACATCATTGCGAGAAACGTAAAAGCCGGGTCATCCTGGAAGTTCGGGCGCCAATATAAAGCACAAGTTGGAACTAGTGAATGATCTAATAATGATGTCTCATGAAAATTCAGCAAAAAATACACGTGCGCCCATCTATATTTATTAATTTACTTCATAGAGAATTCAAAATGCAACACCAATGGCAAGAGGTGTTTTAGATATGAATTTACCAAAATTTAAAGAATCAGTTGGAAGCAAAACCTGTGACAGCCTTTTAGATGGTATAACGTACGCGTTTGTCCGTGTCCCCTCACTTCGGAGTAAGTCGCTCTCCCAACTGAGCTACGCGGATAGAATGTCTCACTGCTATCTGCTTTTATCTCATGTACGTTCTGCGGTACAGGCACGTCACGCCTTTTTAGTGTTCGATGATCCTTGTCATTCAATCGCGGTTTTCACCCACTATTCTTTTTCGCCGATGAAGTCTTGCCATGCTTTGTGAACGCAGTCATAACCATCGAGACTGTAGCTCTTCAAACGCCAAACAATCTGGCGGTTATGGTTATAGAAGCTCGTGCCAAACGGGTCTCACCGTTTGTCCTCTTTTTTTTTTTTTTTATTGGAGGTTTTAACTACCACCGTGAGCAACTCAATGGGCTATAAGCAGTCGCCCGTCCCTAATTTAGGGTCACTGGTTCCAGGGAAGGGAGAGAGCCAGCGCCGCAAGACAAACACAACATCCATGCCTCACCGGGATTCGAACCCGGACCCCGTTCGGACGAATGATCAGAGGCCATCACCTAGACCACTGCGCCACCGGGGCGGCCCTCTTTGGAAGTCAGGTCACCCATTTGACCGATCGCTTGTACGAACCACTGCTAAATACAACTTGTGCTACACTGGCATACAACTTAGAGAATATATACATCGAAAAGATAATCACATTTGCTTTTTTAGTGTAGCCTATACTAATGACATATACACCTACAATTACGGTTTTCACATTATTTGGCCCAACCCCTGCATTTACAATATATACTGAAGGGTATTCAGAGACCGAAGTCCAACAGAAACAAGAGCATTTATTAGCTGAAATAAACGCATAGTCCGCACCTTCGGACGCTATGACTGCAGCGACCATTTCAGGCATGGTATCCATGAGATTCAGATAGGTCCGCACCGGAACCTTCTTCCATTCTTCCTGAAAAGCTTCTGCCGAAGTTACCGCGAGGAATGTCTTAAAGTCCGGCATCGTATTCGGCGTTCGAGCTCGTTCCATAGAAGGCTCACTGCATTTAGATCGGGACTTTGGGTCGGTCAATCCAACACTTGTACATCTTGCTCTTTAAACTACACCTGGAAAGACCTTGCAGTGTGGCAAGGCTTCCAATCTTCCTGAAACAGGCAGGACAAAGCGTCGGTTGTGCGGAATCGTTCAGAATATCATCGTAGCTGGCATCCGTTATACTAGAGGGCATCACTATCAAAGGACTGAGTCCTATCCAGCAGAAACAGTCCCTCACCATCACAAGCCAGCCGATAAACTTGACTCTTGGGAGAATAAAATGCGTTAAGAGCAAAGCACTTTCAGTGCTCTGAGAGAATTGAGGAATTCCTTATCTGAAACTCATGGGGAAGTCCTCTAAGCAAAAACTTGAATCTCTCAGGACGAGATCGAAAAGAATATTTTTGGATGCTTCATTAGAAGGCTCCGAAGAGTGAGAAGTGGAGGTAGAAGAGGGAGTCTTCTTTCCACTGGAGTCTGACAGGAGTGCCAACACTCCCCGTTATACGCATATAAAGCACCTAGTACGACTCGCGCATTCGCGTATACCGAATCCCTTAATGCAGATAGTATAGGCTGTACTAACACAATCGTAGCAAGGATTCACTGTGAATGTTGTGACCCGCAGAAAACAAAAAAACTTCGGTACTAGTTTCCATTAAGGCCTTCGCATAATTTACACACTTTTTTTCATGAAACCCATGTTTTCCAGTTATTTGTGGTCTTATGGTGCCATATGAATCGAGGAAGCACGTACTTTTTTCCTGTTAAATTTGCCAAAATCAAATTTTAAAATCGGTACCTATCCTCTGCGATGTTTCGGGAACCACCGTTTCCAATAGCACGTAGCCGCACCGGTGCCACAGTGGTCTAAGCGATGGCCTCTGATCATTCGTCCGAGAGGGGTCCGGGCTCGAATCCCGATGTGGTATGGATGTTGTGTTTGTCTAACGGTGCTGGGTCTCTCTCTTCCCTGGATCCAGTGGCCCAAAATTAGGGACTGGCGACTGCTTATAGCCCATTGAGTTGCTTACGGTGGTCGCTAAACCTCCAATGAGCCGCCCTGGTGGCACAGTGGTCTAAGGCGCTGGCCTCTGATCATTCGTCCGTAAGGGGTCCGGGTTCGAATCCCGGTTAGGCATGGATGTTGTGTTTGTCTTACGGCACTGGCTCTCTCCCTTCCCTGGAACCAGTGACCCTAAATTAGGGACGGGCGACTGCTTATAGCCCATTGAGTTGCTCACGGTAGTCGTTAAACCTCCAATCAAAAAAAAAAAAAACCCTCCAATGAAAAGAACATAGCACGTGAAGTTGTTTTCACGGCACATCTTTCGTCTGCTACGTGAAACTTCCTGTTCCGTGACTGTCTGTTCCGCTTTACGAACAGATCTTGCGAAGATTAAGATATAAACAATGCGTTTTGCTCAATGGAGTCATTTGATTACAAATTATTTTTGAACTGCTTAGCGAGAGTGGCGCCTAAGGACAGTAGAGTCAAAAACGCACAAAATACACGTTCGAAAACACATATGACTTTGATTTATCAACAGCATGTTCAGAAATTTTGTAAAAGGCAAAGAAATCTTCCTTGAGGGGGAAATATTCCTTAATCTTTGATAATCCAAATTATACGTTCATGCAAAATGATTGGTAAACCAGCGGCCCCTCCACTCAACACGTAGAAGGCGACACCTGTGCCGCGAAAACAACTTTACGTGCAAATGACGGTTACCGAACCATTGGAGCGGATAGCAACCGATTTTAAAATTTGATTTTGACAAATTTAAACGGCAAAAGTGTTTGCTCCCGCGACTGATATGGCATCATATCAGTCGCGGGAGCAAACACTTTTGCATAAGTAACTGAAAAACTTATCGCAAGTCTTCTTAAACCATTCTGGTGACTTGCGAGAAGTTGTTCATGAGCCAGCGCTTAGACCACTGCGCCACCAGAATGGTTTAAGAAGACTTGCGAGAAAAGTGCATAAGTAACTGAAAAACTTCGGTCTGATAAAGAAACTCGAGTAAATTATATGAAGCTTTTGACGGAAACTCAAACCAAAACTTCCAGCAATAGTCGATCTTGTGGAAGAAAACAGGTAGTGGATTAGAGTGGTTTATTTTATTTTTATTTTTTTATTTTTGATTGGAGATTTAACGATCACCGTGAGCAACTCAATGGGCTATAAGCAGTCTCCCGTCCCTAATTTAGGGCCACTGGTTCTAGGGAAGGGAGAGAAACAGGACCGTAAGGCAAACACAACATCCATGCTTCACTGGGATTCGAACTAGGACCCATCGCGGGCGAATGTTCATGAGCCAGCGCTTAGACCACTGCGCCACCAGAATGGTTTAAGAAGACTTGCGAGAATCGTGCAAGTGAGCAGATGGACCACAACCTGGCATTTTCACAGAATAATTCAACATTAACGTGACGAAGGTCATCTCCAAATGCACCATCTATCTGCCCGTATGCTACAACAGCCAACAAAAATGTCCAGTGCAGATGCTGAAAGCGGACAACAGGAAAGCCCGCCTTATGAGAGCATCGGCAATGAACTATTGTGCCCTGGGAAAAGTTCGCCTGAACGGACTAATGAAAGTTATTTCTACATCATGCAGACGGTAAGATCAGAATTTGGTGCAAACACAATGACGCTGTGAAGTCATTCCCTCAGGTGACAAACAGCAGAGGCCAGATTTCTGCTGTGAGGAGTGTTTTCCTGGAACGCTTTAGGCTCCATGATGCCCATTGAAGGACACCTGAACACCAGGAATTATGTTAACATTGTTGCTTACCAAATCCATCCCTTCATGGCTAGCGTTTATCCAAAAGCAGATGGATACGTCTTGCAGCATAATACACACTTTCACAAAGCTCGTATCGTCACCAAATAGTTTCGGAAACATGCAAATCAGTTTTCCTTGGCTCAGTGGCCTGCACAATCTCCGGATTAAAACACAATAGAGAATATCTGGGATGAGGTGGAATATGCTGTTCACTGCGAGACTGTGATGCCGCCTAATTGGGAGTAACGCGCGATTCAATCACGTTCACACACTGCAACACTCTTGCAGGACACCTCCAACATCTGGTACGTTCCATACTTTTAGGAATACTGGCTATTCTGCAGGCTAAGGGCGGGCAGCGCAACGTTCTACTGGGTAGATGTACCTAATAAATTGTCATGTCAGTGTATATCCATTATTGTAATATTAAAAACGGGAAATAAACACCGAAAATGGAATTCCAAATATATGCTCTTAAGAAAATTAAAAAAATTATTTGAATTCAATCAAACTGGACTGAGGCTTTTCTTCAAAATCTTTAAGCCAGCCTAGGTGGTGCAGTACTGTATGTGCTGGTCGCTAACCGTTGCTCCAAATGATTCAGGGTTCAAAATCCGAGTGTAGCTTGGATGATGAATTTGTCCTATGCTCCAAGTAGAACTCTCCTCCCTGGAACCAGCGTCCCCAATTTACGAGGGCTGTACCGAAAGTAATGCAAAGGTAGGCATAACCTATTTACTAACTGACAGAGGTCGTTCAAATTGCACATGTTGGTAGAGTAACTCTTTCTCTATTCAAAGGTATTACTCAACATAGTCTCCATCACAAGCGATGCATTTGCGCCATCGTTGAACCCAACTCTCGAATCCCCTTTGGAAACATTTAGGTATGGACTGTTGTATTCACTTCTTCACAGCCACTTTCACCTCGTCTGTGTCATCAAATCATTGTCCCCGGAGACTGTCCTTCATTGAGCCGAACAGGTGAAAGTCGGAGAGCGCCAGATCTGGGCTGTACTGTAGACGCATGAACACCGACCAGCCTAATTTACTGATCGCCTGATTTGTTGCCAAAGATGTGTGTGGTTGCGCATTGTTATGGTGCATATGGATCCTTTTCATATTCTTGTTCGGTCTCTTCCTCCTTATGGCTTCTCTAAGCTTCTTGAGTGTCTCAATGCACCCCTCGCTGGTCACAACACGGCCACGTTGCAAGAAAATCAAGGAGAATGACACTCCTGTCATCCCAGAAAAACAGTCACCATGATTTTCTGTGCTGAGCGCTGGCTCTTGAACTTCTTAGGCTCTGGTGAAGAGGTATGACGTCATTCCATGGATTGATTCTTTCTTTTCGGGTCGTAAAGATACGCCCACGTTTCATCTCCTATCAACAGATCGAAAAAACGTGTCTTTAATGGCTATAAACGCTTCCAGCAGATCAGAGCAGACTTCCTCCCTTCTCTCTTTCAAACTGGGTGTCAACTGCCGAGGTAACCACTTTGCACACACTTTCCGATACGCTAAGTCTTCCACCATCTTCTGTATGACTTTGTGACCACAGTCCAGTTGCGCAACAAGTTCTCGGATTGTGACTCGTCTCTTCGTGCGAATCAATTCATCCACTCGCTGACGATTTTTAAACTTCATTCATCTATGCACATTGCTTTTCTCAATGGTGTCATCTCCGTAAACATGCTGTAGCCTTTTGTGAATATCAGACAGCCTGCAGCCTTCCTTCGTCAAGAACTCAATGACGGCACGTTGCTTCTGCTTGGAATCCATTATTTACCTGCAATGAAGAAGACGGGCTACTATAGAAGAGGAGTTGCTCTACCAACGTGTGCAATTTGAACGACCTCTATCAGTTAATAAAAACGTTATGCCCACTTTTGCATTACTTTCGGTACAACCCCGGTAGATACCATCGATTGCTAATGTCCTATTGAGCTGCTCACGGTGGTCATTAAACCGCTAAACAAAAAAAACAAAAAACGACAGAGAACATATCTAAAAGTGGAAAACATTTAAACGAGAACGTCCAAATCGATAAAATATGTTAACACAGAGAACTCTGCTTAGTTTCATGATATTCCTTAATAAAAACGAAATTTCCCGAGGGATATATAATGAATCTTGACCTCTTATCTGCTAATTGAGGAATAATTAACAAACAATGAGGGCGCTGGAAAGCAGCGAGTTACTGCTGAAGTCTTTCTGCATTAGCAGTTTTTTAATCGTTTGTTTTGCTTTCTGTTCAGTTGTTTTCCTCAAATTGTTCAGTTTTTTCATAAGAAAAGCCTCAGCACTCAAGCATAAGGACTTGCCAATATCAAACATATTTTCATCGATTTTTAAGTTTTGTTAGAAAAAAATTAAAGATCAATAAAAATGAGAAAATAAAATGGAACTTAAAATTTTGCATGATTCATAAAAGCAAAGTATTTTTTTCTCGCGGTTTTAAATGACAGCAGTCCAGAATTTAGAAATATTCTAGTATTTTAATGAAGTTGGTATCAGAAATTTCTTTTTGCCGAGGATCTTTTTATCTGCTATAAGTCAGCAATGAAGACAGTTCCAGGCTCCAACTGTTCAAAATGAAATTCGGCTATATACGTTAGAAGGGGCAAAAGAGAGGGAGAATGAAAGCGAGAAAAGCAGGAATAGAGAGGAGCAGGATAAGAATCCATGGATAATTTAATATCGTCCCGGTAGGCTGCCAAACAAAATCGACAGATTCGAACAGAGAAGAATTCTCGCACAGAATATAAAATCAGAGGTCCAAAGAATTTGCCTATACAGCGTTGACTTAAAACTTCGGAAATGAAAAAAGAGAGACAGTGAAAGGAAGAAGAAAAATGAAATAGAAATAACCTGGTCATGACCTGAATGAGCTTTGATGCAAGCAACCCAACTACGCATCAGTGCTGAAAAGACTGTGTTATGTGATGAATTAATTTATTGCAGAAGCGACTACAGTGGCATAAAACTTTTAACAGCGTGCAAGTAAAATCCGAATTACTGTACGAAGTTTTCAATTAGCGTTCACTGCACATTTTAAAATCTTGCTGTGTAGATTCACGGTACTACAGCACTTCATATCCAGTACTGGAAATTTAACCTTCAAGTTAAATAAAAATATAAAGCAGGCTACTAGAAGAGAACCAATTGTTCTGTTACTAAAATTCACTGGACACAATGTTTTTTTCCTGTACTCTTACCATAAATGCTTACCAGGGCAATAAATCGTGAAAACTTTGCTTTGTAAATCTGTAAATTACTGCTCATTTTATTTTAGTTTCTTGTTGTAAATTGCAGTTGCTTTAAAATTAGCTCTGATTCTTCGAAGATTATTCACGAAAATTTATGAAAACCCTTAGCAGATATGCGAAATCTCTGGGAACATTTCTAAGAAAATATTGCGGATGAAGAATTCCATGCCACTAGATTACCTCGAGAACATTGTGGAAATAAAAATAACTGGAGTTGGTTTGTTTTTGAATTTAACAACCACAGTTAGTAGCTCCATGGAATACAGAAAGTTGTTTGTCCCTAATTTGTGGGCACTGGTTCCTGGAAATGGGACAGGGCGCATTATCACTTTATTACCCGGGATTTGGGCCCAGGCCAATCCGGACGAATGGCCAGAAGTCAGAGCTTCATACCACTTCGGCCACCGAAGCAGCCCATTTTGACTTGCTTAAGTTATCTGTAATTAAAGTACGCGTAGTTAGTACTGTTGTGTAATATAAACAAGAAATATGACACCGAATTTTCGGTTCTAATTAGCACGTCTTTTGGATCCGCTCTGAGGCGAATTAAATTTATCAGAGCTGTTGAAAGTCAATGGAGCCGGTTAGGAAAACGATCAACCGGTTTCTACAATCTATAAAACATCCATAAATAGAAACACCTACTTAGTTCCATCAGCGGCTAAAAAGCATGTTACAAAAACTAACAAATGGCGCACAAAGAGTTTCTCAAAGCACAAGGAAGGTATCAGAGACAAAGAGATTTCCAAATCGAACAGTTAAAAGAAGAAATATAGAAAAGGAAACATAATATAAGTCTACTTCTGCTAGCGGAAGAACTTTACATAATGGAAAAGTTGAAAATAAGGGGGAAATATTCTTCATGAGAAAAGCTATGCTAGGAAAAAAGAACTTTTCAAATATGTCTTACGGAAGCAGAGATCGCAAAAAAAGAAGTTTCGATCTTTACGCGCCTAACGGGAAATCCTTGTATTATTTAAAAAGAATAATGCTCCACATCTGTGTTGTGAATGGGCTTTAGAAGCTGCGATACAGCTGCAAACTGAAGTGCACCAACATCACCTACCGACAGAAATGTCAACAACGAAATTCCTCTTTTACTAGCCTAAGGTGTTCTACAAGGTAAATGGCATTCGCTGTTGAAAGAATTTTTTTAATTGGATATGTAGAAGCAGGGATATTGAGAAAAACGTATTAAGCTTTTGCGCCCCCTAGCAGCGAAATTGTGCATTATTTCGGGAAGAAGATATGCACCCAGAGTTGGCATAGTTGGTAGTATCTGAATGAGGAAGAAGTTTTTCAATCGGGTTTTTAGTTTCGGAGATATTGCTGTAAACGGAAACGTGAACTTACACCATCTGGTGGCAGACTTGTGCTTTAAGAAAAATTTGAAGTTATATGAGAAATATTTTTCAGCAAAAACGCTCTCCAACAAAGAAAGAATTTTTCAAATCCGACTCTTTTTTTTTTTTTTTTTTAATGGAGGTTTAACGACCACCGTGAGCAACTCAATGGGCTATAAGCAGTCGCCCGTCCCTAATTTAGGGTCACTGGTTCCAGGGAAGGGAAAGAGCCAGTGCCGTAAGACAAACACAACACCCATGCCTGACCGGGATTCGAACCCGGACCCCTTACCGACGAATGATCAGAGGCCAGCGCCTTAGACCACTGCGCCACCGGGGCGGCCAAATCGGACTCTTAGAAGCAGAGCTATAGAAAAAAGCAAGCTATATAACTGCGCCCCTTGCGGAAAAAACATGCATTTTTTTTATGAAGAAAGTATTCTCGAAAGGCTTTTACGATGTGAGCTGTATCGGGCCACGAAATAATATTTTCAATCGAGTTTTCAGGAGCTCAGATTTTGCTGCAAATGCATTAGAAGCAGAAATAAACACTTACACCCCCTGGTGGCCAAACCATTTTTTTACCAAATATTAGAAATTATATACAAAATATTTCCCATCAAGAGCTGTATCCGATACAGAAATAATTTTTGAAATCGGAGTTTTAGAAGCAGAGATATCGGGGAAAACGCAATTTACCTTTACGCTCATTAACGGGAAGTCTATGAATTACTTGAAAATTTTGAAATTTAATGAAAAGCATTTCACATGGTAGAGCTACCCAACAAAGTAGGAATTTCTCAAACCAGACTCTTAGAAGTAGAGAAATCGGCAGAAATAAGATGTATATCTACGCCCCCGGAAAAGAAACCGTGCATTACTTTAAGAAGGAAATATTCCAAAAAGGTTTATCGACGAGAATGGAAATTTTATTGAAAAATTTCCATTCCCGTCGATTGTCGTAAATCTCGATTGAAAAAGAAATTTTTCAATCGAGATTTTAGAAGGTCAGATTTTACTGAAAAGGCATCAGAAGCAGGAATTAACACTTACGCCCCCTGGTAGCCAAACCATTTTTACCGAAAATTAGAGATCAAACGATTTCCCATCAGGAGCTATATCCGCTGCAGAAAGAATTTTTGAAATCCGAGTTTTAGAAGCAGAGATATAGGGGGAAACGCAATTTAACTTTACACCCCCTAGCGGAAAATCTGTGCGTAACTTTAAATAGTGACTATACCTAAAATGGTCTTCGACATAAATGGAATCGAAATTCGGTGAAATAATGTTTTCAATCGGATATTTAGAAGCAAATAAATGGAAGTAAATGTATTTTAATTCGACATCATGTGTATATACGCCCTCTAGCGGCAAAATTGTGCATCATACAAAAAATGAAACTCGCACATTTCAAGCTTACCAATGCAAAAAGAATTTTTGAAATCGGACTAATGTTGCACAGATATGGTGTTCACATACAGACGGACGGACAAACCGATAACATAAGCACGATCTTTTTTACAGAAGAGGTGCTAAAAATGGGTTGTTTATATTTACGCACTGACCTTCGGTGAAACGTTTAAATTAGTGCTTTATCCCAATGGACGATCATACTTCGGAAATTATTGTATGCGAGTAAAATGAAGGCTCACTTTGAATGAGTTAATCCCAGAAAAGAATGAAGAAGCATTTAAACTAAACTTTCACTTGATTTTAGAACACGCACAACACAGAAAGAACAAGATGATATTTCTAAATTATACCGCTTAAAAATAAACGCGCACTATCAGAGAAGCACAAACACATGCTTAAGATTTGCATCCTGATTGCATTACATGTACCGTGAAACACCCAGTTAGTGTTATGATCTGGGGTTGTATGACATCAAAAGGTGTGGGCAGAATTTGCGTGATTAATGGGAATATAAATGACCAAAAATACATTAACAAAATACGTGAGCCCAAACTGAAGCCTTCCGCACGTGATCTCTTCCAAGATAATGAAGCATATATATTTCAACAGGATTCAGCTCCATGTCATGTTGCTGCTGTGTGCAAAAAGTGGTTTCAAGATAATCATATTCAACTGCTGGAATGGCCTGGGAATAGTCCAGACCTTAACCCCATCGAAAATCTATGCAGCCGACTAAAGAAACGTGTTAGTCAGAAGCAACCCAGCAATAAAACCCAATTAATAGAAGCAATAATTCAATCTTGGTTTCGCATTACAACAGCTGCAGAACTAAAAACCTGGGTTCACTACATGGGAAGGCGTTGTAAGGCCGTAATTAAGGCTAAAGGTTTTCCAACTAAGTATTAACTGACGTGGTGAGAATTTTTGTATATCTCATTTCTTCTATGTGTTGCTCTTTTCCTCTTTATAACTACTGTTCTAATACAAAATCCTTCATAACAGTTATTGCATTACATTCTTGATGAAATTATATTTTCATTGATATATAATTTTATGGTATTACCCCCCCCCCCCAAAAAAAAAAAAGTGGTGTTATGAGCCATCAAACATCAGAAATATACTATTTCCAAAAGGTTTCCACAATTTTGGCCACTACTGCAAACTTGTAACGTACTGGGGTGTGCAAAGGCATTGCATCACCTGCAAAAACCATGAAATTTTAGGTTTAACTCTTTTTTAACTGACTAATTTTCATAGTTATGTCATCTTTTATGTGTCATTAGATGCGAAATTTAATAGATATTTCAAAAATGTCTTAGTTTTTCCTGTAGCTACTTCTGTTCTTATGATACATTACAAAAGTCATGACTAAGTAGAAATTATTCTGAAAAAGATCATTTATCCAATTCTTACAATAGGTTTACAGCAACAAATCGTTTTTGTAATTCATAAGGAATGAAATAACATGTAAATATAAAAATATAATGAAGAAAAATTATAAAATGCACTTAATGTTTTATTGCCCAGCATAATGTTTTTTTTTTTTTACGGCATACTGTGAACAAGGCTTTGTAAAAGATTGGGTTGAACAATACGATTCCAAATTTGAATTACATCTTCAATGCTTTGAATTTTGGTTGCTGGATTCTTTTTTGATAATTCATACGACACTTTGAACCACAAATTATTGATTGGGTTTAAGTCCGGTGACTGTGGTAGCCAATCAAGATGTTGAATATTTCCCTGCCGAAACCACTTTTTGATTACTTTATCATGATGACAGGGGGCATTGTCATCTTGAAAAAATAAAAGTGCCGTCATAAAGTATTCTAGATGATGTATAACGAAGAAAATTTCTCCGTCATTTTTGTTAACACCGGGGATCGAACTCGAGTCCTCTTATTCCGGAACAAGTCGCTCTACCAGCTGAGCTACGCAGACGTTCGTTCTCGCTGCTATCTTCTGCCTTTATGTCGTGTGCGTCCTGCGGGGCATGCACGTCACATCTCCACCCCCACCCCCACCCCCGAACGAGGGCCGGGGTCATGGCCCAAGGGTCAGCCGGAACCACGTGTCGCTATAGCCAGTCATCCCATGAATAACGTACATTTGAGAAATCCCAGTCAATCTGGTGTGTGGAATGCAACATCACACACATTTATTTTTCGAAGCGCTGAAAAAGGGATTCTCCTATTCTTCCTGTCTCGCGGTGTGGAAAGAACATCACACCATTGCGAGATCTTTAACGGCCGGGTCATCCGGGAAGTTCGGGCGCCATTAGAACGAAGTAAATTTTACCGTCATTTTTGTCCACGCCGGGATCGAACCCGAGTCCTCTTATTCCGGAACGAGTCGCTCTACCAAATGAGCTACGCAGACGTTCGTTCTCGCTTCTATCAGCTTTTATGTCGTGTGCGTCCTGCGGGGCAGGCACGTCACAGATAGTAGCATCTTGTTTTGTAATATCCGAATGTCTTTCTGGACATTTACTGTACCATCGACATTATGGAGGTTCCCAGCGCCATGTGCACACATGCAGCTCCAAACCATGACATTCACCGGATGCTTAACAATAGTCACTAAGCAACTTGGATGGAATTCTTCATTCTTGAATCTCCTTACATAGGCACTACTCTAATTCCCATTAAGGTAAAATTCTGATTCATCACTGAAAAGAACATTTTCCAATTACTTGGTTGCTTATGAGACATGTTGTTTTGGTCACTGAAGTCTACGCTATCTTTGACTTGCATTTAACAGGGGTTTACGCCTGCATTTGCAGCCACGTAAGTCATAGTGAAGCATCCTCCTCCTAAATGTACCAACAATAACATCACTCACTTCCGACCATCTTTGAAGCAATTCAGGATAATTGAGTCTCCTGTCTGCCAATCTTAGCTTTCCGAGTACTCTGTCCGGCCTGGTTGTAGTGGATCTGGGCCTTCCACTACAACGCTTTTCAGCAATTTGTCATGAAGAATACCTCTTCGTGCAGAACAACTATTTTTACTCTGCCAGGTGTGGACAATTCCGCAGTTTTAACCATTATTGAGAATGTACACAGATTAAACCCTAATAACTACAACAAGCGACCACTACAATGCTCTCGTAGCTCTTTTTTTTTTTTTTTTTTTTTTTTTTTGATTGGAGGTTTAACGACCACCGTGAGCAACTCAATGGGCTATAAGCAGTCGCCCGTCCCTAATTTAGGGTCACTGGTTCCAGGGAAGGGAGAGAGCCAGTGCCGTAAGACAAACACAACATCCATGCCTCACCGGGATTCGAACCCGGACCCCGTTCGGACGAATGATCAGAGGCCATCGCTTAGACCACTGCGCCACCGGGGCGGCTCTCGTAGCTCTGCATCAACCCTTATAAGTCCACGAGATAGACATCAACATTTTGAGTTTGAGTACCAAATAGGAGGGAAAATTCCAACAATATTTTTTAGTTAGTTGTATGTGTGCAGTGTTAGAAAACGTGTGATGGACTTTTTAAATGTGTAGCTAAATTATTTGTTATGTCCCATTTGTAAAAACTGGCTGTCGTTTTAAAACGTAATTTATATTAGTCAGAAAAGCAATTCTAACGCAAAATGTAAGGCAAAAATATGGAGACATAAAAGTTAATCAGCATTAAATTCTTCTTTTAATAGTGCATATTGGAATTATACAATGAAATGTATTACAAAATATGTTTGCAGAAACACAGATAATGAGGCCACGAATGGGCATAGTTGACAGTATGAACACTTTCTTAACTGATGACAACATTATATGTTACTCATCTTAATCACAATCACTCTCATAAAAGTTTTCTATATCTTCATCATCTTCTTTTACCATATTTGAGCATGTTAGAAGCTTACAGGCAGCAGTGCACTTCAGTCCATTAAGCATACACGAACAGTCAGATGGACAGCAAGTTCTTGCACACCTGCAGGGTATCAGAGTAAGTACAACGGTCATCCACTTAATAGTTGAATTTCCTTCCCCATTTATTTCCCAACGATGTCCGTCTATTGGTTTCGGAATGTGTGGGCAATTATCTAGACTACATCTCCAGATAGCTGCTAGTTAATTTCCTTGTAATGTATGTTGCTTTAAAGTGTCCTATAACGAAGTAAATTTCTCCGTCATTTTTGTCCACGCCGGGGCTCCTCACTCCGGAATAAGTCACTCTACCAATTGAGCTACGCGGACGTTCGTTTTGACTGCTATCTGCCTTTAAGTCGTGTGCGTCACATCTCCCTCCCCGAAAGAGGGCCGAAGGCATGGACCACGGGTCTGCCGTGACCATGAGTCGTTGCAGGCAGCCATCCGCTGTAGAATGTGTGTCTGAGAACTCCCAGTCAATCTGGTGTGTGGAATGCAACGTCACACACATTTATTTTATTTAAAGCGCTGGAGAAGGGATTCTCTTATGTTTCCTATCGCGCGGTGTGGAAAGAACATCACACCATTGCGAGATTTTGAACTGCCGGGTAATCCGAAAAGTTTGGGCGCCATTATAACGAAATAAATTTCTCTCTCATGTTTGTCCACGCCGGAGCTCGAATCCGGGTCCCCTTACTCAGGAATAAGTCACTCTACCAATTGAGCTACGCGGACGTTCGTTCTGACTTCTATCTGCCTTTATGTCGTGTGCGTCCTGCTGGCAGGCACGTCACGGTCTTCACAAGGTGGTGATTGACCGGATTCAATGTAACCCTTCTTTTCAATGAACATATACTGGCGCAGATCATTGACAGTAGTAATTTCGGTGTTTTTGCGAAAGGGCTGACATGTAAATCTCTGAATGCTGTTGTATAGTTCCTCTGTTTGTTCCTAAGAAGTACCGAGAGAAGCAAATGTTTTTTGGTAATCTATATTATTCTATAAAAGCTTAAGTGCTTTAATCTTTCCCTGACCTGCAAAGGAACTCATTGAAACACATCCAGTCGAACTATGTAACATTAGCAATGCTGAGCAAACTTCTTTTCCCAATGTTGAAGTCAATTTTGTGACCTCAGTAAGCCTGACACGAGATTTAGTACCACGCTTGATTAGAAATTTTCTTCTGATGAATTGGCTCAGGTGCAAAGAAATTATAAGAACGTCGGTGTCATCTGCTAGTAGGACTATAGTGTTGAAAGCTTCAGCAGTATGTTTTGCATGTAAAAAGAGTTTGGTGTCAGCTTCTTCGTGGTTTGATGTCAGTGCAACAATCCCAACGATTTGATTGTAGGTAAGTTTGTAACATTTTTCATCACTTGTCACATATAGTGATTTATGACCTAATATCTTTATTTTCTATTCACATTTCCACGAATTGGCCAAGAATTGGCAAATCTTGGTTTTTATTCGCTACAAGAGATCAAACGTCTCCAGTTTTTTATTTTGCGATCCTGCTTTATTTCATAAAACGGACTGCTTCTTGCTACCCTCGGTTAATGCTTGCTACCCTTTCTTCACCAGCATGCAAGGCTGCTTCCATAATAAAATAAGATAATTCGCTAAATGTACAGTTATCTCCATGAAGTTTCTATATAAGAGCTATACCATCAGTCACAGTTGCATATGGCTCTGAAACGCCATCTGACGGATCTACTAAACCTTTTAAGTGCTGTTCCACGGCGGCTTTATTTGTTTTCTTCATAGAGTCATCAGTATTTGCAACTGACCATGGCAGTGGCCCAAGAGGGTAGAAAAAAACATATTTCATGTCCAGGTTTCTCTTAGTTGCAATGAGTATCATAGTACTGAACAATCTTCTATCAGCAGTTAAAATAACTTCATTGCTGGAGTTATGTGCACTCTTCTTCTTTTTCTCACCAAACATTTTTAAACGAAGTTTCTGCTTTTTCTGTCATAAAAGCCCTCACCTACTTGCAGGTAATGCGTTAGAAATGCCTGGTATGCTGTCTCACCTTTTTCATGTGCATATAGGAGAACATCAGTAACTGCTTGAGGAGCAGCTACTCCAGTCGATAAACTAATAAGATCAGAACTGTCAGCAAATAGATTGGTCCAATCATTCTCAAGCAAATTCACAATTGCTGCAACATCTCTTTCATCTTTTCTGATCCCTAATGTAAGTATAAATACACCACACTGTGAATACTCAAGAGACGCTTATAGCGTATTAAATCCGTTTATTTTTGCGGCGTAGTAAGTATAAAGATTCGCCAAGCTTTCACACTCCAGTGGGAGGCTTTCTCAAGGCAATGGTAGACATAACAATGCAGGGAATTGGAACACGTAAGGAACAAAGACGATTTTTGAAATAACGCGGGTGACGTCACGAGCGTATTATACGAATTTTCATCACGCAGTTATACGGTGTGTCGCGATGTGTTTCCATCTTTTAATAATGCATGTCAAGCTCTTGGTAGTTCAGTAGAAACTATATCATTGCACGCTAGTTTGCTCTTTGTTCCTTACGTGTTTCGATTCCCTGCATTTTTATGTCTACCATTGCCTTGAGAAAGCCTCCCAGTGGAGTGCGAAAGCTCGGCGAATTTTTACACTTACTACACCGCAAAAATAAACGGATTTAATACGCTATTTGCGTCTCTTGAGTATTTTCTGATCCGATTATTTTCAAAATCTGGATGCCTAAAGCTTCTTGGGTCTCACTGATATCTCTCCTAACTGTCTTACTGCCACTGCTCGGTGTTCAGCTTTAAGATAATATTTTGATGTATTTCATGGTCGAAGGCTGAAACCGCGGCATTAATTGCTTCTTTAATTGTTTGATAAACTGCAATGCGACCAAAAGGATTCCCGCTTTTCTGCTGTACTTAGAAGTATACTGTTTGGAAATGCTGGCACAATTCAGGGAAAGTGTCTCTAAGTTGTGTAATTTATGCGTAATAAAATAATAAGTACTTTGCATAGTTAACTTTCTCTATAGCAAAACACCGTGGAATAATTTGTCGAATACAAGCCACGTGCAGATTCCAGTACCACTTTCTGTCTGCTAGCACTAACCCTTACAATGTTTCACCCATGTCGATGCACACCATTCAATATTTTGCCAAAGGTCCACTACTTACGGCGTAAATCATCTAAATATGGTAGAAATAAGTTTAAAACATCTGAATATGAATTATCATTTATTGCTGCATCCAAAGCCTCATGACAGGTATTTTTTTTTTTTTTGATTGGAGGTTTAACGACCACCGTGAGCAACTCAATGGGCTATAAGCAGTCGCCCGTCCCTAATTTAGGGTCACTGGTTCCAGGGAAGGGAGAGAGCCAATGCCGTAAGACAAACACAACATCCATGCCCGACCGGGATTCGAACCCGGACCCCTTACGGACGAATGATCAGAGGCCAGCGCCTTAGACCACTGCGCCACCGGGGCGGCCAACAGGTATTCGCATCTATGCCTTGCAGAAAAATTGTGGCTGTGTCAATTTTGAAGTACTCCTAGAATTACCCAGTTCGACTGTATGTGATTCAATAAGTGCCTTTGCGAGTCGGGGACAGATTAAAGCACTTAAGCTTTTACAGAATAGTATAGAATACCAAGAAATATTTGCTTCTCTCGGAACGTCTTGGGAACTGACAGAGGAACTATACAATAACATTCAGAGATTTAAATGCCAGCGCTATTGTAAAAACACTGAAATTACCACTGTCAATGATCTGCGTCATTATATTAGGTGTACAACTTAATTCTCGGCACCTAACCGCAAGCGATCACAGAACGTCGGCAAATGCAAATAGCTGTGTGCGATAATGGCTGATTGCAGCGCCATCCAACAGCTTTCTAAGCAACCGTAACCGCTCACAGCTGTAGTGACAGAAGGGACGAAAGTTGGCGGTGAAAGCAATGTCGTTCGAGAAGCAACATTTGAGGCAATGCCTCCTGTTCGCGTTTCAGCTGACAAAAAGTCCCGCGGAATCTCAGAGAATGCTCAGTGCTGCTTTGGGTGAGGCTGCTGTGTCCTACAGTACGTGTAAGATGTGGTTCCAGCGGTTTAAGCAGCGATCTCCGTGATGCAGGATGTCCGGGACAGCCACAGAAAGTTGACGATGAAGAACTGGAACAACTGTTGGACGCAGATCCCTGTCGCACACAGTCAGAACTCACCCAGGAACTCGGAGTAACACGACAAGCCATTGCAAAGCACGTGCACAAGCTTGAACGAATTCATAAGGAGGACAATTGGGTGCCCCACCAACTCACATCTGCGTACAAGTCTAGGCTCTACGATGTTGCTGTGTGCTTGCTCTCCAGATTCAAGAAGAAAGATTTCCTCCACAAGATTTTGACCTGTGATGAGAAGTGGATCCCGTACGATAATCCTAAGCGGCACAAATCGTGTGTTTATCCAGGTCAGCCTACCACCAGTACCCCCAAACTGAATATCCATGCCTGGAAGTTGTTGCTGTGCATATGGTGAGATCAGCGCGGTGTCGTACACTATGAGTTACTCAAACCTGGTGAAACGGTCAATGCTGAGCGTTATCGTCAGCAACTCATTCGTGTGAGTGACGCAATGGAGGGGAAAAGGCCATAGACCGGCAAGGGCAGAAGGTCGGTCCTTTTGCTTCAAAATAACGCGCGTCCTCACACCGCAAAAACGATTTTAAACACGATCACCGACCTGGGATGGGAGATTTTGTCCCACCCGGCGTATTTTCCAGACTTCGCCCCGTCGGATTATCACCTCTTTCGCTCTCTGTAACATCACCTGAGTGATACGCACTTCACTTCTGTCGAGGAGGTCCACTCAAGTATTGATGACTTTATCAATTCGTAACAGCCATCTTTTTTCCGCCGTGGCATTCGGCAGCTCCCTGACCGATGGCTCAAATGTATCCAGCACGACGGGGATTATTTCCCTGATTAGGTACGTATTCGATTTGCTGTGATTTGCTGTCAACGTATCGTGCCTGTGGCCGAGAATTACGTTGCAGACCTAATATTTTCATTGAAAAGAAGGGTTGCCTTGAATCCGGTCAATTACCACCATGTGAGGACACTTTAGAGCCACATACATTACCAGAAAATTACCATGAAGCTATCCGGAGATGCAGTCTAGATAATTGTCCACACATTCCGAAACTAATAGACGGACATGGGGAAAGTAAATGTGGAAGGAAATTTAACTATTAAGTGGATGACTGTCCTACCAGCTCCAGATGGTATACTCGCTCTGATATCCTGCAGGCGTGCCAGAACTTGCCGTACATCTGACTGCTCGTGCATGCTTAATGAACTGAAGTGCACTGCTGCCTGTAAGCTTCTAACATGCTCAAATATGGAAAAAAAGATGATGAAGATATAGAAAACTTTCATGAGAATGATAGTGATGATGAGTAATATGTAATGTTGTCATCAGTTAAGGGAGTGTTCATAATGTCAGGCTATATCCATTTGTAGCCTAATTTGTTGTGTTTCTGCAAGCATATTTTGTTATACATTTCATTGTGTAATTCTAATACGCACTATTAAAAGTAGAATTGCATGCTGATTATCTTTTATGTCTACAAATGTTTGCCTCCGGTCCTTGGATTTTGTGCCACAATTGCTTTTGTGACTAATATACACTGGCGGAAAATGAAAAAAGAACAGCAAGAAGGTGACGTCTGATACCAACGAAATTTATACAGCACAATAACGGAATACAGAGGATAACGTGATCAAAACATTATGGCAAAATACAGCTGTATTTGCTGGTAAACTGAAAAATAACATTTCCATGTAACATGGTTAGTACGAGGTTGAACCGCCATGAACTGCGTTACACTGTGCAATTCTGGCATGGAGTCTGTCATACTGATGTTGGATGTAAGTTTGGGGTATTGAGTTCCAAGCATCCTCAACCTGGAAGCGTAAATCGGGGATGGTCGTGGCTGGGCGTGGAGACCGGATAAGTCGTTGTCCCATAAAATCCCACACGTGCTCAATGGGGGACAAATTATGGTGAACGTGCAGGCCATGGAAGTTGTCTCACACCCTGAAGTTCATGTTGCGTTGCACGTGCCGTGTGTGGACGTGCGTTATCTTGCTGGAAAACACCACGATGGACCAACCTTACAAATGGCACAACGGGTTGAATGATGTTGTTGATGTAGGAGGTGCTGTTTAACGTACCCGGTACAAACACTAGTTGTTTACGGGAGTGATAGCTGATCGCTCCCCACACCAGGAGACCAGGTGTAGGCCCTGTGGGTCGCTGGTGGATGCAAGAAGGGTGGAGACGTTCCCCTGTGCGTCTGCAAACACGCATACGGCCATCCGAGGCTCCCAAGCAGATTCTGCTTTCATCACTGAACACGACAGATCGCCATTGCGTTCTCCAGTGCAGACGTTGGTGACACCACTGCAGCCGTTCCTGACGGTGGGCTAGAGTCAGAGGCACACGTGCACGTAGTCCTGCATCCAGTAGATGGTTGCGGAGTTTTCGCACAGTCACATCAGATGCAACGGCAGCTCGAATTTGCGTCGCAGTGGATGTTCTGCTTGACAACTCTTTTTATGTGTCGATCGGTCCGCTCATCAGTCCGTCTGTGACTCCCGGTTCCACGTCTTCTCGTGTGGGAATGTTCCTCGACCATCTACGCCACCATCGTACCACCACCAATGCTTCCCGTTTAATTCGCTCCGCAATACGACGATACGACCACCCGGCCTCGCGGAGTCCGACTAAACGACCTCGCTCAAAGTCCGATAACTGCTGAAATCGTACACGTCTTCCATGTCCAGGCATTGCAGCTTCTTCAGGGTTTTCGCACGTGTCCGTACGCCGACGACTGATTACATTCACTTCGCCGTAGTCCTTAAATACCACCGACGATATTTTGCATATTATGCCGTGCAATGGCGTAAGCGCTCACCGGTTGGTCCCGAAATTAACATCACACCTACGTAAGCTAATGTGAACGAATTCCTTCTTGGTGTTCTTTTTTCACTTTCCGGCAGTGTAATTACGTTTTAAAACGACAGTCAATTTTTACAAATGAGGCCCACAAAATAATTTAACTATACATTTAAAAAATCCTTTACACATTTTCTAACACTACACACATACCGCTAACTTAAAAACATTGTTTTAATTTTTTCCTCGATTTGGTACTCAACTTCGAACTGGCTCATGGACTATTATAAAGGTTGGAGTAGGATTAGGATACCACTACCTCTGCATCAACCCTTATAAGGCTGAAATAGGATTAGGATAGCATTGTTAGGTAAAAGAGCGCATGTGATTAGCTGTAACACTGATACGCAGCTAACGTGAATTTCAATGTGTATGTCAAACCCCATGTTTTATGGCATATCTTAAGAACAGAAGTAGCTACAGGAAAAGCCAACAAGAGAAACTATCGGACCTCCCGACGACAATCGTCACGGAACTTTTTTTTTTTTTTTTGTTTGATTGGAGTTTTAACGACCACCGTGAGCAACTCAATGGGCTATAAGCAGTCGCCCGTCCCTAATTTGGGGTCACTGGTTCCAGGGAAGGGAGAGAACCAGTACCGTAAGACAAACACAACATCCATGCCTCACCGGGATTCGAACCCGGACCCCGTTCGGTCGAATGATCAGAGGCCAGCGCCTTACGGAACTTTCTGTGGTGGACAAGCATGACACCAAAGTAACAGTTGTGAAGTGCGGCATTTCGCAATTTCCCGCAAGCCCTAGAACATGGCTTGTAAAATTGGGATGCCCGCCTGTAATTTGTGCAGATATAAAGTGTCATACAACATTTACCTGTTAGATATGAGGCACCTAAACGACGAGAGAGACCACGTACAACACCATTAGGTTGCAAATGTCATATACACTATCTACCAACAAGTAATTGGACACCCCTGCAATCGACGATATCTGCGGTCCTGATACACGTCACAGCCGCCGTCGTTAAATATCGTGTGGGAAACAACAACGCAACCAGTCGCATGCAAGATGCCACGCAGTTCGGAGCTCTCTGATTTCGAGACAGGTGTAATCGTCGGGTATCACAGAAATGGCCGATCCATACGTGACATTTTTTTTTATTGGGGGTTTAACGACCACCGTGAGCAACTCAATGGGCTATAAGCAGTCGCCCGTCCCTAATTTAATGATCAGAGGCCAACGCCTTAGACCACTGCGCCACCGGGGCGGCCATACGTGACATATCCAGCGAGTTGAAGTACCCAAAATCGACAGTGGCCTGCGTGATTGGCAAGTGGAAGATGAGAGGTGACTGTCGGAATGTGCCCCGACCCGGCAGACCCACAAAACTGGGAGTTAGAGACCGACGGGTGCTGGCCAGAGAAATTCGGAAGAATCGCACCAAATCGATAGGCCACATCCGCGAGGAGTTTCAACAGGCATCCGGGAGTGTACTTTCGATGAATACCATCCGTAAGGAAGGCCATCTGCTCGGTTATCATGGACGTGCTGCCGCCCACAAGCCTTTGATCACCAAGTCCAATAGAGCTGCTCGGCTAACGTGGTGCAAAGAACGTCGACAGTGGACCGTTGTACAGTGGAAACAGGTTCCCTGAACCGACGAATCAAGGTTCACTCTCTACCGTTCGGATGGCAGGGTCTGGGTTTGGCGTCTACCTGGAGAACGCCTCCTGCCGAAATGTATTGTGCCAACTGTGAAGTTCGGCGGCGGTGGAATTATGCTATGGGGGTTTTCTCCTGGTATGGCACGGGACCCTTGGTCGCAATTCCTAGTAGACTTAACGGTGAGACATACTGCACCATTTTGGATGACCATGCGCTTCCTACGTTGTGGCAGTTTTACGGGATGGACCCATGTTACTTTCAGGATGACAATGACACCTGTCAGGTTGCGAGGTCCATCATGGCTTGGTATGGTGACAATGGGTTTAATCGAATGGACTGGCCTGCGCAGAGCCCGGACCTTAACCCTATCGAGAACCTCTGGGACGAGTTGGAGGGACGACTTAAGGGGTGCCCCCAACTTCTGAAATCGGTGAAGGAACTGACCTGTCTTCTCCAAGCCTAGTGGAAGAAAATACCGCTAGCCGTCGTACAACGCCTGGTTGAGAGTATGCCCCGGAGGGTCGCAGCTGTAATCGCCGCTCGTGGAGGTTCCATCAACTATTGAAGGTGAATAAACTTTGTTTTCCTTTGCTATCACAGGTGCCCAATTGCTTGTTGGTAGATAGTGTATATACTTCACTCACGTCATGGTAATGTTGTAATGTGTTGAGCGAAGGCAGTGCTGCAACGCTTTTCTTTGCGACCTTCACATTGTCATAGACTCTCTGCATGGTTTGTCCGGAAAACTGTTCATGAATGCTTTTCCGTTTCACTCCGGGGGTGATGGTTCATAGGTACTCGAACTGTTTGGTACGTTATGTGCTGGAGTACCCGGTGTATCACTATGTTCAGATAACGTGTCTGACATTTTATCACAATCACGCCACAATATCTGTCCTTCAAACATGTCAGCGGCTCCAATGACATGTTGCTCCGAAACGCTATACAACTCGCCTTGCAATTCGCCTGGCGATGTACGTTGGAGCTGTGTCGTCCGCTTGGTATTTCTGCGTCACCTCGTTCACCAGTATCTGTACTACAGCATGAGAGTTACAAGCCATTTTCCTAAAACACACAACACAATATTTGTATGCGTAAGTACAGGCGCGCGTGCGCTGTCTCACACCACTCACGTTTAACAGTCATTGACGTACACAACGCAGGACACATTCCAAGCATGCGCAGTATCACCCAATCACATCAGACCCACATTTTCATGCTGTTTGACACTTTATGGCTGCATATGTTACAGGCGGGCGTCCCACTTTTATAAACCATGTTCTAGGGGTTGCGGGTGATTGCGAAATGCCGTACTTCACATCTGTTACTTTGGTGTCATACTTGTCCACCACAGAACGTTCCGTGACGATTGTCGTCGGGAGGTCCGATAATTTGATTTGTAAGACATTTTTGAAATCTTCATTAAATATTTTATTTAATGACATATAAATAACTATGAAAATTAGTTAGTTAAAAAAAGAGTTAAACTTAAAAGTTAACGGTTTTTGAACGTGATGCAGTACTTTTGCACACCACTGTAGGTTAATTCGACTTCTAAACCTTGTCTTTGTGGTAATCCCTAAACGTAATGGCCAGCTTCTACTGGCATAACTTTCAGGCAGCTTTTAAAGTCACTATATGAAACGGAGCAGAAGTGACGGAGTTTGAAAGGGGCATGCTGTTTTTTTTGTTTTTTTTATTGGAGGTTTAACGACCACCGTGAGCAACTCAGTGGGCTATAAGCAGTCGCCCGTCCCTAATTTAGGGTCACTGGTTGCAGGGAAGGGAGAGAGCCAGTGCCGTAAGACAAACACAACATCCATGCCTACCTTTCGGACGAACGATCAGAGGCCATCCCTTAGACCACTGCGCCACCGGGGCGGCCAGCAGGACTTCCAAACAGTGTATCGCAATCGACGAACATGGGTAAACGTGGTGATCTGAGAGACACTGACTGTGCAAGACAGAAGGGTCATTCTATCGCTCAAGCGGTAAGAGCCCTAGGGTTTCTGAGGGCAACGGTATCAAGGGTGTACAGCGATTATTCCATCGACGGACGTACCAGCGCCCAGAGAGCAAGGGACGGCCGACCACACGTCAATCATGAAAGCAATCAACGTAGACTGTCCAGGCTCGTACACACCGACCGCTTGGCTACGGCGGGTCCAATCACGTCCATGTTAAAGCGAAAGCCTAAGCAGCGTAAGCGAGTGAACGGTTCGGGGCACGCTCCATACCCTAGGCTACGGGAGCCGACGCCTTACTCGTGTGCCACTGTTAACTGCCAATAATCACACATTACGCCTCTCCCGGTGCAGGGAACATAAAAACTGGACGTCTTCAGAATGGCGCTGCGTCGTGTGGTTAGACGAATCCCGTTTATAACTGTACTGAGCTGACGGGAGCTACGGCCCAGTCGTGCCATGTCGGCTCTGTTCATGAAAGCGATGGCTCAGATTGTTTGCGGCAGCCTTCTCATGAGACATATTAGGTCCCTTTGCACGCCAGGAGAAATCCTTAACCGCTGCGTGTTACCAGCATGTGCTAACTGATTACATACACGCTTTCATGGCCTTCACGCATCCTGCTGCCGATAGTATGATTTAGTACGACAATGCGCCGCCCCATCGGGCCGCAGATTTGGCTCGAGAAACACTCATCTGAGTTTGAAACCATCCAGTGGCCATCAAGGTTCTTGGATTTAAACGCTGTGGAAGCTATCTTGGATGCGTGGAGCGGAACAGCAGATCCATGGATCGTGGACTGACGTCTCGGGCGGATTTGGGGACCAGATTTGGAAACGAGTCAAAAACCTTTGACCTGGACCCGGATGTCATATAATTGGACCGAACCCGGATCCGTCCCGGACAAATCTACTTTGAAATATAATGTGTATATTTATATACACACACTATATTGACAAAACTCACAGGAAACCCCTTCAAAAGCAAATGAACGGATCCACTGCGTTGTTAAGATGTGTTGTACAGCTCCAAACGGTATAAAATCAAGCCTACAGCTGACCGCGATCATATCGCACTGTAGGCTTGAGTCAAAATCTCGCAGCCGGAGAGAACTGGCTTTCAGAAAGGAAAGATTGGTGTGTGTTATATTAGTGAGTTGTCTATAAGAGAAACCGAGAGGCGTTTAAACATACCCAAGTCAAATGTTTTGGATGTACTGAATAAATGGCAGACACATGGCGTTCTTGAAGCAGCAAAACGTATCCGCAGACCAAGGAAAATCAGTGATACAGGACGTCGAAGCTTCAAAAGATTCGTTACAGATAATCGACGGAGTACTGTACAAGATGTCAGTGTACAGGTGAGTAAAAATGCTGGAACCTCCGTATGTACACGCACCATTTGCAGAGAACTTCATTCCATGGGTTACCGTGGTCGTGCGGCTGAGCTCATAAGCCTTTCATCTCCACTAGGAATGCTACTCGTCGTTTAGCATGGTGTAAAGAACATTTATCATGGACCGTAAGTCAATGGAAACAGGTCCTATGGACTGATGAATCCAGATACACGATCCATCAGTCTGATGGCCGTGTGTGAGTATGGTGGCAGCCGAAGGAACACTATTTACCACAGTGTACTGTTCCTACGGTTAAATTTGGAGCTGGCAGTGTACCAGTGTAGGGGTGTTTTTCGTGGAATGGTCCCGACCCATTCGTTATCCTGGACAAACCTGTTAACCAGCATGTCTACCTCGATATTCTGGACAATTATGCCTTACCGACTCTGTGGTAATACTATGAAACCGAGCCTTGTTGGTACCAGCAGGATAATGCACCAGGCCATAAAGCAAAGACTGTTACAGCGAGGTTTGAAGATAATTCCGTATCGTGTGTGGACTGGCCAGCACAGATCCCTGATCTTAATCCCATAGAGCACCTATGGGATGAATTAGAGAGCCGAATCAGAAGTTTGGAACCAAGGCCTACTACTAAGCAACAGTTAGCGGCAGCATTATGTACTGAATGGAAGCGCATACCTACTGCTGTGTTCTAAAACCTTGTCGAAAGCGTGTCTCGAAGGGTCAGTGCATGCATTAAGGACAAAAGTTGACCGACACCGTACTAATGTATGTCAATAAATGCTATGCTGAGTTTCTCTTCTAAATGTCCGGTGACATTTGTCAATATAGTGTATATAGGACGTTTAAAAAGTCTCTCCGCAGTGGTTGTCTTAGGTTATATGGAAATCAAACAAATACAATATATCATAGGTACGTGTAATTTTCTCACTTACTTACAGTAAGTATTGAAACTGTTGCCCTACATTTCCAAAGCAAAACCTAACTGTTTTACACATGTTTTTAAACACATCTGCGTGAGTCAGAGAGTCCCTCAGCAGTAAAGTTAAGGCTACTTTTGAAGGCGCTACAATTAAAATTTTTAAAGTGTGTAACTTTTTGTATATTTAATTTCAGTTTTTCCTGTTTTCTTGGTAGCATATCAAGCTTCAGAATATGTTTCACAGGAACATTAATTTTCACAAGTTTATGATGAGTTGAAAGTTTCCAAAATGTGGATGTTGTTTTCATCATTGCCCCTCAGAAGGAAAAGTGTCCTTTCCTTCTGAGGACATTTTTCCTTCATATTGCATGACAAATCCTTTTTCAGTCCGCGGGCACCAGTATCGTGCACAAAATCCCACAGTGCGGATTTTTCCTTGAATTTTTTTTTTTTTTTTTTTTTTTTTTTTTTTTTTTTTGCATTTCAAAAATAAAACGGAAATGAAACCGGGTCGATATTGGGTTAGGAACACCTTGACGCAACCCGTTTGACTCGCTAGAAATTCTCGACCCGTCCACCCGCTGGCCAGTGACCCGTTTCTATCTCTGTTGTGGACAATGCTGCAAGAAGCATGGCTGGCATTAGCTCCGGAAACACCCCTGCATCCTGTGAAGTCCATGCGTCGTCGTGTACATGCTATATTTTTACGCTAGAATGACCAACACGCTATTAGGTAGGTATCTCTAATGTTTTTTCGTTTTTTTTTTATTGAGGGCTTAACGACCACCGTGAGTAACTCAATGAGCTATAAGCAGTCGCCCGTTCAATTTAGGGCCACTATTTCTAGAGAAGGGAGAGAGCCAGTGTCGTAAGACAAACCCAACATCCATGCCTCACTGGGATTCGAATCCGGACCCATATCGGATGAATGATCAAAAGCCATCGCTTAGACCACTGCTCCACCGGGACGGCGAATGTTTTGGCACTTACTCTGCCGTGAAAATTTATTGGGACAAGCTATGTTATTCTCAGAATTGTAATGTGATCGCCAGTTGATGTCGGAAACCCACGTAAACCGGTTTTATCAGCTGTGAGGTGGTATGACTGTTAGAACTTGATAGTAAGAATTATAATGAATTTAATTGCTTTCACTAGCTAATTATCGTGAGTATAGCTTTCACTAATATTATAATGAATTCAAATGGTTGTTGTTATTAGTTTCTTCTAGTAATGGTTGTTGTTACTAGTTAATTAAGATCATGAATAAAGTCTCCTGCTAGTAGTGTAGTAATAGTAATGAACAAACTTATAACTGGTAGTAATGTTGTAGTAGTAATTAAGATGAATAAAGTCTTATGCTGGTTGTTACTAACAACACTAAATGAAATAAACCTAACAGCCAGACAGAGGTCTGACAGTACTATGAACTGAGAAAGACGTACTTACTTAAAACCTTTTATTATGAACTTCTACTGGTATCACACACAGCTACTCAAATAACACGTAGCTCCTTGCACATGAACAAACGCTCTCCCTATATAACAACAAACGCTCTCCCTATACAACAACAAACGCTCTCCCTATACAACAACAAACGCTCTCTTTCACATAAACCAACGCTCTCTTTTCACATAAACCAACGCTCTCCTTAGGTATCGTTGAACGCGCCTATTTATACTGACTACCACCACGTCATGACTTACACTCATTGCCAGATCTCATTCAGCGGGTGAAATAACATCTCGTTCAATAAGAAGATAATTTACGTAGTAAAATAAAATAACCAGAGATAGTAAAAATCAAAAGGAAACTGAATATAGAGTATACGTTATAGAATGTCGTTTGATCGGTTTTAAACAGGAAATAGGCACTTCAG
The DNA here is from genome assembly GCA_039090855.1 of Macrothele yani. Classification (NCBI taxonomy): domain Eukaryota; kingdom Metazoa; phylum Arthropoda; class Arachnida; order Araneae; family Macrothelidae; genus Macrothele; species Macrothele yani. The sequence continues at coordinate 126,606,421 of CM077002.1, forward strand.
CTTCAGTTGTGAGCTTTCGTGTGTGGCAGGTGGATGTTAGTTTTTGCTCTCTGTGAGTACGTGTTGCTTTCGTGTGTTGAAAAATGGATATTTCCCCAAGGAAGCGTGCAAAAATAATTGCTCTGAAAGATCACACTTCTATGACAGTGAGAGATATCGCTTCTGCAGTTGGTGTAGGCAAATCAAGTGTATCAAGACTGCTTACGCGATACAATGTATCTGGATCATCGTCTTCAAAAAGGAGAGGTAAATGTAGAATAACACGAAAAACAACTGCACGAACCGATAAATATCTAATCAGAAATAGTAAAATGAATCCAAAAAAAAAAAACAAGCACCGACCTTCAAAGAGATTTATTGGCTAGTGGTTGTGATGTTACTGATTCAACTGTACGCCATAGACTTCTAGAAGTTGGCCGGAAGGCAAGAAGACCAACGAAAAAACAATATTTGAATGCGAAAATGAAAATAAAACATTAGCATGGGCCAAAAGATATAAACCATGGACTGCTGATGACCAGAAAAAGGTAATTTTTAGTGATGAAACTCATTTATTTGTGCAGGGTTACCAAGCAAATGTCGTTAGACGAAGCAACTGTGAACCCTTAAGACCTGAGCATGTCAAACAAACTGTAAAACACCCTCTGAAACAGATGTTTTGGGGGTTTTTCACATCAAATGGCACTAGAAGCTTAGTTCCTGTTCAAGGTATGATGAATTCAGTCAAGTACGTAGAAATATTACAACGTAGGATTGTTCCATTCTTGCAAACCTTTGACAGGACATTTCAACATGACTTGGCCCCATGTCACAATTCGAAATTAGTGAAGAATTTCATGCTGGAAAATCAAATTCATTTGTTGATTGGCCTGGAAATTCACCGGACTTAAATCCCATAGAAAACTTGTGGAATATTTTGAAGAGACCTTTAGGTAAAATGTACTGTACAACCAAAGAACGCATGATAACGAATGCTATAAAAGTGTGGTTCCACGATTATGAAGTCAAAAATATGTGCACTCAATTAGTGGAGTCAATGCCAAAACGAATTCAAGAGGTCATTTCTGCTAAAGGAGGACATACTTCATACTAATACAGGTATTTATCAGTGTATATCAAGGCATAGAATGATATAAAGGCATAGTTTTGGAAAAAAGGGTGATTTTTTACTTTGTCCCAATTAATTTGCAGAGTATAGTATGTGTACCCGCCCCTCCCCCGAAAACGTGAAAAGAATTACAAAAATTTCACAAATCCTTAGCAATTTGTTTTTAGTTTTGTGCTCCAGAACATAACTCGATTTTTGAGTACATTCCGTATTTCGAAGGCAACGAGAAAATAAACACGTCTGATTTGTTTTTCATTTCAGGCGAATAATGTAACTGAGTAGAAACAAAACAAAAACTATGAAAAAAAGTCAAAGAAAACGTATTTCCGTGGGATTCTGCATTATGTTATATTATGTAGGTACATAAAACGAAGCATTTTTTAGACACTTTTTTTTCTCGCAGATCTTAACAAAGGTATATCCTTTTTCGTCTCCTCTATTGTTTGCTCAAAAAAAAAAAGAAAGAAATTGAGCTCACGATATCCTACGAATTCTTGGAGAAGTCCTTACGTGACCAATGTGTGCGTGCTTTATCACACTTTTGCATAACAAAAAATAACACAGAATGTAAAGAGAAAAAGAAAGATATAAAGGAAAAAGAACTTATTTAAACGTTCCACTCAGTCAACGAAATTTCACATATTGTCTCTATGTTAGCAAATATAGAACGAGCTTTCTTATCTTTAAACAAGCTGTTGGTTAAACTTTGGCGAAACCTGTAATATCCTTTAAGGTCAGTTTAGTCCAGAATTCTTAAGGTTTCTTACAAAATGATAGTTAATTCACAAATGACGTGATGAAAGTTGATAGGAAGCCAGAAAATTAAAATACTGAGAGCAATATACCTCAAACTTAAAACGCAATTGGAATCCGACCAAACTCTTTTGTCCGAGAACCAACGAATTGTGTGTTACAGATTTTATCAAGACTCGAATCGAATTTGATTGCTAATAAGGTATTGCTACAAAAGGCTATGGACATCGAATTTGAATGATCCTTTAATATTAGACTGCAAGCTGTCAGGATGAATTGTCAGAAGAATAAAAAAACGAATGTCAACGTCCAATGTAAAACCCAAACAATGATCTCATTCGATGAAGAGAAAAGCGTTGCAGATGGTGTTATACCTCCAAAACATGTCATATGAACTCTAGAATGGTTCATGACAAATACCTTCCTCAGCTCATGAACAGACCTTTCAGTCAAGATTGAAGCGTGTGCGGTGCGCGCGCGCTTCAAATCCTTGCGTAGGATACGTTTGCGTACATACGTTTATATGCAGATACGTTTCTGCGTAGGGTACGTTTATCACAAAGGCTTTAAACTGAACTTTATATTGCAAAAAATCCATGATTTCTTTTTATCGAAGGTTTTAATGACCACCGTGAGCAACTCGATGGGCAGTCGCTCGTCCTAATTTAGAGTCACTGGTTTCACGGAAGGAAGAGAGCCCGTGTTGTAGTATAAACACACAGTGCATGCCTCAACGGGATTCGAACCCAACTCCATCTCAGGCAAATGGTAATAAGCCATCACTTAAACCACTGCGCTTGAATCCATGATTTCCACAAACACCTCAGATAAGCGACAGAGGAAGCATGGTTTCAGCAAAATAAGGCAGGTAACGCAGAACAATCAAGTATGTATTGCATATCGTTGAAGTCAGGCATTTCTACACACACACACACTCCTAACACCCCTCAAATACGTCCAAGTACCCACTCAAACTTTTCTCAGACACTCTCCTTTTAAAATCTCAACACCCTTCCACTTGAAGGTGTGTAACACACACACACACACACACACACACACACACACAGTTTAATATGCTGCGCCCCCGTGACACAGTGGTCTAAACGCTGGCTCTTGCTTAATCGTCCGAGATGGGTCCGGGTTCGAATCCTGGTGAGGCATGGATGTTGTGTTTGTCTTACGGCACTAGCTCTCTCCCTTCCCTGGAACCAGTGGTCCTCAATTAGGGACGGGCAATTACTTATAGCCCGTTGAGTAGCTAACGGTGGTCGTTAAACCTCCAATAAAAAAAATAATAATGTGTGTGTGTGTGTGTGTGTGTGTGTGTGTTTGAATTAGTCCATTTTATTAGCATATACAGAAGGTGTTCAGACTCAAATGCCTCCCTACTTATATACAAAAACAGAAGCAAGGTATCACGATTGATACAAAACAAGAAAGAAACTCAGAATTTCGACATTTCTACTTTAATTCACATATTTTAGTTTTTTACATAGTCTTCTTTAAGCTTGATACAGATAGGTACGCCAACTTTCTAAATGTTTTTTAAACCCGTCTGTTTTAAAAAGTTCAGTTTGCTGGAAACATTTCCTTGTATTGGCTTGAACATTTTCGTTACAGGTGAAGTGAATTCCTTTCAGATATCTCTTGAGAGCAGAAAACAGCCAGAAGTACACTGGTTTGCAAAAATTAAGGACGAAGAGGAGAAATTAGCATAACAGTGGAACGAGTAGGCAGAACGGACCGAAAGACCACTCAGGAGATAGAATAGGGTCCGGTACGGTGGGGCATGCGCATATATGCAGCATGACGTAGAGGAGGGGAGTGTCGGAAGAGTATAAAGCACACGGGAGGTGTATGCTCAGCAATTCGGTGAAAGGTATTGCACAGTGTACATCGGTTTGAACGACGTCGAGTTGCTGCCACCGTGTGATATGGCCAACAGGAAATCCAGTAGACGACATCTGGATGACTTTGCCCGAGGTCGCGTCATTGGGAAGTTGAAAGAATGTCGAAGTGTGACTAGTGTGGCCGAGGAATTCGATCACTCACAGCATCGTTTCACGAGCTGGGAGAGCATTTCAAACGACAGGAACAGCTGTCCGAGAGTTTAGCAGTGGTCGTCCACGAGCAACCACGGCTGCGGACGACCGGTAAATTGTCCTACAGGCGAGAAGAGACAGCTGGCAGACAGCGGGAGAAATCGCAAGGCACATGCAACAGAAAACTGGACGTCCGTTAACGCGTTTTGCCGTTGCCAGGAGGCTGCACAAAGGTGATCTATTTGCTCGACGACCAGTACGGTGTGTGCCATTAACGCCTGCTCATCTGAGACGGCGGTTTCTGTGGTGCCAGGAACACAAGAACTGGACACATCAGCCAGCAATGGGGGGCGAGTTCTCTTTACGGATGACAGCCGATTTAGTCTGACCAGCGATTCTGGACGTATACACATCTGGATAGAGCAGGAAACACGTAATCACACCTCCAACATCATTGAAAGGGACCGGTTTGGAGGTGGCGGAGTTCTCGTTTGGGGCGGTATCATGCTTGGTAGCCGTACTTACCTCCACATCTTCCAAGGAGTTTCAGTCACTGGTGTCATCTATTGTACCGAGGTTCTCCTGCCTCACGTGCGTCTGTTTAGAGGTGCTGTGGGTCCTGAGTTCCTCTTCATGGATGACAACGCTACATCTCATCGTACAGTGGCTGTCGCAGAGCTGTTGGAGAGTGAAGATATTCAACGCATGATTTAGTCCGCAAGGTCCCCGGACCTAAATCCAATCAAGCACGTGTGGGACCTTCTCGGGAGAAGCTTGGCAGCACGTCACCAGCCGCCAGCAACGATTCCGCAGCTGCGATTGGCGCTACAAGAGGAATGGGCCGCGATGCCTCAACAGCTCCTTGACAACCTCGTCCTCAGCATGGACAGACGTTGTAAATCCTGCAACGCAGTCAGGGGTGATCATATCCCCTACTAAAGACTGGATTTTTCTTGGCAGCCGCCTGTCACATGGACGTTTCTGTCTTCTGTCCAGTTGTGCTAGAAGCTACCTTTTCAATAACGTGCCATTGTATACTTTGAATTCCTTGTTTCGACGGCTTTGCTCACTTGTCCCATATTCTTACATCTTGGGGATCTTATGGTATGATTTGAGTCGATGTGAAGCACTTCTGCACGCCGTTACATTCGAAAAACCGTCTCGTCCTTAATTTTTGCACACCAGTGTAGGTCGGTGCAAATTTTGGCGGTTGGTAAGTTGTTTAAGACTTTCAAATCCGATTTTCTGTAGGGCTTCTGAAGTGAAAGCAGTAGCGTGTGTGTGTGTGTGTGTAGTTTGGCTTTGTCGTGTTGCAGAATCATTTGCTTTTTTCCCCGCACGCGGTTAATTCTTTGCGTTAACTTTTTTAAGGTATGCATGTGGCTCTCAGAGTTGATAGTCGTACCTTTAATCATATACTCCTTATGGATAATGCCTCTGTAGTCGCAGAACAGAGCAAGCATGCACTTACAGACAGCAATTTGAGTTTTGAATTATTTCTCTCGAGGAGAAGATGGTGTTGGTATCCCAGCGCTTATTTTTTTCATTTCTGGATCATAACGGTGAGGAGAAAATCCACTTCCATATTTTGCAGAGCGACCATGCAACCTTTGACATGTTTCAGGTCTGGATTTCTTCATTTCAGCTGTTAGGTGACGCGGTTAGAAGTTTGTACGGGCCCGGGCCATCAATATTTAGTGTAAAACAGACACGAGCCGAGCAGGGTTTTTTTAATGAGCAAAACAATCGCTGTACGGTGTTTTTCTCGTTTGGAAATCTCACAACATACAGCAGCAGGATAAGACTGAATAATTTCCCCTGTTGGAAAAATAGACGGTTTACGACATCCTCCCCTCCTACAAAACAATCGGAGTGGGTCATATCCCTTAGTTTTTCAATGTGAATGTGGTCCCTTCTTTCTCTCTCTCTCTAACTTCCACCCTCCTCTCGTGCTTCAGGGCAGGCTATTAACAGCAGCATTTCTAAACCGAGCCACCCGCTCGCAGACCATCTTTTTTATTGTTCTGGTCGGCGGCACTTTGTCGTCTAGATGTGTGAAAAGCTTTTAAGTTGTCTTAAATGGCACGGGAGAAATGGTCTGGGTGAAACTTGCTTCTGTGTATAAATCTGTGCCGTATTTTTCCCATTTGTACTCTCAGGGAGTCAGCAGATGGCAAATGAACCCGTAGGTATCCCAGCCCAGTCGTTTTCAAAACTTCTGTGACAATGGTTAGCTGGGCAGTCTGTCGTTGTTTTCCCTAGCATATGCTCAGTTCAGTGGTTGCTGATAAATACTCTTCCATACTTATTACGGAATTTAAGAAAGCGAAAGATTTTCTCGAAAAAATCGCTTCCGGAGAATATATGCTTGTAGACAATGTAAAGTAGAACGATCGGAGTCATAATTCTGGATGTTTCGTACTTTTCGAATTACCCTCCACCCTCTTCCTTATCCCCAAGGATATTCCGGGTCCAGCGGTAGGCAATGATAATTTAAAAACCCTGAAAATTCGAAAGGCACGGAAATTGTCGTTTACATGTAATATTTTTGAGTATACAAGTCCCCCTCCTCGGACGTCACGTGACTTATGCAGAGTCACAGAAATATTGCGAATTAAAGTTAATTGTAATAGAATACGTGCAGCAATTACGAAAACGAAAACTCTTCAGGAGTCGAATGACCAAGTGCACCAGGTGTCAAATTCGTGTTTTGTTAATTGTTGAAATTTTACGGGCCGGCCCGGGCCTTGGAAACGGGAGAAATATACAGGCCCGGTCGGGCTTTAATTTAAAAATTTGAAACGGGCCGGGCCGGGCTTTCTAAATTAAGGCCCGTGCAGACCTCTAGACGCAGTACCCAACGAGCTCACACTTTACTATATCTTAAAACGCTAACAACGTCATTGATGCTACCTAAGCTAATGTTCAGCTTACTTGCTACGGCTCTCTGGTTATTCTTCGATTTTCTTTCATGAACTCATCGACTTTTTGCCTGTTCAAATCGCAAGTTGAAATTACGTACCTCCCACTCCGCGGTTGATTCTTTACGGGCAACATTCCTTCACTGCCCTATGATTTTTCTTACCCAATTGCGAACTGTGCTTATGTCCAAAGTTTCAGAACCATAAATTGCCACCAAGCAAGCGCGAATTTCCTTGGGAGGTATATTTTCATAAAAACTCTATAACTGATCGTTGTTTGACACTCGTCTACCCAGTTGAAAATGAATAATCCATTTTAAATGTAATTAAATACGAACAAATAGATGTACGGAGTTCAATTAGGTAGTAAAATGTAAAATAAATATAGGCCAAGTGGCCTTTCAAAAACCTAAAAAAAAAAAAAAAAAAAAAAAAAATGGCGAATTCTTGCTTTGCAGAAAATCACTAATTTTAATTTTCTTTTTCTCTCGTTCCGTGATGTTAAACTAAAATTAATTTTGATTCTCTGAGCTGCACACCTACTCGCCTTTTCCTATCGTGATAAAAGAACAGATAAAATAATTATTTTCAAAAACCCAAAGTCAGTTAAATCAAATATTATTCTTTTTTTTTTTCACCAACATGAAATTTTGTTTTCCTGGTTGTGATTAAGACAAGCGAATTTTGCGCACGAATTCCCCTGCCTTTCAACCAGGAATTTTCTTCTAACGTATGTCATGGGAGAAAATTTTTGCATTAATTAATCTCTGATAAACCAACAGAAAGATTGATCAGGTCTCTCTGAAATTCACCAGAGGTTAAAATTTTCGCCATGACAAATACATTCCCCCTGCGAAAAAGACGAGCAAAGCGAGTCGAAACATAAAATAAAATCTCAGAAAATTCGCTTCTACCTACTACTCAACACACACGTGCTCCGACCATGTCGACAAACCGATTAATGTACACAAACCTGCAGCGCCACCTACCTCCGGTGAGCTGACTTCCGTTCCAACATGGCTACCACTCAACGAGAAAAATAAATGTCTCGAAACGCAGTTGTCTATTACTCACATCAACGAGAGAATTACACGAAGAATTTTTTTACAAGCCAAAAATTTCACGGAACGAAGAAAATCTATCTCTGCGATGATTCAAAACTCTAACCTATCATTTAATCTGAGAAAATTAATTTAAAAAAAAATTAAACTGATTATTATCACTTCTTAACTTAACTATCACTGAAGTAATAATCTCATCTAACACTGACTTTATACCGCAGTAGAAAATAAGCCATAGCCTAACCTTAAATAAACAGCGCTCTCGGGCACTAAATTATTCAATCTGAAGAGAGGAGAGAATTTACACTTCTTACAATTTTCGCTGTATGATTTTACAAATTTTACATTACCACAAGCATGTTTGGATGTCAAAATTGACACTTTCCTAACCTCATTCTCAAATTATCAATTTTGCTTGAATGTAGCACATGAAAAATACACTTGAGATGATATGTAAACACAAAATTACTTATGTATGACACAATGCAATGTAAGTGCAATTAAGAAATTATTTGTAAAGAGAAGTGTGTGAAATCCAAAATTGCTTGTATGCAAAACACTAAATTGCTTGTATGTGTACGTATACTCGTGAAATTATTGACATTATCCGCCAAATACACTATATACACCACACTCATACACTGAACTTATACAGTATTCAATTAGACAATGTTACATATGAAAATTGATCCAAAAATTATAAACGGCAAAATACCAGAATTATCATCTGCACTTTCACTTATTAACCCACTGAGAGTAAACACAAATTAATTTTAACTTTCACTAACGTAAACCACTGAGAGAACATCTGGAACCCAGAAAAATTTCACCACCGACAAAAACACAACTTTTAACACTTTTACTATGTTATCACTGAGAGAGAGAGCAACGAGAAAAAAAATTTTCACTGACATACACCATTCACTGACAAAACTGCATCCACTTTAGAATTTACCTAAACTCAAAGTAAGTTATCATATAAACACATACATTTCTTTATTCATCAGCTTACTATTTGTATGAAATGAACTTTAAGATTTTTCTTTAATTTTTCTGTGCAGTGAAGTTGAATTTCATCACAGGGTATGCATCCTGGTCACGGCACCAATTGTTTTGGTGAATTAAAAAATATTTGAATTTATTTTTCCGTATTATGCTGGTATTAAAATTCATATGGAAATTATAGAAAATTTAAATTTGGGAAATGGGTGGATGCATTTCGAAACATAACTGAAATTTTGAATAAGGCCATGAAACAAAATAGAAAAATAAAATAAAATGCACCACTGAATTTGGTATCTCCCAAAAGTTACTATTGTATTGTTTGCGTTGTTTGCATTTGATGAGTAGATACACCTGAAAGTGTAAGAAAAGGTAACTATTGTTTGCATGTGTACCAAATTTGTAAACAATAAAATTTAATGGTATACAATGTACACGTGTAAATAACCTTTTGGAAGTGGCGATGATCAAATTAGCTAGTTAGGACAAAAACATTGATTTTACGGTTATAACCTCAGATTACATTCCCACCTCAGTCATTGCTGAGGGGGATGCACTTGAACCATGTGATGAAAATTTAAACTAAAAATACCTAAAACTTCACTGCACTAAGGTTTAGGTTTTTGAAAGGCCACTTGGCCTATATTTATTTTAAAAACTTAACAAGTTAAATTTTTAGGTCACAGATTTTATGCCTGGCCACAGGGCCCAATAAAAATAAACGGATGACAGGTTAGTTTCTTTCCAAGAAAAACTAGCACCAGGGACACTACTGATAAAAATAATAAACACAAGGATATCATTGTACTTCAACAGCACCAACACTTGATTTAACATGGTGTACAACTTAAGTATTTGAAGTGAAAATATCTCACACTCTCTCTCAAAAAAAAATATTATATGCATATGTGTACACTATATTGTTCTAATTAAATCGCTCGAACCAACCTTCTCAGACCAGACTTCCGAATCCACTTTTAATTTTAAACTACTATAACAACTGCCAAAATTCTACGTATAATGAAAGTTAATTTAATAAAAGATTCTACCCTTCCAGGAAAATTTGTCTTAAAATCAGCATAACCCTGTCTTAAATCAACATTTGTCTTACAATCAACATTTCTAGCATTACCGGATACTCAACCCATTCTATACACCATACCAAAACCTAATGCACTAGGTACCTTATTCAAATTACACAAAGTTATCATTAAATTGCTACACTGACAAGAGAATCTTACTTACACCATCATCATGAAAATCAAACATTTCAAAATTCCATACTATAAGTTTTCCAGTCAACTGGCACCCATGTAATAATCAACTCGGGCATAAAGCCAAACAATCATCTCAACCAATGAGTCCCACATCTCAAGAAGAACACTATTTTTCGGGGAGAACAACAAAGTTTGAGTCTGAAGGCGGGAATGGGTCGTGAATCCATTCCCAGCTTATACAGTGTAGTGGAGCAAAGTGCGACCTAACCCTTTTCTGTTCCTTCACTCTGATTTGGGGACAACCTATATCACTCCCCTCATAGGTACCACCTCCTATGGACCGAACAAGCTTACTTGGGCAGAAAACAAATCCCCCAATTTGTTTCGTGCACCCTTTCAGACCCCGCGGCATTGTCTACATAGGGTAAAGTATCCCACAAGAGTTCTCTTGTCCCCAAAATATCTCTTCGTCCATTTTCCAGAAAATTCAACACATCACCCTTTTTCCCAGAAAATTGCTTCTTATCCTATTTCCCCCAGGAACACACTTCATATCCTTATTTTCCCAGGAACACACTTCATATCCTTATTTTCCCAGGAACACACTTCATATCCTTATTTTCCCAGGAACACACTTCATATCCTTATTTTCCCAGGAACACACTTCATATCCTTATTTTCCCAGGAACACACTCATTTCCCAGAAAATCACTTATCTTTATTTCCCAGGAACACACTGTACATATTCATTTCCCAGAAAGCTCAATAACACCATACTTGACACACTATACCAAACCTTACTTTATTTCCTGAAAAATCTATACATCACCATACTTCCTAGATCACTCTTTTCCTGAAAAAAAAATCATCACTTCTTGAAGAAACACAACAGCTATTCGGGTTATTATTTTAGTCACACTATACATATGCTCATATCTGCCTGTATGCCCAATTCTTATATTCTTTTCCCCATAAAAACCTGTTTTTCTAATCTACGGGCTGAAACTAAAAATTAGCCCTCACTAATACAAAAATTAAATTTTAAAGAGTAATTTAGCACCTAAATTTACCAAAACACTAAACCAAAATAATTACCAGCCTACAAGAAAAATTCCCAACTACATGGCACCTACGCTAAGTTCATAAATACAAATTCTACTTCACAAATACAAAATTCACCGAGCACAAAAAGAGTTAAATTTCACCTAAGAGAAATACTGGTCTGGAGAGGTGTTCGTTCCGAAATAACTTAATATTCTTATTATATTATCTATCCCTACATGACCCAGAAAATTATCCACTTCCACTACTTTGTTTCGTTTTGTTTTTCAATTACCTATCCACAGAAGATGACATGAAATTTATTTAAACAGCCTAAGATTTTAAAACCAACTCGTTTTATAATTTTAAAGAAACCACAACATAATACAAAAAAGAAAATGCTGAGAGAAATTTACCTTTAGGACTGGGGCAACAACACTTCCTGACAAGCACACTAACCGTCGATAATAATAAAAAAAAAGGTTTCACAGCCTAATAATAGATAAAATAAATAAATAAAAAATAAACTCTCCCTGAGAGAACACCACTGTCCCGGTTGATTTTCACTTCACCTCCAAGGTTGTTTTTTTTTCTTTTCCTTTTTTTTTCTGCCACAGTGTGTTTGGCCAACGAAACAGGAAACGGGCATTTTGGAACCCTGTTGGTGGACCCCTTGTTGTAATCAGCAGTGGGCCCAGCTCGACAATTCAGCATTCGAAGCATTCACAAGGCCGTCCATGATAGCCATGGCTTTCTCCCCGAAGCCTGGGCGCAGCCCAGCGTTAAAATATGGAGGCAGCAACAACAATAGGTGGACTTTTGGTCCTCAGGCATGTTGGGCTTGAAAGTAAGAAATCGGGTCTGATCCTTCTCCGCCATCTGCATCCAACACGGCAGTCGACCGCTACTTGATAATTTGGGTGTATCAGCGGTCATTTCATCTCCGGCAATGAGATCCTTGAAAACAATCATTTTTTTTTTTTTTGCTGACCGATTTTAGTCTCTTCAGAATACGGGAACACAGCTAGCGGCCAGTCATTCTTACTGCCGACCAGGCCAAAGAAAAAGATTTTTCTTTTTTTCCACACAGGGCCAACAGACCCCAGTGCATCTCATTCTGACTGCCCCCTCCACCGCCAAAAGGCGAGGAGAAAAAAAACTCCGCCGTCCTCTCTTTCTCTGACGGCCAGCAAGAAGTCCAGAACAAAAGTGTTTCTCAACGGATAAAACTCTGGGGTGCTTGAAACCGCTGACCCTCTCATTGGTTGAAACTTCAGCCTAGCAACTAACGACTCTCCAACGGAATTTCACTCCCTCGCAAGCCAGGAGTGACACACTGACCTTCACACGTAGGCACCCCGCTTTTGACCCTGAGGTCTAAAAATAGATTCTGTTGCTGAATTCCCCATCCCAAAAGACGAAACGATGTTACACTTTTGGGTGACTTTTCCACGACGCTTGGAAACAGGAACACAAAAAAAAATGGCGAATTCTTGCTTTGCAGAAAATCACTAATTTTAATTTTCTTTTTCTCTCGTTCCGTGATGTTAAACTAAAATTAATTTTGATTCTCTGAGCTGCACACCTACTCGCCTTTTCCTATCGCGATAAAAGAACAGATAAAATAATTATTTTCAAAAACCCAAAGTCAGTTAAATCAAATATTATTCTTTTTTTTTTTTTTTTTTTTTCACCAACATGAAATTTTGTTTTCCTGGTTGTGATTAAGACAAGCGAATTTTGCGCACGAATTCCCTGCCTTTCAACCAGGAATTTTCTTCTAACGTATGTCATGGGAGAAAATTTTTGCATTAATTAATCTCTGATAAACCAACAGAAAGATTGATCAGGTCTCTCTGAAATTCACCAGAGGTTAAAATTTTCGCCATGACAAATGAAGCTAATGGCACAAAAAATCGTTTGCCGTCTGACTGGTAGCTGCGTGAGAAAACAGGCTCGAGGCTCTTGCGCGGATACGTTACTCATTGAACACGCCTCGTAGTACCGTTGTCAACAGCAGTTAGCATGCACATGAATTCCTCAGCTATACATTGAAAAATTTGTATCTTTTTTCCAAAATGCAATAACATTTCTTTTTTTTTTTTAATTTCAAGTCTATAAATACAGTAGTCTGGGGTGTCTTTTTTTAGTTTTTTTAGTTTAAATCATGTCAGTGATCGCAACCATAAACGTATGTAGGTTTCTCTTCATTTTAGCTTGTCACCATTTTTGCGGATATACTGCACTTCTGAATCATTTTAGCATAAACAAGATTTGTAAAAATATCAATATCTACCGTTTCAGCTACCCAAGATAATACTTCTTTACACTAGCCATGTTTAAGGAAGCTATCAGGTAAAGAAAGCAAAATAAAAAGGGCACGATAACAAAATCACCGGGTATAGCTTTCGGTAAAAAGATTCCCTGTTGTAACCGTTTTTAACAATAAAAGTTTCACAAGTTCTACATTTCTTTTGAATTTTCCGATTTTTAAATACTAGGCTTAAAGCCTAAATATTTCACGACTAAACTTTGCTTTATCCAACACCCCCCCCCACACACACACACACACACACACCCATGTGGAACTGGAATTCTTGGACAAAACCCTGCCTGCAGTCAGGCCAGGGCTTAAGGCAAATATTGACTCGGCTGCCTCTAACAGTATTTTTGATTGAAAAACGTGCATGGCTCTTAATCGTTAAAATACCAATTTTCAATCAGATTTAAGGACAGATTTTTTCCTCATTGATATAGAATTAAACTTAAGCTAGAAGGGTTGTGCTGAATTCTGAGGTGTAATGAAATGTCTTTGAATCCTTTCTGACACGAAAAAAATATTTCAAAGCAGATTTTTAGACGACAATATTTAGTGGAAAAGAGGATTCATTTACGCCTTCTAGAGAAAATCTGAGCATAATTTAAAATGCGCATTTTAAGCAGTTTCCTTCATATCTTCATAGCGTATTAAACCATCATCCCCCCCCGCCGCCCACACACACAAAGACAGCCACTGGATTTTTACACAATCGGTAAAACATGAAAAAAAAAACCACAGAAACAACTACTTTCAGTCACCAGCAACTGAAATGTGCGCAACAGAAAAATCGAAATACCCAAGCCAGAGAAATATAACACCCTCAGGCGGCAGAAACATGCTTACGAAAAATATATGATGTATATTCCTTTTGCAAAAGTTCCAGGAGGAGACGGAATTACCGTAGACATTATTCAAGAAACAAGTGAAAAAATTGAAACTAGACTCGCCCAAGTTTTCACTAGATGTCTCAATGAAGGAAATATTCCTGAGGATTGGAACAATCCTGCTACATAAAAAAGGTTACATTTAGGATCTCAGGAACTACAGGCCCGTCAGTCTCCTATCAGTGGTTTATAAAATCTAAATTAAGGTTCCTTCACGTCGCTTGAAGATACCCCTAGACATGGCTCAACCGAGAGAACAAGCTGGACTCAGGAGTGGCTACAGCACTATAGATCATATCCATGTATTGTAAGAACTAATTAAAAAAACGGGGGAATATGAACTCCGATGTATGACTTTATCGATTACGAAAAGGCCCTCGATTCCGTCCGTGAAATCATCAGCAATTGCAACGGCTTCGAAATCCTGCGGTATTGAAGATGCATACATTAGTAACATCTATGAAAACGCAAGTGCAAAGGTTCGTTTATTTGAGGATACAGCACCAATAAAAATTGGAAAGGGAGTGAGGCAAGGTAACACCACATCTCCCAAAATCATTAATGCCACAGTGAAAAATGCCTTTCAATATTGAACTCGGAAAACAAATTGATAAATATTAATGGAGATTATTTAACTCACCTTCGTTTTGCTGATGACGTAGTCATTTTTGCAACTGTACCTTCAGAACTGCAGAGTATGATCCAGGAACTTTCGGACAAGAGTAAAGATGTGGGATTGAAAATGAACTTTCAGAAGGCAAAACTGATGTACAATACTTTTACAAGAAATGAAGTTTTATCGATTGAAGGGGAAAAGCAGGAGATAACCATTACCTACGTTTACCTTGGACAGCAGGTATCAAACAAAGGTCACATTGATGAAGAAATTAATTAACGTATGAAACTTGGTTTAAGAGCTCTTGGAAGAAACAGTTCACTTTTTAAGAGCAATATGACATTATGTCTTAAAAGAAAAATGTTTAATCAATACATCCTTCCAATGCTTACGTACGGAGTTGAGACGTGGACCTTAATTAAAAAAGATATGCAAAGACAGCAGTCAACTGAAAGAATCCTAGAGAAATGCATGCTCGGTGTAACCAGGAAAGAAAAGAAAAGAAACTTATGGATAAGGAAAACGACAAGAGTGGAAAACATCACGATCAGAGTAAAATCCCTGAAATGGCAATAGTTTTTGGTTTCGGTAACTGTGGCTACCAAAGCGGAACCCAAAAGCGGTACCCAGTTTATTGCTATTGGGTTGTCGTAAAAGCCATGACGTATTTTGGCAACAGATGGCGGTTCGGCGATTTTGGAAGTACTAGAGGTATGCGCAGCTGTGTTATCGCTATGGCATTCGACAGGTGCCAGTTCTAGCTGCAGTTTAAACGGTATAGTGAGCGATTTGGTTGATTTGTGGAGATTTGACATTAAGTTGAAGATGGAATACCAAACTGTGCATTTTCGCCATATTTTACTGTTTTACTTCCGTAAAGGGAAGAACGCGCGTCAAGCTTGTGAAAAGTTGCGTAAAGTGTACGGTAATAATGCTCTACAAGAACGTCAGTGCCAGCGGCGGTTCGCAAAATTCCGTGCTGGTGATTTTGACCTCAACGATGCTCCTCGATCCGGAAGGCCAACCGAGGTTGATGACGACCAAATCAAGGCATTGATTGAGTCAAACCCACGTTACAGGACACGAGAGATTGCAGACACACTTTTTGACCTCAACGATGCTCCTCGATCTGGAAGGCCAACCGAGGTGGATGACGACAAAATCAAGGCATTGATCAAGTCAAACCCACGTTACACGACACGAGAGGTTGCAGACCGATTGCACATCCATCATCCAAGCGTTCACGACCACCTGAAGAAGCTGGGATACGTAAGCAAGCTCGATGTGTGGGTTCGTCATGAACTCAAAGAAGCTCAACTGACGGCGCGTATAAACATCTGCGATATGCTCATTAAACGTGAGGAAAACGATTCTTTTTTGAAATGTCTGATAACTGGTGATAAAAAGTGGATTGTGTACAACAATGTGCTGCGCAAACTGTCTTGGTCCCGACGTGCTGCTTCGCCTCAAACGACATCCAAAGCAGACATTCATGAGCGGAAGGTTCTGGTCTCAGTGTGGTGGGATTTTAAAGGTGTCGTGTTTTTCGAGCTTCTACCACGGAACCAAACAATCAATTCGAATATGTACTATCGGCAATTCGACAGTTTGAACGAATCCATCATCCAGAAACGTCCAGAGCTCGTTCATCGTAAAGGTGTTGTGTTCCATCACGACAACGCGAGACCACACACAAGTTTGATCATCCGCCAAAAATTATTGGAGCTTGGGTGGGATGTGTTGCCACACCCAGCATACTCGCCTGACCTTGCGCCATCATATTTCCACTTGATTCGCTCTCTTCCACAGTCCTTTCGTGGTATAACGTTCAATTCAGATGAGGCTGTAAATCAGCACCTTGTACAGTTTTTCGCCACGAAAGACAGGTCCTTCTGTGAACGAGGCATTCTGCAACTCACTGAAAGATGACAAAAGGTTATCGAACAAAACGGGCATTATATGATTGATTGATCTTTGTTCTTTCTATCAATAAATGATCTTTGCAAAACATGGCTAAAATACGGCATGACTTTTCCGACAACCCAATATAATGGGATTACAAACATAGGAGATGTCGCTGTACAGAAAATATAAAGAGGAAAATACAGGTATATACACAATGTAACACAAACTGGAAGTCAAACATAAAGAGCACATTACCACGGGGAAGTGACATCGGTATCAACAGAGGCGGAATCAGTTGGATAACACCAACTTAAGAGAACAGCTCAGCGTGAAAGATAAACAAATTAGGGTTCGGACTATAACATCAGGGAGCCAACAGTGTGAGGAAATGCCGGCAAAACATCAATTTGCACATACAGAAAAAATACGATGCACATAAATAAGGAATGGCATAACGGCATATCATTTGATACCAAGTAACACAAGTACAACATGATGAGCATATGTAGAAGGGTATGATAAAACACCAACTGAGTAGAACATAACGACGGTCAAAATGCAAGGCACAGTACAAAAATACTCCAACTACATTAAGAAAACAAAGTTAACAATGGTAGCACAAATATAAACCGCAACGTAGGAAAACACTAGTACAGCAAGGATATACAATGAGAGCAAAAGAAAAACACGAGGTTCAATAACAAAATCAGGAAAAAACATTGCAATGCGAGAGTGATAACATGAAGGGAACAGCACACAATTAGCGAAACAGTAGATGAAGAAACGCGAAACCTGAAAATTCCAGGCGACCACAAGGCGGAGAACGTCGCCGGAGAGAACGAAAAGTGCCGAGTTGGGAAGGAGCGCTAAAGTTCATCGGCTTAATTCAGCGAGGTCTTTCAAGGAGGAGAGACGGCGAGTGTATCGTCTCAGGAAAACCTGGTACCTAGGATCTGTGATACTCAGGGATTTGAAAAAGGACACATAAGCTTCAAATTGCATCACCGCTGCACGCAGATCAAGATCAGGTGAATGGAGAAATTCTTTAGTGCAGACAACCGTAAGAGCAGATTGGAAGAAGCGTAAGAGTTGCTGTCTGGACAGTGCTCCAGGAACTAGGGGAAACTGATCAATGGCCTGTGTTACCTCCTCATCTGAGAGAGGATTGATAGGACCAGAACGGCAATGCCTACTATTCTAAGAATCATCAGGCGGAGAAACATCTGAACAAGAAACATCGGGAACACTAGATGAGGCCAAAGAAGGAGTAACAGAAAGATGTTTTACCTTTTGTTGTTTCACAGAGCCTTTGGATGTACCAGTCCGTTTCGAAGACGACGTTGAGACAGAGGAATCCATTGGTGGATCTGGAAGAACACCCGAAACGGGAGACTAGAACATAGGTTGCGCAGGGGAATCAGTATGTACCCAATCAGCATCGGAAAGCACTGGAACATCTGCCGAGGCAGCAGGAAGGTGCGGCAACAGGTGCACATCAGACATGGTCGTAGTTGAAGATCCGATATGCGAGAGACACGGAGGTGTGAATGCCAGTCGGCTGCAGTGCCGAACCACCATTTGACACATCTAAGTCGGAACACTCCGCCGGAGGCACATCAGTAGTGGAAGACATCTTTGCTAACCCAGAAGGGGATGCACCCCCATACGGGGCGGAAGAGAAGGAAAGAAATCATTGTCTTTGACTGTAAGTTGTGTCTGACGGAGATAAGGAGAGGTCGCGTCTGGCAAAACACTGGAAGAGGGAATGATAGAAGGACCACTGTGATCGGCAGTGGGATGCGAGCTGGGAGAAAGACCACGACAAATGCGCACACAGGAGGCAGTGGTGTGATCCTGTGTAAGACAGTGAGTACAATAGTGAGTGGTGAAAATCTTGCAGCTGTACGTGCGTGAGGCAATTGCAACAGTATCGTCTGTAGAAAGCACAGTATATGCTGCAGTATCCGCCAAGGCGTCCTCAGTGGGAAAAACGACCAACAACTGACTGCGAGGTCCTGTAGCATGTGCAAATCGAGTTCCGCGTGGAGCGTCAGAAAGGCAGCGAACCTTACGAACTATTTTACAAACATGATTGACAAGGAGAGGAAGCGCAGTATCAGGCACTTTCTGTGTAACAGGATAGAACGTTATGTTCGCCAGACGCATGGAAAGATTAGAAGGAACGAGATGATTTGTTCCAATCGAAAGCCCGTGTGCAAGAAAACAGTCAGCTTCCTCCTTGTGCTTGAACTGTACTGAGATACCCCGAGGGGTACGAAAAATTCCGGCTATAGACGCCGACGACACATGACCTGAGAGGGCCTCCATGTAGCGTGGCAAAGAAGTATTTGGTAAGCCATGAAAGATCACACCTCTATCCAGGAGGTTATTGAATGCACGGACAATCTACGAACTTTCATAAATCGTTACCTTCACCTTGTGGTTGGATACCTGAATAATAGGTGGTGATTTCAAGAGACCATCAGGTTGAGAAGAAGCTGACGTTGAAGTAGCACCTAGCTGCACTGTCGAGGAAAATGACATCCTCGGAAGACAACTCTGTGATGAGCCGGCAGGCACAGAAGGCAGTGAGGGAAGAGGAGCACAGGCAGAAGGCAAGGCAGACGTAGGAGTACCCAGTGAGGACACCGAGGCAGAGGCAGAAGCTGAAGAAGGAGGCGCAACCAAGTCCAGTGAAGGCACTGGAGCAGGAGTACTAGGAAGCTGGGAATGCACCTGAGCATACACATCTGAGGATGAGAGTAGGTCAACTTCCATGGACGTGGGAAGTGTGACGTGAAGTTTGTTTGTTTTGTTTTTCATTGGAGGTTTAACGAACACCGTGAGCAACTCAATGGGCTATAAGCAGTCGCCTATCCATAATTTGGGGCCACTGGTTCTAGGGAAGAGAAAGAGCCAGCGCCGTAAAACAAACATAACATCCATGCCTCACCGGGATTCTAACCCAGGCCCATCTCGGACGAATGATCAGAAGTCAACGCTTAGACCACTGCTCCCTGGGACGGCAGACGTGACGCTCATCCGGCAAGCCCATAGATGATGAGGAGAGACCGGAAGCCGCCATGTTGGCAGCTTCCAAACGTAAACAAACCAGATAATAATATGAAAACGGAGGAATATGAACAAATACAAGGACGATATCGCCAGAAAAGTATCTCAATATGTACATAGTACCTTTAAACAGGCTGTGCACGCAACTGGTGAGTGCTGTACGAGGTATATCACACTAGAATGAATAAAATGTAGGAGCCACCAATACAACGTCCATAAAGAACGAGCAATGGGCTGGACATGTTGCCAGAAGAACGGACCACCGATGGACAGCCGAAATTCTAGACGATATTCCAAGGCACATCAAAAGACCCAGAAGAAGACCACATGGGAGATGGGTGGGTGAGAATCGCAAGCATGCGGGAGTGACATGGAGGAGACTGGCGCAAGACAGACCTTTGTGGAAGAAACTTGGGGAGACCTTCATCCAGCAGTAGATTGATAATGGTTGATGATGATGATAATGATTCCTGTTTGCAATTGTATCTCCGCTTCTAGAAACCTCATTGAAAAAATGTGTGCTATAATTTAGTCTAAGATTTTCTTTTCGTACAAACACATCCATCACTTTTTCGTTTTCTTCTTTCCACTTTCTTCACTAACTGGTAATTTCTTCTTTTCATAATATAAAAATAGAAAATGTTCCGTCATTCTAGAACGACAGTGTTTTAGTCATAATTTTCGTTTTCTAAATACACTGAAGGAAAAAAATCCAAACACCACGAAAAAATAGTTGTAGAGGAATGAAATGACGGCAATACATTTGTATAGGTAACACATGTAATCGATTAAGGTTTCAAGATCACAGCTTATTGTAAGCGCGAGAAAAGTCATTTTAAATGTGAAATGCTGGTACATTAATAACCGGTGTAACCGGCACGCAAACGTTCATGCATTGTGTCGTACAGGTGCTGGATGTCGGTTTGTGGAATGGAGTTCCATGCCTGTTGCACTTGGTCGATCAATACAGGGACGGTTAATGCTGGTTGCGGTGACGCTGGAGTTGTCGTCCAATGATGTCCCATACGTGCTCGATTGGTGAAAGATCTGGTGATCTAGCAGGCCCGGCAACATGTCGACACTCTGTAGAGCATGTTGGGTTACAACAGCGGTATGCGGACGAGCGTTATCTTGTTGGAAAACACCCCCTGGAATGCTGTTCATGAATGGCAGCACAACAGGTTGAATCACCAGACCGACGTACAACTGTGTCATCAGAGTGCTTGGGATAACGACGAGAGTGCTGCTGCTGTCATAGGAAATTGCTCCCCAGACCATAACTCCAGGTGTAGGTCCAGTGTGTCTCGGCCGCAGGCAGGTTGGTTGCAGGCGCTAACCTGGCCTCCTTCTAACCAACAAACGGCCATCACTGGCACCCAGGCAGAACCGGCTTTCATCAGAAAACACAACAGATCTCCACTCCGTTCTCCAATGAGCTCTAGCTTGACACCACTGACGTCGCAAACGACAGCGGTTTGGAGTAAGTGGAATGCACGCTACAGGGCGTCTGGCTCGGAGCTGTCCTTCAAGTAACAGATTTGTAACAGTTCGTTGTGTCACTGTTGTGGCAACTGCAGCTCGAATTGCTGCCGCAGAAGCGGTACGATACGCCACGGCCATACGCCGTTCACGGCGGTCTTCCCTCTCAGTAGTGCCACGTGGCCGGCCGGAACCCGGTCTTCTTGAGGCAGTACCTTCCCTTGACCACCGCTGCCAACAATCATGCACAGTGGCTACATTCCTGCCAAGTCGTTCTGCAATATTGCGGAAAGAAAATCCACCTTCTCGTAGCCCTATTACACGACCTCGTTCAAACTCCGTGAGCTGTTGATAATGGCTTCTTCGTCTTCTTAAAGGCATTCTTGACCGCCCCGGTGGCGCAGTGGTTTAAGGCGTTGGCCTCTGATCATTCGTCCGTAAGGGGTCCGGGTTCGCATCCTGGTCAGGCATGGGTGTTGTGTTTGTCTTACGGCACTGGCTCTCTCCCTTCCCTGGAACCAGTGACCCTAAATTAGGGACGGGCGACTGCTTATAGCCCATTGAGTTGCTCAGGGTGGTCGTTAAACCTCCAATCAAAAAAAAAAAAAGGCATTCTTGAATTCTTGACTAACATCAACACACTGCGTCGAATCTCAACGATAATTAAAGCTCACGAACGTTACAGCGCGGATTAACAGCAAACCTGCTTTGCCTGTTCCGAGGGGCACTACTAGCGCCACACATATGCGCCGAGCGCGAAATTTGTATAGACGTCATCTTACAGATGTACTCTCACCACCTACCAACTGTCGTTTATCTAACACAACCCCTTCTTGGTGTTGGGATTTTTTTTCCGTCAGTGTATAAGGCGCTTGGTGCGAAAAACCAAGCGTGCTATATTTAGGAAGCCATGGCGTTCCTCTGTGCCGAAATTTAATCCCATTCTTTTGTACAAATACAGCCAGCAGTTGTTGTTTTTTTTTTTTTTTTTTGCTTTCTTTCTCCACTTTCCTTATTAATGGGTAATTTGTTTCAATCAAAGATTTAAAGCCTCCCCGCTAGCGTAGTGGTCTAAACAATGGCTTATGAGCCTTCGCCCGAGAGGAGGCTGGGTTCGAATCCCGGTACGGCATGGATGTTACATTTGCCTTATGGCACTGACTCTCTTCCTTCCCTGGAACCAGTGGCCCTAAATTAGGGACGGGCGATTGCTTATAGCCCATCAATTTGCTGACGGTGGCCGCTAAACCTCCATTAAAAAAGAATTAAAATGATCTTCCACTGCTCCAGTATCCACTGGCGTCGAACTTTACACCACTCAAGCCGACAACCTTGGTCGGTCTTGCTGATGTTATTCTTGTTCGCGGTTGCACAGACATCCAAACCAATTCCCTTTTGCTCTCAACGAACCGATATGGTTCTGGCGTTGCTTCCAGGGGCGCTTTGGAATTCGCTGCTTAGTGCTGCAACCGCTGACGTGCGATTTTATCGCACCACCTGCTTCAGCACCCGGAGGTTCCGCTGTGTCATTTCTCTTGGCTTGCCAGATTGCGATTGTGCTGTTGATGCTCCTAGGCGTTTCCACTTAACAGTAGCATCCCTTATAGTAGATCAGGGCAGCTGCAGCATTGCAGAAATTTCCCGAACTGACTTGTTACTAAGATAGCATCCTATGGCCGTGCCACGCTGAAAGTCACTGAGCTATGCCGTACGGCCCATTCTACTGTTCATGCTTGTCTATAAACTCACTTGTTGCTATGATGGCATCCTATGACCTTGCCACGTTGAAAGTCACTGAGCTCTGCCGTACGGCCCATTCTACTGTTCATGCTTGTCTATAAACTCACTTGTTGCTAAGATGGCATCCTATGACCTTGCCACGTTGAAAGTCACTGAGCTCTGCCGTACGGCCCATTGTATTGTTCATGCTTGTCTATGAACTGACTTGTTGCTAAGATGGCATCCTATGACCTTGCCACGTTGAAAGTCACTGAGCTCTTCCGTACAGCCCATTCTACTGTTCATGCTTGTCTATAAACTTACTTGTTGCTAAGATGGCATCCTATGACCTTGCCACGTTGAAAGTCACTGAGCTCTGCCGTACGGCCCATTCTATTGTCCATGCTTGTCTATGAACTGACTTGTTGTTAAGATGGCATCCTATGACCTTGCCACGTTGAAAGTTACTGAGCTCTGTCGTACGGCCCATTCTATTGTCCATGCTTGTCTATGAACTGACTTGTTGCTAAGATGGCATCCTATGACCTTGCCACGTTGAAAGTCACTGAGCTATGCCGTACGGCCCATTCTACTGTTCATGCTTGTCTATAAACTTACTTGTTGCTAAGATGGTATCCTATGACCTTGCCACGTTGAAAGTCACTGAGCTCTGCCGTACGGCCCATTCTATTGTCCATGCTTGTCTATGAACTGACTTGTTGCTAAGATGGCATCCTATGACATTGCCACGTTGAAACTCACTGAGCTCTGCCGTACGGCCCATTCTACAGTTCATGCTTGTCTATGAACTGACTTGTTGCTAAGATCCTATGACACTGTCACGTTGATAGTCACTGAGCTCTGCCGTACGGCTCATTCTACTGTTCATGCTTGTTTATGAACTGACTTGTTGCTCAGATGGCATCCTATGACCTTGCCAAGTTGAAAGTCACTGAACTCTGCCGTACGGCCCATTCGACGGTTCATGGTTGTCGATGATGTTTGCCCTTACAGATCAAGAATCAAAGATTCAAAATTTTGAAGCACACACTTCAATAATTTTGGTAGCATCTTCTGATTACTGGTTTCCTAAAACGTCTAGTCGCCAGCATGCGAGCTCAACCGAATCCTTGAAGACGGGAAAAGACGTGACGCTGTAGGTCCAACCGCCATGAAAGGAAAAATGAGCCGGTGTTCAGATAGGATAGTTAAAAAGTCAATGCCGTGAAGAATACAGAGCTCTAGAAAACATGCATTGCCTTAAGCTAAATGCTAAGTAAGATGAAAAGCTGAATTTCATACTCTGAACGTTATTTTCTTTTAGATGATTAATTTTAGTTTTTGTTTAGCAGGCATTAATTTAAAAATGAATGGTAACAAATTATGCACTAATCGATTAAGTACTATTACGTACCTTCAATCTTTAGTCCACTTGATGCACATTTTTGGTGAGTAATTTTTCTTTGTTTATGGAATTATTGACACCTCTCAATACATGTCGTGATATTCCAAAAATAATTCCCTGGGAGATGAAGTATTCGATTTTTAATCTTTTTCTTTTATGTACACTATGTACAAACACTATTACACTCTGGTTTCAGCTGTTTAAATGCAAAAATCACTATACACATGTTGATACACTGTCTTATTTCATCAATGTTCTCTGTACTTATAGTCTAATAGCTCAATTTGAAGTTTAAAATTTTTTATCAGTGAAAGTCACATTCCATCTATGTTCACTGTACTTGTTGCAAAACTAGTTAAACTCGAATTTTAAAATATTTGACTGTTAAAATCCTTTTCTTTTATGTACACTATGTACAAATACTCTTACATTCCGGTTCCAGCTGTTCAAAATGCTACTATATACATGTTGATATACTGTCTTATTTCATCAATGTTCTCTATACCTACATGTATAATACTAATAGTTCATTTGAGGTTTAAAAATTTATCAATAAATGTCATATTCCATCTATGTTCACTGTACCTGTTGCACCAGTAGTTAAACTTGAAGTTTAAAATATTTGACTGTTAAAATCCAACAAAAGAATGAATAATAAGTTAGCCAGTAGCTGGCTTTCTAAAATAAATTCATACATTGAGTCGGGAGGAGTCTTCCTGTAATAAATTTCTATTCATTCATTTGTATTCTTACTTGCATGGGTATCACACTTGTTTTATTTAGTTAATTAATTAATTTTAGCGTCTTGCATTTACAGTAGATGTATTTTTCTCAGATTAATTGTATTTATTGTATGTGAGGAGTTCATATATGTATTATTTCATTGTGGAACAATGAAATTTGAAGATTTTCGAATATTGTATTAGACCTTAAGAGCCAAGCAAATTGATTAGTTAAATGTGTAGATTCTATAATTTAACTAAATTCAGTGTAAGTGTCCTTAAAAGGGCCTTTTTTTATAATTTTCGCTATTTACTTCTGAATGCCCATGAAAGGGCTGCTTTGTTAATACATTTCTTATTCATTTTTGTGTAAGAGTAACGTAATATCTTCAAAAATAATATCGAAATGAATTAGCATATGCTGATGCTTCATAAATAAATATACAGGGTGATTCAAAACTCATGGGACAAATTTTAAGGGGTGGTAGAGCACACTGCAACAAACATTTTTTGTATAGGAATGTATGTGCGCAAGTGACGCGTTGAGGCACAAACACAAGAAATAGACATGAAAATTAACATAAATTGTTTACTTACAGCATCGTTGACAAGTGCTTCTTTACAGCAATGTTTACAATAATTGCTCAAAATTGCGTTCACCAATAGTAACACATGCGTGGCAGCGTCGACGGAGTGATTGGCGTACAGTTTCAAAGATGTCAGGTATTTCTCTTACACGTGCAGCCGCAACGGATATTCGAGCGACGAGGTCCTCAATAGGGTCAACTGGAGTCTCGTAAACGAGGGCCTTTAGATGTTCCCATAAGAAGTAATCGAGGATCGATAAATCGGGCAATCGGGGTAGCCAACGGACTGGTCCAGTACCGCCAATCCATCTCGCCCCAAAAGTGGCATTCAGGTAATTGCGTACATTAATGCTGAAATGGGCTGGCGCACCATCATGCTGAAACCACAGTCATTGTCGGACGGCTAGTGGTACATTTTCAAGAAATTCTGGTAAAACCTCTTCCAGAAAAATACGATGACATCTGCCATCGGGTCGCGTTGGTAGTAGATATGGGCCAAGCAGGAAGTCGTTCACAATACCCGCCCACACATTCACAGAGAATCGTTCTTGGTGAGCATGCGGACTTGTAGCGTGTGGGTTAGAGGTTGCCCACACGTGACAATTGTGCCCATTGAAAACACCTTCGTGTGTAAATATCGCCTCATCTGTGAATAGCACATGAGCTGGGAATTTCTTGTATTTGTGCCTCAACGCGTCACTTGCGCCCATACATTTCTATACAAAAAAAATGTTTGTTGCAGTGTGCTCTACCATCCCTTAGAGTTTTCCCCATGAGTTCTGAATCACCCTGTATACTGTATATACATAGAAACTTGGGGGGTTTCTTCTCTTCTATTAGGCATTAAGAACCAAACATCTGTACTCATTAAATATTCATAAATTTGAAATAGATTTTTAGTGAATGTTTGTTGACCTTGTTAAATTATAATTCATATGTTCTGAAAAGAAATCGTTTTAATTTTCTTAACTGCGACGTAAGTGCCCTTAAAAGGGCCATTTTGTGAATTTCGTTTGCAAATGCCCTTAAAAGGGGTTGCTTTGTCATTGCATTTTGTATATTTTATTCAATAACTATGTTTCCAAAAAGCCACATCTGTAGGACTCTATGTCATAAAAATCTTGATTTATTACATCTGATGCCTTTATTTTTAATGGATGAAAATTTATGCAGTTTTCTTAAAAGTAATATTTTTATACACATAGTTAAAAAACTCGTGTGTCCTTAAAAAAAGGCCTTTTTGTTTTAAATGTTTCCCAAGTCACATGCGTCTTAAAGTACTTGTATGGGTCATCGCTATGACGTACACTGAAGTGCCAGAAAAACTGGTACACCAGTCTAATACTTGGTAGGTCCCCCACAGGAGCGCAGGACTGCAGAAATACGACGGGGCATGGACTCCACTAGCTTCTGGAAATATGCTGTAGGCAATGCACACCATACTTACTGCAGAGCGTTCCACAATTCGGGTGTATTCCAAATTCCTGTGTTCGATAGCGCGTTGCATGGTATCCCAAATGTGTTCTATCACGTTCAGATCTGGGGAATTGGGTGGCAATGGTAAAACCCTAAACTCAGAAAAATGCTCCTCTAACCATAATGTGGCGTCCCAACACTTGTGTGGAGGTGCATTGTTCTTTTGGAACAGGCTCAACCCATCAGCATGAATGCAGGACATGAACGGGTGTACCTCGTCAGAAAAGATGCCCGCATAGCAATGGCGGGTCACAGACGTTTGTAAACGTATCAGGGGTCCCAGTGTAGTCCAGCTAAACACACCCCATACCATTACGCCCCCCACCAGCCGGTACAGTTCCCTGTTGACAGGCGGGATCCATGGCTTCATGGGGTTTGCGCCACACACGAATCCTTCCGTCTGCCTGATACATTTGGAAACGCGACTCGTCAGACCAGGCTACTTTTTTCCAGTCATCGAGTGTCCAGTGGCGGTGTTGTCGTGCCAAAGCGAGGCGCATAGTTTTGTGTTGTGCACCCATCAAGGGGACTCGAGTTGAGCCTCGGCTCCCAAAGCCCATATCGTGCAGGGTACGGTGCACAGTCCGGACGCTGATGCTTGTTGAGGCTCCAGCACTGAATTCCGATGATATCTGCGAGAGTGTTGCACGCCTATCGCGTGAAACGATTCTTGACAGCCGACGATGGTCACGCTCACCCAATGTCTTTTTATGGCCACACTGGTATCGTAGTTTGGAGGTTTTGCCGGAATTCTTGTAGTCGCGTTACACCCTTGCAATGGTCGTCCGTGAAAATCCGAACTTCGTTTCTACCTCCGAAATACTATGGCCCATCTCACGAGCGCAAACTATGACACCGCGTTGAAAATCGCTTAAATCATTATTACTTGCCATTCTCATACCGAATACAGCTCTGACAGCTGGCAAGGACGTCTATCGCTTTATATACGCACTGGCGGACGCAACCGAGTACGCGCATAGATTACGTTGCTATGTATTTTGCATAAGCTCGTCTGTACCAGTTTTTCTGGCACTTCAGTGTATATGGGTAAATCCACGACTCAAAAGGAGTGTTCGGATACTTTTTATCATATAGTCATAGTGTGTATTCTGTTAGGGAACACAGCTCGTGCTCGCGGCCCTTTCCTGGATATGGCTCTGTTTCCAGCCAGGGTGGATCCCTCTTCCTCCCAAGAAGAAACCCTATCGATCAACAAGCAGTAGGTACGAGCGTCTGCCCAATTTACCTTCCCTTCCAGTTTGTGTCACATTTTAATATGTGTATTCGTCATAATCTTGCCATCGAATTGCGAAGCCGATCGTTGGATTGTGTTTTTACGCTATAAGAAGCATAACCGTAAAGCAAGCAACAAACTACAAAGGGGCGCCCGGTGGCGCAGTGGTCTAAGCCATGGCCTCTGATCGTTCGTCCGAAATGGATCCGGGTTAGGCATGGATATTCTGTTTGTCTTATGGCACTGGCTCTCTCCCTTTCCTATAACCAGTGACCCTAAATTAGGGACGGGCGACTGCTTATAGCCCATTGAGTTGCTCACGGTGGTCGTTAAACCTCCAATAAAAAAAACAAAAAAAAACTACGAAGGAAAAGATATAGAAAGAAACTAGAAAAACAATTAGACTAATATTCCTCCTCTGACATTAAACAAACATCCCAAAATTTTCGCCTCACCTGGAAACTTTTTCCTAAATTGCGGTGAAAGGCTTTAACTGATTTAAAATGAGATCATTTCTATAAATTTTGGTCTTATGGTACTTGTAAAAATATCACATGGCGGAAATTCAAACTAGTAAATGGATGCTCTAACACCGTCTTACCCCCCCCTTCCTCCCTCCAAAAACTGTCTCACAGAGGAAAGTTACTCGTTCGTTCCGTTAAATCCAATTGCATAACGAAAAAATTCGTTTCCGTCCAACGTGCTTCCGTAAAGTTTTAGAACCTGAAGTTTAAAATGTTTGGTTGGATGTTTATTGCACGAGAACAAATTCGTAGTGGGCGATTCCTTCGAAATCGAAAAATTGGATTAGCTTAGTTTCGACCTTGGATTTTGACATGAACAGTCTTTTCTCCCTCTTCTTTTTCGATCTGCGAAACTCTTGACTATCCACAGGAGACTTTAACATTCTCTGCTTTCGGGTGTAACTTTAGAAACATAGTTTCGCCGTCTGTTGTAATCTTTTTAGGAGACAGAGTGTTTCACCAAAATCTTTTCAAAAAGGGATGAATAAATTCTTTTTCGCCTCGGACGCGAAGAGCTTTCAAAGCAGTTATGACACGCAAATTATGTTCGCGTACCGATATTTGCAGAAAATCGGCCTACCAACTTCTTTATTAATGTTTTCCCCATCAATGTAGCTTTCGAATTGTCAGATGCAAAGGCGTCCTATCACTTTGTGGGTGTTTATTTCGTTCGCTGTTCAGTTCGTCCCCTGTCCACTTTGTCCACATTAATTTCGTCATCAGATTGAATGGAATTTTTGCTACTACGCGAGAAAAAATAGTTAAGGTTCCGATTTTAAAACAAATTTCCAACACCTCGTTCTCAATCATTCATTTGTTTATTTCATCTTCTTTTCACCGAACTACTTCATAGGACCTCTATAACAACTTTTCCACACTTCACAATCTGAATAAGTCTCGTATTCAGATTGGGAATCTATCGTCATCCATCTGTCGATGTGACTATCTACATTGTGCCGATGTTCCATTTCAATATTCCTATGCAACAACAAGGCGAACATTATTAGTGAGAAAAAGGTGCGTAACATGTCATTCTCCAGTCGTAGTAAATATTATTATTATTATTATTATTATTATTATTATTGTTATTATGATGATGATTATTATTAGTTTTATAAAGATGAGATACCACCTCTTCCTGAGGTTTTCTTCTCTTCCTTCCGGGACGGGTATGACGTACCATGTCTAGGAAGTGGTATTTCTTTTGCCTCAATTGTTCAGAAACTTCCTTACTATCCTACAAACGTTCGTAATAGCTGACTTCTGTAGTTCTATGTAGGTGTTAGGTTGAAGGTCTAGTGTCTGTATAGAGCTGTGAATGATCTTAGGTACAACTGCTGCGGCTGATATTACTATGGGGACTGGCGTGACGTTCTCCATATGCCACATTTCCTTGACTTCGTATCGTAAGTCGTTATACTCTGACAGCTTCTCTCTGTGCGTCTTCTAGATGCTGCACGTGTTGGGTACGGCTATGTCAATTAGGTATGTTGACTTCTTCTCCTTGTCGACCAGGATGATGTCGGGCCGATTGTGGGGGATGGTCTTATCTGTTCTGATGGATCTGTCCCAATACATCTTGTGGGTGTTGTTCTCTAGAAGCATTGTTGGCTCATACTTGTAGTAGGGGACAGGCTCAGTTGTTATGAGGTGGTGCTTTCTTGCCAATTTCTGATGGAAAATCTTGGCGACTTATTTGTGCCCGTTCGTGAACTCTGTTTATGTGAGGACTCTGCACCCTGATGTGATATGTTGGATGGTCTCTGGCGCTTGATGGCATTGCCGGCATGTGTCTCTTTTCACTGACGTGTCCTTCAGGATATGCTTCCGGTAGTTTCTGGTGTTTACAACTGGATCATGTATAGCCATCAGGAACGCTTCGGCCTCGGGGAAGAGTGGTCCGTTTGTTAGCCATGCATTGGATGCAGTCTTATCTACATGGTCCGAATGCAGATCTTTGTAGTGCCTTCCGCGTAGGACTTTCTTGCCCCAAGCTTCTTCTTTTGGCTCCCTCGTTCCAATCTCGATGTTCTCAGTAGAGCGATCTATGGCTATGTACTTCTTGTCACTCTGGTTTATCGCTTGGTGAAGGGGTCCCTTGCTGTGATGGTAGTATTTTCTGAGGTCAACCATTCCCCGTCCTCCTTCTGTCCGTCCAATGGCCTTTCTATTGCTGACTTCGGGTGGTGCTGGAGATATTTTATGAGGGTTGTCCTGGTATTGCGCATTATTTCCTCAAGCTCTGTTGTGGTCCACTTTATGATTCCGAAGGAATACGTGAGGACTGGAACTGCATATATGTTGACGGCCCGAGTGATGTTGCGAGCGTTGACCTTGGTCTTCATTAGACTCCACAGCCTTTGGTTGTATTGGCGGTTATATTGTGTTTGATTTCTTTGTGTCCTACCAAGGTAATATAGGCTTCTATTGAAGCATACCAAGGTACTTATAGACTTCTCTTTCCTCTATAGCTGCAATCTGTTCTCCGGTCTTCAATTTGTAGCTACATGCATCATGTATTATTATTATTATTATTATATCTGTAAAAAAAATATATTAATTATGACTGATCGATTTTGTATTTTATTCCCAAAATCAGAGTTGTAAAAAGTTTATTCAAAGAGCCCCAAATGTGTTAGATTAAAGAGGAAAATTTTAGTTATTAAATTTTAATGATTAACAAGCGTTTCAAAATTGAGCTCCTTGTTTTACTTTAAATAATATTTACGTTCGTTATAGTTTAACCGTAAATCTTAAACGGAGAAAACATTGTATGTTATTAACGTCTCTTGTCCCTTTTCTCCTACCTAGTAGCAAAACATTCCCTGAAAACAAAATATTTTTACGAAATTCCATCCACTCTGAGAAATAAATAAATTTGGACGAAGTGAACAATAGAAGAATTGAGTAGCAGACGAAATGAACCAGAAAGAGTGAAACTGGAAGAAACGAACACAGACAAAGTGATCCCTCACCAAATACAAGGGGATGCTGAAAAGATCTCGTTGTAGCCTTATTTCGTCACTGCAGCTCGAAAGAGTGTTCTTTGGCATTGGAAAGTGACAATTATCAGACAAATGGCTCTTTTTTTGTAGATGTTTTACGTCCTGAACTGAATCATGTCAACGCAAATTGTTGAATTTTTGAATGTGGAACTCTGGGCTGTCACGAAATTTATGCTCTTGCAGTAGAAATCTGCAAAGGAAATCTATGAGTGTATAACGCAAACACTAAGTGACAAGTGCCCTTCATATTACACTTTGAGGAAATGGTGTGCGAGCTTTCAGCTTGGAGACTTTGAGACCGAAGGTTCAGAAAGATCTGGGAGGAATTCAACAGTGACAACACCCGAAATTGCTGATTATGTTCATGACTTGATTCTCTCAGATCGGCGAATCTTGGCTGAAAAAATAGCTGAGACCCTGGCGATAACCAGGAAACGTGTTGGGTTCATAATTCATGAGTACTTGGATATGCAGAAGCGAAGTGTGTGCCCAAATGTTTGAACGCCGATGAGAAACGAAAACGCGTGGACCCTTCCAAATCGTTTTTGCAGAATTTTGAGCGATCTGGTGATATTTTTTGCAACGACTTGTCACTGTTGATGAAACGTGGTATCATCACTACGATCCAGATACGAAACAACAGTTCCTGCAGTGGCGGGACTCGGGTTCTCCACGTCCAAAAAAATTCAAGACTCAAAGGTCTGAAGGAAAGCTTATAAGAACAGTTTTTTGGGATTCGGAAAGCGTTTTCTGTCTGACTATCTCCCGAAGGGCCAAACAATAAATCCAACTTGCTGTGCCGATTAAAGGTGGCGTTGAAAGAAAAAAGACAAGCAAAACTGCGGAAGGGTGTTCTCTTTTTGTAGAGCACTGCGCCGGCTCACAAGGCTAGCAAGACGAAGGATGTTTTGAGGGATCTGGAGTTTAAGTGCATAGACTACCCACCCTAAGCACCAGAACTTGCTCCATAGCACTATTTCCTGTTCCCAAACCTTAAAAAAAGTTTGAAAGGGAAGCATTTTTCGAATGATTCGGAGGCGACATCAACAGCAGAGCAGTATTTGAGTGATCAGACTTCATATTTTTAGGGGAGGGAGGGTTAAAGAAACTCCAGAAACTCTGTGTATTGAACTTTGGGGAGAATACACTGGCGGAGAGTGAAAAAAGAACACCAAGAAGGAATGGGCGGACGATCATGAAATTTACATATGTTAATGGGGTAGAGTTTACGTAGGTGTGATGTTAATTTCGGGACCAACCGGTGAGCGCTTACGCCACAGCACGGCATAATATGCAAATTATCGTCGGTGGTATTTATGGAGTACGGCGAAGTGAATGTAATCAGTCGTCGGCGTACGGACACGTGCGAAGGCCCCGAGGAAAATGGTGTACTTACGTGTTGTCGGTCTCGTGCATTAGTGAATAGCAAAGTACGTGGGAGAAATCCTTCTCATAATTTAGCTACATGGAGTTGAGTTGCTTCATCACTAAGTAATTCTCATATAGTTTGTGGTCGTCAAGGATTTGACTGTGAGTTATTTTTATTTCTTGTTCTTTAAACTTCAAGTTAGAAGCTTTATTTTTGTTTTCCGGTTCCAGGCCAACCGGGGCTCTGTGCCTCCGGAATGGCGACCTTTTTGAACCGACCTGAAACCATTCAGGTTACTCATAACGGGAAGTACTCCAATGTCAATATTCTTAAGGAATTAGTTGACAAACTTGACTATCCGGAACATTTGCACACAGTCCAGCGACTTAAGAATGGACTTTTCACAGTGCGTTTCCAAACTGCTGCACAAGCGCTGCACTACCTTGAGCACCCCTTGACAGCCTACAAGGACGTTGCGGTGAACATTTTGCCAGTAGATGACGGCATTCGTACCGTCTATGTCAAACTCGTGCCCATTGACATCCCTAATGAGAAGATCTCTGCTGCACTTACTGGATATGGGGAGATTGTCACCCCTATTCAGAATGAGCGGCACACACTCAAAGGTCTGGAACATGTTTATACAGGCACAAGAATTGTTCGCCTGCGTATGACAAAGCCAGTACCCAATTTCCTTCAAGTGGGCCGTTGGAAGGCCATGGTCACATATGCTGGCATGATACACATGCCGCAGATGCGGTAATGCTGGCCACATTGCTCCTCAGTGCCCGTCCCGAGCTTGCCCCAACTGTAGTACGGTGGGCACTTAGAGATCTCGTGCGAGCAAGCCTGCTCCAAGTACGATGCGGATTCTCACACCAAATCCAGATGCACCCAGTCATCCTTCGCAGATGTTGTAGCTAGGCCTTCAACAGCTCCCCTTGTTTTCAATGAGGAGTTTCCAGAACTACCCTCCACCAGTACTATTGTTGTTCCCGGGGACTCTGGTGTTCCTGATGCAGTGGTTACCATGGACCCGGAACATGTTGCTTCTTTGAAATTACCGGTTGTCATACCTGTCTATCCGCTGTCCGAGAATGTTGTGACTTCTGTTAATCAAGAGACCTTGGTTGTTGACGGTTGCGTCGAGCCTGGAGCTTCTTCTGCTGTTTCACCAGTGCAAGATCTTGAGGTTCTTGAAATGCCATCTACAGAGGTCACCTCACTGCCTCTTGCCGTTGAATCGGCTGTTGTTATTACGTCTGAGCCTCCCATGGATGCCGACGTATGTACCGAGGTCCCTGAGCCTCATTAACCTGATTCTTCTGACGCCCAAGTCGGACTTGTTACCACTGTTGCATTTAGAGAGGTTATTTCGGATGATGACAACATTTACATAGATTCCGTTGATGATGTTGCTTTTACCTCTTCTGTCGGAACTGTCTCCCCTCCCTTCCACCTCAGGGGACAAAGTTGTACCCGTCATCCATTCCAGCAGGCTGCCGGGACGTGTTCCTGTTACCATCCACAATGTTAATCTTTCCAGAGAGACTCGTCCTGCTGACCATTAATACCGTCATCAACGACCGTCCTCTACATCTTCGGAGGGAAGGACTCACGGCAGCCGTTCGGCAAGTGTTCATCCTGGCCGTCGGGAAAGATCTCCCGTCCAACTGGAGGAAGGGGAACTTCCCCCAAGTAGCCGCCGACGGAACCGTCGCCGGAATCACAACCGTTCCACCTCTGGAGATTGGCATCGTCAGTTCTAAGCGCCGGTCCACGTTTCTAAATTGGGTGGGCTAATTTGAATCTACCCTCCTTACTGACCTTTGTTTTGTGTATTTTTGTATTTCAATTATCTGCTTAACCTTCAACCTTAAAGTTTCAATATTAAATATAATTAGGGACTTCGGTCCCGGTCAGTAAGGCGTTGGCTCATCGGCTGGATTATGACCCAGGATATTGATATCCTGTGTGTTCAGGAAACATTTTTTCACAGTTTTAGACATATTTCGGATTTTCGTCATTACACTAATGCCCCGTGCTGGTTTAGTCTTTCTCCAACTAGTCACAGGGGCGTCGGAATTATTGTCAACCCTAACTTTAAGGGTCGGCAACTGAAATTTCAATATGATTACGAGGGTCGAGTGGCTGCTGTCAGCTTCGCCCTCGCTGAGTTTAAAATTCGCGTTATTTCAGCCTATGCGCCATTGGAACCCGCCCAACGGGGTAGATTCCTCAGGAGTCTTTCTTTATTTGGGGGGTGAAGATTTCCTCATTTTGGGGGTGACTATAATTTCGTAACGGAGCCTCTTGATAAACAGGGGGTACCTGGCAGACGGACTCGTCCCGGGCTGTCTTCTCCGGGTTCATGTCAGTGGCGGGGCTGGTGGACGCCTGGCGTTCTACTCACCCTGGGGTCTTCGACTGGGCTTGGATGGATGGCTCGGTTCGGGCCCGCCTGGACAGGATTTTTGTGGGGGGCCCTGGAGATTGTGACCTTGTGTCTTTTGTTCATTGTGATGTTAATTCTGTGTTTCTCCGTGTGAGTGACCATCGTGCCGTTTATGGTGAGATCGTTCTAACTGGGGCCCGGACACGAACTCAGGGCCCGTGGAGGATGAATCTAGATCTTCTCGAAGATGACGACATCCTTCTGGGCCTTGAGAGTTTGCTTCGGGGTGAAATTCAGTCTGAGATTCATCACACTGGTGAATGGTGGGAGGGGGTTAAACTTAACGTGAAGTCTTATTTACAACTTCAGAGGAAACTTTCGGCTTGTCAGCGGCTTTTAGAGCGAACTCGCCTTGTCTGTATGTTGCGTGCATGCAAAGCCGGGCAACAAATGGGAGCGCAGAATGCTGGTATGATTGCTGAACTTCAAGCTCAGTTGACAGATTTATATTGTAAAACCAGCCAAAGATGTACACAGGACTCTATTTCGCAAAATTTAGAAAACGAGATTTCACTTGCAAGTTTTTCTGCGAAATCTCGCAGAAACAAAATTATTTCCCAGGTAATTCCTGGCTTATAGCATGAGTCACGCTTCATGCTCTCTCAA
The DNA here is from genome assembly GCA_039090855.1 of Macrothele yani. NCBI lineage: Eukaryota > Metazoa > Arthropoda > Arachnida > Araneae > Macrothelidae > Macrothele > Macrothele yani. The sequence continues at coordinate 126,642,944 of CM077002.1, forward strand.
CCAGAAATTCACAATTTGGTTTTCTCGCATTTCAGAGACCTGTTTGCATCTGATGAAGTGCAGCAGTCGTCCGTCGACTCTTGGGTCGCTGACGTGACCCAACTCGACGCCGCGGCTTCTGTTCTTACATCGGGCGCTGTCCGTATTTCTGAGGTGAGGCAAGCCCTTGCCGGCTTCCGTAATGGTCCCAGTCCGGGTACTGATGGTGTCGAATTTTATAAACGTTTTGTTGATTTGCTTGCTGAACCTCTATGTGATGTTTTTTATCATGTTGGTTAACAAGCGGCGTGATGGTCCTGGTCGTCATTTGGGAGAGTGGAGACCCATCACTCTTCTCAATTACGATTATAAGATTTTGGCTAAAGTCCTTGCTAACCGACTGATCAGGGTTATTTCTGGCCTAGTAGGCGTGTGCCAGATTTCTGGAATCCCGGGGAGGAGAATTTTTCAAAATTTAGTCCTCGAGCGGGACGGTATTCACTACCTCGACCGCAAGAGGTTGAAGTGCTGTATCCTTTCTTTGGATCAGAGCAAAGCCTTTGACAGGGTCTCTCACAAGTACCTTGTGACCCTGCTGGAGGCTTGTAACTTTAGCCAAGATTTTGTACACATGGTGAAGGTCTTGTATACTGATATCTTTAGTTTTATCCGAGTCAACGGTCAGCCTACGGACTGCTTTCCCATCCGGAGAGGGGTCCGCCAAGGCTGCCCGTTGTCTGCTGCACTGTTCGTACTGAGCATTGAAACTCTCCTTAAGAAGATTTAATCTGCACCGAATATCTCTGACATCCCAGTTCCGGGTTCGAGCTTTACAACAGCTGAGCTCAAATACCTTGCGTATGCAGATGACGTTGTTCTCTTCCTTCGGGATGAGATTTCCTTGAGAAATTTGTTTCATGTTTATGATGTTTATGCGGACAGTGCAGGCGTTGCATTGAATGTGGATAAAACTAAAGCCTTGTGTTTTGGGGATTGGTCACCTGACGTTTTGCAGTTTGTAGGCTCAACCGATGATCTCATAAGGATCCTCTGTGTTTACTTTGATAAAAAGGGGGTTCACCAAGACGTGGCGCTCTGTTCAACAGAAGCTTATGTCGGAATGTGCTTGGTGGGAGGGCTGCCAAATTTAATTTTTTTAATAGGGCTAAATTGGCAAAACAGTCTCTTGGTTTCCAAAATTGCTTTTTTGCGGTACCCTACAACCCCCGACGTACAGGGTCCTTTTGGCTCTAAATTCTCTAATTTTTCTATTTGTTTGGGGAACTAGAGCTGTCCTTTCTCGGGATTGCCTGGTTCAACCAGTCCATCGGGGGAAACTGGGTGTTCGGCACATTCTTGCGTGGTGTCGCGCGTTGATGGTTTCTAATGTGGCCTACATCCTGAAAAGCGATTCTCATCCTAGCTTTAACTTCGTGTGTTATTTCATTTCCTATAATCTTAGGTTATTTTCTTTCACTTGTAACTACCTTGGGCCTAGAGCTCCAAGGCCCAGTGGACCACATGGCACTATCATTTGTGAGGCTAGATTGTTAACTAGCCAGAACATCAGGTGCTCCTCTTGGCATGAACCCGATGTCCTTTATAATGTATTCTTGCCATCCTTTGCTCCTCACATTCAGAGCAGGTTTCCCGCCTTGGGGATGAACTGGAGGGTCGCATGGGCCAATGTTGCGTTTGCGGGTGTGGAAGGTCGTGTGCGTGACCTGCAGTGGCGCTTGGCCCATGGGGTGATTTTCACCCGTGATTCCCTTTTCCGTTGAGGAGTCACCGACTCCCCGGACTGTCCTCACTGCGGACAGCCAGAATCTTTATACCACCGATTTGTGGAATGTAATTTTGTTCGAAAAGTTTGGCAACTTTTGTCTAGATGGATTTCTGTTAATATGTGTAATTTTAAAACTATTGTTTTTAAGCACCCGCTACCTGTTTCCGGTCAGCGTGCTTATGGTTTAAAGGTGATCCTTGCTACTGCTTGTACTGTGTTACATGATACTGCTCTGTCTGACCACGTTAAGCTCTATTCGAATAGGCCTGATGTGGTCGCCCTCTTTGTCAAGATCAGATTGCGTGAGAGGGTGATTTCCGACTTTCACCACTGGCCGGAAGACGTTTTTCGCGTCCGATGGCTTTCTTGGTCTCGGCTGGTTTCCCTACGCAATAATGTGCTCTGCTTTCGGTTCTGAATGTGTTTTCTGTTGGAGCATGTCGCATTCCTGACGACCGCTGCTCTTTTTACATGCTTGTCTAGATCCTGTGTTTGCATCATGAATTGTATTTACATGCTTTTCTACTGTGTATATATTGTCTTTGTCTGCATTTGTCTATGCTTGGCCCGCGGTTTTTTTCTGTCTGTTGTCTGTGGCAGGTGTTGTGCCTCTCGGACGACAGTTCATACCACTTTCCTGCGTCTTTGTCATGCCTCTCGGGCGGGGAGAGGTGTGACAAATGACTTTTCATGATTTTTTTTTGGTTTGAGGTGCTTAGATGTGGGTCCACTTTTTCTCTAAGCACATCCACCCTGTTTTCAGAGATACTTCTTCCCTGGAAGTGTTATTGCTTGTGTTTCGTCTTCCGAGTTTTGTAAGTAAGGTAAGTAGTTTCTTTTCCTTTCTTTTCTTTTTAGTGTGTGTGTGTGTGTGTGTGTGTGTGTGTGTGTGTGTGTGTGTGTGTGTGTGTGTGTGTGTTTCACCTCGATGATGATGGTGCCTTGGCTGACCCATAATATGGGTTTCAGCAGAACAGTGTACAGCCTTGTGCTGTACCCCCAGTTCACTAACTGAGAAGCTGCAATGCCTGGGCATGGAAGATGTGTACGATTTCAGCAGTTTTCGGACTTTGAGCCAGGTCGTCTAGTCGGACTCCGCAAGGCCAGTTGGTCGTATCGTCATATTGCGGGGCGAATTGGACGGGAAAAATCGGTGGTGTTACGATGGTGGCGTAGATGGCCCAAGGAACATTCCCACACGAGAAGACGTGGAACCGGGAGTCACAGACGGACTGATGATCGGATCAATCGACGCATAATAAGAGCGGCGTTGTCAAGCAGAACATCCACTTCGACGCAAATCCGAGCTGCCGTTGCACCTGAGGTGACTGTGCGAACAATCCGCAACCGTCTACTGGATGCAGGACTACGTGCACATGTTCCTCTGGCATGTGTACCTCTGACTCCAGCCCACCGCCAGGAACGGCTGTAATGGTGTCGCCAACGTTTGGACTGGAGTACGCAATGGCGATCTGTCGTGTTCAGCGACGAAAGCAGATTCTGCTTGGAAGCCTCCGTTGGCCATACGCGTGTTCGCAGACGCACAGGGGAGCGTTTCTACCTTTCTTGCATCCGCCAGCGACACACAGGGCCTACACCTGGTCTCCTGGTGTGGGGAGCGGTCAGATATCACTCCCGTACACAACTAGTGTTTGTACCGGGTACGTTAAACAGCACCTCCTACATCAAAAACATCATTCAGCCCGTTGTTGTGCCATTTGTAAGGTCGGTCCATCGTGGTGTTTTCCAGCAAGATAACGCACGCCCACACACGGCACGTGCAACGCAATATGCACTTCAGGGTGTGAGACAATTTCCATGGCCTACACGTTCACCGGATTTGTCCCCCATTGAGCACGTGTGGGATTTTATGAGACAACGACTTATCCGGTCTCCACGGCCAGCCACGACCATCCTCGATTTACGCATTCAGGTTGAGGATGCTTGGATCCCAATACCCCAAACTTACATCCAACATCTGTACGACAGACTCCATGCCAGAATTGCACACTGGGACGCAGTTCATGGCGGTTCAACCTCGTACTAACCATGTTACATGGAAATGTTATTTTTCAGTTTACCAGCAAATACAGCTGTATTTTGCCATAATGTTTTGATCACGTTATCCTCTGAATTACGTTATTATGCTGTATAAATTTCGTTGGTATCAGACGTCTCCTTCTTGGTGTTCTTTTTTCACTTTCCGCCAGTGTATGTGGAATAGTCTGTAAGTTTCATGGCTGTAGCCCAATTTCCTTCTTTGGTGGGGTCGAGAAGTTATCAGCACCCCTTCAAATGAAGTCGTTCGCCGTTTTGAACGTTTTCTGTTTATTTGTTATTTCAAGGTTTAGCGACCACATGAGCAACTGTAAGAGTCCCTGATTTGAAGTTCCAAGGAGGGCAGAGAGCCATATGCCTCATCCGGAATCCGGCCCGCGGTTTTTAGTCCCAACATGGAAAACTAGTCAGAAACCTACTCCTCTTACTATTCTGGCCACCGGGGTGGTCCGTTTTTTCACTTCTTCCATATTTTGTTTTGAATTTATGCAAAAATCTGCGCATATGTTATTTCCATGAGCTCGCATGATTCCTTCAGATTTCATAGTACTTTCATCGATCTTTTGCAAAAAATTAAAGTTAATGAATAATTTATCTCTTGCGTTTTCTTTAACCGATATTACGTAACTTTTTCTGCTATGTGAGGTTTGTGTCACGTTAAGTTTTAAATATCAGGCGGAAGAAATGTTGAACAAAATGCTAGTAATATATACTTAAATGTGATACACTATAGCTGCACCGGATAGCTCACTTTGAATCAATTATACATACTGCCTTTTAGGGCCATACGAAAACATAGACGGAAACAGAATCGCTTACGTGAAATTTTGCTTTATTGCATCAAGAACGGCACCTTCATACGCAACTTTCGACAACACCACTACGTCGTCCATTTACGAGATCACGCCACTTTATACAGCGTGATACTAGGACATCAAAAACCCTTGATAGCCACAGCGAGACTTCCCCGTTCACCAAGGTATCCCGTCAATTCGTCGTGCCCAATTCGTCACCAACTCAGTTCGTCGAGTGCAAATTCATCTCGCGTCAATTCGTCGCAGTTACCAATTCATCGCGAGCAAATTCGTCGACTATTCAATTTGTCTTTGACGAATTCGTCGTGTTTCGACCCCCTCAGTGAAATACTTTGGAGTTTTTTAGAGGTTTTTGAGCTCTCCAACATGCAAAAAGTCCTTCGGGAGATGGTTGGGGGAGCGGGGGGTATGCTGTTACGATTTTGTATAACTTGTGGATCTTTCATGTTCCTTTTGACATGTCTCCTTCTTCCCGGGGCCTCGGTGAAACCTTTTTGAGGGATATAGTGGATCAGGAGGATGGTGGCCCGTGTCCGTCGGTTGCTCTTGCAGTATTAAATTTAATTGTACATTGCATTAATTTATTCTTAGCGCACTTTACATCGTTCTGCAGGTTCATGGCACCACGCGGGACCTCGGTGTATCCGGGATCCTCGGAGATCGCAGGACGGGGATTTTTATAAGCCTAACAAAAGTGATTTGTCCGCCTTTTTCATATTTACTGTTGTATCGAGTAGCAGACTGTACTTGTGGGTATGCCCTTCCCTCATAATTTTTTTAAGTCTGTAAGAGGGATCCGAGGTACTTTGGTTGAATGGGGGATGCCCCCAACTTCCGTAAGTTTATGTTCTTGACTGCTAGAGTCGGTCAGTGCATCCGGGTGTTCCACCTGAAGCGCTCGCAAGGTTCACGAGCTTTGGGGGTGGGGGCTTATTCCCAAATGTTAAAATGGACATAGAGCTGTAAACATTGGCAACCATGTTTTATATGATGATTCTGTACACGACAACGAATTTTCAAAAGGGTGGGATAAATTCACCCCCTCCCCCCAGGTTTCTAAGAGCAGAGACAACGTGTTCAAGGTACGTTATTTGTTCCCAATTTCCATGCTTCATGTTGTGTTGAGTGACAAACTCTACTTGTGGGTATGCCCTTCCCTCAGAAATTTGGTGAAAGTCTGTTAGAGGGTTACGAGGTGCTTGGGTTGGGGCCCCTTCACCCCAACTTCCATAATTTTATATTCTGCACTGTTAGAGTGGGTCACTATATCCGGGATGTTCTCAAATACAATGACTGACTCCAGCAAAGCTGACTGATGGATGTTGGGGGCAGCCCCCCCCAACCCAAGCACCTCGGATCCCTGTCACAGACTTCACCAAATTTCTGAGGGAAGTGTATATCCACCCAAAGGTAGAGTCTCACAATATGAAGCATGGAAATAGCGAACAAATAACTTACTTTGAACACCTTGTCTCCTCTCTTAGAAACCTGGTAGGGAATCCCCCCCCCCACCCTCCTGAAATTTCGTGGTCGTATAACAGAATCATCATACAGTATAAAACATATCACTTATTTTTCAGCTCTACGCCCATTTTAACATTTTGGGGCGAAGCTCATTCCAAAGCTCGCGAACGTCTCGGACGCTTCAGAGGGAACATCCAGAATATAAAATTACGGAAGTTGGAGGTAGGGCCTCCCAACCCAAGCACCTCGTATCCCAGTTACAGACATCACAATTTCTGTGAGAAGAGCATGCCCACAAGTAGAGTCTGCCACTCAACTCAACATGAAGCATGGAATTTGTTCCCAAATAACGTAACTTGAACACGTTGTCTCTGCTCTTAGAAACCTGGGGGAGGGGAGAATTTACCCTGAAAATTGTTGGCCGTGTACAGAATCATCATACAAAGCATGATACCAATGTTTACAGCTCTACCTCCATTTAAACATTTTGAGGGGTCGAAATGTCGACACCAAAATGTCGACAGGGTCAAAATGTCGACAATCCGAATGTCGGCAACAAAAATGTCGACACGGTCATAATGTCGATAGGGTCAAAATGTCGATAGGGTAAAAATGTCGACAGGGTCCAAAAAATGTCCGCATGGTACTCTAACTTAGACCGTAGACGGTTTTTGGAAGAAATCGGAGCCCGGGTTCAAGTAAGGGACCCCATACAAAATTTTCGTAAAATCTACAGTTTTCAATTTAGAACCACCAAATTTGGTATAGTATCTTATGGAACTCTAACTTAGATCGTATACGGAAGGGGTCGGGGCCCGGGGTCAAGGGGGCCCCATACAAAATTTTCATTAGACCTTTTATTTTTTACTTTTAAGAACTGCAACGTGATTCATCACTCCAATACCAGATCTACGGTCTAAGTTAGAAACTGTTGATAACAAAAAAGGGAAAAAATATCCGTTTAATGGTGAATCTACGGCCTCTAAATTAGACTGTAGATCGGGTACTATAGTGCTGAATTGTGTTGCAGTTCTTAAAAGTAAAAAATTAGACGTTTTACGAAAATATTGTACAGGGGTACCTTTGACCCCGGGACTCGACTCCCTTCCGTATACGCTTTAAGTTATAGTACCATAAGATAGTATACCAAATTTGGTGGTTCTAAATTGAAAACTGTAGATTTTACGAAACTTTTGTATCGGGACCCTTTGTCCCGGGCCGCGACTCCTTCCAAAAACCCTCTACGGTCTAAGTTAGAGTACCATGAGATAGTGTACCAAATTTGGTGGTTCTAAATCAAAAACTATAGATCTTACGAAAATTTTGCATGCGGGGCCCTTGACCCCGTGCTCCGACCCCTTCCAAAAACGGTACCATGCGGACATTTTCTGAATCCTGTCGACATTATGACCGTGTCGACATTATGACTGTCGACATTATGACCCTGTCGACAGTTTGACTGTCGACATTATGACCCCCACCGGCAGAGTCTGCCACTCAACACAACATGAAGCATGGGAATTGCGGGCATAACTCACCTTGAACACCTGTTTTCCGCTCTTAGAAATCTGGGGGAGGGGTGAATTCAACCCACCCTCCTGAAAATTCATGGTCGTGTGCAGAATCATCATACAAAGCATGGTGCCAATGTTTACAGCTCTTCTTTTTTTTTTTTTTTTTTTTTTTGATTGTAGGTTTAACGACCACCGTGAGCAACTCAATGGGCTATGAGCAGTCGCCCGTCCCTAATTTAGGGTCACTGGTTCCAGGGAAGGGAGAGAGCCAGTGCCGTAAGACAAACACAACATCCATGCCTGACCGGGATTCGAACCCGGACCCCTTACGGGCGAATGATCAGAGGCCAGCGCCTTAGACCACTGCGCCACCGGGGCGGCATTTACAGCTCTTCGACCATTTTAACATTTTGGTGGGAAGCCTCCTCCCCCAAAGCTCGCGAACCTCGCGGACGCTTCAGCGGAACACCCCGGATACACTGACGGACTCTATCGGTCCAGAATATAAAATTACGGAAGTTGGGGCAGCCCCTCCCCCCCCCCCCTTTAACCAAAGCACCTCGGATCCCTCTTACAGGTTTCACCAAATTTCTGAGGGAAGGGCATGCGCACAAGTAGAATCTGCTACTCGATACAACAGTAAACACGAAAAATGCGAACAAATCACTTTTGTTAGGCTTAACAAAACTCCGGGGCCCGGAGACACAGAGGTCCCCCTAGGTGCTATGGACCTGCAGAACTATGTAATGTACACTAAGAATAAATCAATGCAACGTACAAGAGTTAAATTAAATACTGCAATAGCAACCAAGGGACAGAGGCTTCCACCTTCCTGAACCACTGTATTTCTCAAAACGGTTTTCACCGGGGTCACGGGAACTAGGAGATATGTCACATGGAACATAAAAGATCCGCAACTTATACAACATTCAAAACCGTAACGGCAGCCAACCCCCCAACCATCTCGCGAAGGACTTTTTCAGGTTGGAGAGCTCAAAAACTTCTTACAAACTCCAAAGTATTTCACTGAAGGGGGTCGAAATACGACGAATTCGTCCACTACAAATTGAGTTGTCGACGAATTTGTCCACTACAAATTGAGTTGTCGACGAATTTGTCCACTACAAATTGAGTTGTTGACGAATTTGCTCGCGATGAATTTGCCTGCGATGTATTGAGCCTGCGATGATCTGGTAACTGCGACGAATTGACGAGCGATGAATTTGCTCTCGACGAACTGGGCACGACGAATTGACTAATAACCTGTGCACACCAACTCACTGAACTTACTTTTCATCGTAAGTTCTTCATGCGTCTATAGACACACGTCATTTCCTCAACCTCACTGATTTCACATGGGTTAGGAGAACAGAATCTGCGACGTTCAGATAAGAAAACACCTTAGAGAAAATAAATTAAAATGTACATAGAGAAAATAAATTAAAATGTACATAGAGAAAATAAATTAAAATGTACATAGAGAAAATAAATTAAAATGTACATAGAGAAAATAAATTAAAATGTACATAGAAAAAATAAATTAAAATGTTCATAGAGAAAATAAATTAAAATGTACATAGAGAAAATAAATTAAAATGTACATAGAGAAAATAAATTAAAATGTACATAGAGAAAATAAATTAAAATGTACATAGAGAAAATAAATTAAAATGTACATAGAGAAAATAAAACAAAAAAGGAAAGTTAAATCAGAATATACGTCACACCGGTTTGGTACAATTGTCCAACGAAAGAATAGAATAACTGCTGCTGCAAAACAAACTCACTGCTAAGTGATGACTGCATAGAATAAAGACAATTTCATATGCTCCTTTTTTTTCTACTGCATAGAATAAAGACAATTTCATATGCTCCTTTTTTTTCTTTTTTTTTTTTCGTTTTTCTAAATGCACAGATTCAACAATTTTACTGGTCAATCAGTGCTTTCACTTTAGTGTCAGACCTTGTATATGGAGCTTATAACCTAAATAAAAAGAAAGAAAAAGCTAGGAAGGAAATAGAAGAAGTTCTTTAAACTTTCAAGTCAGCTAAATTGCTCATACTGCCTAGGTGTTAGATGACGTAAGAACAGGCTTTTATTTAAGAATGTGCTAAAGCAGAAAAGAACTTTCTTTCTGCCGTAGACTACTTGCGATCTTTAAAGGAATGAAACAAGTAGTTAGAAATAAAAAGAGAAGAAGACCGCTGAAGGGATAGAGATCATTTTACCTGTTCCGTTCCTTTATTCACCCGTTGTTTTCTTTCGAACTTTAATTTTATCTTTGTTACAAATGCGTGCTGACAATGTTCAGGTTTTTTTTTAATAATGAGAAGCCTGAGAGCTTTTTACCAGTTTTCAAGAAAACTGGGATGAAGATGCTGCTGTCATGCTCCATTTTCACGGACAACAACAATTTCCGCAAAAACACATGACATTCCAAAAGTCATTGCAGATCGTAAAGATAACTAATACGGGATAAAGGAAAACTCACGCAATCCGGATTTTTATAGGTTATTGGGGAGTAGAAAGGATCAAGTAAACTCTTTTCTTCATGGTTTTGGCTGAGTTTACTTTCAAATAGCAGGTGAACTTTTGTTTCAGCAAATAGAGAAAAGAAAGTTAATACTGTAATTTTCTACGTAAGTGACACAGAAAAACGTTTTTGAATTTCAAATGTTATGAAATAATAGTCTTTGACTGGTTGTGTAGAACTATAATTTTAAAGGTTTACTTCAATTTCACTTAAACTTACAGATTGTACTTTACTACCTGGATTATTCTTAGCTTTTAGCTTTGCTACCGGAATTGCCCTAATTCGCTCGTAATAACTAAAATCGAAATTAAGCATAGAAATCTCTAAGTAAGCGTCAAGTTAATTGCCAAAGTAAGTTAATACACAGTATAGTACCTATTAACTTACTTTGGCCATTTACTTCTGATACGGGGGTCTTAACATAACTTCTGCACACTGTCCATTTTTAAGAAAAATGTGAAGTAACGGAGAAAACTTACCTTATTGCCTTTCGATGTACTCCCCTCCTCTGCCAATGCCAGCTTGCAAGCGGTGAGGTAGGTTCCGGATGTCCCGTAGCACGCCATCTTTGTTCAGCTGTCGTATTACTCGGGTCACGTCCAATGACAGTTCGTCCAGAGATTCATAGCGGATGCCACGGAGCCGATATTTTAATTTTGGGAAAAGATCAAAGTCGAGTGGACTGAGATCAAGGCTGTATGATGGTTGGGATAAAGCTTCCCAGCCATATTTCGACAAAAGTCCCCATACCGACGCAGCATCATGCCCCTATACGTTGTCATACAGCAAGATCGCTCCCGCTTCCAACGAGTTGGGGCAATTTTGACGAATTTTCGGCTCAACTTTGTCCTCAGAAAGTCACGATAATATTGAGCGTTGACATTTTGCCCTTCCGGCACTCTAGACCACAACACCTTGGGCATAGTACGCAAAAATCATCATTGTTGCCTACGACACTTTGATGGGCGTGGGTAACTTGGATGCCTCCATTCAGCTGATTGTGACGTCAGTTCAAGTTCAAAATCACGGGTCCAAGTCTCATCATTGGCGACAATTCTATTCAGAAAGGTGTCGCTCTCCCTTTTGAACCTGTGAGGTGTTCAATTTGGCTGCCTTCTGCTCGGGAGGTGAGTTGATGGGGCACCCAGCTCGCGGGGATTTTTCTATTTCCCGGTTAGTCGGTCAAAATCCGGTGAAGAGACATGGTGGACAAATTTTCCTGATGAGCAATCTCCTCGACTGTCAAACGACGCTTCTCTTCGAGAAGCGTTGCAACAATGGTGACAGTTGTTTTGTCTGTCGCCGTTTGAGGTCGGCCTGAGCGGAGATCATCTTCGATGCTCCTTCGGCCCTCCCGAAAGCCCGATGCCCAGCGGCAAATTTTGTTTCGATCAAGAGTTCCTTCCCCACAAACACCTTGCAAGGCACTGTGGATCTGTGTCGGAGTTTTTCACCGCAGATTTTCTATTTTCGCGTGCGAACGCTGGTCAAACGCCTTGACTCGACCTGAGGAGCTGTACGCTTCCACTTGCGGACCCTCCCATGTCCACAGAGCTCATGATAACACGTAGTTCTGACACAACTGCGTTGCTGAGACTCTGGCCTTGACATGAAGCCATCATTTTTCCGATTGCATCATCTGCTTCCGTTTGAGATTAACGTGTGCAGAACTTTTGTTATGATCCTCGTATACCTATTAACTTTCTTTGGCCATTTACTTGATCCCGAAAGAAAGTAATCTCTAAGTAAGCGTGTCAAGTAAATGGCCAAAGTAAGTTAACAGACAATAATGAATGCGACAAACTGAACGATCACAAAATATGAAGTTGTTCGTCATTTTGGACGTTTTCGTTTATTTAGAACAGTAGTGCAAAATATTTCAAACTCCAGTTTCACTCTTAATTCAATAATTCAGAACGTCAGGTAGTTAACGATAATCATTTCATTCCCAACAACTGGACGAAGTTTTCACATATGTATATCATCGCTCTGCACTCTGAATATCCTATTTTTCTGTTCACTGAACACTGCTCTAACGTCTCCTCTAGTAAAGAGATCATCAGTTGAGAACTGGGAACCTATTGGGGGGGGGGTTGAAAATCGATCGGCGTGGGGGCACGAATTTTGGCGCAGTAGTCTAAGCGCTGGCTTATGACTGCTCACCGAGGGGGTCCGGGTTCTAATCCGGGTGAGACATGGATGCTGTGTTTTGTCTTAAGGCACTGGCTCTCTCCCTTTCCTGGAACAAGTGTCCTACTTATAGTCCATTTAGTTGCTCACGGTGGTTGTTAAAACCCCGATTAAAAAAAAAACAAGTGACTGTTTATTCGCAATTTTAGCGTAGTTACGTCATTTTTTTAAATATTTTTTTTAATATCTGCTGTCATAAGGGACTTTATGAATTTTAGTTTGCAACCTTACAAGAAATATCTCTTTTTCTTCCCCTCTGTCTCTCTCTCTCTCTATATATATATTTTTTTTAACTGCAATTACAAGAATAGTGTCCTTCTACTACTCTCTTAGAGATCACTCAGAGGACTCCCTTCATTTTTCAGAATAGCACAACACAAAGTTTAACAAAAAATTAATTTTACATAAAAAACATTTCTGTGAATTCGAAAAATTCACATACGTTTATCCAATTCCCCTAGTGTCTTAGATGGCTGTACTCGTCATGCACTCATCGTCAAAAAAATAGTTCCACCCAGAACGAAGCAACCGACAGGAATGAAACTTGGTAGATAGGTTTGACATCGTAAGACATGCAAATGATTCAAGCATCACCCTCGGCCGCGCATCTGACGCAAGCAAGGAGAGGTCGTAGCACTGTTCCTCACCGGCTATATAAGGTCGTTTCGTTGCGCATGCTTGCCATTCTGACTTGTGTCGTTCTGTTGGTTGCATCCTTTGCAAGTGAAGTATACCTCGGAGAAAAGTTCGGAAGCAATTCGAGCAGTTGAAGGAGTTCGAGAGAGACCGCATCGTGAGGCTCCGGAAAGCGGGATGGTCATATCGCTCTACTGCCCGCCATACCGGTCGTGCGGATATCACCATAGCACGCTGATGGCGGCAGTTGATAGAACAAGGTACGCCTCAGCGACAGGAAGGGTCTGAGAGACATAGAAAAACCACGGAGAGAGAGAGAGGACCAAGGAGTTGTCCGGCAGCCACGACTGCGGATTTTTTGCGAGCAGTGTTGCCCTCCATGCATCGTCCGATTAGTGCTAGCATATGGACTATATGCACGCAGACGTTACGACGACTGCCCATCGTCGCCAAAGACTGCCAGACTGTCATGGAGCCACTCAGAATGGCCGCGTGTGATCTTCAGCGACGAGTCCTGCTTTTGTATTGGAGGAGACGACCAACGAATCCGTGTGTGGAGGCACCGTGGTCAGCGCCAAGATGAACGGTTTGTTGCCGAGCGTCGCACGTCTAGAAAGACTGGTGTCATGATGTGGGGTGCAATTGCCCACGACGCCAGATCAGCATTGGTGTTCATTACAGGCACTTTGACTGCCCAACGTTACGTTAATGAGGTCCTGCAACCAGTGGACCTACCTTTTCTGAACGCTCACTTCGGTGAGATTTTCCAACAGGACAACGCTCGTCCGCATACTGCTGCTGTCTAGAGAGCTTGCTTTCAAGGCACAGACACTCTGCCATGGCCAACTGCATCGCCAGACCTATCGCGATTGAAAATGTGTTGGATGCTATTGGACGCGCTATCCACACTCCACTCCTACCGCACAATCTGCAGAAACTGCGTAAGAAGATTCAAACTGCATGGCATGGCGTGCCGCAGGACGCAATTAAGAACCTGAACAACTCCATGCTGAGGCGTCTGGCATGTCGTGTGAGCAAACATGGCGGCCTGACGCCATATTGTGAGACACTACTTATTGGCCATGTTAGTCCCAATGTTTAATCATTTATTGTTCCTGGTAACCTTTACGTTCCTCCCGAATAGCATTGCAATCCGACTCGTCCTTCAGGATGCAACTATTGACGATAAGTGTATTTTGAGGGACTAAAGGGTGGGCTAAAAAGAAAGTTGAGTATTCTGAAGCCCACCTTAGACCACCGGTAGCGCCATACATACTTTGCTCTAACATTGCACTTACACTTCCCTTAGCTCATGACATTCAATACCTTTTATCTAAGTTTACTACACTTCGATACACCGTCAGGTTGTCAACAAGCTCGTCGGAAGAAACTCTGTGGCGTTAAGTGAGAAAATATTTAATAAGCAGACATCAAATTTACATGAGAACACAGAAACTCAAAAGAAAGATTAAATTACAGGTATACTTCACTAAGTGAAGTTTTCCAAATGCATTGTGCTCATCAGGGGCGGGTTGGGACGGCCAAACCAGGCCGGCAATTTTATTTATGTGGTCCATTGTAAAAGCACACGTATCTACAGGTGCATAATTTCCCTCACGAATAAAACTTCTATCAGGTCCTGAACGAAAGAGGGCTGATTTTTTTCATTACAGGTTTAACGACCACCGTGAGGAACTCAGTTAGCTATGAGCAGTCGCCCGTCCCAAATTTAGGGCCACTGGTTCCAGGAAAGGAAGAGAGCCAGCGCTGTAAGACGAACACAACCTCCATGCCTCACCGGAATTCGAACCCGGACCAGAGATGGAAACGGGTCAGCGTGTCAACGGGTAGACAATTCCTTGAGGGTCAAACGGGTCGGGTCAAGGTATTCCTGACCCTATTTCGACCCGGTTTTATTGCCGTTTTATTTTTGAATAGAAAAAAAAGTTCGTAAAACTTTTCAGAGGTCTTTGTAATAATACTTCAGGGCTACAGAGTATGCTCCAGGAACTTGCTGAGAAGGGCAAAGGAATGGGATTAAAAGTACCCTTGCAGAAGACAAAGCAGCTGATGTATAATGCTTTTACAGGGGGATGGAGATTTATCAGTTGATGGGGAAAAGCTGGAGATAACCAATTTCTACATTTACCTTGGGTAACAGATATGAAGCGTGAGTCACAGTGATGAACAAATTAATCGGCGTATGAAACTTGCCTGGGGAGCTTTTGCAAGAAACAGTACAATTTTTGAGAGCAATGTGTCATTATGTCTTAAAAGAAAAGTGTTTAATCAATGCATCCTTCCGGTGCTTACGTACGGAGCAGAGACATGGACCTTAACTAAACAAGCTAGTTAAATCATGCAATGCATTGATTATGATACGCTTTCCAACATACCAGAAATCGTTATTCAACTTATTACTTAAGTTATGAGGATAATGGCTGTGGAATAAATTTTGATCCCTTGTCCTGACCTTTGACCCCATTTCGATTATATTAAACATACTTGGTTCAGTATGCCTCCGGAACAACATGATAAAATTATTGTTGCAATCGAAGCATTTTTAAGTAAGTTATGACGCGTAAGGGCAATGAAATGGATCCTGCCTCAATGTCCTGACCTTTGACCCCATTTCATCCATTTTCAATAGGGTTCGTCCCCAGGTGGTCTCTTGTTTATCACATACTAAAATTTCATCGAAATCGAACCACTTTTACGCAAGTTATGACGCAAATAATAACTTGCGTAAAAATGGTTCGATTTAAATGGGGTCAAAGGTCAAGACATAGGAGCGGGATCCATTCCAAGACAATGGCATGGGTCCCGCTCCTATGTCCTGACCTTTGATCCCATTTCATCCATTTTCAATGGAGTTCGTCCCCAGGTGGCCTCCTACCACATACTAAAATTTCATCGAAATCGAATAATTTTTAACCTAGTTATGACGCATAAAGGCAATGGAATGCAATGGATCCTGCTCCTATGTCGTGACCTTTGACCCCATTTCGTCCATTTTCAATAGGTTTTTTCTTCAGTGGTCCCCTGCAACATACTAAAATTTCATCGAAATCGAACCATTTTTACGCACGTTATGACGCATAAGGGCAATGCAATGGATCATGCTCCTATGTCGTGACCTCTGACCCCATTTCGTCCATTTTCAATAGGGTTTGTCTTCAGTGGTCTCCAACAATATACTAAAATTTCATCGAAATCGAACCATTTTTACGCACGTTATGACGCATAAGGGCAATGGAATAGATTCCGCTCTTATGTCTTGACCTGTGACTTCATTTCGTCCATTTTAATAGGTTTCGTCCCCAGGTGGTCCGCTACCACATACTAAATTTCATCGAAATCGAACCATTTTTACGCGAGTTATCGTGCGGACGGACAGACGGACAAAGCTGGAGCATATACGCTTCTTCAACCTACGGTTGGAAAGCGTAGAAAAGACATACAAAGACTACAGGAGAGGCATGGAGAGATAGGAAGAGGAACTCATGGATGAGCAAAATGACAAGAGTGGAAGACATCATGGAGAGATAGGAAGAGGAACTCATGGATGAGCAAAATGACAAGAGTGGAAGACATCATGGAGAGATAGGAAGAGGAACTCATGGATGAGCAAAATGACAAGAGTGGAAGACATCATGGAGAGATAGGAAGAGGAACTCATGGATGAGCAAAATGACAAGAGTGGAAGACATCATGGAGAGATAGGAAGAGGAACTCATGGATGAGCAAAATGACAAGAGTGGAAGACATCATGGAGAGATAGGAAGAGGAACTCTTGGATGAGCAAAATGACAAGAGTGGAAGACATCATGGAGAGATAGGAAGAGGAACTCATGGATGAGCAAAATGACAAGAGTGGAAGACATCATGGAGAGATAGAAAGAGGAACTCATGGATGAGCAAAATGACAAGAGTGGAAGACATCATGGAGAGATAGGAAGAGGAACTCATGGATGAGCAAAATGACAAGAGTGGAAGACATCATGGAGAGATAGGAAGAAGAACTCTTGGATGAGCAAAATGACAAGAGTGGAAGACATCATGGAGAGATAGGAAGAGGAACTCATGGATGAGCAAAATGACAAGAGTGGAAGACATCATGGAGAGATAGAAAGAGGAACTCATGGATGAGCAAAATGACAAGAGTGGAAGACATCATGGAGAGATAGGAAGAGGAACTCATGGATGAGCAAAATGACAAGAGTGGAAGACATCATGGAGAGATAGGAAGAGGAACTCTTGGATGAGCAAAATGACAAGAGTGGAAGACATCATGGAGAGATAGGAAGAGGAACTCATGGATGAGCAAAATGACAAGAATGGAAGACATCATGGAGAGATAGGAAGAGGAACTCATGGATGAGCAAAATGACAAGAGTGGAAGACATTATGGAGAGATAGGAAGAGGAACTCATGGATGAGCAAAATGACAAGAGTGGAAGACATCATGGAGAGATAGGAAGAGGAACTCATGGATGAGCAAAATGACAAGAGTGGAAGACATCATGGAGAGATAGGAAGAGGAACTCATGGATGAGCAAAATGACAAGAGTGGAAGACATCATGATCAGAGTAAAATTCCTGAAATGCCAATGACCTGGACATATTGTCAGGAGAACGGATCACAGATGAACAACCGAAATTTTAAACTGAATTCCACGGGATAGGAAAAGACCCAGAATAAGACCACGGGGGAGATGGGTGGATGGGATACTAGCCTAAGGCCGTCCGTTGTGGAAGAAACTTGGGGGGGGGGCTTTATCCAGCAGTGGATAATTGACAATGATGATGATGATATTTTCGAATTTATTGCACAAAACAGATTTGTCCGGGTCAGACCTGGGTCGGATCCAAATATGTGACGCTGGGTCCGGGTCGGGTCGGGGTCCAAAATTTTTGACCCGTTTCCAATTCTGACCCGTACCCATCTCGAAGGAATCGTCAGAAGCCATCGCTTAGACCGCTGCGCCATCGGGTCGTCAAGGACTGGTACGCAACGTAGAACGAATGCAGTTGTCAACAAACTGTAACAAAACTTGAACAGTAAACGAGTATCAAAAATCCGCTCATGACTGAATATAACATAAAAACTACGCTCAAAATGGGATGCCGTACCACATAATTATTTTCATTCGAAAAGTTCGGTTTTGACAAAAAGAAAAAAAAAAGAAAGAAAAATCAAAAGTTTCTTGAAAACCCCATTTCCAATAAAATCACCATAAAGATCATTCTGAAAGTTGAAATGTGCACATACCACATATCTATTTTCCTATGCAATTAATTTTCGTGCTAGACGAAACCCGTTGGAATCGACGGTTAGTTCTTTTTTTTTTTTTTTTTTTTTGATAAGAATAAACTCATGTGAAGCAACAAATGTGAACTTTATTTGACTGACAAATTCATTCAACCACTTTAGTAAAGACAATAGTCCAGGTTCGAGATTTTTTTTATTTTTATTTTTTTTGACTGAAGGTTTAACGACCACCGTGAGCAACTCAATGGGCTAAGCAGTCGCTTGTCCCTAATTTAGGGTCACTGGTTCCAGGTAAGGGAGAGAGCCAGTGATGTAAGACAAACACAACATCCATACCTCACTGGGATTCGAACCCGGACCCTTCTCGAACGAATCATCATAAGTCAGCACTTAGACCACTGCGCCTCCGGGGTGGCCAGGTTCCTAATGAGCAACATGACTGCACCCTTTTTCAGTCGTAAAATGTGAGGCGGAAGTCCACTCATCTTGATCGTGTGCAAAAATTCAACTGGATAGAGCACTCTGTCACTCTCATCTTCAGTCACAACTGTGTTTGTAAATGTTGTTGGAATGAGATTCGCGTTGTGAATACTCTTCACCCGTGGAAATCGATAGTTAGCTTTTTTTTTAAAGAATAAACTCGTATCAAACAACAAATGTAAACTTTCTTTGATTGGCAAATTCATTCAACCACTTAAGTAAAGACAATAGTTCAGGTTCGTGATTTTTTTTTTTTACTGAAGGTTTAACGACCACCTAACAATGCTCAACGGAATGTTTACTTACATCTTTACATAATGGGAAACGTCTTACCTACGTGAATAAACTGGATCGAATGAATATTAAATTGTATATATACATCACACAGTCCAACGGCATAACGCAAGCAATTCTTCGAGAGTGTTCGCTGAGAAGAACTTTGATACCAATGCCTGCTAGCATTGCTTTGCGCAACCGTTCGTTCATAAAAAGATAAGACTTCGGACTTTGGACTATCTGAATCCCTCCATGCTCCGCCTTCAACAGCGCGTGAGTCAACTGCAGACGATCCAATATCAATCGCAAGCTTCTCCAATAAAATTTACATGGGAATTTTGCCACCCCACAACGCCCGAACCGTTGCCCCAATCTCATTTTTCTCTTCGACTGGCACATCTACATGGTAAGACCTTGATTTTGATATCTTAACCATATCCGGTTCTCACTAAATAGGGCCCACAGTAAGAAACCTTATATAATTAATATATAGATTTATTTGGTCATTAGCCGCCTTCTGCGCAGTGGTATTGTACCCAGTACTGATAAGTCGTTGTTCCTTCCATGATAAATGTGGGTAGTACACGGACTTCGGAATATCTCTGCTTGAGAATCACTGTTCGGTGTCATTCTGTTAATAAGGGAGTCAGGATGATGGGCCATCACAATTGGTACTAGTGCCTCCTTTAAGATTACAAAAGGAGTGTAGGGCTTACCAATGACCCTGGATTCCAAGTCCAGACCTTCGTCGAGAAGTAGCTAGATTTAGCTTAATTAATACACTATCAACCAACAAGTTATTGGACACCCATGCAATCGACGATATCTGCGGTCCTGATACACGTCACGGCCGCCGCCGCCGCCGTTAAATATCGTGTGGGAAACAACAACGCAACCAGTCGCATGCAAGATGCCACGAGAAAGGTGTAATCGTCGGGTATCACAGAAATGGCCGATCCATACGTGACATATCCAGCGAGTTGAAGTACCCAAAATCGACAGTGGCCTACGTGATTGGGAAGTGCTAGATGAGAGGTGACTGTCGGAATGTGCCCCGACCAGGCAGACCCACAAAACTGGGAGTTAGAGACCGACGGGTGCTGGCCAGAGAAATTCGGAAGAACCACACCAAATCGATGGGCCACATCCGCGAAGAGTTTCAACAGGCATCCGGGAGTGTTCTTTCTATGAATACCATCCGTAAGGAAGCCCGTCTGCTCGGTTATCATGGACGTGCTGCCGCCCACAAGCCTTTGATCACCAAGTCCAATAGCGCTGCTATGCTAACGTGGTGCAAAGAACGTCGAAAGTGGACCGTTGAACAGTGGAAACAGGTTTTCTGGAGCGACGAATCAAGGTTCACCCTCTACCGTTCGGATGGCAGGGTCTGGGTTTGGCGTCTGCCTGGAGAACGCCTCCTGCCGGAATGTATTGCGCCAACTGTAAAATTCGGCGGCGGTGGAATTGTGCTATGGGGGTGTTTCTCCTGGTATGGCACGGGACCCTTGGTCGCAATTCCTGGTAGACTCAACGCCGAGACCTACTGCACCATTTTGAATGACCATGCTCTTCCTACGTTGTGGCAGTTTTACGGGGTGGACTCATGTTACTTCCAGGATGGCAATGCCACCTGTCATGTTGCGAGGTCCACCATGGCTTGGTATGGTGACAATGGGGTTACCTGAATTGACTGGCCTGCGCATAGCCCGAACCTTAACCCTATCGAGCACCTCTGGGACGAGTTGGAGCGTCGACTTAAGGGGTGCCCCCACCGTCCGAAATCGGTGAAGGAACTGACCTGTCTTCTCCAAGCCGAGTGGAAGAAAATACCGCTAGCCGTTGTACAACGCCTGGTTGAGAGTATGCCCCGGAGGGTCGCAGCTGTAATCGCCACTCGTGGAGGCTCCACCAACTATTGAAGGTGAATAAACTTCGTTTTCCTTTGCTATCACAGGTGTCCAATTACTTGTTGGTAGATAGTGTATTAATTTATAACAGCGTGCTAGGTCCGGCAACACTTTTCTCACATAAACATGTTTTAGATAATTTTGCTATGCCATTTTTGAGCAAACGTCCTAGATAGATAGATAGATGAAAACTTTTTTTTAAAGAAACAACTTTTCTGATAAATAAAGCTCAACTGAAGTTAACGATTATTATTCATAAGTGACAAAAATGATTATTCGTTCGTTCCAAAAAACAACAGACAAAAACGATAGGAGAAAGTGGGCTATTTCTCAAGTGGCCACCGGGAAATATTCCAGTTGGCCAATCTCTCCTGGTAGGAATTGGCCTACCGGGACATTTCCCGGTTTGCCAATCCTAACAGGGGCGATCCTATGAAGACTCACAAAGTTGTCTGTTACGCTTTGAAAGTGTGGTATTCATTATTACAAAAATGGTCGTAAGCAACGTACTTTTGCAAATAACAACAGAAAAACATTAATTGTTACGAGCAACAACGTAAACAATTTTTTGTTCGTTCAACTAAGAATCAGAATTTGGATTCATTACCACAAGAAACAAGTTAGTAAAATCGTGCAATGCAATGATTATGAGACGCTTTCCAACGTACCAGAAATCATTACTCAATTTATGAGGATAATGGCTGTGGAATATATCTCGCTCCTGTGCCCTGACCTTTGACCCCATTTCGATTATATTAAACATAATTGGTTCAGTATACCTCCGGAACAACACGAAAACGTTTTGTCGTAATCGAAGCATTTTTTCTCAAGTTATGGCGCAGGGCAATTGGAATGGATCCCGCTCCGCTGTCCTGAACGACCTTTGACCCTATTTCACCCATTTTCAAAAGGGTTCGTCCCCAGGTGATCCCCTATCATAAACTGAAATTTCATCGAAATCGAACCATTTTTACAAGTTATGTCACGTAAGGGCAACGGAATGGATCCCGCTCCGATGTCCTGACCTTTGACCCTATTTCACCCATTTTCAATAGGGTTCGTTCCCAGGTGATCCCCTATCATATACTGAATTTCATCGAAATCGAACCATTTTTACAAGTTATGGCGCATGAGAGCAACGGAATGGATCCCGCTCCGATGTCCTGACCTTTGACCCTATTTAACCCATTTTCAACAGGGTTCGTCTCCAGGTGATCCCCTATCATATACTGAAAGTTCATCAAAATCGAACCATTTTTACAAGTTATGGCGCATAAGGGCAACGGAATGGATCCAGCTCCGATGTCCTGACCTTCTACCTTATTTCACCCATTTTCAGTTCGGTTCGTCCCCAAGTGATCCCCTATCATATACTAAAATTTCATCCAAATCGAACCGTTTTTACAAGTTATGGCGCATAAGGTCAACGGAATGGATCCCCATCCGATGTCCTTACCTTTGACCCCGTTTCACCCATTTTCAACAGGGTTCGTTTCCATGCGATCCCCTATCATATACTGAAATGTCACCGAAATCGAACCATATTTACGCAAGTTATGACGCTTAAGAGCAATGGAATGGATCCCGCTCCTATGTCGTTAGCTTTGACCCCAGTTCGCCCATTTTCAATAGGGTTCGTCCTTATGTGGTCCATTATCACATACCAAAATTTCACTGAAATCGAACCATTTTTACGCAAGTAATGACGCATAAGGGCAATGGAATGAATCCCGTTCCTATGTCGTGACCTTTGACCCCATTAGCCCCATTTCAATAGGGTTCGTCCCCAGGTGTTTCCTTACCACATACTAAAATTTCATAGAAGTCGAATGATTTCTACGCGAGTTATCGTGCGGACGGACGGACGGACGGACAAAGTTGGAGCATATACGCTTCTTCAACCTACGGTTGGAAAGCGTAAAAAACATTAATGCAAGTCTACAAATATTACAATTACTAGTTGTTTGAATTATTTTGGGAGGTGTTACACATATTTGCGGGGCTGACCCCAAATACGACTTTAATTTTTCACTATCGCGTACGATTTTTTTTTACAAAATAATGCAGTTCTTTAATAAATGAAAGTACGTCCATTACATTTAAAATGTTCATGCATTGTAGAATTTTTAAGCTTTTGATAGCTGTTGTTTAATTCATTAGCTGCTCTTAGAGAATTTCCGTGAACATACATTAACTCTTCTGAAAAAACTAAGAAAAACTAACGACCAAGGAAAATGAATTAGCAAAAGACTTACCAAGCAAGCTTTTGTTACCTGGGGTGCGAGATTTGGAATGACGTCCTTTCGGGTTAAGAACTTCCCCACTTCCACTCAAATAATACGCAGTTTTGATGCTACGCATCTTTCCCGATGTAGTAAAGTAAACCCCACATAAACAACAATAAAGACGACACCGAATTTTCGGGTGTAATAAGCACGTCTTTTGAATCCGTTCTGATGCAAATTAAATGCATCAAAGCTATTCAAAGTCAATGGAACCGGTATGGAAAACAATAGTATCTGACGGAAGAAAGAAGTTTTTCAATCGGGTTTTTAATCCCTCAGATATTGTTGTAAACGGAATCGTGAGCTTACGCCCTCTGGTTGCAGACTTGTACGTTAAGAAAAACATGAATTTATATGAGAAACATTTCGCACCGGAAACGCTCTCCGACACAGAAAGCATTTTTCAAATCGGACTCTTAGAAACAAAGATATCGACAAAAATAAGATGTAACTTTACGTCCCCTGGGGAAAAATTATGCATTCTTTTAGGAAGAAAGTATTCTCGAAAGGTTTATCCATATGAGTCGTATCGGTCCAAGAAAAAAAAATTTAGTCGAGTTTTCAGGATCCCAGATTTTGCTACAAATACATCAGAAGCAGATATTAACACTTACACCCCCTGGTGGCCAAACCATTCTTTACCAAACATTAGAAATTAGGTGAAAAATATTTTCCATCAGGTCTTGTATGCGATACAGGAAGAATTTTTCAAATCGGAGTTTTAGGAGCAGAAATAACGCATAAAAGGCAATTTACCTTTGTGCCCCTAGGGGAAAGTCTATGATTTACTTGAAAATTTTGAATTTATAGGAAAAACATTTCGCATCGCAAACACTATCAAACAAGGAAGGCATTTTTCTAATCGGACTCTTAGAAGTACAGATATTGACAAAAATAAAATAAACGTCTACGCCCCCTGGCGTAGAAACCATATATTATTTCAAGAAGAAAATGTTCCAAAAAGGTTTTTCGACATGAGTAGTATCGGTCAACAAACGACTTTTTTTAATCGAGATTTTAGAAGCTCATATTTTACTGCAAATACATCAGAAGCGGAAATTAAGACTTACGCCACCTGGTGGCCAAACCATTTTTTAGAAAAACTAGAAATTATGTGCAAAGGATTTCCCATCAGGAGCTGTATCCGGTGAAGAAAAAATTTTCAAATCGGAGAATTAGAAACAGAGATATAGGGGGAAAGCAGTTTACCTTAACGCCCCCTAGTGGAAAGTTTTTGAATTACTTGAAAATTTTGAAATTATATGAAAAACAAGTCACACTGAAAACACTATCCAACAAAGAAGGAATTTTTCAAATCGGACTCCTAGAAATAGAGATATTGACAAAAATAAGATATATATCTACGCCCACTGGCGGAGAAACTGTGGAATATTTTAAGAAGAAAATATTCCGAACATGTTTATCGATGTGAGTGGCATCAGTCCACGAAAAAAATTTCAATCGCTATTTTAGAAGCTCAGATTTTATGACAAATGCGTCAGAAACAAAAATTAACACTTACGCCCCCTGGTGGCTAAAGTATTCTATACCGAAAATCAGAAATTATATGCAAAAGATTTTCCATCAGGAGGTGTATCCGCTGAAGAATTTTTTTCATATCGGAACTTGAGAAGAAGAGTTATCGGGAAAAATGTAATTTCCTTTACGCCCCTAGCGGAAAATATATGCGTAATTTGAAAAAGTAGCTATATCTAAAATACTCTTCGACATCAATGGAATCGAAAGATAAATGTATTTCTTCAATCGGATGTTTAGAAGCAAATATGTGGAATAGAACGTATTGTTGAATTCGACATCATCTGCATTTACGCCCTCTAGCGGCGAAATTGTACATCGTAAAAAAAACGAAATAAAGGATCATTATTCTCATATTTCAAGATTCCCAATGCAAAAAGAATTTTTTTAAATCGGACTGATAGTTGCAGAGATATCGTGGGTACAGACGGACGGACAAACCGGTAACATAAGCACAATCTT
Organism: Macrothele yani; assembly: GCA_039090855.1. NCBI lineage: Eukaryota > Metazoa > Arthropoda > Arachnida > Araneae > Macrothelidae > Macrothele > Macrothele yani. The sequence goes on from CM077002.1 coordinate 126,668,138, forward strand.
TTTTTTTTTTACAAAAGACGTTCTAAAAAAGATGACACCGGATTTTCGGTTGTAATGAGCACGTCTTTTGAATCCGTTCTGACGTGATTTAAATTTATCAAAACTATTCAAAATCAATGCAACCGTTATGGAAAACAGTAGTATCTGACCGAAGAAAGAAGTTTTTCAACCGGAATTTCAATCCCGCAGATATTGCTGTAAACGGAAACCTAAACTTACACCCTCTGGTGGCAGACTTTCGCTTTAAAAAAAATTTGATATTATATGAGAAACATTTCGCAGCAGAAACGCTCTCCAACAAAGAAAGAATTTTTCAAATCGGACTCTTAGAAGCAGAGATATCGACAAATATAAGATATGCATCTACGAGAGATATCGGGGGAAACGCAATGCACTTTTACGCCGCTTAGCGAGAAATCTATGCTTAACTTGTAAAAGTGACTATACCTAAAATAGTATTTGACATAAATATAATCGAAAGGTAAAAAAAAAATTTCAATTGGATTTTTAGAAGCAAATATACGGAAGAAAATGCATTTGGAATTCGGTATGATCTGCATTTACGCCCTCTAACGGCGACATTGTGCATCTTAAAAAAACGAAATAAAGGATCATCATTCGCACATTTCAAGCTTCCTAATGCAAAACGAATTTTTTAAATCGGACTAATAGTTGAAGAGATATGGTGTCCACAGACGGACGTACGGATAAACCGGTAGCATAATCATGATCTTTTTTACAAAAGACGTGCTAAAAATTTAGATGTAATGGAAATGGGTATCGGTGCATAAGTGTCAAAACCATTTTTGAAATATGACTGTGCCGCATTTTGTTCCATGAAGTAAAGTCACGTAATAATAATTAATTTCAGTGATACTCAACAATATATTTTTCTAAACTAATGCCGAAATTTTTTTCATCAGATTTCATACATAAAAGTAACAATAACTCGTTACAATCTGCGTAAATTACGAGGATCGCATGCTGAATGTGATAAAAGCCATTACAAAAATGCATTTTGTTGCTATGCATCCGACAAGAGTCTGCGTCGTGGCGAAATTTGGCTTCCTCTGCTATTGACGAGAGCTTTAAAATTATGTACAACACGATGGGGTGATACCTGTCGGTATCCTAGATCAAAAGTTACTAATCCCTCTGACTTAGACACTTGCGATTCAGCTTTTCTTTCTTTCTTGATATGAGATTTTAACTTGCGCTGATGGACTTTCGTGGTTACATTAAATTACATTGGTGTCAGGGTCGTCTCGTACGTTCGTCTAAATCTGAATAATATATAATAATACATAGTAATAAAAATAAATATTGTTTTTGAAAAACTAAACAGTCAAAATACTTACGCCATAGTTCAGTAAATATTTACTTTTATGACTCATATACGTTCTTTTATTGGTTTTACGACACTAACTTTCATTAATCCACTTACCTAAGTACGGCTTAATCTCAGGAATTAGTAAACTTATTATTGTTTTCATCTAATTCCACTTAGTACGTACTGGACTGTGGCTCGATGTGGATGTGAGTGACGCGAATAAATGCAGTGTGTTGTACGTTAATAAACGTATGGCAACTTTATTTTAAATACCCAAGACTGTGAAAACTCATGAAACGCATATAGTGTACTAAATCCGCTTATTTTTGTGATGTAATAAAGATGAAGATTCGGCAAGCTTTTGCGCACTCCACTGGGAGGCTTTTTCAATGCAATGGTAGACATAAAAATGCAGGAAATCGGAACACGTTAGGAACAAAGATGATATTTTTTTAAAATAACGCGGATGACATCACGAGTATATTACACAAGGAGGTTAGAACGGATGGCTTAGTGGTTAGCAAGTCATGCAAGGTCCTCAGGTTCGAACCTGGGCTGATCTTTCAGAGATGGTATGATTTACTAACAATCGCTGAATATCCGCCGTGCATCGGACGAGCACGTTAAGTGATGGCCCCCAGGTTGGACCCACTGGTTAAATGGTTATCCTTTCCTATGCCCTCCCCCAGAAATTATCTCACCCCTCTGTGTGCAACATCGTACTTGTACGGTGGCGTCATCTACAGTACTCTAATCTCACTACAAACTGTTCTGTCAAAGTCGCTAGACTTACTCTCATTCCTTCCGTTTCTGTGTCCTTCCCAAAAGGCGATCTCGTTGTAGGTGGCTGGGACCTAAACTCTACTCACTGTGGACGGAAGTCCTACAAGAAAAAGATAAAAGGTCAAGAGTTATACAGAACAAAGTAGGAGGAGATAGCAACAGTCCCTCTCCCTGTGCTTCTGGGGTGACGCCACTTATTATCAGCTGACTACGCCAATGCGCCCACCTAAGAATCTCCTGTATATCTCTATGGGGAAATCGCGATTTTGAACGGGGTTTTCGAACCCTTACTCTACCCATACAGGCATGAAAAAAATTGAGGCTGAAATATTCATTCCCATAATTAAAATTTCCAGAAAAAGCAGGAAAATATGTGTTGGTATTTCTTTAAAAAATTGAACAAATTAATAATTTTTTGAGCGGAAGTGCATAGTGTTCATGGTTACTTGCATACTGCCCATGTGCAAGATAACCATGTTTAAAATATAACCAAAAGCCTAATGTTAAGAAATAAGAAGTCTGAAACATTCCTTCTTTCCATCCTTGGTTTGCATGCGCTAAGTAAAACTACTTAAGCCACAGGAAGTGACGTCACATTCCCGAACTCTCGCAGCGCAGACTATCACCACCTCAGAGAGAGGACAGAAACAGCTGATCTGTTTTGGCTTCACTCAAAACGGGTCTCTTCACCTCCTCTTCTTCTAACCTCCTTGATATCACGTGAATTTTTATCACGCAATTATACGGCGCACCGCTATGTGTTTCTATCTTTCTATACCACATGCCAAACCGTTGATAGTTCAGTAGAGACCATATCATTGTTTGCTGGAGAGGATTTCGACTGTATTTTTAAACAGTCGACTGTGTGTTTTTAAAACAGTAGAAAATTTCGACTGCTTTTTAAAACAGCCGAAATCCTCTCCAGCAAACTATCATGCGATGATATGGTCTGTACTGAACTAACAATGGTTTGACGTGCGTTATTGTTAATTTTGCTGGAGAGGATTTCGACTGTTTAAAACAGTCGACGTTTTTAAAATAGTGGAAATCCTCTCCAGCAAACTATCATGCAATGATATGGTCTGTACTAAACTACCAATGGTTTTGCATGCGTTATTGCTAGTTTTCTGGAGAGGATTTCGACTGTTTTTTAAATAGTGGAAATCCTCTCCAGCAAACTATCATGCAAGATATGGTCTTTACTGAACTGCCAATGCTTTGGCATGCGTTATTGCTAGTTTTCTGGAGTGGATTTCGACTGTTTTTTAAACAATCGACTGTTTGTATAACAGTCGAAATCCTCTACAGCCAACAAGCATACAATGATATGGTGTCTACTGAACTACCAATGCTTTGGAATGCGCTATTGAAAGATGGAAGCACATCGCCGCGCGCCGTATAAATACGTGATAAAAATTCATGTAATATGCTCGTGATGTCAAACACGTTATTTTCAGAAAGTCATTTATGTTCCTTGCGTGCTCCAATTCCCTGCATTGATATGTCTACCATTGCCTTAAAAAATCCTCCCAGTTGAGTCCGAAAGCTTGGCGAATTTTTGTGCTTATTGCACCACAAAAATAAACGGATTTCATAAGCTACTGAGGGTGAGGCCAAAGTTTTGCAATATTTGCATAAACGCACGTTCTACGGAGGGTATGTCACGTGTTTAAACTAGTTCAAGTCGTGCACTGCAGTCATTCGAAATGGATATAAAGCGGTAGTCGTTGCTGTGAACAGCATTGCGTGTCGTCGTTCTGTCTATGGTTGGGACGCCTAAAAGATGAACAGCCACAACCGGCTAATCAGGGAACTTTTGTTTTACGAGTTTGAACTCCGCCATAACGCTGCTCAAGCAACATGAAACATTTGTCATGTGAAACGCGAAGGCGCCGTGGACCACAGCACCGCAACCAGATGGTTCAAGAAATTTCGCTCAGGTGACAGGAACCTCGATGATTAGCCAAGGTCAGGTAGTCCACAAACCGTGGATTCGGTGGCCGTGTGCCAGGCCATAGAGGCAAATCCGACAACCAGCACTCGGAGTTAATCAGGCGAGCTGGGCGTATCAGAGACCACCGTGGTTCGTCACCTTCGGAACCTTGGGAAGGTCTACAGGATATGCCGTATTGTCGCTCACGAACTGATGCCAGATGAAGCAAACTATCTAGTGGAAGTGTGCACGAAACTCCTAGAATACCGGCGTGACGTATGTTTCATCAAGATAATTGTTACGTGCGATGAAAAGGTGGTCTATTCGCGTAATCCTAACACCCAACGTCAGTTGTTGAGCCCGGGCCAGCTTGTTGAACCTGTTGCCAAACGTGGGCGCTTCGAGCACAAGGTGACGCTCTGCGTCTGGTGGAATTTCGAGGGGACAATCCATTACTAAATTGTTTCCGACTGTCGGACCATCAACGCCAACCTCTACTGTAAGCAGCTGGAGTGGATGTATGTCGTTTTGGAGGAGAAGTATCCGGCATTGGTGAACAGAAAGCGCGATCTCCTACAGCAGGATAACGCTCGGCCTCATACCGCGAGAACGACGCGGGAAAATTCCAGGGACTTGAGGGCATTGAACTGATGCCACACCCAGCATATAGTCCGGACCTTGTTCCTTCGGATTATTATTTGTTCCGGTCTATGGCCCACATCTTTCGCGGGCGGCATTTCAACAACCAGGAGTAGGTGACAGCTGGGGTGAAGGAGTTCTTCGCCTCGAAAGGCAAGAACCGGTATCTCCGCGGAATCGAAGAACTGGCAGACAGATGGCTAAAGACGGTGCAACACGATGGCCTATACTTTGAGTGCTAGTCAGCTTTTGTCGTAAAGGTACGTGTGAAGACATAAAGTGATCCAAATATTGCAAAACTTTCAACTAACCCTCTGTAGAATCGAAGAACTGGCAGACAGATGGCTAAAGACGGTGCAATGCGATGGCCTATACTTTGAATGCTAGTCAGCTTTCGTCGTAAAGGTACGTATGAAGACATAAAATGATCCACATATTGCAAAACTTTCTACTTACCCTCTGGATTAGCGTTACTTGAGTATAAATATATGGTCTCAAATCACTAGTTTTATTTCGCACCGACAAAGAACTTGGCATGCGACAAATGCATGGCATAAATTGTCTATAAAGAGTAGTAGGGTTACTCTCTCGATTTTGTTTTTACTTTCTCGCACCTCTGTTGTAGGAAGATATCATGATTTTTCGAAAATCTTACTTCCGCTTTCTAACATAATTTTACTAAAAACGTAAAAATTAGGTAAATATCCAAGAGCCCACGGTTGTAAATCTCAAGTGAAATATAGAAGTTATGTGAACGCCGACAACACAGCTCTCCGCAGAAATGCAGGATGAAAAACGAACCAACACAGAACGAATGAGTATCAGATAGTAAAAATAACAAATAGGAAGATGCTTTCGGGATATGTCTTGGAAAAATTCCGCTCTAGATTAAGCGCTCAGAGCGACTTTCTGCTACAGAGCACAGATGACTAATTAGTTCTTCATCTCCATGGCGTAATAGGAAGAGTCAAGGAGGTTGGGCTTATCCGTATATTGTTTTATATGTCTTTTCCTGCTGCTTCAGACAGTTCCTTTCATGCGCATAAGGGCTTCAAACGTCATAGAGTAGGTTACTCTGTAACTTGGTTAGATGTGTGGAATACTATATAAGACTAACTAAGGAAAAGGAACAGTATAACTTTCTTTTCGAGTTTTTTCATTATTTCAGTCAATTTATTTATGCGTCGTGAATTTCTATTTTTTACACCACTCCGGGCATGAATTTACTATCCTGGTATCAACATTCTAAGAAGGTAACAGCCTCCCCTGCCCTCCGGTAGCTACTGGCCCTCATACATAAATGCAACTGTTTTATTCTCCAAATATTGGAAAGTCAGATCGCCATAAGCGCCCACTTTGAAAATCACTTTGAGTTCGGGGAATTTTCAATTTATTTTTAATTCGCAACGCCGAAGTGTTTAAAAATTTATCGAAATCAGTTGTGAATGAAATTGAGTAAAAACGAGCTACCCATGTATTTTTCGAAGATCTAAGTTAAATTTCAATTTTATTTAGTCAGGTTATCCGAACCTGTAACACTGAAGTGTGCCTTAAAATCCAGTTAATTGCTGAAAAGCACACAGTATTTCCTAGATATTTATTTATTTTATTTTGGTTCCTTCAGCGTAGCAACATTCTTTAAATTTTACTCATAAATTCGTGTAAATTTTCGCAACCCGGATATAGCGTAGTAAAGGCCTATTTTAACTTTTTTTTATTTTAAAATCAAGGAAAATTATAGCGTTAAAATATCTTCGTGCCTATAGAAATACCTAAGTTTCTGAAGAATGCCCTTTATTGCACGATGTTGACTCCAACAAGAAAAGAAATCCCATTTTGAGTCAAAACTTTTACTAAAATACGAAAAACATTTACAATTAAAATAGTAAGACCTTTCTGACGTCACTTTGCGCCTATCATCAGACTAACCACAAGACCCACCCGTACCGTACAGTACCACTGCACGTACTGATGCCAGGGGATAACCAACGACGTCTAGATTGGTGCAATTTTGTAATGAACACCGTAGAAGAAAATGCGGCCTTTCTATCAAACATCCTTTGGACTGACGAGGTGCAGTTCATACGCGCCGGGGTGCTGAACAAACAAAACTCCCATTACTGGGCAGTTCAGAATCCATCTTTTACACGGGAAATGAGGCATCAGGTGCGCTGGTCGATCAATGTCTGGTGTGGCATCTGGAAGGACCGACTTGTTAGGCCTGTGTTCTATGAGGGCTCATTAAATGGACGAAGATACCTGCGGCTGTTACAAAGCACATTACCTGAGTGGTTAGATGATCTGACTCTGCAAGATGTACGCTCTATATGGATTCAGCATGATGGTGATCCGGCACATCAACCAACAGCGGTACACAACTTCCTGCCCGACACTTTCGGGCAACAGATCATCGGTTATGGTGGTCTCGTAGCTTGGCCTCCACCATCCCCGGATCTAACTCCCATGGATTTCTTCCTCTGGGGTTACCTAGAGGATCACAGGTACATGGTGGAACCGACGAGTCTTCACGATCTCCGACTGCGTATCGTCGCTGCGTGTGAGAGCGTGACACCTGTTATGCTGGAGAACGTACAACGGGAAGTTCTGTTTCGCATTCAAATGTGTATTGTGGCAGATGGTGGCCATATTGAACCCTATTTACGTTTGCTGGAGAACGTACAACGGGAAGTTCTGTTTCGCATTCAAATGTGTATTGTGGCAGATGGTGGCCATATTGAACCCTATTTACGTTTGCTGGAGAACGTACAACGGGAAGTTCTGTTTCGCATTCAAATGTGTATTGTGGCAGATGGTGGCCATATTGAACCCTATTTACGTTAAACGCAACGTTATGTAAGTACCTATTTTGCATTAAATGCGACCAATGTACTCCATTTGTATTCATGCCTGAGTATAATAAACCTTGTGTTTCCCTCACGTTTCCAGACTTTTACTTACCCCAGACGTTTCTACCATATGTCGCTCCTACTAATTCGTTAATGCTCTACAAGTTTCTAATTGATCTCTTTCCTGTATCTCTCATGGTTTCCGAGATAGGAGTGCTTACCTCCAGATTTTGCCACTAGGGACGCTGCAGTCACTCTCATCCGATAACGCAGCTGTCTTTGTTCCCAAGTTATTGAGGTGACTTAGGACTTTAGGAATCACCCTGTATATACACAAGAGCAATTAAATTAGAGATACCTGTCTAGTAACGTAGCACCACCTTTCGTCCTGATGACGGCGGCGATTCGTCTCGGCATGAACTCGACAAGACACCGGAAGCGTTGGGGAGCCATACGGATCCACGACCCCTGAACAAGCTCCCACAGTTCACGAAGATTTGATGGAGGGGGTCAGAGCCTCGAACATCTTTCTCGATGGCATCCCAGATGTACTCGATGGGATTGAGGTCAGGTGACCTAGCTGGCCAAGGAAGCGAGGTCACGTCGGTGGAGTGTTCATCCGGCCATTCGGATACAACTCGGGAGCGATGGCACGGTGCATTGTCTTGTTTCAGGATGAGGTCCCCAGTGGGATGTTGAAAACGCACAAACAGGAGCAAATGATCATCCAGGAAATCCTGGTAACGTTGACCTGTGAGGGACGATGTCACACGTGCCAGGGGTCCCATTTCATTCCACGTAAACAGTCCCCAGACGAGAATGCCACCCCCACCAGCTTGAAGAGTACCCTGCTGGCAAGAGAGATCCATCGCTTCATGTGGTTTGCGCCGTACTCGTATCCCGTCATCCGCATGTACCAACGTGAATCTCGACTCATCAGTTCAGGCAACATTTTTCCACATGATTAGGGTCCAGTGGCGATGTTCCCGCGCCCATGCTAATCTTCGCACCCTGTGATGTGCGGTCAGCAGCGGTACCCTCGTGGGACGATGGCTTCTGTACCCCATAGCGAGGAGATGATTCTGGATGGTGTATCTGCTTACACGCCTTTGTGCACCAGCGTTAAATTGCCGAATGATTTCATGTACTGTGGCCCGTCTATCCGCTGTTACAATGCGAGGTAGCCGCTGATGACCCCGCTCATCCACACGCTGTTGTCCACGGCAGTTGACCCTTGCATGGATGGTTTTACCGGATTCAATGTACTCACGATGCACCCGTGACACAGTGGCTCGTGAAAATCCCAGTGCCTGCACGACTTCCGAGATGGAGTGACCCATTCGTCGTACCCCGACAATTTGCCCACGATCAAATGCGCTTAGATCATTCGTCTTACCCATACAGCGTCCAACTCTCACTGATTCCCGTCGCATCACTCCCTATATATTGTCGGATCGCTGCATACATCATGTCGTTTTCGTTTACAGGGGCGCCCACAATGCCACATTTGCATAACGCCAGCTGTCTCTAATTCAATAGCTCTTCAGTGTATATATACAATTGGTTGGGATTTTAACGACCACCGTGAGCAACTCAGTGGGCTATAAGTAGTCGCCCGTCCCTAATTTACGGCAACTAGTTCCAGGGAAGGGAAAGAGCCAGTGCCGTTAGACAGACACAACATTCATGCCTCACGGGATTCGAACCCGTACCCTTCTCGGACTAGCCACAAGTCAGCGCTTACATCACTACGCCACCAGCGCGGCCAACACCACTTTACCACCGTTTGAAAACCAACTCACACTGCCCGATAGAGACCGAATATGAATGAAGCGAACTTTATTTTTTCCCCTGGTGGCCCACTTTCACGGCTCATAGGACTGATTGAGCTGTCAAAGGAATGATCTTTTACATGACCTGAAAAGTACAGGTTGAGCAACGCTTTTCCGAAATCCCTAAACGGAAAACCTTCCAAATACCAAACTTGTTTTTCGAACACCGACAAGACGTCAAGAATGAAAAATTCCAGAAGGTTCTATGAAGGTGTTCAGGCGTAGCCCAGTTCTCTGCGCACACCAACGGTTAAGACACGTGACCTCAGTTACTCTGGGTCGGGCTCTGATGATCTGTTCTGTTGAAGTGACGGGCAAAATGATACTTTTAATTCAACTCAGTAAAGCATTTTTTTCGTTCCTTTCATTGACACTTCCGGTGTACGACTTTCGCAGAGAATGACTGTCGCAAATCTGTTCAGAGTTCGATCAGTCTGTGTCTCCCGTTGACTCTTCGTGTTTAGAAAACGATATCCAGTTTAAATTTATTTTTAAATCTTACGGAAAAATGGGTTTCTTGTTGTTTTAGTTGAGCTGGTTTCAAAACGTTCATGAAGTTTATTACAATTTTTACACTTCTGAATTATCAATGTTTCCTTTCAATGTTTTCTGATCAGGACATGAATCTCACCGAAACACCATGGCGAAAATTTCATGTCCAGTTAAAAGTAATACTGACCGATTTATTTGAGGGAATCGGCTATTTTGGAGAATAGAATCATTCGCAAACGACTCAGTTTGCTAATTCGATCTTCTTGAATGCATCGTCCGCGAATGACTTGAATTTCTTGAAATGTAAAGATATTTAGTGTTCATTCACACTTGGTTTCATTACTAAGCTATCACATTATACACTGCTGGACAATTGCTAAGGACGGATCATAAACGGCTATATAGCGCAAAAAAGGTAAGTGTGGTTGGATGCCAAGTGAAATAAAATAATGTCAGAATGCCAGGACATTACAAGAAAGACAATTTATTGTGCTCTGAAATTCAGAAGGCTTTGGAACGTGTTCAAGGGACAAACAGGCCATTTTGTGCAGAATACGTAAACGTGAAAAATGCAATTACCGTCAGCAGGCGTTCCGGCGTAAGATGTCAATACGGGATATGGCCACCATGGAGGGCGATGCAAGATTCCACACGTCGTGTCATGTTTTGCACAACATTATCAAGCAGCTGTTGGGGTAATTTATCCTATTCCTCTGTCAGTGCACGGATGAGGGTGTCCTTGTTTATTACAAGGCATTGGCGACCAGCAAGACTCCTCCCCAAAGCATCCCACACATTTTCAATGTAATTCGGATCTGGAGAACGTGCTGGCCATACGAGGCGTTGAATATCCTCGTTCTCAAGACACTCCTGGACAGCGACTGTTCGATGACATGTTGCGTTGTCGTTCATGAAAATGAATCTATCACCGACAGCACCACGGAACATGCGAACATGAGGTAGCAGAACATCATTAATGTATCGTTGGCCAGTCATAGTCCCAGTTGGAAGCACATATAGGGGCGTACGGCCATTGATCATGATGCCAGCCCATACCATGACACTACATGTCGGATATCGGTCCCTTTCCTGTATGTTTGCTGGACAATATGCAGTACCACTATCACGCTAGATCAGTTGTCGTCGACAATCAGACGATAGACTGTATCTACTCTCATCTGAGAAGAGGACAGCAGACCAATCGTTATCAGTCCAATTGCGATGTTGATGGCACCATTGCAAACGGGCAGTACGTGACATCTGGACAATGGGATGCACACAACAGGACGGCGGGCGTATAGTCCTCCTTCATGCAAACGTCTGGCGACAGTTTTTCGGGAGATCCGCTTGCCAGTAGCAGCCATAAACTGATTTGCTACCTCACTAGCTGTGCTGCGCCGGTGTCTTTTTGTTGATAGCACTAGGTACCGATCTTCTGCAGGTGTCGTACTGCGAACACGACCTCCCCCGTGACGTTTGATACACTCTCCATTTGTTTGAAATGATTTCCAAAGCCTTGAAACAACACTGTGGCTGACGTCGAACTCCCTGGCAACATCTGTTATTTTTCGCCCTTCTTCAATCTTGCCAATAATACGGCCACGCGTAAAATCATCTAGGTGATGTCGGGAAGACATACTGAAAATTGCAAGTTCGTCAATTGATTCTTTCCCTTTCAACTTTGCGTTTGAACAACAACGGTCAATACGCATCTGATCCTTTATATCTCTTATCAGCGCTATGACGTCACGAACAAGTTCGGCAATCCAAAATTTGCATACGCACAACACGTCTTACTGTATCCCGCACTTCTGCTAATTTCCACATTTTCGTGCCTTCCATTTTATGGTTGCTATCGTTGCTATTGTCATCCGTCCTTAGCAATTGTCCGGCAGTGTATAAGCATACCGTGTGTAAATACTCCAAAAACCAAAACATCCAAAATCCGTGACACTTTCGGTCCTAAGCATTTGAGATAAGGTATGTTCAAACTGTATTGTGTTGATCGTATGTAGATACTCCAAAAACCAAAAAATCCCAAATCCGAGATACTTTCGGCCCCAAACATTTCAGATAGGGTATGTTCAAACTGTATTGTCTTGATCGTATGTAGATACTTCAAAAACCGAAAACATCCGAAATCCGAGTTACTTTCGGCCATAAACATTTCAGATAAGGTATGTTCAAACTGTATTGTCTTGATCATACCTGGATACTCCAAAAACCGAAAAAATCTGAAACACTTTCGGATTTTTTACTTCGGGGCATTTCAGATAAGGTATGCTCAAACTGTATTGTCTTGATCGTATGTAGATACTCCAAAAACCTAAAAAATCCCAAATCCGAGATACACTTGGCCCAAAACATTTCAGATAAGGTATGTTCAAACTGTACTGTCTTGATCGTATGTAGATACTCCTAAATCCGAAATTCGAGATACTTTTTGCTCCAAACATTTCATGTAAGTGACATTCAAATTGTATTGTCTGGATCGTATGTAGATACTCCAAAAACTGAAAAAATCCCAAATCCGAGATACTTTCGGCCCCAAATATTTCATATAAGAGACGTTCAAACTGTATTGTCTTTATCGTATGCAGATACTCCAAAGCCGAAAAAATCCAAAATCCGAGATACTTTCGGCCCCAAACATTTTAGATAACAGATGTTCACTCTGTATTGTTTTCATCGTATGCAAATACTCGAAAAATCGTAAAAAAAAATCCGAAATGTGATAGCATTTCCGACGCCAAGCATGTCAGATAAGTCACTCAAAGTGAAATTTTTTGAACGTATATCTCAGCGTGGTCTAAACAACCTCTGCACTGTTTGGTCGACAAAAAGTGGAGTTTTCAAAAACAAGATGTATCTTTATGAACTCATTCGCAGTATTTGATGCATTCATAAACCTGCTTCTAGATTAAATGGATGCCAGTGACCTCTAAAACTGAAACAAATTGCGCGATAGTGTCGTTACAATGTTCTGTTAAGCGTTCCCCAGAGGAAAACGATAAACTATTTTACTCTGAGGAAAACTGCAAAGTGTTCAACAATTTTGAAGAATGATGACTCTTGTAAAATTAATCCTGTGGGTTTTCTTCACGTTGTTTTTTATATTTTACTCAGCTAACTAAAAACCACATTTCATTTAATGAGAGAAATATGTAGAGTAATAGGTCCATTTAAACTGAAATGAGTCTTCTTGCTTAGAACTCTTCTGGTAACATTTTTTTATCCAGTGCGTGTGTTATTATTACGCAGTACAGTGAATCAACTGAAGCAATGGCTTCATCCTCAATAAAAAGAAATGCATCTTCAGTTATTTGAACTAAGTAACATTAAATTTTGATTAGGTTAAAGGAAACAACACACAAAATTACGTAAAAGCAAAACCTTAGAGTGCACAGTGTTTTGGCCCACCTTTTTTCAACGGAAGAGAATACTCTTGATAAAAAAAATAAGCCTTCATGACGACATATGACACATCAAGTTTATAATTTTAGAATTGATTCTGATACAGTAAAAGTAACGAAACGGCGCGATATTGTGGGAAAGTTTATAAGAAAATCTACAAAAAAATTTGTTCAGATGAAATAATGCAAGTCGGTAATTTTTGGTCAATAACACTGCCAATATAAAAGAATCTTTTTATACGAAAATCGCCATTAACACTGACCAATAAATTATTAGAGCTAAACACGCGCCGCGCTCCTCACTCCGGAGTAAGTTGCTCTCCCAATTAAGCTACATGCACAGAATGTATCGCTGCAGATTTGCAGTCTTGACACGTGCTTTACCTCTGTAGTACGTCACATCATCTTCCTCTTAATTTCTTGTTGTTGTTTTCTTAATTTTGAGAGCCTAGAACGAACTTTCATTAGTTCCAGACGATGTGTGGAACAAACATCATACATTTTTCGAGGAACCCAACGGCCAGTAGATCCATTTTTACGTTCGAGCGCCAATGTGAAAACGCAAATTTGTCCGTGACGGGTATCGAACCCGCAACCTCTCACTCCCGATTAAGTTGCTGTCCCAACTAAGCTACACGGACGAAATGTATAGCTGCAGATTTGTCGTTTTGGCACGTGCTTTACCTCTGTAGTACGTCACAGAGCGTAAAAAGTTCTTTAAAAAGTTCCATCTAATTTCGATGGATCTTTAAACGACTATAAGATTCAAACTGCTTTGATTTTTTTCCCTTTCATTTAATCTTCATTTGAAAACGTTTACAAGCGATAGTGTTTAAGACAACTATCTCGTTGAAGCCTCAGATGTTTCTGGTGTATTCGGTAAATGTGAGTGGAATACGATGCACAGCAGGCGGCAGGTGAACATACGTAGCTACCAGCTTGGAAAAGTTATCTCGGTTCCAAATAAGAGGGCCAGCTTGAAAAACATATCTCGGTTCGAAATAAGAGAACCAGCTGGGAAAACTTATCTCGGTTCGAAAAAAGAGGACCAGCTTGGGAAATTTATCTCGGTTCGAAATAAGAGGACCGGCTTGGAAAACTTATCTTGGTCCGAAATAAGAGGACCAGCTTGGAAAACTTATCTCGGTTCGAAATAAGAAGACCAACTTGAAAAACTTATTTAGGTTCGAAATAAGAGGACCAGCTTGGAAAACGTATCTATGTTCGAAATAAGAGGACCAGCTTGGAAAACGTATCTATGTTCGAGATAAGAGGACCAGCTTGGAAAACGTATCTCGGTTCGAAATAAGACGATCAGCTTGGAAAATTTATCTCGGTTCGAAATAAGGGGACCAGCTGGAGAAACATATCTCGGTTCGAAATAAGATGATCAGCTTGGAAAATGTATCTCTCTCGCCGCCCCGTTGGCGCAGTGGTCTAAGGCGCTGGCCTCTGATCATTCGTCCGAACGGGGTCCGGGTTCGAATCCCGGTGAGGCATGGATGTTGTGTTTGTCTTACGGCACTGGTTCTCTCCTTCCCTGGAACCAGTGACCCTAAATTAGGGACGGGCGACTGCTTATAGCCCATTGAGTTGCTCACGGTGGTCGTTAAAACTCCAATAAAGAAGAAAGAAAGAAAGAAAATGTATCTCGGTTCGAAATAAGAGGACCAGCTTGGAAAACATATCTCAGTTCGAAATAAGAGGACCATCTTGGAAAACTTATCTTGGTTCGAAATAAGAGGACCAGCTTGTAAAACTTATCTCGGTTCGAAATAAGAGAACTAGCTTGGAAAACTTATCTCGGTGCGAAATAAGAGGACCAGGTTGGAAAACGTATATCGGTTCGAAATAAGAGGACCAGCTTGGAAAACTCATCTCGGTTCGAAATAAAACAAACGATGCGCTCTTGAAGGGCAAAGAAAGTGCTTGCAGGTAATATACGTCGACAACTCGTCGAAGTGTACTGCAACACAGTGATCAAGCATGGAATACAAATACCCCCTCATCAAGAAAGAAGTTTAAAATGACACCTACTGCTGGAAAAGTGATGGCTGTCGTCTTCTGGTACTCGTCGAGTGTGTTACTGGTTGACTTTCCAGATCACGGACGCATTGTGAACGCCGATAAGTACTGCACAACGTTTAAGATATTACGAGTGACCAACAGGAGAAAGCGTCGCTGTCTTAGCAACGATGTGATTCTTCTCAAGGGCAACACCCGAGCGAGCACAGCGCAGAAACTTGCTGCGAGGTTTCCATTGGCAGCTGTTGGTACACACCTTACAATCCTTATTTGGACCCATCGACGTTTATTTGTTTCCAAAGGCCGCGGATGTCCTACTGGTCAACGTTCGTGACTGCCACGGAGGAACCTCAGGTTTGATCCTGGGCTGGTACGAACGCTCGAACCACTGAATATCCGCCGTGCGTCGGATGGGCACGTTAAGCAGTCGGACCCCGGGTAGTGGCCCCCCGATAATAAATAAAGGCGTCTTCCTCACCCTTCTATCGGGCTTCCGTGTGACTTTCCTATCGGGCACTCTAGCCCAAATCTCTTAGCTTCCTTTTTTTAAGGGTTGTCGGGTCAAACACTCCCTTCCTAAAATCGTCTACATATGATCTTATCTGTCTGCATCCTTAAAGGAGCACTTGTCGGGACCTCTTCTCACTTGCGATGAAGACGTCAAACGTTCCGTTGTACAGCAGCTGCAACAGCAAGGACGTTCCTTTTGTGGATCCTGGATGTGCAATCTTATTACACGCTGCAAAAAGTGCATTAATTGCCATGGTGTATGTCGGAAAGTAATGTATCCATGACCCTTTATTATATATTTTATGTATTCTCTGCATAAATCTTTTGTTTGCTTTGTAGCACCGCCATCTTGTTTTCCGATCGACCGTGGTATCTATTTCTCTACTGTGAATTATTTGCATGCTACTCGTTTTTTCGCATTAGCAGCTGCTGTTTGCTGGTAAGTTTATTGTCAAAGTCAAGTGACGTTTAAATTTGACGTTTGGATCGTGATAGGCCGTCCCTGTAGCCGTGTAGTGATAGGCGCTGGTTCCTGGCTTGTCGTCCAAGATGGACACGGGCTCGAGTCCTGGATAAGGCATGGGGGTTGGGTTGATCTTACAGTGCTGGTCCTTTCTTTTCCTTGAAACCAGTGGCCCCATATGAGAAACTCTTATTCCCTTTTCTTCTCCTTTTCTCTCTCTCTCTCTCTCTCTCTTCTTCTTCATCCCTCTCTCCATCCTTCTTTGTATTTCTCTTCAGCCCATTTCCTCCTCTTTTTCTCTTTTTTCACGCCTCCGTCAGACCCTTTACCTCGATTTGTATGTGTGTTCCTCTACTTAAAGAAACGGGAGTCCAAAATTAACGTGACAGACAAAGTTTTGAGCATAAGTCCAGAACGAGAAGACCGATTGTAAGAATTTTTCAGTGCCATGTGAATGAGAAAAGGCTACACCGACTTTACCAATGACACTGCACTGGCTGCTTTGGAAATAAAGAATTTTTCAGTGCCATGTGAAAGAGAAAAGGCTACACCGATTTTACCAATGACACTGCACTGGCTGCTTTGGAAATAAAACCTATATAATAGGCTACGTATGTCCCTAACGCTCTGACATCATTCAGTACTTGCAGAGCCATATGCTTTTATCCGGTGGCCGAAATCGGAACTAAGCTCGCCGTTATCGCACGGTACGTAAAATCAAGGTAAAATACCGGAAAATAATATAAAGTTAGTAAGACAAACGACTTCATCTGTGGCAACATGCTCGTGTTCGAACAACTGTCTGCAACGTTTGTTCTGTTACGTAGGTTCTATGTCGTGTTTTATTTCATTTTCTTAGCATTGCAGAGTAATTTCATAAAAAAGCCGCCCCGGTGGCGCAGTGGTCTAAGCGATGGCCTCTGATCATTGTTACGAAAGTGGTCCGGGTTCGAATCTCGGTGAGGCATGGATGTTGTGTTTGTCTTACGGCACTATCTCTCTCCCTTCCCTGGAACCAAGGACCCTAAATTAGGGACAGGCGACTGCTTTTAGCCCATTGAGTAGCCCATGGTGGTCGTTAAACCTCCGATCAAAAACAAAATTTGATAAAAAGGAATCAGCGTTATTATAAATATAAGCTAGCGTATAGCCCGTCCTAGGACGGTTGTTTTTAAGCTTTAAATAAATATTAATTTATATGGGATGTTTCCCGTCGTATGACGGAGTGGAATTTTTAATTGAAGCAGGTTGAAAACAAATCAAATAGACGCCGGCTCTTCTGTAAGGAAATATAGTAAAAATTTATATAACAAGAACGCATTCATGTTAAAACTGAAAATTATATGATATTTATTTCCGTTTTTCAAAAGACCTCTCGATAAATAAACATTCTGTGCGAAATATTTGCTGTTTACTAATTTTCCTTGTGGCCCAGTTTTTTTTTTTTTTTTTTTTTTTTGTCTAAACTTACCTTAATAACTTTTGCTTTGATTTTTCGCGTTAAATTACTTTTTCTCCGGCACACATGTTATCCGTCCACGACTTGTTTTGGACTTTACTATTCGGAAGTTAGTTTGAAACTTGATACGGAAGCCTTTTCTACAAAATAATGCGACATCTGGCATCATTACAAATCGGAACTATCTAAATTATCGACAAGGAGCTACTGGGGCGACATCTGTTTCTACATGCAATTTTGCTCATTTCGACATGGCAAAATTTCTGTTTTTATTGTAGGTTAGAGCGTTCAGATGGATCGATATTTTGCCAAATATTTAACATAATCAGCACTAAACTCGGAAAGTTAGTTAAATTAAAAGAATAAAAATTAATTAAAGCTTACAAATTGTTATTCGAATTGTGCCAAATTAAATAAATATACAAACGCAACTTCCCATGATGTTAATAATTCAATTCGAATTTTGTAGATCAGATAAATAGTACTCGAGTCATTAATAATATAGTGTTTTTAAATTAGCACGCGATCACCTTCACATCTCAAAGTGATCGCGTGCAATCTCAACTTACAGTGAAATTAAGAATTCAATTCCAATTTTGTAGGTCGGAAATACCGAACTCGAGTCATTAATGATCCAATGTTTTTACATTAGTACGCGATAACCTTGACATCTGAAAATGATCTCGTGCTATTATACACTGTATTGACAAAAGTCACCGGACACCTAGAAGAGAAACACAACATACTCACATACTAATATATTCATATACATTAGTACGGTGTCGGTCCACCTTCGGCCTTAATGTACGCACTGACCGTTCCAGAAATGCCTCCGACAAGGTTTTGGAACACAGCGATAGGTATGCTCTTCCATTCAGTACATTATGCTGCCGCTAACTGTTGCTTAGTAGTAGGCCTTGGTTCCAAACTTTTTATGCGGAGCTCTAATTCATCCCATCGGTGCTTTATGGAATTAAGATCAGGGCTCTGCGCTGGCCAGTCCACACACGAAACGGAATTATCTTCAAACCCCGCCGTAACAGTCCTTGCTTTATGTCTCGGTACATTATTCTGCTGGTGCCAACAAGGCTCGGTTCCATAGTCTTGCCACAGAGTTGGTAGGGCATAATTGTCCAGAATATCGAGGTAGACGTGCTGGTTAACAGGTTTGCCAACGGTAACCAATGAACCGGGACCATACCACGAAAAACACCCCCACACGAGTAAACTGCCAGCTTCAAACTTTACCGTAGCAACAGTACACTGTGGTAAATAGCGTTCCACCGGCTGCCGCCATACCCACACACGGTCATCAGAATGCTGAATCGTGTATATGGATTCATCAGTCCATAGGACCCGTTTCCATTGATCTACGGTCCACGATAAATGTTCTTTACACTATGCTAAACGACGAGTAGCATTCCGAGTGGGAATGAAAGGCTTATGAGCAGCCGCACGACCACGGTAACCCATGGCTTGAAGTTCTCTGCGAATGGTACGTGTACATACCGAGGTTCCAGCATTTTTATTCACCTGTACACAGAGGTCTTAGGCAGTACTCCGTCGATTAGCTGTAACGATTATAACGAGGCTTCGACGTCATCTACCACTGATTTTCTTTGGCCTGGCGGTAGGTTTTGCTGCTTCAAGCACGCCATGAGTCTTTCACTTGTTCAGTACATCCAAAACAGTTGACTTGGGTATGTTTAAAGACCTCTCAGTTTTTCCTATGGACAACCCACTAATACAACACCCAGCAATCTTTCCTTTTTCAAAATCGGTTCTTTGCCGCCGCGACATTTTCACTCAACCTTACAGTTCGATATAATCGCGGTGAGCTGCAGGCTTGTTTTTATACCGTTTGAAGCTGTACCGCGCGTCTTAGCAACGCAGTGGATCCGTTCGTTTGCTTTTGAAGGGGTGTACGGTGACTTTTATCAATATAGTGTATAGCAGTCAATCAGTTTGACATCGCGAGAGCACACAGGAATTGATCGATAAGTGATGACGCAACAATGCAGACGTTGGTGTAACGTCAAACGTTCCAGAGAGACGGTTCTGGATGTTCATATTATTAATACTCAGATCTATTTAAAAAGCTCTAACCTACACTAAAAACTGAAATTTTGAGATGAGCAAAATCGCATCTAAAAGCATTTTGATTTCCTTACGGAAATCCGACGTCTATTTGATACGTTTTCAACCTGTTTCAATTAAACATTTCACCCCGTCCTAGGTCGGTCAGCATCCCTTATATATGAATATTTACTTAATACTTAAAACCAGCCGTCCTAGGACAGCGCTGCAGGCTAGTATGCAAATTACAACCGTACGGCATCGAGCTGTCAGCCACGTGACCTTGATAAACGTTTTTCCGAGTGGGGTGCGGCACTTGAAGCTTCAGTTGGACTGCTAGTGGTAAGTTTGCTCCGCAAAATCGCTTAGAAAATTCTTTACTGTGGAGAGCCATCGGTAGATTGGAAGCAGCGCAGTCTCAAACTCACGTGGCAAGACGGCTGAGTGTGTCGAGGCACGCGGTCTCAAATCTCTGGGGACAGTTCCAGGAAACCGGAGTAATGTGTAAATAAAAAGACCGGATCTTTTTAAAATATGTTCTCTGTCCTCGGCCCAATAACAACTACTTTCAGTATAATAATTCAAAGAAGTGGTAGCGTTTTGAAAAAGACACTAGTGTTAAGTCTTTACATGAGGGAAAATGAACTCCCATTATGCATGGCTTTTATCGATTACGAAAAGGCCTTTGATTCTGTGAAACCGTCAGCAGTTACAATGGCTTGGAAATCCTGCAGTATTAAAGATGCATATATTAGTATTATTAGTAACATCTACGAAAATGCAAGTGCAAAGGTTCGGCTATTTGAGGATACAGCCCCAATAAAAATCGGAAAGGGAGTGAGACAAGATGACACCATATCCCCCAAACTCTTTAATGCCGCATTGCAAAATGTCTTTCAATCCCTGAACTAGAAAAACAAAGGGGTAAAGATTAAGGAGATAATTTAATTCACCTTCGTTTTGCTGATAATGTTGTCATTTTTGCAACAATCTCTTCAGAACTGAAGAGTATCATCCAGGAACTTGCGGACTAGAATAAAGAGGTGCGATTAAAACTGAACTTTCAGAAGGCAAAAGAAAGTCCAATGGTTTTGCAAGAAATGAAGATTTATCGATTGAGGGGAAAAGCTGGAGATAACCGATACCTACATTTACCTTGTATAGCAGATATCAAGTGAGGGTCACATTGATGAAGAAATTAATCGGTGTATAAAACTTGGATAGAGAGCTTTTGTAAGAAACAGTACAATTTTTAAGAACAATATGTCATTACGTCTTAAAAGAAAAGTGTTCAATCAATGCATCCTTCCAGTGCTTACGTACAGAGTAGAGACGTGGACCTTAACTAAAAAAGACATACAAAGACGGCAGACAACTGAAAGAAGCATAGAATGGAGCATGCTTGGTGTGACCAGAAGAGATAAGAAGAGGAACTCGGGGATCAGGAAAATGACTAGAGTGGAACACATCGTGATCAGAGTAAAATCCCTAAAATGGCAATGGGCTGGACATATTGCAGGAAGGATGGACCATCGATGGATAGCCGAAATTTTAGACTGGATTCCAAGGGGCAGGAAAAGACCCAGAAGATGTGTGGATGAAATTCAAAAGCATGCGGGAGTAACATGGAGGAGACTGGCACAAGACAGACTCTTGTGGAAGAAACTTGGGGGGACGTTCATCCAGCAGTGAATTTATCATGGTTGACAACGATGGTGATGATGATGATGATGATGTAACTTAAGGCATAAGACGCATGAGAAGTGTTGCCTCCCTCGAAAGTGTGAATTTATTTAGCTGAAATAAATCGATGGACAAGAATGAGAAAGGAAATAATAAAACTGATCCCTGCGTTAAGGAAGAATGCATCCGAAGGGGTACTGTCAGAAACACTACCACGGAAAAAGAACTCATAGTGTTTCCTTGAGTTCATTTAATATGCTAAAATAACATACATACAGTAATAATAAGCCACTTATGAGCAAATCCTCGGAGAAACTGTTTAATTCTTCTTGATGACTGGGACAATGCAACTCAAAATCACACACCACACACACTTAATGGAGAGGAGAGATGGCACAACTGCATCATTGACTGAAAACGCTACATAGAGCTGATGACTTAATAGGCTATTTGCGTAGACGAAAGCAACACTAGAATAATCAAAATGTTGAGAATAACACTGGTGCAGAGCAGATTCTAATCGGCCCTTACAAGCAGCTTGGTCTCTATTAGGGTTGTGCAAAAGTTTCCGCCGCTCCAGCTAGCGGGCGCTGTAGGAGTTCAATCCGCCGGCGACCCGTGCTGTCAGTCCGTACATAAAGCCAAGCATGGCGGTCGATGAAGTTCATTTGCGGCACTGTTTGTAATTCATGTTTAATTTAGGGAAAACGTGCGAGTGAAGCATATGGTTCAATGTGTCAGGCGTATGCCGAAACGGTTATGGATGAGCGGGCATGTCAAGAATGATTTGCCAAGTTTAAGAAAGGTGATCTAAACTTGGAAGACAAGCCACGTGCATGTAGACCGCAGGAACTCGCAGACGAGGAGTTGGAACCGCTGTTGGAAGAGGATGCCACACAATCGAACACGCCACTGGCGAAACGACAGAAAGTTGCTCAATCGACGGTGGTACGGCGTCAACAGGATCTGGGGAAGATCCAGAAGATTGGTAAGTGGGTTCCGCATCTTTTACGGAGCGTAATATTGGTCAACAATTGGGCATCTGCATGTCTTTGCTGAAGAGGGTTTAAGGGAAGAATTTGTTGTGGAAGGTTGTCACCGGGAATGAAAAATGGGTATATTGCGACAACCGCGTACGCAAGCGAAGCGATCCTGAATCGACCCAGGCCAGCCATCCACTGCAAAAATCCACGGGAAAAGGTGCTGCTGTATGTGCGGTGGGATATGAATGGAGTGCTGTACTTCGAACTGTTGAAACCGGGTGGAAAAAAATCACTGCACAACGATATAGCGATCATTTGATGAAACTGAACGCCGCAATCGAGTAAAAACGCTCATGGACAGGTAAAGGACACCACTCAGTCGTCCTGTTACACGATAATGCCAGACCACATGGTGCAACCATGAAATCAGCTCTTGAACAGTTACACTGGGAGGTTTTACCGCACCCGGTTTACTCCCCAGATATTGCACCCTCGGACTTTCATCTGTTTTGCTCTATGCAACATGCCCTAGCCCAGCAGTGGTTCACCAGAATTCTAGAGGTGGAAAAATTTCGCCACTGCGTTCTTCAGCTCAAAACCTGAGTCCTTCTATCACAGGGGCATTCATTTGTTGTCTGACAAATGGCAAAAGGCCGTTGATGCCAAAGCCCAATATTTCGTTGAATAAATGTGTACTGGTTTCCTGATTGTTCCTGTCTCCTTTCTCCTCAAAACGGCGGAAAGTTTTGCATACTCCTAATATATTAACGTTAGTCAGTTTGACTTGACTGGCTGCCAGGCACAAACCAGGTGACAAACTGTTGGGAGCTCAATCGCGACGTTCTGTATGTAAAACATAACGACAGGCAACCAAAATTTTATAAATCAACAAACACTGAAGGTTAAAGAGGCAGTTCATATGACGGACTCCATTATGCATGGCTATTATGAAAAGGCTTTTGATTCCGTAATCTCGTCAGCAGTTATGTTTTCGAAAGGTTTAAGATTCCGTGAACTCTCTTTCATTAGCAGTTATGTCTTCGGAATTTTGCTATATTGATGCTGCATACACCAATTTCATTAATGGCATCGGTGAAAACGTAAGTTCAAAATTTCAAATGTTCGAGGACACAGCACTTATAAAAATTTGAAAGGGGGTGCGACTAAGAGATACCATATCACCCAAGGTCTTCAAAGTTACATTGCAGAACATCTTTCAAGCACTAAATTGTGAAGACAAGGGGATAAAGATTAGTGGAAATGATTTAATCCACCTTCGAAGACAGTCATTTTGTACCTCTTCAGAGATGCGAAGTATTGCCCAGGAACTTGCTCACAAAAGTATAAAAGTGTGTTTAAAAACAAACTTACAGAAAACAAAATTGATGTGCAATGCTTTTAGAAGAACTGAAGATTTAGCGATTGATGGAGAAAATCTAGAAGTAGCCAATGCCTACATTTACCTTGGACAACAGATACCTTATGCATCTATTAAAACAAAATTGATATGCAATGCTTTACAAGAATTGAAGATTTAGAGATTGATGGAGCAAATCTAGAAATAGCCAATGCCTACATTTACCTTGTACAACAGACATGTTATGCCTCTGTTAAAACAAAATTGATTTGCAATGCTTTACACGAACTGAAGATTTAGAGATTGATGGAGCAAATCTAGAAGTAAGCAATGCCTACAGTAACCTTGGACAACAGACATCTTATGCATCTGTTAAAACAAAATTGATGTGTAATGCTTTACAAGAACTGTTTAGAGATTGATGAAGCAAATCTGGAAGTAACCAATGCCTACATTTACCTTGGACAACAGATACCTTATGCATCTATTAAAACAAAATTGATGTGTAATGCTTTACAAGAACTGTTTAGCGATTGATGAAGCAAATCTGGAAGTAACCAATGCCTACATTTACCTTTGTGACGTACCTGCCAGCAGGACGCACACGACATAAAGGCAGATAGGAATCAGAATAAACGTCTGCGTAGCTCAGTTGGTAGAGCGACTTGTTCCGGAATAAGCGGCCTCGGGTTCGAATCCCGGCGTAGACCAAAAATGACGGAGAAATTTACTTCGTTATAATGGCGCCCGAACTATCCGGATGACCCGGCCGTTCAAAATCTCGCATTGGTGTGATGTTATTTCCACACCACGAGACAGAAAAAATCAGAGAATTCCTTCTCCAGCGCTTCGAAAAATAAAAATGTGTGATGTTGCATTCCACACAGCAGATTGACTGAGAGTTCTCAAGTGCACGTTCTACAGTGGATGGCTGCCTGCAACGATTCATGGTCACGGCTGACCCGTGGGCCATGCCCCCGGCCCTCTTTCGGGGGGAGATGTGACGTACCTGCCAGCAGGACGCACACGACATAAAGGCAGATAGGAATCAGAATAAACGTCTGCGTAGCTCAGTTGGTAGAGCGACTTGTTCCGGAATAAGCGGCCTCGGGTTCGAATCCCGGCGTAGACCAAAAATGACGGAGAAATTTACTTCGTTATACCTTGTACAACAGACATCTTATGCATCTGTTAAAACAAAACTGATGTGCAATACTTTACAAGAACTGAAGATTTAGAGACTGATGAAGCAAATCTAGAAGTAACCAATGCGTACATTTACCTTGATCAATAGATATCAAGCAAAAGTCATGTCGAAGAAGAAATTAATAGGAGTATAAAACTCAGGTGGAAAGCACTTGGAAGAAACAGTACAATTTTGAAGCGCAACTCACCATTATGTCTTAAAACAAAAGTGTTTAATCAATGCATCCTTCCAGTTTTTGTGCTAAACTAAAAAAAGACATACAGACGCTGAGACAACTGAAAGAGGCATGGAGAGGTACATGTTTGATGTAACCAGGGAACACGAGAAGAGGAACGCATGCGTCAGGAAGAGGACAAGAGTGAAGGACATCATAGTCAAAGTAAAATATCTGAAATGACAATTGGCTAGATATATTGCTAGAAGAACTGGCTACCGTTGGACAATTAAAGTCTTTTAATGCCTCTTGGATGTACTGTATTGCAAGGAGCACGAAAAGACTTACAGAAGACCATGTGGGAGATGGGTTAGATAAAATTAGAAGGTATGCCAGAATTACATGAAGGAGACTGACTCAAGACAGAAAGTCAAGGAAGGAGCTTCGGGAGACTTTCATCATGCAGTAGATGATGACATCACGAACTTTTAGTGAGTCAGTGACGTAGAATGGGATAAGAACTTTATGTCATAAGCTCTGTAGCTTGTTTTTCGGATATTCGATAGGAGTTCATCGAAAACTCTTGATGTATTCGTATTAAGTATCAGAACTATAATTTTTTCATACATCTCGTATTAATTTTGTATAACCATATTCCGAGCGTATGCAGTACAGGTTCAGCACCATACGCTAAATGATGCGGAAGAGAGAGAGCAAGACAGGTTGATATTAATAATCACAAAATCTGGTATCCTGACATTACATTCAAATTATCTATTAAGTAATAAGAGATTTTCAGTTGCGATCATTTATCAAACTTTACAGATATCATATATTTATACTCTTATATAACGCGAAAACGTTTTCCCAAATTATTCAGATTTCTCATATCCATTCCCATCTACACACATTTTTTGTCGTATATATTTCAGTAATTTCGCAAATATCACACCTTTGAAATATACACCTATCATTTATTTGAACAGAATCGATTCCTCCATTTTCTTACGTTTCCGTTCCATATCTTTGAACTTTTTTTCCCGATGCAATCTCCTTTTTTCTGGTTATAAGTCAAAGAGATGGGAATTAAAACAAGAAAAACGTATACCTCGAGGGATTAGGTAATTGTTTTGGCAGTCCATGTCGAATCGATGTCCTACTAAATAAAGATTCAATATCTCTTTGGAGAAATACAGAAATCTTATTTTTTGAAATGATATCATTCCAGTTGCCTCTCCTCCCTCGTCCTGCCAAGAAGATAGGCACGTGTCGTTGGGAAAATGTTTGCCGAAAAAAGAATTCTCTTCTAGATGGACGTCAGATGAATAAAAAAATTGTTCCTACTTTTGACATGATCACCAAGAAGGAGGACAGGCACAGACTCCAAAAACAGAATCAACAGAAATTTTTTAATGCAAACTGACTAGAAGAGAAATTTTACGGGGGAAAGAAAGGACCGTTTTACAGACTTACTTCTTTTTTATTGCTTTTAAAATAATGACAAAAGGTATTTAAAATATTTTATGAAGTAAAATGTGTTCTAATGGATTATTTTTATCGCTCTTTTTTTTAATATGACAGCTATCTCTTTACCTATCTGAAATCCCTGTTCTGATCCTTGGGCTTTTAAAAGTTGTTTTAATAATTTTCTCAAAATCCTTTGTCCGCTGCTTTGTCTTTCATCTGTTGTGATGTATTAACCATAATTGTTTTGAGTTTCTATTTTTACCTAAACTTAGTTACTTCCTTATATTTTTTCTGAACTTCACGTCAAAACCTCCGAATTTCCTCATAACTTTTGGCAACGGCTGACAGAGAGTCAGAAGTAAATAAAAAGTGACAAGGGCTGACAGTGTCTCAGGGGTAAATAAAGACCTACGTCCAGTGTGATGTGGGTGTATGTGCACGTAAAGCAGTACACTACTTGAAATAGGATCTCATGTTATCTTGAGTAAAAGATGATGTGTAAGCTGAAAAACTGTTAAAGTGCAATCGCATGATAATATATCGCTGTTGATGGTATCGTGGAGTTGTATCCACAAGTTATACTTCGACAAGTTACGAAGGAATGAGGGCGACTTGAATTTTCTACATAAGTTGTCGTTTTTTAGAATTTTCTACATAAGTTGTTGTTCAAGTGCTTAATATTTAAGTGACTGTTGTTACAACAAACAATCCGCAAAACATAACACTCAATTCTTAAGATATTATATTATTTTATTTTTATTTTTTGTAGAGACAACATTTATACAAAAGAGATGTTCCAATACGTACACCGAAGAGAGTCAAAACGTTATTACCACCTGCCTAGTATGATGTTGGTCCTCCATGTGCAGCTAAAACAATTTCTAATGGTGCCTTATAGTACCTGGTAAATGTCTTTCAATCACTGAACTGGGAAAACAAAAGGATAAAGATTGATGGAGACTATCTAACTCACATTCGTTTTGCTGATGACGTAGTCATTTTTGCAACTACCCCATCAGAGCTGCAGATTATGATCCAGGAACTTGCTGACAAGAGGGATTAAAAATGAACTTTCAGAAGACAAAAGTGATGTACAATGCTTTTACGAAAAATGGACATTTATCGATTGATGGGGAAAAGCTGGAGACAACCGATAAATACATTTATCTTTGACAGCAGATATCAAGTTAGGGCCACATTAATGTAGAAATTAATCGGCGTATAAAACTTGCCTGGAGAGCTTTTGGAAGAAACAGTATAATTTTCAAGAGCAATATGCCATTATGTCTTAAAAGAAAAATGTTTGATCAATGCATCCTTCCAGTGTTTACGTATGGTGCAGAGAGTTGGACCTTAACTAAAAGAGGCATACAAAGACTGCAGACAACTGAAGACATAATACTTTATTATGCTAATGAGCTAGAACTGCATAAAGCATTGGCAGCTAAAAGAATAAATAAAAGGTAGTACATGAAAAGCTGAAACCTTGATTTACATAAGCTGACGAATTAAGTCCGTTAAAACATTAATCTGTCACTTAAAATAAAGATAAACATTTTACGCAGCTATGAAGAATGGTTTTCTTAAAAGGTGTTTGGAGCGCGAAAGTAAATCAAGCACTCAAGCCACTTAAAACAAAAAGAAGAAACAATCGAGTGCTGAAAGGTCATCTATACACACCTTCAATGCATTGCATGACTGTTGTGATGAGAATCTGGTAGTTCTGATGTAGAGGATTTTAGAAAGGGAGTGTCTGACCTCAGGTCTTAAACAACCCTTAGAAATAGGAAGCTAGGAGATTTGGGCTAGAGTGCCCGATAGAAAAGTGACACGGAAGCGAAGTAGAAAGGGTGAGGAAGACGTCCTTATTTATAACCGGGGGGGGGGGACAGTACCCGGGGTCCGACGGCTTAACGTGCCTATCCGATGCGCGGCGGATATTTAGTGGGTCGAGCGTTTGTACCTGTCTAAGATCGAACCTGAGGTCTTTTCCGTGGCAGTCACGAACGTTACCAACTAGGCCACCCGCGGCCCTGGAAGTTCTGCCATTTTACAAGCAATAACTTATTTCCATTGCAATAATGTACGTGAATAAGATAACTTAAATGAAAGAAAACAGATATTAAAACACAAGGGCTAGTATAAACGTCGCAAAAATCAGTCATTTGATATAAAAGAACATAATGTGATACTTGATGAAACAATGAAAAAATCTTTTTTTCCAAAACGGTTGCTTTAGAAGTCATATTTGATTCAGAACAAACATATATATTAAATGAAGCATTATGTAATGATGAAAAGCACTGAAGGTACGAGGTTCTAGTTTCTAAAACGGATACGATTGCGATGAATAGACATCCAACCAGTAGAAGTCTTCCACGTGGAATGAAAATTCGAAAGTTGAGCAGTTTTACGTGCCATTGTTAGTTCGAGTTGTAATCTGGATATGAGTTGAATGCGGAATTGAAGAAGTAGTTTTCTTGCGGTACGAAGTGGTACAGGTGGATTATCTTTGACATGATTAAGAAAGAAATTATAAATTGTAGATTTGGTGAGAATAAAGCAAAATGCGCATAATGGGCTTCGGCACGTAGTGATAGTGTCTTAGGCAGGTAGAAACATGTAGTCACGAAGATTATGTGCTGTAGTTCAGACGGATGAAGTGATGCTACACGTGAAATTCAAGAGTGGCGAAAGTAGAGAACATTGAGAGTAGAGATGAATGGTTGAGCCAGTGGTATTGCAGTATGAACAAATATCTGATGTTAAAATTTGTAGTTGGTGAAGTCGTAAAGGTGAAAGAAGACGATTATGAAGAAAACGCCATTGGCGGTCGATATCTTTGGGTGATGAAAGTGGGTTGCATGCGGCTTTCCAAGTACGTTGAAATGAAAGACCGGGTAAGTCCAAAATTGGAGCAGGTTGAATATCTAACGTCAGCATGAAGAAGTAAAGGTCTTTTGTAGTGAGACAAGAAACGCAGATGATTGTTTGATTCATTTGTAAATAGAAAGGAAGAAGTAGTGACGCAGATGGAAGTTAAGTTAATCCAGTAGTTGAAGCAATGTCCGGGAAGCTATTGATGATGAATTCTTGTAGCAGTTGAAGTTTTAGTTGATTAGCAGCTGTGCTAGGGATAGAGCCAGAGAAGTCTGTAATACATTTCCATGATTGATCTGGTTGGATAAGATGTTGAACTTGGAGAATTCCAGCACGAGACCAAGATAGAAAGAAAAAATAAGTACAAGTAGATGAGTGAAAGAAGGAATTGTAAAAAATAGGTTCCTGCAATAAGTCTAGAGTGGAAGTTGGATAAAGGTATTTGAGAGGGAGAGAACGAAAAAGAGAAATACTTTCGCGGTAATGTGAAGAAAGACAATGTGGAGAAGCGGATATTTATCCATGCGAAGAAGAATGTTGAATGAAAGAGCAGAATTATATGGATTGACGAAGATGTTCATGACATCACTTAAAGGAGAAGGTGTACTACAAAGTTGACGTATTAGCTGCATAATACAGAAGACTTTGTACAAGCGAAGAGTGATCGATGGAAGGTTAAAACCTCCGAATGAAGGTGTGTATGTGAGTACATTTGCACGAACATGATGCATGCTAGACCATATATAGTTGAAAGTTGTAAGGAAAGATTGAATGTTGTTGGTGAAGGGTAGATGATCCAAGTATGGTAAAGGGATGGCATAATGAAAGTATTAAGAAGAGCTGCTTTTTGTGAATAAGAGATGAATAGAGAGAAGCGATTCCAGGTACCTATTGAGCGTTGAAGTCGTTAAAGCATGGAATGCCAAGTGTTGTTGGTCATATGAGTATATTTTCCAATCCAGACGCCAAGACATCTTAGAGAGCCCGAAGTCCAGGCAGTACTCCATGGTTGAGTTCTTCCTTCCCAAATACCCAACCAGAGGCCTAAGCTTTTCGAGATGTTTAGAGATGCTCCTGAAATTGAAGAGTATTCTTTGTAAGTAAGTGCAATGATATTGAAATCCGAATCATTTCGGATGATGCATCAGCATACGCTGTTAGTATTGTAGAATGATAACGAGTTGTTGGATTGAGATGGAAAGGACTAGGAGTGAGTCGACGACGAAGCATAATTAGAAACGGTTCAAAAGCGATGACAAAAAGTTGACCTGACAGCGGACAGCCCTGGCGAACCCCAATGTTTAAAGAAATAGCAGCTTTTATAAAAGAAGAATTACGAACATGAAAAATAGCGCCGATGTAGAGATTGAGAACAACAGCTTGACAGAAAAATGAAGAAAAGCCGAAATTTGCGAGGGTAATTTGAAGGTAAGAATGATTAATACGATCAAACGCATGGCGCTGATCAAGACTGAAGAAAGAAAGTGGTTCGTGAAAGTGTTGAGTGATAGATTGAAGGTTAGTGAGGAGAGTAAGATTCTGACTGATTGAGCGGTTAGTGATAGATTAGGTTTGATCCGGATGGATCACAATCGAGAGAACATGACCCAGCCGGAGAAAAAGAACAGTGGAATAAAGCTTGTAGTCACTATTAAGAATGGAAATCGGACGCCAATTAGTAAGTAGTTGAAGATTCCCAGATTTAG
The DNA here is from genome assembly GCA_039090855.1 of Macrothele yani. Classification (NCBI taxonomy): domain Eukaryota; kingdom Metazoa; phylum Arthropoda; class Arachnida; order Araneae; family Macrothelidae; genus Macrothele; species Macrothele yani. The sequence continues at coordinate 126,699,376 of CM077002.1, forward strand.
GTAAGAGACGAAGAAGAGCGTTCGTGAAATTAGAAGGAAGAGCTGATGAAGTGAAAAGAGTATTGAAGAGAATAGTAAATATAGGCAAAAGCTCAGATTGAAAAGTAGTGTAGAAGGAGGTAGGAAGGCCGTCTTCTCCCGGAGCAGAGCGACGGTTAAGGCGAGCAAGAGCGGTGGAAATTTCTGAAGAGGTTGTAACGTACCAGGAGATGTGACGTACCTGCCAGAAGGACGCACACGACATAAAGGCAGATAGCAATTAGAATCAATGTCCGCGTAGCTTAATTGGTAGAGCAACTTATTCCGGAATGAGTGGACCCGTGTTCGAACCCCGGCGCGGATAAAAATGACGGAGAAATTCACTTCGTTATAAGGTGATGGTACTGAGAAGAAGTGAATGATGAGAAATTGGAACCTGTGGAAGATTTTGGAGAAGAGGAGAATTCTGAACCGTTGGAATGTTCGACGAGTTAAAACGTTCCGAGAAGTATTGAAATGTATGGTGACACATAATTTCAGGATCAGAAGTAATAGAGTTATCATCAAGTAAAAGATGAAGGATGCTTTGAGAGCGGCGACGGGATTTTTCAAAATCTACAAGTACCTTTGCTGATAGGTTTGAAAAATCTAGGCATTGAAATTTTAGTCGATTCAGAGCGTCTTTTGCAGCTGGAAGAAGAAGTAACTTGAGCGTTGCAGCGAACGTTGCATATTCTGATGAGTTTGGCGGGAGGAGTGAGAGTTGAAATTTTATTCTGTCAATTTCCATCGAACGAGTGATGCGGTTTTCAAAGGAGATGCGTTCAGCGAGGGAACGAATTGATGACTTTGTATTGAGGCATAGAGTAACGGGATCTGGTGATGATTCAAATTTTGAAGTACAATCGCGAAGGATGGAGATGACTTGATCTTTAAAAACCGTATCATCCAAGACATCATCACTAAGCGACCATAATCTTGGAGGCGTAGTGTTTTGAGAGACAAGAATAAATTTGGCAGAAGCCATAAGATGATCCGATGTTGCAGTGGGTGTGTGAGCAAGATTAGAAATATTTGGTCGAAAATTTGTTGATGCATCAATTCTATCCAGTCTAGCCATCGCTGGCGTGTTCTTAGTTGCTCGCCATGTAAATGTCTGTGGTAAAGGATGAAGAGTCCGGAAAACATCAATGAGTGAGTTCGTTGAAATAAGGTTTTTAAGCATGTTAACTATTGAAATACGGTGCTCGGATGATATTTTTCTGTCCAAATTTCGTTCAAGAGTATACAGTCCGCATAGAATAATAATACCAGTAGAAGATATTAAAGAGAGAGAGAGTTCTGCAAAATTTGGATGATTTGTCTTGCAAATACATCATTGTTTTGTTGAGGCATATGGATATTAAAGAATGGTAATTGAGATTATGGAGGGAAAATGAAGTACGCTGAAGATATCCAGAGAACCATTCGGCGGTGGTGAAATTTAAAAACACTGAAAAATTGTTATCATGAGAGCGACACCAGAGCAAGGTGTATTTCCACAACTGAGAATAAATGAATAAGGCCAAGCACGCCAGCGATGGTAGGGAGTGGTAGAGGTACAAGAGGATTTTGGAATGCGATAATATCTAACTGAAGGGGAGCAACATCCTGAAAACAAGGGAATTTGACAACGGGGTTGTCATTTCCCTGCAGTTGAAAGTGCCTAATTTAAGTCTCAGAGTTGGAAAGTTAATGCGTTGGTAGATTGCAGAGCGGCGGTGAAGTTTCGTAGTCGATTTCCATATTTCTGTACTTGAGGATCTAAGTCCGCATGAAGCATATGGCTTACTTCTCGTAATTGCACTATTAAATGAGGAAATTCGTTTTGATGTTGAATGAACAGATTGGTCTTTTTTAAATTTGGAGCGGGGAGAAAGCTTGATGATTTGTAGAAGGTCATCATGAGAAAGGGGAGAGGAAAGTGTTGACGGCATGTAAATTATTCTGCGAGCTGTTTTCAAAGCTATGGTGGTATTTGAAGACGAAATGTCAGATAAGGTATTTATATCAGAGTCTGTATTAGTGGTTGATTCCGAAGGCTGGACATCCTCAATAGTCAAATCCTCTGACTGGACATCCTCAATGGTCATCTCCTCTGACTGAACATTCATACTGGTTATCTCAACTTCCAAAGGAGAGGAGGAAGAATCCGGAGTTTCCTTTTCAGATGTTATGGTCACTAGAAGAGGAACTTCTGCTTCCAAAGGCAAATTAGCTGGAAAAGAATTGGTCGGTGGTGGCTTGTTTAACATTTTTTTGATGGGCACGAGGAGGAATTTTTCCAGTCGCACGTTTTGATTTTCTAGTTTCAGAGACTTGCTCAAGTGAAACATCTTCTATACTTTCATCACATGAAAGCGTATCTTCTCTCAAGTCTGAAAAAACATCTATTTCAGCTTCATCAACAAGTACAGAAAACTGATTTGACGTGCTGAGAGCAGCAACTGGTGCTGATGGCTTAGAAGAAAACTCTTGATGTTAATTGTTTGGTAGAGGCGATGTAGGGTTTGTAGTTGTAGATGCAGGAGGCAAGTCAACCTGTAGAATTTGCTCGGTAATATTCTCTGCAATAGGTGTGATATTTCGAATATTAGAACCAAAAGCATTAGGGGTTACAGGTGAGGAATCTGTATTAGTGCAACGATCAAGGGTAGAACGAGGAGGGCATTTTGAAACAAGATGCCCTTCGGCCTTGCATCCAGAACACTGCACTCCGACTAACACGTCGGATGTGTAGCGCTGGGTGTCAGAGTAGGCTGTAAGGGTCTTTGAGCGAGTTACAATTGCCGAATCTGATGGGAATATGATTCTGTACTGACGCCTGAAGCTGTTGGCATGGGCTAGTGGAGAGAAGGATCAGCAGGAAGTCAGTTTGTAGGTCCTACAACTTTAAAAGGAAGTCAGTTTGTAGGTCCTACAAAAGGGTGGAGAGGAGGTGAATAAATAATTCGTCTGGAACTTCAGGTGGAACAGGTGATAAATATGGTGGAATGGGATTTAAGTGAGTCGATTTAACATCAATGCTTTGGGAGAGTACTTTGTCAAAAAATGTTTGAGAAGAGAAGTAGAAAACCAAACCTCTCTGAAAACGCGAGTAATCCATTATGGCTTGTGCAGGGACAACTTTCTTTAGACCTGCATTATAGAAATCTATGTGAGTGTCAGTAAGTGCAGGGAAGAAATAGCCAAGGTTTAATTTTTCAGATAGAGACTTACCGTAGCTTGAATTATCTTGAAATTTTAGACGAAGATCATTGTTGCCGCGAACTAGGGTGGTGTAGTGGTTAGCATACCTAGGCGTTTTCTGGGAGACGCGGGTTCGAGTCCCGCTCCAGGACGATGAAAAAAATTTTCAAGTTTTCGCATATTATCTGACTTACCATCCTTGTCACATTTACGCCAAAAATCGGATTGTCATCTTCAAAATTTGTATTATATGGCGTAATCCCGTATTTCTTTCATGATTTATCTGCTTCTCCGGGCAATCACGGGATAGGATTGTTAACCTCCAGATTCGCTAAACATGAATGCCGGTTGCTTCGACTAGCGAATCCTGTGATGGTTAAATTCAAATTGATCGGAAACTTGAAACTTGGTCGTTCTGGGTGGTGTAGTGGTTAGCATACCTAGGCGTTTTCTGGGAGACGCGGGTTCGAGTCCCGCTCCAGGACGATGAAAATTTTCAAGTTTTCGCATATTATCTGACTTACCATCCTTGTCACATTTACGCCAAAAATCGGATTGTCATCTTCAAAATTTGTATTATATGGCGTAATCCCGTATTTCTTTCATGATTTATCTGCTTCTCCGGGCAATCACGGGATAGGATTGTTAACCTCCAGATTCGCTAAACATGAATGCCGGTTGCTTCGACTAGCGAATCCTGTGATGGTTAAATTCAAATTGATCGGAAACTTGAAACTTGGTCGTTCTGGGTGGTGTAGTGGTTAGCATACCTAGGCGTTTTCTGGGAGACGCGGGTTCGAGTCCCGCTCCAGGACGATGAAAAAAATTTTCAAGTTTTCGCATATTATCTGACTTACCATCCTTGTCACATTTACGCCAAAAATCGGATTGTCATCTTCAAAATTTGTATATCCAATGTATTTGAAATTACCAAAGTATTAGAAGCACAATATGCTGTATTAGTGGAGGATCCAGAAACTTTGTCGGCGTATGTTAAAGAAGTAGAAGATTGTGATGATGTTGGCACAGTTGTTGTAGATAGCTGAGTGAAATGAGATTGTGAGAAAATAAATCCTGTTGATTCAGCCATTGAAGTAGCAGGTGGGGCAATAGTATTACCAAGTCCGATGTTAGATCAGAAGCACTAATAGTAGCAGCATCAGTAGAAACATTCACTTGAGAATTTGCCGGTGAAATGTCGTGCTCGACTGACATGCCGAAAACCCGAGATAAAAAAAAAGTCAGAGAAACAGGTGGCTTTGGGACCAGAAAAACGCAGAGAAGCGAAGTCAATTAAGTAAACACTTAACACAATGGCGAACGAAATGCTACTCCGAAACAAAACACCGGAGAGTAGAAATTAGGTCACGGCACGTGCCTCGCGAAGCAGTCGGCAGCAGGTGCGTAAGAAATGCGTACCCAGGAGCTCGACACAAATGCAACTTCTTCGGACAGACAACTGAAAGAAGCCTGGAGAGGTGTAGCCAGGAGAGATAAGAAGAGGAACTCGTGGATTAGAAAAATGACAAGAGTGGAGGCATCACGATCAGAGTAAAATCCCTGAAATTGCAATGGGCTGGACGTATTTCCAGAAGGACACACTATCGATGAACAGTCGAAATTATAGGCTGTATTCCAAGGGACAGGAAAAGACCCAGACGAAGACCACATGGGAGATGGGTGGATGAAATTTCAAAGTATGCGGGAGTAACATGGAGACTGGCCCAAAACAGACCGTTGTGGAAGAAACTTGAGGAGGCTTTCATCCAGCAGTGAATTGATAATGGTTGACAATGATGATGATGATGACCAACACGTTACCAGCATTTCCTTTAACTCTTATACGTTACGTGGTTGAGCTGCTGCAGAACAGATTACTTTTTCAGTCACAAACCACAGATGCTCAATTGGATTGATGTCTGGAGAATTTGGAAGGCAGAGCAATACCTGGAAGTCTTCCTCATGTTCCGCGAACCCTTCTCGAACAACCCGGACAATTTGGCATGACGCATTATCCTGGAGAAAAAAGGCAGTAGTACAAGGGATGCACATGGTCTGCAGTGATGTTCAGGTAGTTCGTAAACTTAATAATTTCCTGCCCATGAATGACTGGGCCCAGGGTTTCCCAGAAGAACATTGGCCAAAGCATTGCAGTTCCTCCACTGGCTCGTTTTGGTTCCACGGTGCACCATGGTGCCAGCACTTTCCAAGATTAACCACGCACACGGACCCGATCGTCCACATGGAGCAACGACAAGTTAGTAAAATTATGCAATGCATTGATTATGATAGTTCTTCCAACATAACAGAAATCATTACTCAAGTTAAAAAGATAATTCCTGTAGAATAAATCTCACTCATGTGCCCTGACCTTTGACCCCATTTCGATGATATTCAACAGACTTCGTTCAGTATACCTTAGGAACAACATACTAAATTTTTGTCGCAATAGAAGCATTTTTAGTCAAGTTATGAGGATAATGGTTGTGGAATAAATCTCACCCTGTGCCTTGACCTTTTAGCCCCATTTTGATTATATTAAACAGAATTGGTTTAGTACATCTCCGGAATAACATGACGAAGTTTTGTCGCAATAGAAGCATTTTTACGTAAGTTATGGCGCATAAAAGCGATGAAATGGATCCCACTTCCATGTCCTGACCTTTGACCCCATTTCGTCCATTTTCAATAAGGTTCCTTCCCAGGTTGTTCCCTACCACATAATAAATTTTCATCGAAATCGAAGCATTTTTACGTGAGTTATTGTGCGGACGGAGGGACAGGCAGACAGACAGACGGACAAAGCTGGAACATATTCTTCAACCTACGATTGGAAAACGTAAAAAAATGAGATTCATCGACCATCATCCAATAATTCAAGGTCCAGTTTTGACGCTAGCATGCCCATTGTAGGCACTTTTGAGGGTGAACGTAAGTTAACATGAGCACTAGGAGCTGCCTGCTGCTACGTAGCCCTGTTTTCAGCAGTGTCCGACACACTCTGACTCATTACTCCTGTCACCAGCATTCAAATTATGGGCGCGTTGCCCCACAGTACCCCTTCTGTTGTATCGTACCAAACGGGATAGCCTTCGCTAACCTCTAGCATCTATGACCCGTGGTCGACCCACACTTTTACATTGGCAGTTTTTTCGTTTCTTAAAGATATTGATTTTGTTTTTTAATTTATTTAGCTTTTAAAGTTTTAATCGTTCTCATCTTTCAGTTTTACCACATCAGTGTTGGTTGGCAGTGGTAGGTTAGAGCGATAGTTTGGTTGATTAAATTGTATTATTTTTTACTTCCTGATTTCATCTTGATTGCTACGATATATCCAAGCACTACTCCGCCTTAAAATGACTTACCCCATTAACATTTTAAAACATAACAATTCATTACATTAAAAATAACACGTAGGAACGATGAGCTCTTCGCTACACAATTCATGACAGCCTCTCTCTACGGAAGCGAATCTCCAAGTGACGCTCTTACGTCATACACAGAGTCTCTGCAGTGCAACGTGCACCTGGAGCCATCTATTAATCAAAATTGTATGTAAAAGATTAAAAATTACAAAAATATACAACAACCAGTCTGTTTTTAATTCTTATACCTCGCTTTTAAGTTATCTTTCTTTCTTAGTCTTGTGTCTGGCGCTCTTTGGCCAAACATGGCCCTGGCGCCATAAAAATCTATCAACCAACCGCTTCTTGCTGTATGGCGACACTGCAACGATGTGTGAGACGTGCGACTGCCGACTCACTGTTGCTCATATTTTATGTAGTTGTGTTCGTTTTCGTGTTGATCGTTTTCACTTTTTTCATTCTCATTTGTTGAATGACGACGCAGCTCCTAGATGACCACTGCGATACATTCGCAGTCTTTTCATTTTTAAAACAAATTGACTTTTTTAAACTTATCTAGTTTTTAAACTTTTCATCATTCTCATTTTTCACTTTTACCGAATCAACCTGATTTTAACCATTTTACCACGTTTTTAAAACCGTTTGTTTGATTTTCTTGTGTCTGGCGCTCTTTGACCAAACATGGCCCTTTGCGCTATAAAAATCCACCAACCAACCAACCAACCAATCGACCCACCGGTGGGTCATGGTTCTTCCCCTCGTCGGACCACTTTCTGAAGGTATAGCCGCGGGTGGCCTAGCGGTCAGCGTTCGTGACTGCCACGGAGATGACCTCAGGGACGAACGCTCGAACCACTAAATACCCGCCGTACGTCGGATGGGCACGTTAAGCCGTCAGACCCTGGGTACTGGCCCCCCGGTAATAAATAAGGGCGTCTTCCTCCCCTTTCTACCTCGCTTCCGTGTCACTTTCCTATCAGACACTCTAGCCCAAATCTCCTAGCTTCCTATTTCTAAGGGTTGTTTAAGACCTGGGGTCAGACACTCCCTTCCTAAAATCCTCTACATATGATCTGATCTATCTTTCTGAAGGTACAAAGCACGGTTGACGGTGATCAGACCACAGGCCTTGTGGTCTCCGAAGTACATACTCTGACTCAGTCGTCTGACCGTTACAATTTGGCCCCTTCCATATGAAGAACAAAAATAACACTGATTAACAGAGCTCAGTATCAGGTGTTACTTATACCGTTTAATGACCTTCACACGCGCCGTCCTTTACCTGCAGTTGCTTCGTTTTTCAAAACGACTCGCTGGTCATAATGCTTTGGCTCTTCTGTGTATGTGCTTATGGCGAAATATGTTTATTTTTCCACATGGCAAACAATGAGCACCCAAACATCTTTTTCCTCTTCGACCGAGCGATTTGCAATCACAACTATTCGTATTCTGTCGATAAGAGTTTGAGTCTAGTCCAGGTTTTTATTCGTTTTTTGGGGGATGGGGGTACTGACAACGTGAGCATTTCTAAGGACTATAAAAAAGCGCCCGTCCTTAATTTCGGGCCGCTGTTTCGAGGAAGGCAGGGAGGGCCGAACCAGGAGCGGATTGGCCCATCAAGGATATTTTCCGGTGGACCACTCGATAAATGGCCCACTATTTCTCGTATCCTCTTTGTCTGAATTGTTTGGAAAGAACGAATAATTATTTTGATAGTTATGAATAGGAATCGTTAACATCTTTGAGATACTGTATTATCTATCTAAAACGTTACTGTCTTAAAAATAATTTGTGTTTCGTTCTATTTCTATATATATGTATACACTTACGGACAATGAAATTTGCGCACTAAGAAGGAAGCATCGGATTGAACTGAAATTTTACGAACGTAATGATACAGATGAATGATACACATGATGGCAAAAACAGAGCTGCACGACAATTACAGACGGATCTGTGGCACACAGTCATGTCAACTTCAATAGCGCGTCGCACTGCCTCGAGCGGCGACACATGCTACAATACTGTCCGGCATGGAGGCGAACAGACGCCTGATGTTGTCCTGCGGTAGACTGGCCCACACGTGTTGGACGGTGTGCTCCAAATCCCGGATAGTGCGGCACGGCTGCAGCCGGCGTTTCAACTGGTGCCACACATGATCGATAGGGGACATGTCCGAGGAGCATGGAAGTGTCTTGACATGGCGTAGGCAGTCCTGGGCAATCCGAGCCGTGACGGAGGGCATTATCATGCTGGTACAGCGCTCCTGGGATCCCGGCCAGAAAGAAGCACACGGGGCCGTAGGATCTCATCCCCATACCACTGGCCCGTCAATGATTCACGTACCACTATTAGAGCTGATCGGCTATCGTAGGCAAAGGCTTCTCAGACCATAATGCCTGCAGTGAGGGAGGTGTGGCAATCGATAGCGAGGTTGGGATTGTGCTGTTGACCCGGGGACCTCCACACCTGGACACGATGATCAACTGTCCCCAAAACGAAGCGGCACTCATCGCTAAACATCACGCGTCGCCAGTCTGCGGCGTTCCATGTCGCTCTGCGCTGGCACCACTGCACACGGAGCCGGCGATGTTCAGGTGCTAATGGCAGCACACGTAATAGGCCCTGGGATCCCAGATTTGTTTCCGCGAGGTGTCGGGAAATTGTTCGTGGGCACACAGGAGCCGTTACATCTGCCTGTATAGTGGACCAGGTCCCCGTGGTAACAGTTCGAACCTGGCGCACGATCTGTGGATCCTCTCTACCGGTGGTCCTCCTCCTGGTCGGTCCGGAGCCGCTCCGCCGTGTAGCTGTGCCGTCGCGTTTCCACTGCTCCCAACACAGTCGGACAGTATGGTCAGAACGATTCACGTGGCGGGCGGCTGTACGGCGCGCCGACAACCCTGCGGTTTTCAGCTCGATGATCAGGCCTCTCTCTCAAAGTCCGTAAGTTGCGTAAATCGACGTCTCTTGCATCTACCCGGCATTTTTATCACTCTGCACTCTTGCATGCGTCGGCCGGTGCTTTTCGCTTTCATGGGGCATCGACTACACGCTGGTTTATAAGGCTGCCGGTTCGTGCTTGCAACGCCACCACAGGGTGTGCGATAAGGCGCAATCGCGCCAAACGTGGATCATTTACATACCATCACGTATCTAGCTAATTGCAAAGTTTGACGGTTGTAGCATGTTTTCTTCTAGGTGCGCAATTTCATTGTCCGTGAGCGTATGTTGGGAGTATGCTCTAAAATGACGAAGCAAAATTCTCTTTACTTCAGCTAAAATTTTGCCGTCAGATCAAGCACGTTGTTGTAAATGAATTAAGGTAACAATTGTTCCACGTAGGTCCTTTTTGGATGTGGGGCCAAAGAACACTGATAAGCCCTACTCTTCTGTAATCTTTGAGGGGGAACTAGTGACAGATTTGATGATTCATCATACCCACACCCTTATCTACGTACAAACATAGAACACAAAGCGATTCATCGGTTTAAATGTCCCGAAATCCGTGTCCCTCCCACATTTGTCTTAAAAGAAACAACGATCTACCAGTGCTGGTTCATGCATCAAAATGATACTTCATGAGTCAAAATAATGGGTAGATTTTAAAAAAGGTATCTATTCAAGGAAGCGGTACAAATACCTTTCCGCAGTAGACGATCAGTGACAAAGTAAACATATTATTTGGTACAACATCCTGTTTTGAGCATAGTTTGATATGCTGCATGCAACCATGAGTGTATTTTTTAAATTCTTTCACCCTTAAATTACTGCTAAAACTTGTTCACGACTGAATTAGTTTTACAATGATATTTCAACTGTTCTATTTCATCCAGGAGTTAACAATTTTTTATGAGATAATTTATGTCGTGTTCCCCTGTGGGTACGTGTGATTCTGTAGAGGAACACGAGACTAAAATTACCCGCCTGGTTACGTCGACCCAATCCTCCTCTAAGGCCAACGCCGTTGGACAAGCCTACTACAATCCATGCCTCGATCGGTACTGGAACCTAGCCCGCTCTGAGGAAAGGTCAAAGGCCAGCGTTGGATCTCTGCACCACAGGGGCAACCACTTTAAATTACCGATTTCTCCAAGTGACTAGGCCGGCACCTCCGTCAACCAATTTTTGTTCTTGTTGTGCTTGGGAGTCTGAAGGCAAGCGTGAACAACTATAAGAGATAAACTTTAAATAGTCTGCCGTCCCTAATTTGGGGATGCTTGTTCTAAGGAAGGGAGTGAGTCTCAATGCCGTTAGACAAACACACGCCGTCTATGCGTCACTCGGGATTCGAACACGGACCCACCTTGAGAGAAGGATTAGAAGCTAATGATTCGAACCACTCGCCTACCAGGGCGATCTTCTATCTTCTTGGGCACATTGTGGCATTAATAAGTAGTGCCCACTCTGGTCTTTTTTTGCAAAGTGGTCTAGCAATTTTGTCTTTCTTCTTCGAGTTTCATTAAGATGATTTCTATCCTTGTTAACTGACCTGAAAGCATTCTCATTCCATATTTTCTCTTTCAATATTATGCTCTGCATCAGTCTCAAAATGCATGCTTTAGAATTCAAATGTAAGCAAAAAAAGTTATGGACCACTGATCTTTCAATAGTTCAGGATTTTGACGCATGAATCAGAGCAGAGCGGAAACGCAGCAGAATCCCGTTGATACGTTTCTCGCTCTCACGTGTTTCTCATTTATAGTAAAATATCTTCGGTCCCCAAATTCCACATTGCCCTTAATGTTAAATTTAATCTTTTATAGGTTAATAGAACTAGCTTTTTTTTTTGATTGGGGGTTTAACGACCACTGCGAGCAACTCAATGGGCTATAAGCACTCGCCCGACCCTAATTTAAGGCCACTGACTCCAGGGAAGGAAAAGAGTCAGTTCCGTTAAACTAACACAACATCGATGCCTCACCGGGATTCGATCTCAGACGCATCATCAGAAGCCATCGTTTAGAACACTGCGCTACCAGCTGCGGCAGCGTTCTTTTCATTTATACGATCAATTGTGATGCCACGAATTGGACATCCAAACTACGTGAATTCCCACGCTTCCCCTTTGCAGCGAATTTCACTTTTTCTATTTTGCAAACTTACTTCCCCCTCTCTGCCTTTAGCTCTATAACGAAGTAAATTTCTCCGTCATTTTTGGTCCACGGCGGGAATCGAACCCGAGTCCACTTTATTCCGGAACAAGTCGCTCTACCAACTGAGCTACGCAGACGTTCGTTCTCGCTGCTATCTGCCTTTATGTCGTGTGCGTCCTGCGGGGCAGGCACGTCACATCCCCCCGAAAGAGGGCCGGGGGCATCTTTCGGGGGGGATGGCTGCCTACGGCAATTCATTTTGACCATGAATTGCCGTAGGCAGCCATCCGCTGAAGAACGTGCACTTGAGAACTCCCAGTCAATCTGGTGTGTGGAATACAACACCACACATTTTATTTTTCGAAGCGCTGGAGAAGGGATTCTCTTATTTTTGGGGATTCTCGCGGTGTGGAAAGAACATCACACCATTGCGAGATCTTGAACGGCCGTGTCATCCGGAAAGTTCGGGCGCCATTATAACGAAGTAAATTTCTCCGTTATTTTTAGGTCCACGCGGAGAATCGAACCCGAGTCCACTTACTCCGGAATAAGTCGCTCTACCAACTGAGCTACGCAGACGTTCGTTCTTGCTGCTATCTGCCTTTATGTCGTGCGCGTCCTGCGGGGCAGGCACGTCACAGCTCTTTCTGTTCCCTGTCATCCACCTGCTCCATGACGCACTCTACGGGAATGCTAGCGCTCGTCCTGAGCTACCATTGGCCAACTTGGTTAGTAGTCCCTAGCTTTTGGAGCGAAAAGTGACAGAATTGTTGTTCACAATCACCAGTTTTGTTTAATCAGTAGTTTATCAGGTAAAATTGGCAAGACAAGTTTCCAAAATATCGGAGCGTTTTAGAAATGAGAAATTACCCAATCAAGAGCTTCGCACGTTCAGTCTCTGACTGTCCAGCTGGGAAATGTTAGTTGGAGGGCACGGGGTGGAAGAGATAGAAGATTTCTCCTAACATTCGCAACACAGGGACAATAAAGTGACAATCGAAAAAATGCGTGGGGGTCAGTGTAAGAATAATGCATCACAGCAAGGACGCAGAAGGAGTGGAGTGCAAAGCGGATTGATACCGTTCTCGCGTTCTTCTGAAGACTGTAATAGTATACTCTTAAGTTGACTTGGTATAGGCATTATTCTTGACCAGGTGTAGACCTGCGTAGTTCCACGTACTTGGATTTCTCTCAACTCTTTCAGAAAAACAATGTTCCGAGTCACAAGGCTCGAATTGTGCAGGAATGGTCCGAGAATTATGTCCAAAAGTTTGTTTACTCCCCTTGCCGTCAGATTTCCCGGATCCAAATCTGGTCGACAATTTGTGGAGTGGAGTGAATTGTTGCGTTTCCCGGTCCACGCCAGTGCCTTGCTCCGATCTCCAGAACGTCATTCTGCTCGTCTAGAACAGAACACTGGAGGACACCTGCGGTCTGGTGGAGTCGATGCTACGCCGGGTGCAAACAATTACCACAAGGAAAGGCATCCAACGTGCTATATTAAGTACGTGATCATAACGTTATGCTTCGTGAGTGAATATCGGCTACAACTAAAACCAGACTGTTAAAAAACACAAAAAAAGTAATTAAATAGAACTTAGACATCCGTCATTACCACCGGATGAAAGCATTTTTTACTTTGCTTTTTGAACTGCCTCCCCAAGAACATTTTTGATCATACATAAACATAAGACTGTATAACGAACAAGTTTGTCAGCGCCGAGCGTCGAACCCGGGTTCCCTCACGCCGGAGTAAGTCGCTATCCCAACTGAGCTACACGGGCATGTGCTCTCACTGCTATCTGCCTTTATCTCATGTGCGTCCTGCGGTGCAGGCCACGTCACATCTCCCCCCCCCAAACAACCCCGGAAGAGGGCAGAGGCCATGGCCCACGGGTCAGCCGGGTAGGCAGTCATCCCATGAAGAACGTGCATTTGAGAAATCCCAGACAATTTGGTGTGTGGAATGTAACATCACACTGATTTATTTTTTCGAAGCACTGAAGAAGGAATTCTCATTTTTCCTGTCTCGCCGAGAGGAAAGAACATCACATCATACAGAGAAACTTAACAGCCGGGTCATCCTGAAAGTTCGGGCGCCAATATAACGTACAGCTTTTTCCGCGCCGGGAATCGAACCGGGTCCGCTTACACCAGAGTAAGTCGCTCTCCTAACTGAGCTACGTGGACAGAATGTCTCGCTGTAGCTCTGCCTTTATCTCATGTGCGTCCTGCGGTGCAGGAACGTCACCAGTCTCGGGGACCATTAGAAAGTGTTTCGTGGGCCATGCGTTGAAAACCATTGGTGTAGAGGAAGCCTTGCGTTACTTGGGAAAAGTGGAGGAAAACGCTTGATGACCCCCTAAATTTTGGGAACGGGTCGGAACGGGATTTTCAAATGAAGGCTCTTGCACACCTGTACCAAGGCCCTTTCCATTAGGTATCACTTGATCTTCGTCTTTGTTACTCGCTGCTTACTTTTAAATATATTTGTAAATTTTTTTTCAAAATACATTTTACGAATCATTAGAAACGCACTTTAAATACGGTAGAGATATTTTTATCGCTTCCCAGTAGCTTGGAAGATGTTTTCACTAGTGTTTTTTTTTTTCACCTTCAATGTTCTGGTGGGCCACTCCTATAAAGAAATCCTGGTTGCGTCATTCAACAATCGTGCATCATTCAAAGTAGTTCAGATCACTCCTTTTGCACATTCCGGCCCTCAATCGAGTGCTAACTGCTGCTCAACAAGCTAGTCTGGGTGATGTATACTTCACTGCGCTCACGTGACACGTTAAATAAGGTGAAGAGACGTCCTCATTTTCTGAGGACAGTTCACAGTTTCGATGTTTTTCAATGGTTCGTCCTCAGTTATGTAAAAACTGAATGAGGACGTCAGATGTCCTCAGTTTCGTATTTTTTGTCCTCAGTTTTTGAATATTGCCGAAAATTTTGAAATTGATTTAATTTTTAACAAAAATTTGCATTTTTATCAGCATTTACCAGGATAAGTCACATGATATCATCCTCAGCAGCTGTGCCGTGCAGTTTACGGTTTACTGTAACCGTATGTGACTCTCATGTTTGAGTTTGCTCAATCTTGTTTTTGAAGAGATTCTACCTGAGCTTCGAACTTTCTTGTTCTTCTAAGTTGTATTTTTGTTAAGTTCATCATTTTCAACCATTATCAATCCACTGCTGAAAGAAGGTCTCTCTCCAAGCCTCTTCCACAACGGTCTGTCTTGTGCCAGTCTCCTCCATGTTACTCCCGCATACTTTCGAATTTCATCCACCCATCTCCCATGTGGTCTTCTTCTGGGTCTTTTCCTGTCCCTTAGAATCCAACCTAAAATTTCGACTGTAAATTGATGGTTTGTCCTTCTGGCAGTATGTCCAGCCCATTGCCATTTCAGTGATTTCACTCTGGTCATGATGTCGTCCACTCCTGTCATTTTTCTGATCCACGAGTTCCTCTTCTTATCTCTCCTGGTTACACCAAGCATGCACCTCTCCATGCTTCTTTGAATTGTCTGCAGCCTTTGTATGTCTCTTTTAATTAAGGTCCACGTCTTTGCACCATACGTAAGCACTGGAACGATGCACTGATCAAACACTTTTCTTTTAAGACATAATGGCATATTGCTCTTGAAAATTATGCTGTTTCTTCCAAAAGCTCTCCAGGCAAGTGTTATACGCCGATTAATTTCTCCATCAATGTGACCCTCACTTGATATCTGCTGTCCAAGATAAACGTATGCATCTGTTATCTCCAGGCTTTTCTCCATCAATCGATAAATCTTCATTTCTTGTAAAAGCATTGAACACCACTTTTGTCTTCTGAAAGTTCATTTTTAATCCCACTTCTTTATTCTTGTCAGCAAGTTCCTGGATCATACTCTGCAGCTCTGGAGGGGTAGTTTCAAAAATGACTACGTCATCAGCAAAACGAAGGTGAGTTAGATAATCTCCATTAATCTTTATCCCTTTGTTTTCCCAGTTCAGTGATTGAAAGACATTTTCCAATGTGGCATTAAAGAGCTTCGGAGATATGGTGTCACCTTGTCTCACTCCCTTTCCAATTTTTATATGTGCTGTATTCTCAAACAGCCAAATCTTTGCACTTGCATTTTCGTAGATGTTATTAATAATATTAATGTATGCATCTTCAACACCGCAGGATTTCAAAGCCATTGTAACTGCTGATGGTTTCGCTGAATCAAAGGCCTTTTCATGATCGATAAAAGACATGCACAATGGAAGTTCATACTCCCTCGCTCTTTCAATTAGTTCTCTCATATTCTCTCGCTCTTTCAATTGTTAAGATATGTCATTGTATTTACTTAATTTCAAGCTGCCGAAGTTTTTGTTGGACTACAAAAGTGTATAGCTGAGTGTAAGTTGCAATTTTCTGAAGTTAATAATGTCGGGCAAACGGAAATGTTAATTTAATGATGCTTTGTCCAGGGACTTTTCTTTTATTAAAAAAAACAAAGAATGATAGTGGTAGTGATGTGTTTTGTACTATGTGTCGTGCTACTTTTTCCAAAGCAACTGGTGGAAAATCACATATAGCAGCATATATTCAAACAGTAAAGCCTAAAAAGGCCGTGCTGTCAATCTGCCTCTAATACAATTATAAAATGTTTTCATGGTTTTCTGGCATAAGTAAAAAGGAAGCTGAATTATCAGCTGCTGAAGGTGCTTTCGCATTTCACACTGTAAAGCATAGTTTTAGTTTGCGGTCAATGGACTGCATATCAGGAGTCATGAAAATCATTCATGATCCCCAGTTTCACAAGGTCGAATTAAAACGCAAGCAATAATTGAGAGTCATGAAATAAATACGGGATTACACCATATAATACAAATGTTAAAAATGAGAATCCGATTTTTGGTGTAAATTTGACAAGGATGGTAAGTCAGATAATATCCGAAAACTTCAAAATTTCATCGTCCTAGAACGGGACTCGAACCCGCGTCTCCCAGATAGCGCCTGGGTATGCTATATTCAAATTAATCGGAAACTTGAGTGTTGGTCGTTCTGGATGGTGTAGTGGTTAGCATAGCCGGGCGTTGTCTGCGAGACGCGGATTCAAGTCCCGCTCCAGGACGGTGAAATTTTCAAGTTTTCGGTTATTATCTGACTTATCATCCTTGCCACATTTACACCAAAAATCAGTTTGTCATCTTCAAAATTTGTATAATAGAGTGTTTTCGCTTGTTTTGCAGAAGATGAACTCTGTCGGGAACTTGATAAGGCAAGCTATATTTCGTTCTATACGGATGCATAAAATCATAAAGATGTCAAGCTATTTCCAATACTATTGTAATTTTTCAATCCTGAAACTGCCAGGGTCTGCCCTCAGTAACGTCCTCATTCTGATCAGAAACTGTCCTCAGATTTGCTTTGATAATGAGGACAGCGCGTCGTTTTGTTCTCAGTTTCATTCTAAAAAATCTGATCACCTTAACGTTAAATTGAGCAATTTATGTCACGAGGGCAGACGTACCAAATAAGCTGGCCGCTGAGTGTACATACTCGGACGAAACCCAAATTAGTAACAGTAATTTGTGTCCTTTGGTATATTTTATCTCAGCACTTCAGCAGAAAGATATGAAGCAGATATTAGTACTTCTTCCTTGGCATGAAATGCATGCTTAAAGCAAAACTAATGAATAGTATAAAGAGGTATCAGTGTTAAATTTAATGCGAACTATTTCCATATGGGAAATGTCTCTAATCTTTTACATTTCTCTCTTCAGATTTAGCGTCATCAGTACAGACTTGTGATGGTAAAACAAACAACGACGTAGGGAAAGAAAAAAACATTATGAAACGCATCATTAGAGGAAATGTTATGATCTGGAAGTAAAATACGAACTCTCTGGGCGCTCTTAATTTCAAAGCTGAAAGAACTGCAAAATTGTATCTTGCAAAAGATCTATGTTCCATTAAAGAGCCTTTTAAACAGATCGTTACAGAAGTCCAAGTAAAATGGCTCTGAAAAGATCATTACGGGAGCACACTGGCAGAAAATCACGTATTCCGGCAAAACTTCCCGATAATTGTTTTAAAGAACCGGTTCTTTACTCCAAGTTATTTTGGGAAATGTTTGAGTTGGTATTTTCCTTTTTTTCCTTTTTTTTTTTTTCTTTCTCTTTTCTTTTTTCTGCCCCTTTTAAGCAAATGAAATAGGTACCGAGAATAATATCCTTATGATAACGCAAGGCAATTAAGCTATAAAGACGGGAACTGAGAGACAAAGACCTGAACTGCCTGATACTAAAATATTTCTCTCCATTAAGAGACAGAAACGGAAAAAGAGGATAATTTTTCTGCTTTATTGAAAACTTGAAACCTTTGCCCAACATTCCACCCTTACAAATTAGTAACCTGCAAACTTCAGTTAAAACGAGAGGGAGAGAAATAATAATAACTGCTCTCGGAACAATTTTCAGACGAAAAACGAAAGAAAATGTTTAGACAGCTCTTTCGAGGGGAGCGCCAGAACAATGCTGATAAATTTAGCTAACCAAAACAATGGGAATGGTTTGCAAAAAACAAAAATTTGCCGCGAATGTTTTTGATGAGCATAAAAACGACAGAGATGACACAGAATTCTCGAATATAATGAGCACATGTTTCGATAATAAAAAAAAAAGGGCTCCATTTAGAATGTTTGATAATATTCCAGACTCATGTGGAATGCTCTGGAAAACTCTAAAGCAATGATAGCGTCGTAATCACAGAAGAGCAATATCATTATTTACTTATTTATTTATCCTTAGAGTTGTTCTTTGTATAATGACACTATACAGGCTATTTCTTATTTTCAAACACAATTAGTTTCTGAAAACGAGTCCGAAAATCCCACGACATCATAGGGGCAGTCTACAAAGTGCGTCCGAGATTACAGGGGGGGGGGGGATCCTGACAACAGGACCAAATGGGACATGGGGTAGGGAGGAGGTTTAGTAATTCGGACGTCCAACGGCAAAAATATAGTGGATGGCATTTTTTCGTTTTCTTTTCTCTTTTTTTTATTTTAACTAGGGGCTGCGCCTCTAGGCTCGTTACGCTCGTTTGCAGAGAGTAGCGCTCGGGCCCTGCAGCCCGATCTCCAAGTATATCACATGAAATAAAAACTGGGAAATTCATATAAATTTCAATTTTTATTGCATGTTTAAGAAAATAAGGCTTGCTATTCCAAAATTTCAGAGTTTTTTTTAGTGTCGTTAATTTTTGGATGGTCGGACGTTTGTCGTTTGAACTTATAGCACTTACTAAATTTGCCACTAAGGAAAACAAAAGCGGTCCAAAAAGCATTTCCGTAAACCGTTATGCTAAACCGTTAAGGTGGACGCCAAGTAATTTTGCTTCCTATACTTCCAATGGAAAAACTTTTGGTACACATTTCCTTCGCAATTATAGTGTTCCCAAAGATGAAAATTTAAACATTGATTAAAATAACTTCATATTATAACTTGGAATACTTAATATTTTCTAAAACATAACCATAATTATATAAAAAATCGATAACTTTTTCTTTTGTTTTGTTGGAACCAGAAAAAAGATAGCGCGACCTGTACTTTGATGACGTCAGTAGACAAACAAATGTTGGATTACATAATTATGGTTATGTTTTAGAAAATATTAAGCCTTCTAAGTAATAAAATGAAGATATTTTAATCGATGTTAAAATTTTCATCCTTGGGAAAGCATTAATTGCCCAGAAAAAACATGGCGCGACCTGTACTTTGATGATGTCAGTAGACAAATAAATGTAGGATTGCATAATGATGGTTATGTTTTAGAAAATATTAAGTATTCCAAGTTATAAACTGAAGCTAATTTAATCGAAGTTTAAATTTTCATCCTTGGGAACGCATTAATTGTGAAGAAAATGTGTACAGAAGTTTTTCCATTGGAAGTATAGGAAGCAAAATTACTTGACGTCCACCTTAAACAACTGAGATAGCTTTACCAACAAAACATATGCGTAAAAAATTATCTGCGTCACCATGGCAGCAGGTCACGGGACCAGAACATTCCTCTCTGGTTATCGTGAAGACAGACAAGCCGTTCGTTTCTTTCCTTTGCGTCTTTAAAAAATGTTTAAAAATCAGAAAATGACTTTTTCTTAAATTTTTTTCGTAAAAAAGAGACGATAGTTGTGAGTTTATGCTGTAAAAATTGCAATGCGTTATAATTTATAGTTTGCCATATATCCGGTTTTTTAAATGGATCCTAGCGCGAAATAGAGAATTTTGTGAAATTTAGAAATTTAATTTCTCGTAAACCAAATCGAAATTCCAAAAAGGTGACGAAGTGCAAATATTCGGTCATGGCACTACATGCCTACGAAGTTCCGTGGTTCTGTTGCTGTTAGTGTGTCCGGAACGCGACCTGATAGCAATTTTTTGCTTACCTTAACTTTGAAATACAATAGCTCTTGAAGTATCGCTAGAATCGAGAAACTGCTTATTTCAGTGTATTCTCCAAAGAATTTTCTCTACAAACGATGTAAATTTTATATTTTTGTGTTCAATACCTTTTGCGCTGCGAGCTGGGAAACAAGAGTGTCGCGAAACTTCTTAAACAGCGCCAGTAGCAGCGGCGGCAGTTACTTTATTTTAGAATAGAGAGATAGTTAAAGAAGATATGAAATATTTCAGATTTCTGATGATACTTAGCTAAATTATAATATTGATATTACGTTCTCGCATTTGTACTACCAAATCTATCGTGGTTTATAGATGGTATTATCGGGAGTGTTGCAACCTTGAATGCGTTCGTTCATTTGCAGATTTTTATTTCAGAATGACAAAGTTAAGGGTAGCATTTGGGAATAAATTAATGCCTAAATAATAAATATTTTCTGAAGCAAACGTGTAAATATATGGAAGATTCTTTTGAATAATTACATGCTTTCTTTCTGTTTTTCAATGGACTTCTAAAAGCAGTTGTCAAAAAATAAAGGGGCTGCGGGAATAAGGAAGTACTTCTTAGGGGAGGGTCAACAATCGGACAAAATGCGACATGGGGGAGGGGGATCTAAAAATAGTAAAAAATCACGGACGTACTTTATGGACGGCCTCATAAGGGAGATTCCATTCCTAACGCTTAATAGAAAATAACAGGAAAGATGACACCAAGTTCTTCAGTATGGTGAAAACTCAGTTTTAACTCTTCCCTACACTAAGAGAATTTTTCAAAGCGGGATTTTAGAAAAGGAGAAGATCAGCGGAACGATGAAAACGTACCTATGAACTCTAGGGGAGAAACTTCACGTTATTTAAAACACAGCTTTCGCAGTGTTCTTCATAGTGAGTGGAACCAGTTACAAAAACATTTCTTTTTACCCGCATTTCTAGAATCGATAAAAATATATATATACAAGTAGAAATAGCTATTTACGCCCATTAGCGACAGAATGCCTTACGAAAATGTACGAATTGTGCGCAAAATATTCCTCATAAAAGAAAATATCCGAAGTAAAAAGAATTTTCTCATAAAACGGTTTGCAGGTACATGGAAGAAAATGTGATATATCTTCACCCCTCCCCTCCCTCCCGAGCATGAGAACTTCACATTATTTAAGAAAACTGGCGCAGAATCGTCTGCAAAGTAAAGGGTTTTCAGAATCGGCGATACTCGTGCAAATAATAACATAAACTGACACCTCCCAGTGGAAGAATTTCGCGCTATGCAAAGGTAGAAAATATACGCAAAATATTTTTCGTTCTAGGAGTCATAGGACGGAAAAATAACTGTACACATATTACTTTTAGGAGAAAATAGTTTTTGTGTTTCATTATAAGCATAAATACTTTACTTATTATAAGCATAAACACGTTTTTAAAAAGAAAAGCAAAATTTAAATGATACAGCAGGAACGATGGGTAACTCAAAATAAATTACGCCTCGATGTGAATCAGTAGGAACAGCTGCGCTAACGGCATTCTGCTGCATGGGCACCGGACCTGTCCCTGCTTAGGCTCACGAACGAGAAAAATCATTTATTTATAATTTTTTTGGAAAAAAACAAATTATAAAAGAACATTACAAAAAAACAGAGAGAGAAAGGTGGAGGTGGAAGCGAACTTGCGGTTACGGATGAAATACTGTTTGTCACTTGGTAATGACTATGAAATGCTAAGTGGCTGTTAAGACATTTCTCTGAGTAGTGGTTAATTGCCTACAAAGACGTGTTGTCATGGGTGCATTTTAGCTAAATGTATCCCACTAGACGATGTAAAACAATGCTAAAGGGAAATCGTTGTGCGAGAGAGAGAGAGAGAGACGGAAGTGAAAACGTAATTGCGCATACGGATGAAATACTGTTCGTCACTTGATAAGTAACTGTGAGATGCTAAGCTGTTGTTAGAAACTTCCAGGTAGTTAATTGCCTACAAAGAAGTTTTGTCGTGATAACGTTTATCTAAATGTGTCCCTCTAGGTGATGTAAAACAGTACTAAAGAGAAATCTTCGTGCGAGAGCGAGAAAGCTTTCAACTTCTTCCTGTACATCGTTTTGCTGTCATTGTAGGAGTGGTCCTGCGATGCATGTTTGCGAGAAGTGTTTAATGGTGGGAATCTGAAGGCTTTTGGTTTTTGAGTGGAGAAGAGAGGTTTGGTATTTGACTACGGTAAGAAGAGGACAAGCAAAGGAGAATTGACTACGAGCAGAAGCAAAGGAGAATTGACTACGAGCAGAAGCGAAGGAGAATGCGTGATTAAAGATAGGAAACAAAGAGCCGAAATTCGGCATCAATAACTCCTCGATGCAATTGCGTGAATCCACGAAAAAGTGCCAGAATAGTAAATTACAAAATAAATAAATATATTTTCATGCTAGATCGGAGTTATCTTTCCTCCAGCGATAATGACGCTACAACATATAATGCGATTTATTTCATATATTTCAAAAGAGTTCAGTTTTCTTCCCCCTCCCCCTTTTTGCATATTTTGAATTAAATTTTTTAATTACATATCAGCTTGGAGAAATTGTTCGTTGGTGAAGTAAATTAACAAAAAGAAAGAAAATAGAAAGCACCACTTCCATCTGTGCTCCTGCATGAAGGAAGTTCGTCATTGAACACATAGCTTCACCCAGACGAGTCTGATCTGGAGAAATTGTTCACTAGTGAAGTGAATTAACAAAGGGAAACGAAAACAGAAAGCAAATCTTGCATCTGTGTTCGTGGATGAATAAAGTTCGTCGTTGAACACAGAGCCCCCACCCAGATGAGTCGTATCTGGAGAAATCGTTCACTAGTGAAGTGAATTAACAAAAAAAACGAAAGTAGAAAGCAACACTTGCGTCTGTATTCGTGGGTGAATATTGTTTGCCGCTTAACACAAAGCCACCTTCCCAAGAAAAGTCGTCTTCACCCCCCCCCTCCTCCTCTGTACTTGTGAAACCCAGCTGAAGCCCTTGACAGAAATCGTCTCTGACTCCCACCGGTAACCAAAAGTCTATCATCTGCAAGGTTAATGTTACAGCCTGTTCTTCAATCTTACCTAACGAAACAAGCTTTTTACACGATTTGCAACATATACAACGTAACCCACTGAAACAGGGCAAATAAGAGACATATAAGAACATGAACACATTTTTTAACACTCCAGAAAAATGAAAATGTAAATACATCAGAGTTTTAATGAGTTTAAATTACGACTTTCTGATCCCGATTATCCCCAAAAGGCATTTTTTAAAAACCGCGAAAAAGAAAAACAAGGGAAAAAGCCACTGAAGTCTCTGGTGTCACGAGTAAATCTTACTTATCCTTTCTCACAGGAAGAAAAAATTTCAAACAGAATGTGTAGAAAAAAATTTCAGTGAACAGGGGAATGCATTTATGCCTCCCAGACAAAATCTATAAATAATTCAAAAGGCGCAATGTCAGCAGTATTCTTTGCTAGGTATTTAACCTGGTACAAATTAAAAAAGTCTGTATCAATCAGTTTTCGACGCAATCTGTTAAACATCCACAAATAGAAATAGCGTCGTCGCTTTTGCGGCCGGTGCCGAAAACATAGCTTTTGCGCAGGTTGGTACTTAGGCTCTCCCTTTTTTTCAGGAGTGTCCGTGCCTTTTGTGTTGCTCCCCCACCACTGATTGCCCAAGGGAGGCCAGACATCGTATGGTTTAAGCCTAGTAGTCAACGTTCGTGCTGCCACAGAGAAGACCTCAGGTTCGATCCCAGGCAGTTACGAACGCTCGAACCACTAAATATCCGCCGTTCGTTGGATAGGCACGTCACGCCGTCGGGCCTCGGGTACTGCCCCCCCCCCCGTAATAAATAAGGCATTTTCCTTCCCCTTTCTACCTCCCTTCCGTGTCACTTTCCTATCGGGCACTCTAGCCCAAATCTTTTAGCTTTCTATTTCTGAGGGTTGTTTAAGACCTGGTGTCAGACACTCCCTTCGAAAAATCTTCTACATATGATCTGATCTGATCTGGGACACGTGGAGTGTCATTTCATTGCACTTTGTATTGAGTGTACACCGTTTCGCATCTTTAGCACTGAATTCTTTCCGACATGTATAAAGTATTTCAAAGTCCTTCATAGTCAATGGAACACATTAAAAAAAAACAAGCAGATTTTTACAATTGATAAAACATTTAGAAATAGAAATTGTTACTTTCTCCTACTAGCGGCTGAAAAGCAAGTCACGATAATTAACAGATTGAGCGCAAAAAACGTTTCTCGTAGATGAAAGAAGATATCAGAGACAGTGTGCTTTTCACGTCGAAAGTTAGAAGAAGAGATATAGATGAAAACATGATATAAATTTACACTACCTAGCGGAAAAAATTTGAATAATGGAAAGGTGGAAAATATGCGAAAAGTATTCTTCATAGCATAATGTGTGCTAAAGAAAGATTTTTTTAATACATCTCCTTGAAGAAGAGATAGGGCAGTCAGTGGTGGGGGAACAACACAAAGGGCACGGACAAACCTAGAAAATCGCTAAGTTTCAAAGACACAGAGGAGCAGCCTTGTTTAATCTCTTAATCTCAAAAGTGTGAGTCTCAAAGTACCTAAGGGCCGCCCCGGTGGCGCAGTGATCTAAGCAACAGCTTCTGATCAGTCGTCCGAGAGGGGTCCGGGTTCGAGTCCCGGTGAGGCATGGATGTTGTGTTTGTGTGTCTCTCTCTCTTCCCTAGAACCAATGACCCTAAATTAGGAACAGACGGCTGCCTATATCCTACTGAGTTGCTCACGGTGGTCGTTAACCCTCTGATAGTAAAAAAAGTACCTAAGGGCGCAAAAGCTACGTTTTCGGCACCGGGCGCAAAAGCGACGGCTGCAAAGGCGACCACTTCAATAGAAATAAATCAGGAAACAAAACAAAATGCACGCACACTCCTAGGAAATCTCTAAGTCTAAAAGACACAAAGGGGCAGCCTTGTTTAATCTCTTAATCTCAAAAGGGTAAGTCTCTTACCTAAGGGCGCAAAAGCTACTTCAATAGAAACAGCTACTTTTGGGGCACTAGTAGCGGAAATGTGCCCTACGAATTTTTTCCAAATCGTGCACAAAGCTTTTTTGTAACCGAAGAAATGCAAGGCAAAGAGGATTTTTAAATCGGGTTCTTAGAGACGAAGGTATGGTTCCAAATATGGTGCAAACATAAATGAATACTCGCACTCCCTAGCGACATAACTCGTCACAAACATTATCAATTGCAAAAAGAATTTCTTCTTTCGGACTTTTAGAAGCGGAAATATCATCGTCACAGAGATTTACATTAGCACCTCTTATTGGGAAAACTAAACATTCTTTTGAGAAAAAAAAACTACACGTAAATGTTTTTCACAGTGGGAATCAAAAAGGATTTTCTTTGCAATTGAATTTTTAGAAGCGAATATACAATTGCAATCAAGTTAAAAACAGAAATACGCCCCTTAGTGGCAAAGCATTTTATCACAAAATATTGTAAAGTGCATGAAAAATTATTCATCATCGTGACCTCTGTCTAACGCAAAAAAATATTGTTTAAAATCCGATTTTTAGAAGAGATTTCGGAAAATATATAATCCGTACTTGCGCCTCCTAGCGGTGATACCGTGCGCTATTTCAAAGGAAAATTGTACGCAAAATATCCCTCATGGCAAAAAGTATCGGAAAGTAAAAAAAAATGTTTAATCAGATTTTTGAAGCAACTGTATAAAGTAAAATGTATTTTGAATTAAATAGCCTATGCGTTTACACCCCCGAGCGGCAAAGTTATACATCGAAGAAATAACAATTGCCGTTCTCATAGTTCAGGTTTTCCACTGCAAAAAGTATTTTTCAAACTGGACTAATAGTTGCAGAGATATGGTGTCCGCAGACGGACTGGCGGATAAGCACGAACCTTTCTTTTAGAAATCGTGATGAAAATCTGTTCGTAGTAAATGGACAAAATGTCAAATCAGCATGCCCATGAACTTCGGGCAGACAAAGCTACTACATTAGCATTTTTTTTTGTTTCTGAAAAATGTACCATTGTAATCCATTTATCTGAATTCCCATCCATGAAGTTCAGACAGTGGTGCAGTGTTGCCAGTCTTTTACCTGAAATCAGTAGACCAGAGCTTAAAGAATCAGTAGATCAGAATTTTTTTGCTTGAAATATGCATCACCTTACAAATGTAATGTAGCATTGGATGTAAAAATACGAAGGAACACTTAAATCTACTGGTATTTCAAATAATACTAGTATTCACAAACAGCCATTAAACAACGGAATAATTCAAACCAACGCAATCATGAGCGCTTTTCTATAGGATATTACTGATGATCAGCTTTATGAAATAATTATCATCGTCATTAACAACCATGACTACTATTCCCGTAGGTATCCATTGCCATTTTAACTATTAGGGGTATGCAAAAGTTTCCGCCGTTTTAAGGAGAAAGGAGACAGGAACAGTCAGGAAACCTGTACACATTTATTCAACGAAATATTGGCCCTTAGCATCAATGACCTTTTGCCATTTCTCAGACAACAAATGAATGTTTCTGTGATAGAAGGACTCGGGTTTTGAGCTGAAGAACGCAGTGAAAAAATTTTCCACCTCTGGAACTGGGGTGAACCGCTTTTGGGCTAGGGTATGTTGCATAGAGCAAAACAGATGAAAGTCTGAGGGTGCAATATCCGGGAAGTAAGCCGGCTGCGGTAAAACCTCCCAATGTAACTGTTCAAGGGTTGATTTCGTGGTGACACCGACATGTGATCTGGCATTATCGTGTAACAGGATTACTGGGCAGCGTTCTTTACCTGTCCATGGGTGTTTTTGCTCAATCGCGGTGTTCAGTTTCTTTAACTAATTGCTATACCGTTGTGTAGTGATTGTTTCGCCCGATTTCAACAGTTCGAAGCTACAGCACTCCATGCATATCCCACCACACACACAATGGCAACTTTCCCCCGTGGATATCCTGTTTTGCAGTGAATGTTGATGGCTGTCCTGGGTCGATCTAGGATCGCTTGCGTACGGGGTTGTTGCAATAGACCCATTTTACATCCCCGGTGACAACCTTCCACAACAAATTCATTCCTTGAAACTTATTTAGCACCAAAATGCAGATGTCAATCGTTGACCAACATTACGCTCCGTTAAAATATGCTTAACCCACTTACCAATCTTTATGATCTTCCCCAAGACCTGTAGACGCCGTACCACCGTCGATTGAGCCACTTTCAGACGTTTCGCCAATTGCGTGTTCGATTGTATGGCATCCTCTTGCAACAGTTGCTCCGGCTCCTCGTGTGCGAGTTCCTGCTGCCTACCTGCACGTGGCTTGTCTTCCAAGCTTAGATCACCTTCCTTAAACCTGGCAAACCATTCTCGACATGTCCGCTCACCCATAACCGTTTGCCATACGCCTGACTTATTGAACCGCATGCTTCACTCGCACTTTTCCCTAAATTAAACATGAATAACAAACAGTGCCGCAAATTAACTTTATCGACCGTCATGCTTGGCTTCATGTACGAACTGCCAGTAGGGGTTGCCGGCCGACTAGAGCTCTACAGCGCCCGCTAGCGGGAGCGGCGGAAACTTTTGCATATTGTCCCATTGAAGTCTGTTCATTGCAGAGTGGCTCAGTTCTTGAAGAGTTCCACCGCACCAGCCTTTGATATAGTCAGCCCACAAACGGTGAGGGCTTCCTCTTGCATTTCTTTCGTTCATCAAGCCAAACACGAATGTCTTTATCTTTCTGTCATTTTCTATTCTGCAGATGTGTCCAAAAAGTCTTACTTTTTTCTGTACGATGTTTTTGGAACAGGGTCGCTTTTAATTGTATTCTTCTGTACACTTCTTCGTTTCTTATACTCTGGATCCATCCGATTCATAAGATTATACGATAGTACTTTCTTCCAAAAGCAAGTATCCTTCTCTCTGATTCCTTTGTCAATGTCCAAGTCTCGCTTCCGTACAGCATGCTGCTGAAGATGCACGTCTCGAGAATGCTTACATTAGTTATGAAACCATGTTCATCATTAAAATTAATGTTTGTGTAAATACCATGGCATTTGCCTTTTAATGTAGTCACAATTGTACCAGTCCCAATTGTTGTCTTCCTAAAAGCAAAACATTATATACTTACACTTTTTACTAAACGATATCCAAATGTCCCAAAGTCCGTGAAATGCTATACTAAAAAAAAAGTATCCTTAACACACATATCGTAGTATATCCGTTTTCCTAAAGTTCTGCGTATTAACAAAACTAGGAAAAATCTTTGTACAACAAGCTAATTAGTTATCTGGAATAAAATAATAATTTTATGGTAAGCAATATGAATTAAAAGCAAAATAATAGATAGCAGGCGTTGGATAATTTTAGTCTTCGTCATAATTTTCTCTGGAGATCAGTTCTGAGGTGAGTCTTGTCGATTGGATCAGTAGATGGTGAGAACTGAAAGAATGCAGTTATTTCTAGACAGTATGTCCCTGAATGTTTAGATGGTCTTAAAACAGAGAAACACCAGTAGATTACGAAAACCGATCAGTAGACTGCAGTCAAAATCAGTAGATCTAATCAGTAGAATGGAAATCCTGCAGTATTAGTTCTCAGTATGTGTGATTTACTCGCTTGCTAAACCACGGGAGCCACCACTGCAGTATTTTCATTTTACTGATTTATCAGTAGATCTACTGATATTAGTAGTATTTTCATTCAGCGTATTTTTATCAGTAGATCTGCTTTTTATCAGTAGATCTACTGTAGTATGTGGATTCTAGAATGAAAATACTACTGATACAGTAGTATTTTCATTCTACTGATTTATCAGTAGATCCACTGATAAATCAGTAGAATGGAAATACTAGAGTGGTGGCTCACTTGGTTTAGCAAGCAAGTAAAGCACGCATACTGAGAACAAATATATTGATATTTTTTATATGTTTCACAATTATATAAAAAGTACCTCAAGAAGAAAGATACCCAAAACAAAAACAAAAAAAAGTCAGGATTGGACGTCGAGTCCGACTCATCATGTTCTCGCATAGCAAATTAAAATGCGCCACAAATATGAATGCAGTTTAAAAAATGTGATAACATCTGTCGTATATTTTTTACTATTTTTTACTTTTTCGTTTTTCTGTTTGCCACCTACATCTAGAATCTAGATGAAATCTTGTGTTTGTTCTATCACGTACACCCAAATTCAGTGTATTATTCTTGTGTGCAGAAGACATGTCACGCTTCTGAATTTTGTCGTCAAAATGTCGCAAACATGAGAAGCAAAGTACAACATTCTTATGTCACAGCCGTGTATTTAATCATTCTTATTAAGCTGAACTTTCTTATTCGCTCAGATTTTTACCTTTAAATTTTTGCTGTAATTTAAGATCCAGCGTGCATCTAATCAGTCTTTCAATTTCCAATTTTTGTTCCAACGAAGGCGCGAAGAACGCATCTCTCAGCAAATTATCAACAGTATTCATGATTAAGAAATCAAATATTTAGCTTTGTGACCTATATTCCAAATTAACTTTCCTTTTTAGTTTCTTTCCCTATGTAAATCTTGAGTTTATTCTGTTATTCTTCACTCTTAAAGTGAGATCTTTTCTCTCAAACGAATACGTTTGGCAGCACAATTGAGGTTGTATGCCTGATATTGATAAGAATAAGAGATAAAAACGACGACTGATCTATTGCTTGAGAGTGTTGTAAGAGAGAGCGTTGGGTTGTAAACTGATTATTGATAGGAGTGTTGTGATAATGTGTGGTGTGTGGAGCGTTCACTACAATATGCTATGTTACGATGCGTGTGCTACATCCTGAATAAAGCATCTTTTTTCCGTAAGTTGACTTCTGTTATTTACATGTTTCGTCTGGCCGTTAAGGTTTCTTTCATTTAGGAATTATTTCTTAGTATGTTGATGTGTTAAAACAACGTAGAAGTAGAAAAGACTTTCACGCTACAGTTTCTCACATTTCGTTATTTATATAAAGATATTAAGCTATCATTGACATTGATGAAACGGAAAAGAGGCACTCAAATAATCAAGCAACTAATGCAAGACGGAGCAGAGAGAGTGATTGCATGTTTTCCAAAAACCGAGAGTGGCCAAAGTGGAAGTCTGCTCAGATGTTTTTTCCTATAAACGCCGGCCAGTTGTCAGCAGATTTCTTTACTTCACACGCTCAAATATACTCCTGAACAGGAGCAGCAGGAACATGTGCTCACGGGAAGCAGAATTCAGTTGCCTATGAGGTTGTGTACGAAAACCCTTGATTATTTAACTACAAGGAACAGCAAAATGTTTTCGCTGCAGTAATGTGGCTTTTCTGAACAAATAATTCAATATGTTAAACGCATAATTCATATTCTTCCCACTCACAGAACTTTTTAAATCGTAAATTTGTTCGTTAATCTAATAAAATTTCCTGAAAAATAGTTGTTAGAGCTCGTGCTCATGTGCCCCTGGAGACGAGCCTCCACTGATTTGAGGGTGTTATCATTCAAACTGCGCATAATTAAAACAATGTTTCGGTATGGCACCAGTTTTCTTCTGCAGGGGGGGGGGAAACTTCATAAAAGAAATGGGATGCAGAATTTGAATCGATGCGTAGAGTGGCAAAAAGTACCCCTTTTTTCTTTTATCATTCCTGTCGTGAATCTGTGCAGTTTATGAGCTGATATTCCAAGCAAACAAAAATTGGAAACGTTAGAGCTCAAGCTATCCTTCAATATAAATTTGTTGAACCTGTTCTTCTGTATATTTTCAACTCCACGTTGTACATATTGTTGCTGAATTTTCTGTTCGGAGTTGATGTTACTTATCGTGAAGAGTTTTCCGTTTTCCATTTGTCAAATGTGAACGACGTAACATTCTTGACAATTTAATTTTCTGGGAAAATGTTCCTATAGACATCTGCATATACAACGGCCGTTCCATAAAAACTGAGAGTAAAATCACACAAAATAGAGAATTATAGGTGCAGCAAAATATATGCTATTCTTTCTCAAATTATCTTCCCTCGGATGATATGCAACAGTCTCATCATTCAGTCCACTTTTGAAAACGTGGCGAAGGCGTTTCGTGGGAGCTGCTTTAGCGACCTCTATACAACTTGAATAATGTCAGCATCTGTGTTGAATGTTGCGCCACGGAACTTCTCCTTCACTGTTGGAAACAAAAGGAAATCACACGGGGCGAGATCAGGACTGTAGGCGGGCTGTGTCAGGATTTCAATACTGAATTTTGTAAGAAACTGTTGAACACAAGCAGCAACAAATGGGCAGCCGTTATCATGGTGTAGGGTTCATTTGCCCACCAGCTCCGGTCGCTTAATTGGCATGTGTCGTCGCAGACGCTTCAAGACTGAAATGTAATACTCATCACTGACAGTAATTTGTGCAGGAACGGCAAGCTGGTAGACAACACCTTTATGATCAAAGAAAATTACCATCATCACTTTCCTAGCTGACTTGGTTTGGCGGACATATTTCGAAGAGGCAAACGTGTATGCTTTTAGACACTCGTTGCGCGCTTCGCGAGGAGGTCGAAATAGTGGACTCATGTTTCATCGGAAGCTATTACTGTATTTAGAAAGTTGGGATCCTTTGAAATCATTTCTTTCCACTCATGACACACCTGAACTCTGGCTAACAATTTCTCTCTCGTCAGGTGATGGGGTACGCATTTAGAACACACACGATGGAGCAGTAATTTGTCGCGTAGAAAGCGGAATGCCGACGTTTTTAAAATATTAGTTGACGCCGCTATGTCTTCACACGTCATTCGTCGATCTTCTTGCAGAATTACGCAAACAGTGTTAACAATAAACTCCGTAAGAACACTTTCAGGTCAACCAGGCCTAGGAGCGAGTTCTGCCGACAAACGTCCTTTTTGTAAATCATGATGCCATCTAAAAATCATTGATTCACCCAAACATTTATCTCTGTAAACTTTTTTTCGTTAAATCAACTGTTTCTGGAGCCGTTTTATCCAAACGATAGCATTTTTGCTTTCTCAACGCATTTCACTTCTTATCTCTGAATCACTCACCTACATAGCTGTATGGCGAAATGCAGACGCGCCTTAAACAAATGCGCAATAACAAAACCAGAATCGTCTGCCACCTCTAATAACCGTTGCCATAGATAATTCCTTAATTCAGTTAGTCGTCAGTGTGGTTATTCTCCCCCTTTGCACTGTTGCCAACTCAAAAATAATTACTATATTTTTATGGAACGGCCGTTGTACAAGGCTAACGGAACTTCCTTTTATTTTCCTTTGATGCAAAGCAACAAGAGAAAATGAAAAGGAAAGTTCCGTTAGCCTTGTTTATGTCCTGAGGCAGATTTTTATTATATTTTATTTTTATGCAAGGTACAAATCCGACGTATAGTAGTAACATTGTTTCTTCATGTGTGTTTCTCGCAAAAATTTTTTCAAAAACGAAATGAAACTGAAGCAAAATTCAGTGATAATTTCCGAAATGAAATCACATTATGATAGAAATGAAAAATATGAAATCCGTTTTAGTGCGTGGTATTTAATACCCAATTCCAAGCTTTCACTAAACTACGGTTGCAATTTCCACAAGGAATGCTTCCCTCCTAGCGATCAAGAACCTCAAAATTCTGTGAGGTAAAACAATAAATCTCACTTGCATTCAATGACACATTGTTATTTCTAAAAGTAACTTCATTTGGTATAATGCTCTGTGTCATTCAAAAAAAATATGCACGTATCTCACAGATTTTAACTGAAAAAGGCATTTGAAGTCCCCTGCTTCACCTGGTAGATTTAGGTTTTGAAATCATGAATTAAGTGGATAAAACTATATGGAATTAAGCGTCTTTTGATGTGAAGAGTGTTAATTAAAGTAAAGAGTCAAAGAAAGAACAATGCAGTGCTGGAACTTGAAATGAGAGGTTCTTTTTTATTTCTTCCTTTCTCGTTCGTCAAAAGCTGTCTAAGTACCTACTAGGCAGCAGAATTTCATTTCTTTGGACATCTGAGTCTGGGTTCTAACCCGAATTCAAGCTTCCGGTTCTTTGTGCTACTGAGCTGGGTTCGGACTCCGGATGCAGATTTCTTTTTCTGCGTAGTGCTAACTGGGTTTGATCGCAGGGTTCGGGCTTCAGGATCTACTTACTGCCGGGCTTGTGTTCGAACCCCGCGTGCAGGCAACTGGTTTTTAGTACTTCTGAGTTCAAACCCTTGTAAAGACTTCTGTCTCCTCGTGCCGCTTAGCCTGGGTTGAAACCCTGGCTGCATGTTCCTGAGCCAGAGTTTGAACCCAAGGTGCAGGATTCTTTCTCTCCTCGTACTGCTGAGCATGGGTTGGAACTCGTCCTGAAGGTTTTTGGTTCTTTGTACTTCTGGGCCTAGGTCTAAGCCTCTTCTGCGGGCTTCTGTTTCCACATACTGCTGAATCTGGGTTTGAATCCGCTGCAGTCTTCTGGTTCTTTGTATTTTCTGAACTGGATTCCAACCAGTGATACCATTCTACTGATTTTGACTTCTGTCTACTGATAGATTTTCGTAATCTACTGATTTTCCTCTAATTAAAGACCACCTACAGACTTAGAGACATGCTGCCTAAGAATATCTACATTCTTCCAGTACTCAGCATCTTCTGATATAATAGACAAGACTCACCTCAGAACTGGTCTAAAGATAAAAAGCTGACCAAGACTAAAATTATTCAACACCTGCTATTTATTTTAATTAGTCTATTTTGCAACGATTTTCCCTAATTTTGTTAAAACGCAGAATATCAGGAGAACGTCTATAGTACGATATTTGCATTAATGATACGTTTTGAGTAAAACACTTATTTAACGTACTTTGAGAGTATCGGGGTATAGGTGAGTAAGAAGTGTGGGTATATAAGTCTTTGTTTTTAGGAAGGTAACCAATGGGACAGATCCAGCTGTGTCTACATTAAAAGCAAAACGCCATGATTATTTACACCAACGTTAGTTTTAATGTCCAGCATTATTTTTTTAAAGCTGATCTGCAGTATCGAGTCAGGATTGTACTGGGTTGCATTTTCATTCTCCTGTTAATAGTAATTTGTGGAGTACTGGCAATACTCCACGTTCCAGTAGATTTAAGTTTTACTTCATATTGAGATTACATCCAATAATACACTGAAGAGCAATTGAATTAGAGACAGCTGGCGTTATGCTAATGTGGCGCCGTGGGCGGCCCTCTAAACGGAAACGACATGATGCATGCAGCAATTCAACAATATAATGAGTGATGCGACGGGAATCAGTAAGAGTCGGACGCAGTATGGGTAAGACGAAGGATCTAAGCTCATTTGATCCTGGGCAAATTTTCGGGGCCTGACGAATGGGTCACTCCATCTCGGAAGCCGTGCAGGCACTGGGATTTTTACGAGCCACTGTGTTACGGGTGCACCGTGAGTACATCGAATCTGGTAAAACCATCCCTGCAAGGGCCAACTGCCGTGGACAACAGCGTGTGGATGAGCGGGGTCATCGTCGGCTAGCTCGTATTGTAACAGCGGATAGACGGGACACAGTGCAAGAAATCACTCGGCAATTAAACGCTGGTGCACAAAAACGTGTAAGCAGCCATACCATCCAGAACCATCTCCCCGCTATGGGGCACAGAAGCCATCGTCCTACGAGATTACCGCTGCTGACCGCACATCACAGGGTGCAAAGATTAGCATGGGCGAGGGAACATCGCCACTGTGCCCTAGACATGTGGGAAAATGTTATCTGGACTGATGAGTCGAGATTCACTTTGGTACATGCGAATGGCAGGATACGAGTACGGCGCAAACCACATGAAGCGATGGATCCTTCTTGCCAGCAGGGTACTCTTCAAGCTGGTGGGGGTGGCATTCTCGTCTGGGGACTGTTTACGTGGACTGAAATGGAACCCCTGGTACGTATGACATCGTCCCTCACAGGTCAACGTTACCGGGATATCCTGGACGACCAATTGCTCCCGTTTGTGCGTCTCCAACATCCCACTGGGGACCTCATCCTGCAATAAGACAATGCACCGTGCCATCGCTTCCGAATTGTATCCGAATGGTTGGATGAACACTCCACCGACGTGACCTCGCTCCCTTGGCCAGCTAGGTCATCTGACCTCAATCCCATCGAGCACATCTGCGATGCCATCTAGAGAGATGACCCTCCATCAAATCTTCGTGAACTGTGGGAGCTTGTTCAGGGGTCGTGGATCCCTATGGCTTCCCAACGCTTCCGGTGTCTTGTCGAGTCCATGCCGAGACGAATCGCAGCCGTCATCAGGGCGAAAGGTGGTGCTACACGTTACTAGACAGGTATCTCTAATTCAATTGCTCTTCAGTGTACATTACATCTGTGTAGGTTGTGTATAATTCAAGCAGAACGATCTTATCTACTAATTTCTACTGATTTTTTTAGCTCTGGTCTAAAAAAAATCTTTGGCAACGCTGGTTCCAACCCAAGGGAATGTTTCAGGGTCTTTGTACTTATGAGACTGGGACTGAACCCCGGATACAGATTTCTGTCTACAATTACGCCTAATTCTGAGTTCGTAATTTTGAATGGTACAAGAAATTTGTGGCTAGATATACAGTATCAAATTTTTCTAATCTACGAGTAGTAGAATAAGTATGAGTAAAGGCCTAATTTCAGGTTTTCGTAATTGGAGACAGAAACCTGCATCCGGGTCCAGTCCCAGTCTCATTAAGTTTTTAAAAAAATGTTTCCAATTTTTTTAATCTTATGAGACTGAGAATGAACCAGGATGCAGGTTTCTCTCTCCAATTACGCCTAATTCTGGGTTCGATCGCAGGATGGTGGTAATAACTTCCATCCTGCGATCGATCGTGGTTCTTCATACTGTTGAACCTGTGTTCGAGCCTGCGGTGTGGTTTTCCAGGTCCTCGTATCGGAACCTCGGCTGTTGGCTTTTAACTACTCCTCATACTGTGCCTGGGTGGAAACCCCAGTTTCAGGTTTCTGATTCTCCGTACTGCTGAGGCTGGCTTCGAACCCTAGCTGGAGGTTTCTTGTTTTCCGTACTGCTGAGCTGGGTTCCTACACCAGGTTCATCGCACTGGTGAGCCTAGGTTCGAGCCCCACGTAAAACATAGATGCTGTACTTGTTCTTATGGAGCTTGTTCTCTTCTTGGCCCAGATCCGGTGGCTCTAAAATAGGGATCGGCGATTTGACCAAGCGTTGGAAGCGCAAGAAGTGTAGCTAAATTCTGAAGACAAGGTTGTACCATACACACACCATTCCAATATTGTACCCATTATTACAGAAACAAAAAAAGCAAAGAAATTGTGAAAGCATGGTTGATACAATGAAATTTGTACATTGCTTGAATTTGGGTAGTGCAAAAGATAATTCTTAAGACCCAAAGGCAGTAAAACAAAATAGCGGACTGCGTAATAAGGAAGAAACAGATTTATGCGCTACAGACTGGAAATAAAACAGATGACTACATCAACAAGAAATAGATTCTTAGAATTTCCAGTGTGAGTGAAATTTGGATAATTCAAAGGCTTAGAGACGTGACTCAAAGTGTTCAAGCGAGCTGGCAACCTTTAAGCCCCATTTTAGAAAATTTCAGCGTTGCCGTAACACTTGAATGGAAATCTGGATAAGTTCAGTTCAATGAGAAATATACTTCTAATAGTAATAACTCATTTCAGAGCATCTTTGTTCGCTTCCGTGTGCCCATTCTAAAGTTTCTGAATTTCAATGATGTGCATAATTTTGGAAATTCGAGAGGAAGGTTATCAAATAGTTTTAATGTGCTCCATTTTCAGGTGTTGAACAAGGCAATTGACGTATTCATGGAAGCCGTGCACTAAGAAGGTAACACGGAGTGCTTAAACGTGTAAATGCTTGAATGTTTGGCAAAGTAACGTTGATCTACTGAGACTAGGTCACATTCGATTGACGTCTATAGCAACGAAACTGTTCTCGTCAGCGAACTTGGAACGGGTTTCCTTTCTATTTTAATAAGCACTCTGTTGTGTTGTCCAATTAGTTTCTACTTAAGAGAAGAGAAGATGAAAATTTATACTCGAACTGTTCGCGATCAATAGAGAAAGTAATGTGCGATTTTGATGTACTCTTGTTTGCATTGTAATATTTCACCCACTTGCATGATGAAAATTATTTCTTACTTCCGAATGAGCTTGGTAGCTGAAAAGTTTCTTAAAGACTACATGCACCGTATAAAGAAACAAAAATTTAAGAAACAGAAGCTGTTTTTTTTTTTTTTTTTTAGTTACATCCTGATGAGGTAGAAAGCTAACAATTGGCAAACAAATTGAGTGTGGCTCTTAGAGAAAGGAAAATGTTTAAATACCACCAACAGCAGCACCTCTTTCTACGTATATTTGCGTCTCACGTGCTAAAGGTTCCTCAGAGACTACCTGTACCGCATAAAGAAACAAAAACTTCAAAAAAAGAAGTTGTTGTTTTTAATTTTTAGTTACTTCTCGATGAGGTAGAAAGCTAACAATTAGCACACAAATTGCGTGTGGCACTTAGAGAAACGGAAAATTTCAAATATCATCATCAGCAGCACCTCTTTCTACGCGTACATTTGCGTCTCACGTCTAAAAGTTCCTCAGAGACTACATGCACCGCATAAAGAAACAGACATTTCAAAAACAGAAGTGTTTTTTTTTTACTTTTAGTAACTTTCCGATGAGGTAGAAAGCTTAACATTTGCACAAAAATTGCGGGTGGCTCTTAGAGAAAGGAAAATGTTCAAATACCGCAATCAGAAGAACCTCTTTCTACGTATATTTGCGTCTGACGTGCTAAAGGTTCCTCAAAGACTACCTGCACCGCATAAAGAAGCAAAAATTTCAAAAACAGTTTGTTTTTTATTTTAGTTACTTCCCGATGAGGTAGAAAGCTAAAACTTTGCTCACAAATTGCGTGTGGCTCTTAGAGAAAGTGAAAGTTTCAAATAACAACAGCAGCAGCACCTCTTTCTACGCGTATATTTGCGTCCCACGTGCCAAAAGTTCCTCAGAAACTACATGAACCGCATAGAGAAACACAAATTTCAAAAACAGAAGTTTCTTTTTAAATTTTAGTTACTTCTCGATGAAGTAGAAAGATGAAAATGTGCACACAAATTGCGTGTGGCTCTTAGAGAAAGGAACATTTTCAAATAGCACCAAAATTTCCTATATTTGCGTCTCACGTGCTATTCCGGGACACAAAACTTTGCTTATTTTATAATGAGTTAAGAAGCTGATAATCTCCACATTGATTTTTTTTTGTTTCTTTTGTTTGGGGGTTTAACTACCACCGGGAGCAACTCAATGAAATATAAGATGTCGCCCTTCTCTAATTTTGGGTCACTGGTTCCAGGGAAGGGAGTGAACCAGGGTCGAAAGGTAAACACAACATCCATACCTCACCGGAATTCGAACTCGGACCCATCTCGGAAGAATGGTCATAAGCCAGCGCTTAGACCACGGCGCCACCAGGTCGGTCATTGATTGCTTGTTTCACTAAGAAAGTGAAAACAGAAAGAAAAAAAGTAATATTTTTAAGCTACAGATTTTCACGATTAATGCTTGTGAACCATTATGAAATAATTAAATGTAAAATCTAGAAATGTTTAACAGATCTTCCCTTCTCCACATTTTTCAACCATTTGCGTTGCAAATATTGTTACTCATTTCCGTACGAGCCAGAAAGCTGAATCTTTGATAAGTGGTGGTCCCTTGCTCGTGAAAAAATAATATTAAAAATAAATTCTCGAAATCGAAAGTTTTCAAGCGTCTTTGTTTTTACCCTCCTGGGCGTGACGATAATATTTGCGTATTTGCCAATGAAGTACAGTAAAACGTCAATTATCTGTGGTATTTGGAGAAGCTACATCCCGAATAATTGAAAACACAGCTAATTCAAATTATGTTCTATTGGGTTGAATATACAAAAACCCTATAAACCTAACTCGGGATTTCTACTTATAACCCAGTGCTGCACTACGTGATTGAAGATAACTGGGTTGTGACGAAGCGTAACTTCGTCGTTCTTCTGCGTTTTTTTTATTGGAGGTTTAAGGACCACCGTGAGCAACTCAATGGGCTATAAGCAGTCGCCCGTCCCTAATTTAGGGTCATTAGTTCCAGGGAAGGAAGAGAGCCAGTGCCGTACAGCAAACACAACATCCATGCCGCGGGATTCGAACCCGGACCCCTTACGGACGAATGATCAGAGGCCATCGCTCAGACCACTGCGCCAACGGGGTAGCGTTCTCCTGTTTCACACGTTAAGTTTTATAACGAAGTAAATTTCTCCGTCATTTTTATCCACGCCGGGGCTCGAACCCGGGTCCCCTCATTCCGGAATAAGTCGCTCTACCAATTGAGCTACGCCGACGTTCGTTCTAACTGCTATCTGCCTTTATGTCATGTGCGTCCTGCTGGCAGGTACGTCACATCTCTCCCCCCCCCCGCCGAAAAAGGGCCGGGGGCATGGCCCACGGGTCAGCCGTGACCATAAATCGTCGCAGGCAGCCATCCGCTGTAGAACGTGCACATGAGAACTCCCAGTCAATCTGGTGTATGGAATGCAACATCACACATTTTTATTTTTCGAAGCGCTGGAGAAGGGATTCTCTTATTTTTCCTCTCTCGCGGTGTGGAAAGAACATCACACCATTGCGAGATCTTGAACGGCCGGGTCATACGGAAAGTTCAGGCGCCATTATGACGAAGTAAATTTCTATGTCATTTTTATCCACACCGGGGCTCGAACCCGGGTCCCTTCATTCCGGAATAAGTCGCTCTACCAATTGAGCTACGCGGACGTTCGTTCTGACTGCTATCTGTCTTTATG
The DNA here is from genome assembly GCA_039090855.1 of Macrothele yani. Lineage (NCBI taxonomy): Eukaryota > Metazoa > Arthropoda > Arachnida > Araneae > Macrothelidae > Macrothele > Macrothele yani. The sequence continues at coordinate 126,739,365 of CM077002.1, forward strand.
TCGTGTGCGTCCTGCTGGCAAGTACGTCACAGTTTACAAACTGTGATGTACTAATAAGGAATAATCTAGCTTTACTCCCTGTGAAGAACATCATTTGCAAAGTACTTCAATAGACATTTTAACTTAAGGTGAACCAATATAGCTAAAGAACAACAACAATTATCTGAGTATGACTCACCTCTTAGCCTCTGTGGTTTTGTGGTAAGTGAACAAACTGGTTTCCACTTGCACACGCAAAGACTGAGCTATACACTAAACAGACTGAAGCATTTTAAAAATACTTGAACTAATTAAAATATGCACGTTGATAGCTGAAATCTTAATGATGAACAATGACGACACTCTTTCAATCCTAAAAAAAGGGGGGAGGTTGCCTGGCAAGTTGTCCCCAGATCCTGGTAGCTGCGATCTTCCAAAAAACGGTGCAAACGGTAACTCTTACATGGATGAAATTAGATTGACGATTTTAAAAAACACTTAAATAGTTCACCAATATACACTGCTGGTCACCCAAAATGCAACACCAAGAAGGACACGAGATAGCAAAGCCAGATTTACTGGACACATAACAACAGATACAAAGATGAAACGATTGAGCTTACAGGCCCGTGCAACTTACGGAACACGCAGACATCAATAGTTCGTGTGGCCCCCCATGGCCGGCAATAACGGCCGCTACACGCCGCTGCGAACGAAAGAGGCTTTGGATGTGGGCTTGCGGTGTGTCGGTCCAGGCTGCTTCCACACGTTGCCACAGTTCATAAGGCGTAGCCGCGGGTGGTGCTTGCCGGGCAACACGGTTACCGATCAGCGACCAGCGTGTTCGATGGGCGACATATCGGGAGAACAGGCGGGCCACGGCAGCAGTAACACCTGGTCAGCCGTGAAGAATTGTTAAACGCTGCGTGTCACGTGCGGGCGCGCATTGTCCTGTTGAAACGTGGCCGCTGGCAGGCCTTGCAGGTAAGGGAGGACTACAGGCTCCAAAGCGTCGGAGTTGTAGCGGTGGCTGTTGAGTGTACCGGCGATACGTACCAGAGGGGTGCGGGTGTCATATCCAATTGCGCCCCAAACCATAACGCATGGCGACGGACCGGTATGGCGATGCATAAAGCAGGCGTCATAAATTCTCTCGCCGCGGTGCCACCACACGCGGATCCGACCATCGTGGTGTTGCAGGAAGAAGAGGGATTCGTCGGAGAAGAAACTGTCGTGCCATTCCGTAGTCCAGGTGCGGCGTTCAACGGCCCACTACTGCCGCACTCGCCGGTGGTGAAACGTCAATGGTAATCGGAGCAATGGGCGCCGTGCGACGAGTCCCCGCTCCTGCAGACGACGTCAAACGGTACGTGCTGACACAGGTTGTTGTGCAACACACCCTAATTCCTGCGCTAACGCTCGTGATGTGCTGGTGCGAGCCGTCAATGCCCGCAGCGCAACATGCCAGTCCGCTCGTTCGGTGGTGTGCGGCGGCTGCGGCAATCACTTACGTCGGCCCGTCCATCCCTCCTGCACCCACCGAATCCAAACTCGCCTCACTGTTGCTGGATGTCGTCCCACACGGGTGCCGATGTCTCGGTACGATAAACTGCAGTCGCGACCAGCCACTATTCGTCCTCTGTCGAACTCCGAAACGTGCTGGAATGACTGCCGTCTTCTGCGACGGGGCATCAGGAAGCTTCCCACGCACAGGTCCGGCAGCACAACACACTTCCACTACTTACACCCCGCCTTCTGTGCACACTTCTTATAGTGCTTCTCGGTGGCGTGCCGGGCGCACATGATTTTCATATGCCCTACAATGCTAATCGTTTGCATGTCCTCTCGCGGGCGATGCATGCTGCGAATTTCAGGCCAATCGGATGCTTCCTTTTTGGTGTTGCATCTTGGGTGGCTAGCAGTGTATATCCCATGTTAGCTGACATTGCCCCCCCCTCCCCTCCCCGCCATTTTTTGGATTGAAAGAATGTCATCGTTGTTCATCATTAAGATTTCAGCTAACAATCTGTATATTTTAATTAGTTCAAGTGTTTTTAAAATGTTTCAATCCGTTTAGTGTATGACTCAGTCTACCCGTGTGCAAGTGGAATTCAGTTTGTTCACTTACCACAAAAACACAGAGGCTAAATAGGTGAGTCCTATTCAGCTAACTGTTGTTGTCCTTCAGTTATATTTATTCGCCTTAAATTAAAATGTCTATTGATGTACTTTGCAAATGACGTTCTTCACAGGGAGTAAAACTACAGACTATTCCTTGTTAGTACAGTACAGTTTGTAAAGTTAACGTGGGAAACAGAAGAACGACGAAGTTATGCTTCGTCACAACTTAGTAAAAATCCTATACAAACATTCTTGTTGTACGTTAATACAAAATTGAACATTTCTGAACATATTTAGGTAGAAAGTCCGTAATTATTGTTTGTTTGCTTTGCAGCATTATTTTTTGTTTTATTTTTCTTATACGTCTTCGAATTTGTAAAACTTCAATGCAATCAACATCATTTTGATTTTCCACGAATTCACCCCTCCAGGTGGCAGGAGCTTTGCCAGGGGCAATGCAAAATGTTGTCAACGTGTATAACAGGAAACTCCTCTAAAAGTGTCCTGTCTTTCTGTTGTGCTCGTCGTTGTTAAGATGCGCATGTATGCGTTCTCGCCACTGTGAGCATGAAAATATTTTCGACGTAATATTGCGTTCTCGCCACTGTGAGCATGAAAATATTTTCGACGTAATATTGCGCTCTCGCCGCTTTTGAACAAGTTTTTGATGAACGTATTATTGTATCGTCGCCGCTTTGGGCACGGGAATCTCTGAACGTATGTGTGCGTGCTTGCCACCATGAGTGTTTAAGGAGACAAGAACCAGAGAATTCATCGAAAAATTTTATTTTTTTTATTGAAGATTTAAATAGTTCAGAATGTTCTCTTTATAACACGTATCACATTAGTTAATCCGCAAAATTGAAAAATTTGCTATGTTTCCTTATGCCACTTACAGAATCTGAAGCAATTAAACGGCCTTTAAATGTAAGCAAACTAGTAAACAACACTTTATCTGTTTTAATACCTCTGTAACTACTCTTATTTTTTTTTCGGAGGGGGCGCATTTCAGGAGAGTCGAAACAGCTCAGTGATGGCAAATTTCTGAGTGAAAAAATAGATTGACTACTTCTCTAAAATTGAAAATTCACAAATTTTATGGTTTGACCATCAGAAGAAATATTGACAATCTAGTGAACATAAAAGGAGATATTTGAGCAGAATATTTCCATATTTCGTCAGCTGATAACAATCCAAAATATGGACTTTGCATTACTGTCCTGACATCAGGTAGATATATAGACGCGCCGAAGCTAAGGGAGAGACATAACCATACAGCTCATACGCATATTCCACTGCCAATAATGGAACTGCTAAAACCGGTATTTAGGGACTTGTTTCATCCAGAACTTCGGAAAAAGTGTGTTTATGAGAAAATTCAAAACCCAAACGAATAATTAAATAATGTAATCTGGACACGTCCGGCAAAGACAGTTTTTGTATCGCTTCAAGCATTCAAAGTTGGGATGTATGATGCATTTTCATGTTATAATTCTGGTAACATTTTAAAATTTTATCCAAACTTCAAATAAATTCAGGCGTACACTGCTTGAAAACGAAGGGGGAAATGGATAAAGAGAGATTGGCAGAGTAAGAAGAAACTTTCAAAGTTCTCGGAAAATCGCTCGACAGAGAAAAACAGGCTATGCAAAAAAGTTAGAGGACAGAGGAAGCAGATGATCCTGAATCAGGATATCATGGAAACGGTATACATTTATCATCTATGAGCAGGGCCGGATTAAGGCCTTAGTAGGCCCCTAAGCTAAGACATCTGAATTGGCCCAAGGCTAAGACATCTGAGTGGGCCTCCCACAGAACTTTTGACAGAGAATCATTATTAAGTCCGTCAAAATACGAAACTTCATTAACACGTAGTGTATTCTTCAAACTAATAAATTATTTGCAGAGTTTTCATAATAAGTCATTGTATTTTTCATTGTTCTCACAAGAATACTAGTTAAAAGCTTAAGATTCCTAGATTTTATCTTGTATTTTCCAATGATTTAGCATTGTATACTTTTATTAGTGCATCTTTTTTGTTATGCAATGTGAAGCCAGAGGGAACTTCAACATTAACGTTTCCAAGGGTAAATTGGGAGGTGTGGATGGATGGTAGTGAAAAAGATGAAACTGTCTCGCCGACCCTCGACTTAAAACCTTTCCCCTTGGTGAGTCACTACCTTGAAATCTGTTCGTCTTCGAGCCTCTGTTTCTGACCAAGTGGGAATCATACGAGACAAAAGAAAAACCATTTTATAAACCTCTCTCTCTCTCTCTTTCTCTCTTGTTTTCCAGGCATGCATCCTGGGCTCTTGGTCTTGGTGGGCCCCGAGGCTATAGCTCCTACAGATCCCTCCTTAATCCGGCCCTGTCTATGAGTCATATTAGGTATTAATAACATTCTTCAATTTGAGAAAATTTAAAGTTTTGTTTTTCTCAAAACGTATTTTCTTTTGATGTTTCGTTTCTCTCAGAAAATACTGAGAACAACAATTTGAAATTTGCATGGTCTATTTAGACCATGTGTGTGAACATTTTAACACGAGATTCGGATGGTATGCAGTTTACTTTTTGCTTTAACAAAAATAAATGTTGTAAAATTTTGATTAAAAACTGTGGCTTTGGGGGGGATCATAATTTGAAAAATAATTTCTGAAGTAAATAAAAGAACAGCTGTTAAAATGCGTGGAACTATTTCACCTTTTAGTTGTGAAAATTTTGTACTGACACTATTTATAGTTTATGAGAAAAAGGAACTGGAAGTTAGCAAATTTAACATGAGCAACATAAGCTGTTCCCGGTCCCCTTAAGTAATGGTTCTGCAGCCGTTAGGGTTTCATTACAACTTACTCTATAAGTTGGTTGCAGTTCCTCATCATCGCCCTCGTTGAGAGAAACGCTCGTAATGTTTAGCAGACAAAAGGTACTGGATTAGATTAAATTCGTGATACACTTGACTGCACACTCTGAAGTCAGAATGGGAAACCGCAACAGTGATGACAAATAAGTTCTGTTAGAAGTATGAGGCAATGTTGTTTAATTGTGATGCAATGTTATTTCAAATACGCCGTAATGACTTCTGTTATCTTACGAATCCAGTTGCATAGAGAATTTTTAAAAAAATGAAATTTGTATGTGATGCGGAGAACCATCGTTAATCCGACCCAACGGATAATTAAGTCCCGAATAATCGGCTTTTTACTAAAATAAACCGTGAATTTCCTAAAGCAATTGAATTTTCTACTCAACGCATTTCTTAAAAAGAACATTAAATTTGCCAAACACAGAATTTTTTAGTTTAGGTACCTGTCACCTTTTTTTCGTTTGTGAAAATATGTTTACAGTTTCTTTTGTTAATAACAATAAAGCTCATCTTTTCCGAAAATTTTAATTCTATTTATTCAACACTAAATTGATATATCATATGTGACTTTAAACTAGGATATTTAAATCAATATTTGTGAATTTTCGGAGGAAACTCTTCTCCTTCTTCACACAGTTATGTTTTGTCTCTCTTTCACTCCACTACTAAAACGGTTATGGATAACCTTTGTGGTTACGGTTACTTTGCAGAAGACCTTGCCAGATCTTAGCTAGGGAAAACCTCATGTAGTCATGATGATGGAATTCCTTATCGCCACCCCGGTGACGCAGTGGTCTAAGCAATGGCTTCTGATCACTCGTCCGACAGGGGTCCAGGTTCGAATCACGGTGAGGCATGGATGTTGTGTTTGTCTTACGGCACTGGCTCTTTCCCTTCCCTGGAACCAGTGGCCCTAAATTAGGGACGGGCGACTGCTTATAGCCCACTGAGTTGCTCATGGTGGTCGTTAAACCCCCTAAAAAAACCTTGTCTTTTCAATACAAAGTCCATTTTTTTATTTTATTTTCTAAGAAGTTGTTTTGTATAAACATTACTTCCCTTGTAATGTAGGATTCGGAAAATTATGTTTAAATGATAGTGACCTTGAAATGAATAAGTATTAGGTCCATTATTCAGTAAGATCTAAAATATCATGGTAAGGTAGTCAACTACTTAGTTTGCACTAAACCGTTAGGGGTTTCAACTTTTTAATTGCTTATAATAAACACCCACGTCTCTCTCTCTCTCTCTCTTTGTCTAGAACGCTCTAGAGATGTCAAAATTATCACGTGCTAATTTAAAATAACATTGGATTATCAATGTGAATCAAGTTATATTTATTCGATCTACAAAATTCGAATATAATTTTTAATATCACGACAAGTTGAGTTTGTATATTGATTTAATTTCGACCAATTCGAATATTAATTTGTATGATTTAATGATTTTTACTTTTTTTATTTTATCGAACTTTCCGAGTTTAGTATTGATTATATTATACATTTTGCAAACTATCGATTTAACTAGAACGCTTTAACCTACAATAAAAACTGAAATCTTGAGATGTCAAAGTCAGCTAAATTGCATCTAAAAACAGATGTCACCCCAATAGCACATTATCGATAGTTTTTTTTTTTTTTTTGATTGGAGGTTTAACGACCACCGTGAGCAACTCAATGGGCTATAAGCAGTCGCCCGTCCCTAATTTAGGGTCACTGGTTCCAGGGAAGGGAGAGAGCCAGTGCCGTAAGACAGACACAACATCCATGCCTCACCGGGATTCGAACCCGGACCCCTTCGGACGAATGATCAAGGGCCAACGCCTTAGACCACTGCGCCACAGGGGCGGCTATCGATAGTTTAGATATATGCTGTAGTTCCAGTTTGTAATTGGTATGAAGCTTCAAACTAACCGTCGAATAGGACAGTCTAAATATATATATATATATATATATATATATACACTGACGGAAAAAAAATCCCAACACCAAGAAGGGGTTGTGTTAGATAAACGACAGTTGGTAGGCGGTGAGAGTACATCTGTAAGATGACGTCTATGCAAATTTCGCGCTCGGCGCATACGTGTGGCGCTAGTAGCGCCAGTCGGAACATGCAAAGCAGGTTTGCTGTAAATACGCGCTGTAACGTTCGTCAGCGTTTGTTATCGTTGAGATTCGACGTAGTGTGTTGATGTTAGTCAAGAATGCCTTTAAGAAGACGAAAAAGCCATTATCAACAGCTCACGAAGTTTGAACGAGGTCGTGTAATAGGGCTACGAGAAGGTAGATTTTCTTTCCGCAATATTGCAGAACGACTTGGCAGGAATGTAGCCACTGTGCATGATTGTTGGCAGCGGTGGTCAAGGGAAGGTAAGACCGGGTTCCGGCCGGCCACGTGGCACTATTAAAAGGGAAGACCGCCGTGTACGGCGTATGGCCGTGGCGCATCGTACAGCGTCTGCGGCAGCAATTCGAGCTGCAGTTGCCACCACAGTGACACAACAAACTGTTACAAATCGGTTACTTGAGGGACAGCTCCGAGCCGAACGCCCTGTAGCGTGCATTCCACTTACTCCAAACCACTGTCGTTTGCGACACCAGTGGTGTCAAGCTAGAGCTCATTGGAAGACGGAGTGGAGATCTGTTGTGTTTTCTGATGAAAGCCGGTTCTGCCTAGGTGCCAGTGATGGCCGTGTGTTGGTTAGAAGTAGGCCAGGTGAGGCCTGCAACCAACCTGTCTGCGGCCGAGACACACTGAACCTACACCTGGAGTTATGGTCTGGGGAGCAATTTTCTATGACATCAGGTGCACTCTCGTGGTTATCCCACGTACCCTGACGGCACAGTTGTACGTCCGTCTGGTGATTCAACCTGTTGTGCTGCCATTCATGAACAGCATTCCAGGGGGTGTTTTCCAACAGGATAACGCTCGCTCGCATACCGCTGTTGTAACCCAACATGCTCTACAGAGTGTCGACATATTGCCGTGGCCTGCTAGATCACCAGATCTTTCACCAATCGAGCACGTATGGGACATCATTGGACGACAACTCCAGCGTCACCCCAACCAGCATTAACCATCCCTGTATTGACCGACCAAGTACAACAGGCATGGAACTCCATCAAACAAACTGACATCCAGCACCTGTACGACACAATGCAGGAACGTTTGCGTTCTTGCATTCAACATTCTGGCGGTTACACCGGTTATTAGTGTACCAGCATTTCACATTTAAAATGGCTCTTCTCGCGCTTACAATAAGCTGTGATCTTGAAACCTTAATCGATTAAATATGTTACCTATACAAATGTATTGCCGCCATTTCATTCCTCTACAACTATTTTTTCGTGGTGTTGGGATTTTTTTCCGTCAGTGTATATATAAATATTATTTAAAGCTTAAAAATAAAATTAACCGTCGAATAGGACATCCCCTATACGTTAATATTTATTTAAATCTTAAAAGCAACCGTCCTAGGACGGGCTTTTAAAAGGCTGGTATGTAATAAATGTTAAGGGTTCATTTATCTAATATGTCCTAAATAATTAGGAGTTAAACTCTTTTGTCTGTCCTAAATGATTAGGGATCCATCTATTTAATCTATTGTAAATAATTAGAGGTTCAACGGTTCAATCTGTAAGTTGCTTAACCTGTTATAAATGGTTAGAGGGTTTAACTTTCTAATCAGTTCCAAATGATAAGAAGGTTCAACTGTTTAATCTTCCTTAAATGGTCATTGGGTTCAACTGTTTAATCTTCCTTAAATGCTCATTGGGTTCAACTGTTTAATCTTCCTTAAATGCTCATTGGGTTCAACTGTTGAATCTTCCTTAAATGCTCATTGGGTTCAACTGATCAATCTTTTAAAGAAGGTTAGGGGATTCAGAATATGGTATTAAGAACCCAATCATTCAATGCAATAAAAATCAGAACATGCAGGTTGTATATTAAGACTTACGCCTGGACAGAGTCAGGTACAATTCAGCTTGCAAAAAAATGAACTAAAAGGAGAAATATTCATCAGCGTTGGCCAAATAAGTGCCCAGAAAGATATTAAAAATCCTCCAAGCATCCAGTGAATGAACAGGAACAAAAATATGAGGCATACAATTTTTTTTTGTTTTAACCAGCCATATGAAAAATTTATATCTCTCACTTGAATACAGGTTTAGTCAAGGCCTCGTGAAAATCCATTCTATTTTGGGGGCAAAGAATTTTATTTTGAATACGTTACCTATTTGAAACTTTTTTTAAAATCGTCTTTCTTGTGTTGCACAAGACCAGTGTTATGGAAAGTAAACAACTAAAAGCTTTTAATTTATTCTAACAACTCATCTTCAAATGGCGTTTTGTATCATAAATATGGGCGTCATGGAATGAATTACGGCAGCTTCGTTAAGGATCATTTAAGGACATAATCTGCGGAAGGGGGGAAAGGTGCTAACGAATAAATGTCTATGCGAAAAATGCTAACTAGCTATCCATTAAGTTCTAATAGGGTGTGGGAAAAGTAATTGCTCATTATCCATCCACTTACCCGAATACCAACCCTATAGCGCCGGAGGTTAACGATATCAAGTTATTTTTAAAAGTTTACCGCTGACAGAATCATTAATATTAAGCTATGAGCTAACGTCTTCCTCTCCATCATTCCAATGCACAGCTATGAAATAGTCCGAAGTTTGGGGGAAATTTTGTTTCTTCTAAATGAAGTTGCCTTAATGAAGTAAGATAACCCTTGCGGCTCAACTGATATTTGCTACTTTCTCTTTATTTCAGTCTCACTGAAAAAAAATTTCGCAAACAATCCTGTCAGATTTTAATAAATTTTTCAGCGAATGCATAAAGTAAGGATGCCCATTTCCAAATCAGTCTGGGATCCCCACTGCTACTAGTGTTTCCTGCAATTTTATTTATATGTACGCTTTAAATTCTTAATTCCTAGTGCAACTTTGTTTATGCTCTTTGATTGATTGATTTCCATTTTTTTTCTATGTTGCATCTCCATTTAATTTCCTTTTAACATTTCTTTTTCTTCCTTTCTCATTATTTCGAGTCTCATCGACATTAGTTTCTTTTTTCTCTCATGCTTTGCACAGGTATTGGTCTCAGTCCTACTCATACTGTTTTGCTATTCTGGTTGACCGATCAGGTTTTACTTTTTTTTTTGTTATTTCTCTCTCTCTCTCTCTCTCTCTCTCTCTCTCTCTCTCTCTCTCTCTCTCACACACACACACACACACACACACACACACACACACACACACACACACACACACACACACACACACACACACACACACACACACACACACACACACACACACACACACTTTTATAATAATACTGTTTACCATAGTTTTGTTACTCCCTCATGAATTCAACAAGCTACTGCTTCTTGGTTAATTCTAAATTTGCTCCAACTTTCTCTTTATCTCAGTCTCGCTGGCTGGAAAAAAATATTTTTCGCAACCAATGCTGTCAGATTTTTATATATCTTTCAACGAATGAAGCGCATAAATAAAGAAATAAAGTAAGAATGCCGATTTTGAAATCAGTCTGGGATTCCTAGTAGTACTGTTTCCTGTAATTTTGTTTAATATGCACGATTTAAATTCTTAATTGTTGCATCTCCATTAATTTCCTTCAAATATTTCTTTTTCTCCTTTTCTCCTAATGTCGAGTCTTACCGATATTAGTTTCTTTTTCTCTCATGCTTTGTACCTGTATTGGTCTCGGTTCTAATTCTTACTCATACAGTTCTGCTATTCTGCATGACTGATCAGGTTTTATTTTCTCTTTGTCATTTTCCCATTCAACACCCCCCCCCTCTCTCTCTCCCTCTCTCTCTCTCTCTCTCTCTCTCTCCACCAGTTTCTTTTCTTGTTTTCTGCTCATAATAACACTGTTTAACATAGTTTTATTTGGTGCTAGCTTCTGAATTTAACAAGCTACTGTTCCTGCGGTTAATTCTAAACTGTATTGCTCTGCAGCTTACTCTATCTACTCCTATTTTATTTCTCTGACTTTCTCATGTTTTATCTCACTCCTATCTGTCTCTCTGTCTGCCTGTCTTTCTGACTTTCTCTCTCTCTCTCTCTCTCTGATTTTCTCATTCTCTCACTCATCTCGCTTTTTCTGACTTTCTCATATGTTTCTCCATTTCAGTGCATCGGTTTCTTTCTTGTCTTTTGAATTCATTCTTCCCTTTCTCAGTTCTATTTACTACTGTTTATCCACGCTCGATCTCGAACTCGGTAAGCTCCTGTTTGTGAGCCCTACTATTAAATTCGCGTGCTCAGCTCCTTCCTCAATAGCTCTCTTTCTCATTCGCTCTGTCTCACTCTCCATTTCTTTCTTTCTCACTCTGTGAGTGTTATACATTGTCTCTCCCGATTTCAAGTACAATCATATTCATATTTTATATGTATGCTGCTTCTCCTTCCTTAGATTTGACTGCTACAGCTTAATGACGTTGTTCAACTCAATTTGTTTGAACTTTTCCTTACTTCCTGTTAATAATTTATTTATATTGCTTCTTTAGGTCTGGCTCTGTTTGTGTTTCTTTCTTTGTATTTCACTCTTTATTTTCTTTATCTATTCTATTTCTTCTGCTTTCTACCTCTCTTCTATAGTTCACAACACTGAATAACAAAAATCCACTGCTGCCGTATGGTCCAAGGCATGGGTGGCTGGATAGTCGTCCTAGAAGAGCTCGGGTTCGCGTTCCGGATGAAGCATTGGTGGTGTGTGTGTGTCTTATTGTGCTAACCCCCTCTGACCCTTGAACCATTGGCCCTAAAATACAGAAAGACGATTGCTTATAGCCATTACAGTTGTTTACCAGGGGAAAATAAACGTTTGTCCTTTTCTACGCTGCACGTAATGTTGGACCTCCATTCCTGCGAGAAACGGGCGCCATCATCGACTGGGTATCTCGATGATATGGAACACTGAAAGCTGATGAACTGCATTTGGCACGGAGCCACATTGCAATATCTGGCGAGAAGAGGGTGAAGGTCATCAAAAGTGCTGTTCGGGTGCTCCTACGCCATTATTAGAAGAGAGGTTTAAACGCGACAGCTGCGAGAGAAATTTATGCAGTTGAAGGCGAGGAAATAGTTGATAGGCCATCGCATGAGAATGGTTCCTGCTTTTCAATGCTGGGCACACCAGTCTCAAAAACAAGCCGAGGTCAGCACCTCCTACGACCAACGACACTGACACCCTGGTCGAATCTGTGACTGCGAACCCTGTTATTAATATACGATAACTGCCATCTGAGGTGGGATCTTCCTGATCCAACATCCTTCGTCGCCTGCACCATGGCCGATGGGCTATGGTTTCTCCTGCAGGCGCCTTGGAATGGATCCCTATGAACTGACACCTCAGCAGGCGGGACATCGTGTCGCTCTCTACCGCAGATTGCTGTGCAAAACACAGGACGACAGGTTTTGGTATCGAATCGTCACAGGTTATGAAAAGCGGATATTCTTATGTTATCCTACACTGTTAAAAGTTTTATGGTAGGTTGCACCAAAAAGTGGTGCTACCCCAGCTGCACCCCTTTCTGAGAAAAGATACACCATTCTGTGGTGCGAACAAAACCAACAACACGGTGACACCTTGCACCATAATTTGGAGTAACCTTGCACCATGTTGTTGGGTTTTATTTGCACCACAGAATGGTGTATCTTTTCTCAGACAGTGGTGCAGCTGGGGTAGCACCACCTTTTGTAACCAGTGGCTGAGGCCACGCAAGGAAGCACAGTGTGGCGTACCTGCCACGCAGGACGCACATGAGATAAAGGCAGATAGCAGCGAGAGCATACGTCCGCGTAGCTCAGTTGGGAGAGTGACTTATTCCGGAATGAGGGGAGCCGGGTTCGATTCCCGGCGTGGACAAAAATGACGGACAAATTTACTTCGTTATAACACCCATTAGTGCAAAGAGGGTGTTTCGAGAGGAACGTCATGCTGTGCACTTGTTGCAGTGTTGAGGGTCCTGTTGTAGCGTTCTTGCTATTTGAAAACGTGTATTTATGGCTTACTTAACACTACATAAAGTTTGTTCTTAAGTGCTTCACTTTAAGTGAAACAATAGTCGCTCAAGTAAACTTCAAGAAAAAGTTACTTGCAGTTCGTCTTTATTCAGCCAACACTGCGTTGGCACTTCACTAATGAATAACTACAACTCCATCTTCAACAACATTATTAACTTAATCTAATTAATGTGAGTTAGTAAGCAGAAAACTTGATGAACGAAATTAATGAAAACTCCAAAGCTAAACATATAACACCACCACTTGCACACGACAAGTAAACACAACTTCAAGTAAACCTAGCTTTCAAGTAAATCAAACTTCATCGTAACGCAGCTTCTACAATTATAACATCACACCACCACACCCCCTTCTTTTTAGTAAGTGAAGTCTGTGACATACTACAGAGGTAAAAACATGTGTCAAGACGGCAAATATGCAGTGAGAAATTCCGTCCGCGTTGCTCAGTTGGGAGAGAGACTTACTCCGGAGTAAGGGGACACTGGTTCGATGCCCGTCACGGACAAACTTGTGTTTTCACATTGGCGCCCGATTGTGAAAATGGATCCACTGGCTATTGGGTTCTTCGAAAAAAGTGTAATGTTTGTTTCACACTTTGTTTGGAATTAATGAAAAATTCCTATTTCGCTTCAAAGAAAAAAATAATAATTCGAGGGAGATGATGTGACGTACTACAGAAATGAAAACATGTGCCCAGGCGACAAATCTGCAGCGAGAGATTCTGTCCGCGTAGCTCAGTTGGGAGAGCGTCTCACTCCGGAGCGAGGAGACACGGTTTCGATGCTCGTCGCGGAAAAACTTGTGTTTTCACAAGTTCTCAACTGAAGAAAACTTAAGAGTGTCTCTGAGTAAAGCCAATAAATCCAACTTTCTAATTGAACAAGCATGTCTAAAATGGCCTAATGTTTCTAAACAAGTATATCTAAAATGCCTAATATTTCAGAAGACGGGATTATGCTACACAGATAATAACACACACAACCATTCTTCATAAAATTCAAGATTCAGGTGCATAGTTTTTTTTTAATTTTGTTGTACAAAATGCAAAGTAATCAATTAATTTCTATCAATTAATTTCTACTTTAAGCTAACAAAAAAATGACTCATTAGATTGTTTACATATGCACTTTCATTAAATCTCACAGAAAGGAGCAGCAGATTACTATTAGGTAAGGCAGTGTTCATTTGGCAAATATTCTCAAATTTAAAGCAAGTAAATATAACCTTAAATAAGATGTTATTGTCATAAAGAAATAAATCAGGCCTTAAATTTCAAAATGACCTTTTTAAAAGTAATAATGCAGCTATAATAAAATAATATTTTGAAAAATTCAAATACTTCAAAAAAGATTTCATGTACTTCAAAAGGTTCATATACTGCTTCAACATTATTCATCTCTATTTCTTATCTGTCATATGCATTCGTCACGAATTGTTCGCTGCGGCGATCATCGAACAATTAATAACGCCTGAGGTTACTGAGGTGCTGACCTTCGCCTTTCTCATTAAAATTCCGACCAGTCTTTATCTTTCCACAATTCACAATGGTGAACGGATACGTCGTCATCAACGGACACCAGCACCACAGTGTATTATTTGTCATTAACGAATTCACCCGGTTGAACCACAACTGTGAACATGAGTTTCATCGCGCAGATGCTTGCATGCTGCAATGGAGCTACTAAAAGAGAAATCCTTTTTTACATGGAGGTTACTCTCAAAGTTCAAGACTTAGATGCCGAGATCTAGCTATGTGATAAATGCGACTATCTGGTAAGGCGAAGTAGAAAGTAACGTGAGACGGAACCTAGAGTCCTACAGTGGGATAAAGCGTAGACAGACTACAGAAGCAGAAGTGCCAGATGATTAGTGCGTCTCAGGATAGTCGCGCATGACAGATTATGACGAACTCAGAAAGCAGTGGGATGAGAGAAGAAGCAAGGTAAACGGAACAGGTGACCTTATTTGCAACAGAATACCCAAACGCTAAATTAGGGACGGGCGATTGCTTACAGCCCATTGAGTTGCTCACGGTGATCGTTAAACCTCCAATATAAAAAAAAAATATCTGATCTACTTAATTCTCTTCACTCTACTTGTGAGCATAGGTCTTCTATAACCGTTTTCCACCAAACCCTGTTTTTTGCTTCTGTTTTTATTTGGTTAAAGTGTTTATTAATATTTGCTATTTCTTTCATTATTGTTCTCCATGTTTCTCTTGGTCTTCCCTGTTTTCTTTTGCCCTGTGTGTTCCAATAAGGAGCCTGTTTTACTATTATTTAATCCTCTTTCCTCAACATATGCCCCATTTACTTCCATTTCCTTTCACGAATTATTTGTTGCAATACAGGTTTCTGGTTTGTTCTCTGCCATAGTTCTTCATTTGATATTTGTTTTGGGCAATATATTCCCAGTAGTGTTTAAGAAGACCTGGACATTATTAACAATCTTGTTGTTTAGCATCCATGTTTATGATCCACACATAAATACAGCCTTTACATTTGAATTAAATATTCTCGTTTTAGTTTTTAAAGACAATTTCTTGTTTTTCCAGATATTTCTAAGTTAGTTAAATATTGAATAAGCCAATTGCTTCCTTCTATTTATATCTTCGACAGTACCTCCTTTTGTTGATACTATTGAACCAAGGTATATAAATTGTTCTACATACTTCTTTTAGCCGTATATCTTCTATTGTTATTTGTTTTGATTTGCATTTATTTTCATCAACATGGTTTTATTTTTATTTATCCTAAGACCAACCTTTTTGGCTGTTTCTACAAGTGCTATTTTTTGTTTGCTTCTGTTGTTGTTTTTTATTGGAGGTTTAACGACCACCGTGAGCAACTCAATGGGCTATAAGCAGTCGCCCGTGCCTAATTTAGGGTCATTTGTACCAGGGAAGGAAGAAAGCCAGTGCTGTAAGACAAACACAAAATCCATACCTCACCGGGATTCGAATCCGGACCCCTTCTGGACGAATGATCAGAAGCCATCGCTTAGACCACTGCGCCACCGGGGCGGCCTATTGTTTTTTGTTCTGTATGTTGGTGTTTCTGTGAAAGTAAGCAAATATCATCTGTAAAATCTAAATCGTGCAGCTGGTTTTGGAGTAACCATTGCATTCTTGTATTTGTATGGCTTACTTTTCTCATCACCCAGTCTATGGTAATTAAGAGCATAGTTGAGGAGAGTACACAACTTTGTCTTACTCTTGTCTTTGTTTTGAAAGGTTCTGAGAGGGCATTTCCATGCATAACTTCAATTTCGAAATCTTCGTACATTTTTTTTATTATTATTCTTTCTGGAATTCCATAACTCAGTTTCCTCTGGCAAACTGCACAGTGAATGCTTGCAGTGCGTGAAATAAGAATATTAAAACAATTTCAACTTTTATTAATCCAGGTAATCTGCACTTAATCAAACTCAGCTGCGTAAAGTTATGGTTGGAAAAATATTTTAAAACATCAATTACCAGAAAAAGAACTTTTTGATGCTATGCATATTTTTCGACAACGGTAAAGTAAATCGCATGAATAAAATCTTGATGTAACGAAAATGGGTAACGGAAGAAGTGAAAACCATTGTTGAAATCTGATCACGCCGCAACAATAGTTAATTTCATTGTTACTCAAAAATATATTTCGCTAAACTATCGCCGAACATTATTTTATCACGTTTTACATAAACGTAACAATCTCGCATTGCAATCTGCATAAATTACGATAAAATGAAGCTAAATGTGACAAAAGCTATTACAAAAATGCATTTTTGTCGATATTAAAACCATGCACTTTCGTCGCTCTTTCCACGTCAATAAGTGAGTCACGGAAAAATTCTCATCGGCCACCACCGGGAATTGAACCCAGGTCTTCCCGTTACGCGCCGAACATGCTACCACTGCACCACAGCGGCCCCGAATTCTTCAGACTCACGTGTGATTAACTGCCACACCACATGGCAGGCGCATAACTGGAATACTCTGGGTTCGATTCCCGGTAGCGGCCGATGATAATTTTTCCGTGACTCACTTAAAACGTGGAAAGAGCAATGACTTCTGTTTGGTGATCCCGATCCACGTCGAGTGTTTGAATTAATTAGAATCATGCGTCGTAGCGATATTTGGATTCCTCTCGGACCCCACCCTGGGGAGTGGGTACGTGCTACTGACGACAGCTTTAACAGGATGGGGGGGGGAGTTAACTTGTAGGTATCCTATACTAAAAGTTACCAATCCTCCTCACTAACAGACTTGCGATTCAGCTTTTCTTTCTATCTTGAAGTCAGATTTTAGCTTGCGTATGCGCAGATGGAGTATCGTAGCTACACTATATCATGTTTCATCAGTATCAGGACCGTTTCTTACGTTCGTCTAAATCTGAATTATACACTCATCGTCAAAAAAAAACAAAAAAAAAACAGTTGCACCCAGAAGGAAACAACCGACAGGAATGAAACTTGGTGGGTAGATTCTACATCGTGATACATGCAAATGATTCAAGCTCGGCCGCATATGTGAGGCCAAGGGCTCGTAGCGCTATGCCTGGCCGGCTATATCGTCCCGTTGCGCGTGCTTGCCATTCTCACTCGTGCTGTTGTGTTGGTTGCATCCTTTGCAAGTGAAGTACGCTTCAGAGAACAGTTTGGAAGCAATTTGAGCAGTTGGAGGAGTTCGAGAGGGTCCGCATCGTCGGGCTCCGGGAAGCGGGATGGTCTTATCGCCGTATTGCGCATCACCATAGCACGCTGTTGGCGGCAGTTAATAGAGCAAGGCACGCAGCAGCGACAGGAAGGGTCTGAGAGACGTAGACAAACAACGGACAGATAGGACCAACGGGTTGTCCAACATGTGCGGAGTGATACAACAGCCACGATTGCGGATATTCAGCGTGCAGTGTTGCCCTCCATGCATCGTCCGATTAGTACCAGCACCATTGGCAGACGACTGCACGATGTAGGACTACACGCACGCAGACCGTTGCGACGACTGCCTAAGATTTCAATGGTGTCGTCCCAGGCTGTCAAGGAGGCGCTCAGAATGGCAGCGAGTGATCTTCAGTGTCGAGTCCCGCTTTTGTCTTGAAGACGACGAACGAATTCGTGTGTGGAGGCACCGTTCTCAGCGCCAAGATGAACAGTTTGTTGTCGAGCGTCCCACGTCCAGAAAGCCTGGTGTCATGGTGTGGGGTGCAACTGCTTACGATGCCAGATCACCTTTGGTATTCATTACAGGCACTTTGACAGCCCAATGTTACGTTAATGAGGTCCTGCAATCAGTGGCCCTACCTTTTCTGAACGCTCACTCCGGTGCGATTTTCCAACAAGCAACGCTCGTCCGCAGACTGTTGCTATCTCGAGAGCTTCCCTCCAAGGCCCTAACACTCTGCCATGGCCAGCCGCATCGCCAGACCTATCGCCGATTGAAAATGTGTGGGATGGTATTGAACGCGCTATCCACACTCCACCCCTACCGTACAATCTGTAGGAACTGCGTGAAAAGATTCAAGCTGCATGGGATGGCTTATCGCAGGACACCATTAAGAACCTGTACAACTCCATGCCGAGACGTCTGGCATGCTGTGTGAGCAGACATGGCGGCCCGACGCCATACTGTGCAACACAACTTATTGGCGTGTAGCTCAATAAATATTGCCCATATCAGTCTCAATGTTTAATCGTTTAATATTCCTGGTAACCTTTACCTTCCTCCCGAATCCGACACGTCCTTCTGGGTGCAACTATTTTTTTGACGATGAGTGTATGTAATAATAATAAACATTGTTTTTGAAAAACTGAACAGTCGAAATACTTACTGTTGCCTCTGCCATAGTGTAGTAAACATTTACTTTTATGACTCCCATAAGAAGTTTAATTGGTTTTACAACAACATCATTGATTAACCCACCTATCTAAATACCGCTTAATGTCAGAAATTAGTAAACCTTATTGTTTGTTGTCATGATTTAATTCCATTCGGTATGCACCGGATTGTAATTCGGTGTGGCCGTGAGTGAGGCGAATAAATGCAATGTGTTGTGCATAAATAAATGCTCTCGCGAATTACTCGTTTGATTTCACACATACAAAGATATTGGCATGCGGAAGATGCGTTGCATAAATTACCTATAAAGACATAAGGCCCGAGACGTACCGCCAAATTTATAACAAGGCAACTAATGAGTTTGAAAAAATTTTTCTGAAGGACGATTTCTTCAGAGACAATTTTAGCAATAACTTCTGACAACGATGGTATTACGCCTTCTACGGTACTTCTACTATCATTAATTTATAATCCACATAAATTACTATGAATTGTATATAGTCTAAGTTGCTTTTAAGTCAAAAAAGTAAAACATTATAACCATGAGAATATGGTCAATTGTAATGTGCTGAAACTGTTAAACAAATGAGATGCATGATTCATATATTAATCAGACTACAAACTCTATGCACATTTTTTCACACGTGCGGAGCAAAGTTCCATTTTAATGGCGGTAGCCAAAGCTCGAGAATTAACACATAAAAGGAGGGTGAAAGTTACAAAATTGAATTACTTTGAAAGACAAACAGTATATATGCCAGAAAAGTACCTTACGTCATGCAAGCAACACAGTTCTGTATAGATGTAGCACAGTCCAAGACAGCTCCGTATCACTTCAAAAGCTTAGGACTCGCAATTGTAAGTTGAAATATGCAGTCAGTTTGATAGTTATAATATTTAAAAGATCACATCTAAAAATACATTTGGTGCAGCAGTATGAAATATAGGTGAAAGATAAAAAAGAGAATAAGTCTCCATTTGGCTATAAAAGTTGGAACTCCGCTTTCTCACAAAGTGCAATAAAACATCTGTGGGATATTAAGGCACGCGCTATGCATTTCGGTATATGTTCATACCATTATCAAGCTGTACTTTGGTAGTTTTTGCTGGTGGGGCGAGTACATATATCTGGATACCTTTTCTCGATGAAATGTTTTCCTTAGTATCAGTTGTTTGATTGCTCTATATGACACATGTTCTCTTCGTTGCACTTATTTAAGCACAATGTTTGACCTGCATCATGAGATCGTACTCTATGTCAAAAATTTATGACTTTTTTACGTATATATTCTGTGCACGCCACTGACAGTTCAGTGTTTATTTCGACATACAGCATTTGTTATCATCTGCATACCTGCAATACTTCGCCATACGGCAGTCTTCGTTTCCTGCTGTTTCTTATCATGTTGTTTTTGTTTTTCTGTATCTACACAGCATGTATCTCTGCATATCTTTGTCTTATGTCAAGATTCTGTTCTGTGCATTTTCTTCATGTATCACCACGTTGATCTCATCATTTTTGTGTTTCAATAAATGGAATGATGTTTCCTTTCATTGTATATATTACATCGTCATGTTCACCGTTGATGTTTATGCTTTCGAATGTCAAGTCGACAGACTGCTATGTATTTTCATACCACCAATAAATTTGTTGAACACATTTATCTGGAAACTGCCAGTCCGTGGCTGTCGTGCTACTGTCTACGTCATCATTGAGGTCACATGTTGAACTCGCTCCATCAAGCATTTCGTTACCAAGTTGCTGTAAACCGACATGTAGATTCGGATTATCGAAAGGAGGTTAAGGTTTGCTAAATCGAATACCATGTTGGCCGGATTTACATCTTTTTCTATATTTACAATCTACTTCATCGTTCATAATTTGCTTCCAAGGGTATGGGATGTCAACAGGGTTAACTAAAACATTTCTTTCGTGTTTTTTTTCTTTTTTTTTTTTTTTGATTGGAGGTTTAACGACCACCGTGAGCAATTCAATGGGCTATAAGCAGTCGCCCGTCCCTAATTTAGGGTCACTGGTTCCAGGGAAGGGAAACAGCCAGTGCCGTAAGACAAACACAACATCCATACCTCACCGTGATTCGAACCCGGACCCCTTACGGACGAATTATCAGAGGCCAACGCCTTAGACCACTGCGCCACAGGGGGCGGCTTTTCGTTTTTCTGTTTTTGTCTTGTTTATTAAAGTACGAAAAAGCAAACTGTATATTTTTTCTTTTTATGTCGATATGTTGTACTGCCTGCCTGCCTCTGACCAAAGTTTCTGAGTTTGTTTTAAAAAGCAGAGTATAAGTTTTAAGGCAAAATCGCCTTGAAGCTAAAATGTGTTATGTGGGTTATGTTAAGATAAAACAGAACAAACTCATTTGCGTCCGTGCTTGCTTGCACCGTTTTGTTTCATTTTTGTCTACTGAAGTAAAACAAACGAGTTACTATATCCCTTTCTGTGCATCGGTCGAACGGCTTGTTTTTAAACAGAATTTTTAGTTTATTTTAAAACAGAGAGTTTAGAGTTTAAAGAAAAATTGTACTCAAACCGATTTCCGTAAGTTTTCGGAAAAGGAATGCGACATAGCGAAAAGAAAACGCGAGATCGAATTTCAGCTTTCTCAGTAACGAGTCTGCCTGCATATATCTTTCCTCCCCTGGCTTTGACTGAAAAAGGAACAGCAGCACGCAAATCAACATTTGCGCGTTTCTACACAATGCAAACTAAATTTTGCTGTTTCGAATGATTAGGCACGTTTTCTAAATAGTGATTCTGTGAATATTTGGCAAAAAGTACATAATGATAAACAAGAAAGGTTACACCGAATTCTAAAATTTTAGGCTGGAAAGCAAGTAATGTGTGCAAATGCAAGGCAACAGAAAAGTGCTAATTACCGTGTATACAAGTACACATCAGTCCAAAATGCAACATAATTAACAACACCATTTATGTATGATATTTAATGTTAAAAGATGAAGAGTATTTACAATTAAAACCCCCACTAGTACTTTCTGGGTGACATTCACCCCATCATCAGGTGGAACAGAAGTTATGTGATACTCGCACTAATACACTGCTGGCCACCCAAAATGCAACATCAAGAAGGAAAAGCATCCGATTGGCCTGAAATTCGCAGAATGTGTCGCCCTCGAGAGGACATGCAAACGATTAGCATTGCAGGGCATATGCATGTGTGCCCAGCACGCCACCGAGAAGCACTGTAAGAAGGGTGCACAGAAGGCGGGGTGTAAGTAGTGGAAGTGTGTTGTGCTGCCGGACCTGTGCGTGGGAAGCTTCCTGATGCCTCGTCGCAGAATACGGCAGTCATCCCAGCACGTTTTGGAGATCGACAGAGCATGAATAGTGGCTTATCGGGACAGCGGTTTATCGTACCAAGACATCGGCGCCCTTGTGGGACGACATCCAGCCACAGTGAGGCCAGTATGGATTCGGTGGGTGCAGGAGGGACGGACGGCCCGACGTAAGCGATTACCGCAGTCGCGGCACACCACCCAACGAGAGGACCGGCATGTTGTGCGGCAGGCATTGACGGCTCGCACCGCCACATCACCAACGTTAGCGCAGGAATTAGGGTGTGTTGCGCAACAACCTGTGTCAGAACGTACCGTTCGACGTCGTCTGCAGGAGCAGGGACTTGTCACACGGCGCCCATTGCTCCGATTCCCATTGACGTTACACCACCGGCGAGTGAGGCTGCAGTGGGCCTTTGAACGCTGCACCTGGATTACGGAATGGCACGACATTGTCTTCTTCGACGAATCCCGTTTCTGCCTGCAACACCACAAGGGTCGGATCCGCGTGTGGCGGCACCTCAGCGAGAGACTGTATGACGCCTTCATTATGCATCGCCATACCGGTCCGTAGCCTGGCGTTATGGTTTGGGGCGCAATTGGATATGACACCCGCACCTCCCTGGTACGCATCGCCGGTACACTCAAGGAGCCTGTAGTCTTTTTTACCTGCAGCACCTGCCAGCGGCCAAGTTTCAGCAGGGCAATGCGCGCCCGCTCGTTGCACGTATCTTGCAACAATTCTTCACGGTCCACCAGGCATCATTGCTGCCGTGGCCAGCCTGTTCTCCCGATATGCCGCCCATTGAACACGTCTGGTCGCTGATCGGCAACCGAGTGGCCCGGCAAGCACCACCCGCGGCTACGCCTGATGAACTGTGGCAACGTGTGGAAGCAGCCTGGACCGACATACCTCAAGTCCACATCCAAAGCCTCTTTCGTTCGATGCCGCAGCGTGTAGCGGCCGTTATTGCCAGCCATGTCCTTGATCTTGTGACAGGTCACCCGTGCTGTGCGAGGTCTCACTACTTCCTGCTCAGGGAGGACGCCCTTGCGGTTCGGCAATGCTGGTCGTTTTGACCTGAGCGGTGCATGCAGATCGTCGAGCTGATGGCGGTACACATCAGCAGGGGTAGCTGTGTTGGCTGGCAGCAGGTAAAAAGAAACACAACACCCCTGATTTCCCATCAAACAGACAGCAGGAACTTACGTAGGTGTAAGTCGGTTTCGGGGTTCGGCATGGGCTTTGGGGGGGGGGCTTAACCACTGCTTCCAGGTGCTGACATTGTCGTATAGAACCCATTTCCCTTCGCGTGGTACAATGCGGTCCAAGAACGGTTCCACTTGGTCAGGTGCAAGCCGGAAAACGCAGGCATCCATGCGATTTTCTTTCTGTTCAAATGTGAGTTGATGGAATACCCAAACTCCCTTCTTGGACACCTCCCTAAATCGACAAAGGTGCGTGATAATGCTTGAGTGGGAAGTCCCCAGCTGTTCGGCCAACTCCCACGTGTTCACACGTGGGTCGGTCTGCTCTAAGTTCTTCAGCATGTCCATATCCACTGTTCCGGGTCTTTCGGTTTTGAGACGGTCTGTAAGGTCAAATTTTCCTTTTCGAAACCGCTCGAACCAGCGACATCACTGACGATGTGATATGGTAGCGGGGTGCATACTGATGATGTTGCTTATAGCACTTGCAGGGATGCTACCGTGACGAAACTCATATAGCATGCAATGTTATATGCACCTTGTCCACTTCCATGTTGGCTGGCCCTTAACACTCTCAGCCTTTTGACAGCTAACTGCCACTAAGTGAAGCCACCTGCATGCTGATGCCTTTTGGAAACCGTTCGAACCAGCGACATCACTGACGATGTGATATGGTAGTGGGGTGCATACCGGTGATGTTGCTTATAGCACTTGCAGGGATGCTACCGTGACGAAACTCATATAGCATGCAATGTTATATGCACCTTGTCCACTTCCATGTTGGCTGGCCCTTAACACTCTCCGCCTTTTGACAGCTAACTGCCACTAAGTGAAGCCACCTGCATGCTGATGCCTTTTCGAAACCGTTCGAACCCGCGACGTCACTGACGATGTGATATGGTATTGGGGTGCATACTGGTGGTGTTGCTTATAGCACTTGCAGGGATGCTACCGTGACGAAACTCATATAGCATGCAATGGCGGGTGTGCTCCTTGTCCACTTCCATGTTGGCTGGCCCTTAACACTCACCGCCTTTTGACAGCTAAGTGCCACTGACTAAAGCCACCTGCATGCTGACGCCATGCCAGTGTGTGCCGTGGCCGGGGTTTCGACTTCGGGTACCCTGTCATCGAGCATTACTGTCTTTCCAACTCAATATATCGACCACATCTTTTGAATCCTTTCCAAAACAAATTCTCTACTGATATGTGGTGGGGGGGGGGGGGTTGAGCACGCTTGAAAACCACAAAACATGTAGAAAATATCCCTGATGAAGGAAGATATCAGTGGCAAAAGGTATTTTTGAAATCGAACAATTTAAAAAGAGGTAAAACGTGATACCTTCACGCTCCTGGTGAGGAAGCTGTGCCTTATTTGAAGAAGAAAATGTATGAAAAATGTTCTTCACGATGATAAGCATCGTACCAAGTTGTGATTTTCTCAAGTGATTTTCCGAATCGGAGGAACTCCACACACACAGAAAGAAAATGTTAATATGCATTGTCATCCTCTTGGGGCAAAATTCTAATTTATGAAAAAATAGAAAATTTCCGCAAAACATTCTTTTCAGCAGAAGCCGTGCGATGGAAAATATTATTTTAAATTCGATTTCCAGACTAGAGATTGCGAGGAAAATCTTTTTAAATATGCGTCCCCTAGAGGAAAGACTGCGTTATTGAAAAAAAAACAGTACGCAAAATAGTTTTCGTTGTAAAATGTATAGAAGGAGGGGAAAAATAATTTTTTCAATCGAATGTGTAGAAGCAATTACGAGGAATAAAATATATTTTGAATGAGATAGCATGTGTATTTACGCCATCTAGCAGCAAAGTTGCTTATCGAAAGAAGTACAAACGGCAATTTTTCAAATAGGACTTAAGGTGCGGAGATACGGTGTCCACAGACGGACGTATACAGTGATCACATAAGTTCGTCCTTTTCTCTTTTTTTTTTCAAATAATATTCTAAAAAACATACTGGTTGGCCATTTTGCTTAGACCAATCACATATGCTGAATGCCCAATTTATTAGGACCACCTATGTACTACTGCATTAAATTACCTTTGACGTTCAAAACCAAAAAAATCGCCTAAGTTGTGATAACGTTTCGGTAAGATATAGGCCCACGCATATCGAGTAGCATTTTTTTTAATTCACGCAGATTATATGGTAGTGGGTCTAAACGTCTCTAGTCTTTTATGACTTCATCTCACAAATGCTCATTGGAATTGAAGTCTGTTCAAAATTCTAAGTAGGTTCACGCATTGATCTCAAATGGCGGATTCAACAAACGAAAGAGAATTCTTGAACTCACAGAACAAATGGTTGAAAGCATAATGAGTACTTACCACCTTTAAATAGATAATTATCCTTTATTCGCAACACATCACTGAAACACTGAAACAATGTAGGTTAAAAACACACGTTATCTAATTTTATATTGGTTTTGGAACAAGATCAGTAACGCAGTACGTTTACACATAACTTCCTCTTTTGGTTTCGGTTCTCACGGGAACAGTTTTTCTCAGGTTAAAGGTCAGCAAATCACAGCTTCTTGCGTTGGAGTGAGCATGAGAGTTTTGTTTTTATTTTATTTCCAAATAAGTTAGCTTAACGCAGCAACGCCATCTATATTGTTTTTGTGTGGAACTTGTACGGACACATCGTACTCTTTCCAACAAACTCCAACTTGTCCGGAACAGTTCTGCGCTATGAGACCTAGGGATATCCTTATTTTTTTTTTTTAATGTTGTCTGGCCAATGGCAGGATGTCGGCTACCATTTGGTAAGTTTTGCAATAATCCAACTTGAAAATGGTACCTTGTAGTTCTCGTATGAATTAGTATCGCACCATGATGTGTTTTGATCTTGCGTTTATCTGTTCATCTTGGATTAAACATATGGTGGATTTATTATCTTGAAATATTACAGTCTCATTTTGTTGTTCACATTCTAAGTCTTTGAGTAGTTCCCTTAGCAATAATGTATAAGTTCTTTGCTGCTCTCCGCTGTAGCGATAAATTCAGCTTCTGTTGTTGACAACGGTGTCGTTGATTGTTTACGACTTGCCCAGGATATTGCCCTATTTCCCAATACGTAAACAAATCCTGATGTGGATTTCGAGTCAACTCTATCACCTGCCCATTCAGAGTCTGCATGTCCTTTGAGGATGAGTGGACTTTCAGCACTTAATTTTAGTTTCAAATCAACAGTTGTCTTTAAATAATGAATTAACTTCATCAAGGTTTTCCAATCTTCTATGTTAGGTTTTTCCACTTTTCTACTCAATATTCCTATATCATTGGAAACATCTGGTTTTCTCACTGTTGAGAGGTACATCATCACTCCCACTATTTCTCTACAACGTCCATTTTCATTAATGTATTCTGGTTCTTGTATGCCTTTTCCATAGTTAGTGTTTATTGGTGCTTTACTTTCTTTGTTAGTTTCAGTATCATGATTCTGACTAATTTCCATGATCTTGTTTCTTTGGTTAACAAGGAAACTTCCGTGTTCTTCTCTTTCTATTTGTATACCAAGATAATATGTAACTCGGCCTAAATCCTTTATTTCGTACTGGTTTTTCAGCAGTTTTGTAATCCTTGCAATTTCTTCTTAGCTGTTTGATGTTATTAATATGTCGTCTACATAAGTAGCCAAAAAAGTTTGTTTATCCTTATTCTTCAATGATAGTAAGCATGGATCTGGTGTACTCTGAATAAAACCTATGTTGCATAAAAATTTTATAATTGTTTTATTCCAATTTCTTGCACTTTGTTTTAAACCATAGATACTCTTTTTCAGTTTACGCACTTTGTTTTCTTATTCTTCAAATCCTTCTGGTTGAACCATATATACGTCTCCTTCCAATTTTCCATGAAGAAACGCTGTCTTTATGTCAAAATGATGAACTTTTAGCTTCTTGTTTACTGCAACTGTCAAGAAAGTTCTTAAGGTTGTATATTTAACTACTGGGGAAAATGCATCTTCAAAATCTATTCCTGGTTGTAGAGTGTATCCCTTTGCAACTAATCTTGCCTTATAAGTTTCTATATTACCATTAACATTATATTTTCTTTTAAATATCCATTTGTTCTTAATTGGTCTCTTTCCTCGCAGGTAAATCTACCAAAGTCCATGTATTGTTCTTTCTCATTGCTCTTAATTCTTCATTTATTGAATTCAACCATTTATCCTTTTCTGAATTTTCCATTTCTTGAATCTCTTCCAAATTTTGTGGACCTTTTCTATATAGAGTCTTTGCTATATATGCAAGTCTTTCTGGTGGTTGACCTTTATTTTCTCTTGATGATCGCCTTGGTTGTTTTTCAAATTCATCTTTTTCTTCTCCATTAACTATACTTCCTGATGAATTTACTCTATTTTCAATTAGAATTTCTTGATTACTTTCAATTTTCTTCTCATTTTGTCTACAAAATGTTTCTGCACTTTTGCTTTCATCAAATTTTACTGTTCTTGTTATGACCAGCTCATTTGTTTCTGGAATGAGGACTCTATATCCTCGAGATCTTTCATCATAGCCCATTAGAATTCCTTCTTGAACTCTATTTCCCAGTTTTCCCCTTTTTTGTTTTAGTATGTATACATAGGCCTTTAACCCAAATGCCTCAATGTGACCTAAATATGGAGTGTATCCTTTTCACATTTCAAAGGGTGACTTCCCTTTTGCTTTTGTGGGAACTCTATTCTGTATATATGTAGCAGTTGATACAGCTTCTGCCCAATATTTATCATCTATTTCAGCATCTAGAAGCATAGCTTTTGTCATTTCTATTAAACTTCTATTTTTGCGTTCCGCAATGCCATTCATTTGAGGTGAATATGGGATAGTGGTTTTATGCTCTATTCCCTGTTCTGCTAAATAACTTTCAAATTTTGCTCCGCAATACTCTCCTCCATTATTTGTTCTTACACTATTGGGTTTCTTATCAAATTTATTTTGAACTGAGGCTACAACTTCCTTGAATTTTATCACTGCTTCATCTTTATTTCTTAGCAAATAAGTGTGTATATCTAGAATAGCCATCTATAAAAATAATGAAATATTTGTATCCACTTGGACTGGCTTTACTCATTGGATCACATATATCTGTATGTACCAATTCTAGTATTCCCTTTGTTTTGTAAGTGTTCTGTTTTAAGAATGGTTTTTATGTAAGCCTACCCTTTATGCACAGTTCTCTTCCTTTTAACAAATTGATAAAACAATGCCTCTAGATAACCCATTTTACTCCATTTGTTTTATTATCTGCATATCTCTATGTCATAATCTTCTATGCCATAAGTTTGAGCAACTTTTTCTTCACATTTTGCAACTAAATTAGCCTTTTCATTTATAGCCTGTAATTTATACAAATTGTTTGAGTTGTCTACTATACTTGTTACTACAATAATTTCTCCACATTTTATTATGGACTGTCTATCTTTAAATTATACTTCATATCCTTTTTCTGTAATCTTTCTACCTGACAATAAATTCGTTTCCAATTTAAGAACATGCAATACATCCTTTATCTCTAATTTTCTAATTGTATCTTTTTCAGCTTTACAACTTACGAAAATGTTTCCTATTCCTTCTGATTTTATTTGAGTGCCATCAGCTGTAGTGATCAATTGTGATTTATCATTAGAAAGCTCTTTAAACAATGGTATACATGTGCACTGTGGCTCCACTATCGATTGTCCACTTTTCAGAGATTTCGTTATGTAATGACTTTGTTTCTAGACAAAAAAAAATTATTATCCTTTTTTATTTCAATTTCCTTTTCTTCTGGTTTTATTGTTGCTGTCTTCACTAAGTTGTGGGATTGGTTAGATGTGGATTGACCTTTGTGAAATATTTTCTCTGTGTTTCCTTTATTCTAATCTCTTTCCCTTTTAAAATGCCAACATAACTTACTTGGTTTTATGTTGCGGTTTTTACCTCCAAAACTAGTTTTTAACACTGTAGTACTTGCATTTGAATTATTTGTGCTTGTTTGTGAATTTTCTCTCCGTCTATTGTACTCGTCAAGTACTTTACATTTTATGAATTCAAAATTTAGATCGTCTTGATCTCTAGCTTCAAGTGCAACAATTAAGTTTTCGTAAGAACTTGGCAAACTATTAAATAAAATTGCACCTAAGTGGGTGTCTGGCAATTTCTCTCCTTGTGTGTGCAATTTCTGAACCACTTCCATCATTATATTTATGTGTTCTTGCATTGTAGTTCCATCGTCATGATAACGCAAACTATACAGTTTTCTAAGCAAGTGGAGTCTATTACTTAAACTTCCTCTTTCATATACTGCCTATAAAGCGTTCCACGTCTCGTTACTTGTTTGTTTATCTAACACATGAATAATTTGATCGTCATTGATACAGTGTTATTGTGGCTCGTGCCTGTGAATCTTAATTGATCCACGTCTCACTTCTTTCAGTGGGAATCGGTTCTGTAACTATCTTCCACAACTTATCTTTAATAAGTAGCATTTCCATTTTGAATTTCCATGTCTGATAATTCTAATTATCCAGCTTTGCAGTACTTACATTAATGCCAATGAACGACGCCATTACTCAGTTTACTCTACTTCAGTAGCTTAACAATTTAGTTACTTTGCATTTGCTAACTGCGTATTTACGTGGTAGTACGCTCACTATAATCAGAAAAAATCATCCGTTCTTTCCGTCTATTGATAGCCGCACATATGAGAAACTCAGTCTCATAATCATATTTGTTAGAAATTCTAAGTAGGTTCACGCATTGATCTCAAATGACAGATTCAACAAACGAAAGAAAATTCTTGAACTCACAGAACGAATGGTTGAAATCATAAAGAGTACTTACCACCTTTAAATAGATAATCCTTTATTCACAACACATCACTGAAACACTGTAGGTTGAAAACACACGCTATCTAATTTCATATTGGTTTTGAAACAACATCACAAACGCAGTACATTCACACATAACTTCATCTTTTGATTTCGGTTCTCACGGGTACAGTTTTTCTCAGGTTGAAGGTCAGCAAATCACAGCTTCTTGCGTTGGAGTGAGCATGAGAGTTTTGTTTTTATTTTATTTCCAAATAAGTTAAATAAGTTCGCTTAACGCAGCAACGCCATCTATATCGTTTTTGTTTGGAACTTGTACGGACACATCGAACTCTTTCCAACAAAATCTGCGGACGGAGACGTTCAGTTAAGAAGAGAAAAGTTTCCACCATGTTCCAAAAGTCACTCTACAACGGTGTTAGCATTGTGACATGTCCCATTGCATTGCTGAAACTATTCGTCCCCACAGTGGTGTTCTTCTATTATCTCGATCTCCAACAATATTTAAATACGCTGGGGCGTTTAAACATGTGTCAACCTTATTCAAAGGGTTTTTAATCTCCCACGAAAACATAACACGCATCATTACAGTAGCCCAAAGAGTCGTGGCAATGCTATCTGGATCCAATATTTTAATACTGTCGTCTCCAAATGCTTTTTCTCCCATCTGCACGATGCAAAGGAAAACGAGATTTGTCATACCACTTAACATTGCATTTTCCAGCTATTTAACCCCAACCAGCGGTTACCATGCTAACTGCGATACTTTCAGACTCTTGTCTCTAAATTCTTACCCTCTCATATTCACTTTACGCTTGAAAATATAATTCGTCAGGCTCCTTAACGTTGTTTCCTTTCCCAATCCTATGAGGCCCCAAAGGTTCGTCACCATGCTCGCCAGATCTATACTTTACTTTTGTCTCCAAATTCTCCTCCTTCCAGCTACATGATGCAAGTGAAAACGCGATGCTTCATGCCACTTATCTTTTCCTTTGCCTATCATTTGTCTCCAAAGAACTGTGACCATGCTGCCTGATTCCATGCTTTTGTCTCCAAATTCTCACCATCCCATCTACACAAAGCAACTCAAAACGCGATTCGTCATGATATTTAACACTTAAAATCACTTTGTCCAATTATTTCGGCTCCAGCTACGATGCTCTCGATCCCACTTTAGACGGCAATAGTGCATTGATAGGTCTACCTTTATTGTAACGCGAGCATTGCATTGTACGTCACATTGTCCCTCGGGATGTCATTTATTTATTTACTATCATCAGTCCCAGAGATCACATGACTCTTCCGTTAGACCTTAACCAGCGAAACAACTAATGAGATGGTAGTTTCAAATTTAAAACCAAAATATACGTACTGAACATACCCAAAGTCTGTATAAAGCATGCACTTTATCATCTCCTTTCAAGAATAAGTAAACTTCGCCGTTTTTCTGTTAAAAGCTACTTTCTAAACATTCTTATGATCCAAAAACTCGAGAACTACAAAATAAAAAACAAATATAACTTGTCCTTGTATAGACAACCACTTTTTATTTCATTCGTTGCAGAAAGTACGCAATTATAACACATACTGGTAAGACCGTTTATTAAGCACAACGTTTAAACTTACACAACATACACCATATCAGGTTGAAAAATTTTTAAAATGTAGGTTAACTTAGCGCAATACCAAATTGACTTTAACTGCTGTTAGTGTAGGTTACAGAGGACTAAATTGCGAACTTGCAAGAAGCTGAATATGGGCGTCACAATCAAATCGCAAGTGCGTTTCACCTGATAACATCTTACCACTTATGATACAAATAAAGAGCGATGCTTGATTTTTATCTTTTGCTTAACATTTGGCCAACTGCTAGTGCTGTCACGTCAAGAGAAACTATTGGATGTTCAGACGTGACGTTAAATTCAGAAATTCTAATCTATAGATAAACAAAATTTACACAAGAGACAGCAACGAAAGGTAAAAAATCTTTATATACGTCGCAACTTATATGTGTTGATATAAATACTCTGCCTCGCAAATTCTATTCTTTATTTAAATAGAGAAAGAAAATAGACAGCACAGATATTGTCCGTATGATTCAAAAAAGTCAAAACGCAGGTGGACAAAAAATTCTTCTTTGAGTGAAAACTCATCAGGAAAATCTGAATATACACTGCTGGCCACCCAAAATGCAACACCAAGAAGGAAGCATCCGATTGGCCTGAAATTCGCAGCATGTGTCGCTCGCGAGAGAACATACAAACGATTAGCATTGCAGGGCATATGCAAATCATGTGCGCCCGGCACGCCACCGAGAAGCACTATAAGAAGGATGGACAGAAGCCGGGGTTAAGTAGTGGAACTGTGTTGTGCTGTCAGACCTGTGCGTGGGAAGCTTCCTGATGCCTCGTCGCAGAATACGGCAGTCATTTCAGCACGTTTCGGAGTTCGACAGAGCACGAATAGTGGCTTATCGCGACTGCGGTTTATCGTACCGAGACATCGGTGCCCGTGTGGGACGTAATCCAGCCACAGTGAGGCGAGTATGGATTCGGTGGGTGCAGGAGGGACGGACGGACTGACGTGAACGATTGCCGCAGCCGCGGTACACCACCGAACGAGAGGACCGGCATGTTGTGCGGTGGGCATTGATGGCTCGCACCGCCACATCACGAACGTTAGCACAGGAATTAGGGTGTGTTGCGCAACAACCTGTGTCAGCACATACCGTTCGATGTCGTCTGCAGGAGAGGGGACTTGTCGCACTGCGCCCATTGCACCGATTAACAGTGACGTTACACCACCAGCGAGTGCGGCGGCAGTGGGCCGTTGAACGCCGCACCTGTACTACGGAATGGCACGACATTATCTTCTCCGATGAATCCCTCTTCTTCCTGCAACACCACGATGGTCGGATCCGCGTGTGGCGGCACCGCGGTAAAAGACTGAATGACGCCTGCATTATGCATCGCCATACCGGTCCGTCGCCTGGCGTTATAGTTTGGGGCGCAATTGGATATGACACCCACACCCCTCTGGTGCGCATCACCGGTACACTCAACAGGCACCGCTACGTCTCCAACGTTTTGGGGCCTGTTGCCCTCCCTTACCTGCAGGACCTACCAGCGGCCACGTTTCAACAGGACAATGCGCGCCCGCTCGTGGCACCAATCGTGCAACAATTTTTCACGGCCCATCAGGTGTCACTGCTGCCGTGGCCAACCTGTTCTCCCGATATGTCGCACATCGAACACGTCTGGTAGTTGATCGGCAACCGAGTGGCACGGCAAGCACCACCCGCGGCTACGTCTGATGAACTGTGGCAACTTGTGGAAGCAGCCTACACCGACATACCCCTATCCCACATCCAAAGCCTCTTTCGTTCGATGCCGCGGTTTGTAGCGGCCGTTATTGCCAGCAATGGGGGCCACACGAACTATTGATGTCTGCGTGTTCCGCAAGTCGCGGGGGCCTGTAAGCACAAGCGTTTTATCTTTGTATCTGTTGTTATGTGTCCAGTAAGTCTGGCTTTGCTATCTCGTGTCCTTTTGGGTGACCAGCAGTGTATATATAGTCATAATATTATAATTTAATGCATAACTGGTGTCATATTTAAATACTTCAGATAAGTTCATATGCTTTCTTTTTCAAGAAAAACCAAAGAAAGTTTTTGGAAGAAATTCATTTTATTTTAATTGAAATGATCAGCTTACACGTGAGTCAGCTAAAAATATTAATCATTAATGGAAAATGTTTGCGGCCAACGTTCGATTTCGGGAAACGGAATAGTTGTCAGTAATGTGATACGTGAGAAACTTAAACGTGTTTCAACGTGAGACCATGGAATTTCTTGGTCCTGAAAAGGAAGCACCCTTTAGATTATACCCCAGTCGCTTGAATTGCTTGTATAACACAGAGAACCAATAGATGACGACACGTCGCCTTAAGGCGAGAAAGACCTTTATTGCCAACGACGAATGTCACTGACGTCATTGGCTGATGGAAGGAATGGCGTTTCTCTACGATGTCTTGGGAGAAGAACAGAGGTGTTTCTGTTTATTCTTGGGAAAAAAAGCTGCATCGTCGAAGTACTTCTCCCGTATGGTATCGCACAATGCTAATTTCGCAAAGCGTAAAACAAGTTCTTCTGTAAGGAAAAGGATCACATTACTGACCATAGATGCAAGTTATTATCCATCGCTCCTCCGTCAGGGAAGAAGGGGACACAACTGAAGATATCACTCATAAGTCAGAAAAACGGATGCTTAAATTCGGCAACACAGAAACGGGGTACAATCCAAAGCAGCGTTCCTAAACTGTGAGAGAGCGACGAAAATAGAAAATCATGAAAAATTAGGAAAGTAAAAAACAAAGGCGTATAATGTACGAACATGGTAATCGAGTTTCATGTTCGTGCTGGTGGCTCCTTTCGAAGCAGGATGGGCAATCCCCGACAGCCCACTAGTGTCACCACCTAACGACAACAGTACAAATCTGGATAGGAAACAAGCCGCAACTCAGTGTTGCCATTGAACGACCACAGTGCCCATCTAACTCGAGCGCCTACGGGGACACATCCATGTCTAGACATTTCCACTGTTAGAAATCTCTAAAACTTTCCGTCATCATATTTAAGCATGACCAGCTTCTCTAGAGTCCAGTCCGGAAAAAAAATGCGTGCGTTAGCTTCGAAGGGATCTAAACCAAAGTATATCTTCTTTATGGACACGTAGAACACACTGATAAGCGGTTGACAAAGAAGCCGACGACGACGAGGAGTACTGGAATCAAAGAAAGAACAGAAACCACAACGAACGAAACGGTCAATCGAAGTCCACGAAGAAGAGCCCCCAAGTAAAAAAGTACAAAACCTGGGAAACCAGCCGCAGATCAGTGTTGCCATTGAGCGACCACAGTGCCGATCTAACTCGAGCGCCTACGGGGACACTTTCATGTCTAGACATTTCCACTGTTAGAAATCTCTAGAACTTTCCGTCATCATATTTAAGCACGACCAGCTTCTCTAGGGTCCAGTCCGGAAAAAAATGCGTGCGTTAGCTTCGAAGGGATCTAAACCAAAGTATATCTTCTTTATGGACACGTAGAACACACTGATAAGCGGTTGACAAAGAAGCCGACGACGACGAGGAGTACTGGAATCAAAGAAAGAACAGAAACCACAACGAACGAAACGGTCAATCGAAGTCCACGAAGAAGAGCCCCCAAGTAAAAAAGTACAAAACCTGGGAAACCAGCCGCAGCTCAGTGTTGCCATTGAACGACCACAGTGCCGATCTAACTCGAGCGCCTACGGGGACACTTTCATGTCTAGACATTTCCACTGTTAGAAATCTCTAGAACTTTCCGTCATCATATTTAAGCACGACCAGCTTCTCTAGAGTCCAGTCCGGAAAAAAAATGCGTGCGTTAGCTTCGAAGGGATCTAAACCAAAGTATATCTTCTTTATGGACACGTAGAACACACTGATAAGCGGTTGACAAAGAAGCCGACGACGACGAGGAGTACTGGAATCAAAGAAAGAACAGAAACCACAACGAACGAAACGGTCAATCGAAGTCCACGAAGAAGAGCCCCCAAGTAAAAAAGTACAAAACCTGGGAAACCAGCCGCAGCTCAGTGTTGCCATTGAACGACCACAGTGCCGATCTAACTCGAGCGCCTACGGGGACACTTTCATGTCTAGACATTTCCACTGTTAGAAATCTCTAGAACTTTCCGTCATCATATTTAAGCACGACCAGCTTCTCTAGAGTCCAGTCCGGAAAAAAATGCGTGCGTTAGCTTCGAAGGGATCTAAACCAAAGTATATCTTCTTTATGGACACGTAGAACACACTGATAAGCGGTTGACAAAGAAGCCGACGACGACGAGGAATACTGGAATCAAAGAAAGAACAGAAACCACAACGAACGAAACGGTCAATCGAAGTCCACGAAGAAGAGCCCCCAAGTAAAAAAGTACAAAACCTGGGAAACCAGCCGCAGCTCAGTGTTGCCATTGAACGACCACAGTGCCGATCTAACTCGAGCGCCTACGGGGACACTTTCATGTCTAGACATTTCCACTGTTAGAAATCTCTAGAACTTTCCGTCATCATATTTAAGCACGACCAGCTTCTCTAGAGTCCAGTCCGGAAAACAAATGCGTGCGTTAGCTTCGAAGGGATCTAAACCAAAGTATATCTTCTTTATGGACACGTAGAACACACTGATAAGCGGTTGACAAAGAAGCCGACGACGACGAGTAGTGGAATCAAAGAAAGAACAGAAACCACAACGAACGAAACGGTCAATCGAAGTCCACGAAGAAGAGCCCCCAAGTAAAAAAGTACAAAACCTGGGAAACCAGCCGCAGCTCAGTGTTGCCATTGAACGACCACAGTGCCGATCTAACTCGAGCGCCTACGGGGACACTTTCATGTCTAGACATTTCCACTGTTAGAAATCTCTAGAACTTTCCGTCATCATATTTAAGCACGACCAGCTTCTCTAGAGTCCAGTCCGGAAAAAAATGCGTGCGTTAGCTTCGAAAGGATCTAAACCAAAGTATATCTTCTTTATGGACACGTAGAACACACTGATAAGCGGTTGACAAAGAAGCCGACGACGACGAGGAGTACTGGAATCAAAGAAAGAACAGAAACCACAACGAACGAAACGGTCAATCGAAGTCCACGAAGAAGAGCCCCCAAGTAAAAAAGTACAAAACCTGGGAAACCAGCCGCAGCTCAGTGTTGCCATTGAACGACCACAGTGCCGATCTAACTCGAGCGCCTACGGGGACACTTTCATGTCTAGACATTTCCACTGTTAGAAATCTCTAGAACTTTCCGTCATCATATTTAAGCACGACCAGCTTCTCTAGAGTCCAGTCCGGAAAAAAATGCGTGCGTTAGCTTCGAAGGGATCTAAACCAAAGTATATCTTCTTTATGGACACGTAGAACACACTGATAAGCGGTTGACAAAGAAGCCGACGACGACGAGGAGTACTGGAATCAAAGAAAGAACAGAAACCACAACGAACGAAACGGTCAATCGAAGTCCACGAAGAAGAGCCCCCAAGTAAAAAAAGTGCAAAACCTGGGAAACCAGCCGCAGCTCAGTGTTGCCATTGAACGACCACAGTGCCGATCTAACTCGAGCGCCTACGGGGACACTTTCATGTCTAGACATTTCCACTGTTAGAAATCTCTAGAACTTTCCGTCATCATATTTAAGCACGACCAGCTTCTCTAGAGTCCAGTCCGGAAAAAAAATGCGTGCGTTAGCTTCGAAAGGATCTAAACCAAAGTATATCTTCTTTATGGACACGTAGAACACACTGATAAGCGGTTGACAAAGAAGCCGGCGACGACGAGGAGTACTGGGATTAAAGAAAGAACAGAAACCACAACGAACGAAACGGTCAATCGAAGTCCACGAAGAAGAGCCCTCAAGTAAAAAAGTACAAAACCTGGGAAACCAGCCGCAGCTCAGTGTCGCCATTGAACGACCACAGTGCCGATCTAACTCGAGCGCCTACGGGGACACTTTCATGTCTAGACATTTCCACTGTTAGAAATCTCTAGAACTTTCCGTCATCATATTTAAGCACGACCAGCTTCTCTAGAGTCCAGTCCGGAAAAAAAATGCGTGCGTTAGCTTCGAAGGGATCTAAACCAAAGTATATCTTCTTTATGGACACGTAGAACACACTGATAAGCGGTTGACAAAG
The DNA here is from genome assembly GCA_039090855.1 of Macrothele yani. Classification (NCBI taxonomy): domain Eukaryota; kingdom Metazoa; phylum Arthropoda; class Arachnida; order Araneae; family Macrothelidae; genus Macrothele; species Macrothele yani. Next base: position 126,777,311 of record CM077002.1, read on the forward strand.
AAGCCGACGACGACGAGGAGTACTGGAATCAAAGAAAGAACAGAAACCACAACGAACGAAACGGTCAATCGAAGTCCACGAAGAAGAGCCCCCAGGTAAAAAAGTACAAAACCTGGGAAACCAGCAGCAGCTCAGTGTTGCCATTGAACGACCACAGTGCCGATCTAACTCGAGCGCCTACGGGGACACTTTCATGTCTAGACATTTCCACTGTTAGAAATCTCTAGAACTTTCCGTCATCATATTTAAGCACGACCAGCTTCTCTAGAGTCCAGTCCGGAAAAAAAATGCGTGCGTTAGCTTCGAAGGTATCTAAACCAAAGTATATCTTCTTTATTGACACGTAGAACACACTGATAAGCGGTTGACAAAGAAGCCGACGACGACGAGGAGTACTGGAATCAAAGAAAGAACAGAAACCACAACGAACGAAACGGTCAATCGAAGTCCACGAAGAAGAGCCCCCAAGTAAAAAAGTACAAAACCTGGGAAACCAGCCGCAGCTCAGTGTTGCCATGGAACGACCACAGTGCCGATCTAACTCGAGCGCCTACGGGGACACTTTCATGTCTAGACATTTCCACTGTTAGAAATCTCTAGAACTTTCCGTCATCATATTTAAGCACGACCAGCTTCTCTAGAGTCCAGTCCGGAAATAAAATGCGTGCGTTAGCTTCGAAGGGATCTAAACCAAAGTATATCTTCTTTATGGACACGTAGAACACACTGATAAGCGGTTGACAAAGAAGCCGACGACGACGAGGAGTACTGGAATCAAAGAAAGAACAGAAACCACAACGAACGAAACGGTCAATCGAAGTCCACGAAGAAGAGCCCCCAAGTAAAAAAGTACAAAACCTGGGAAACCAGCCGCAGCTCAGTGTTGCCATTGAACGACCACAGTGCCGATCTAACTCGAGCGCCTACGGGGACACTTTCATGTCTAGACATTTCCACTGTTAGAAATCTCTAGAACTTTCCGTCATCATATTTAAGCACGACCAGCTTCTCTAGAGTCCAGTCCGGAAAAAAAATGCGTGCGTTAGCTTCGAAGGGATCTAAACCAAAGTATATCTTCTTTATGGACACGTAGAACACACTGATAAGCGGTTGACAAAGAAGCCGACGACGACGAGGAGTACTGGAATCAAAGAAAGAACAGAAACCACAACGAACGAAACGATCAATCGAAGTCCACGAAGAAGAGCCCCCAAGTAAAAAAGTACAAAACCTGGGAAACCAGCCGCAGCTCAGTGTTGCCATTGAACGACCACAGTGCCGATCTAACTCGAGCGCCTACGGGGACACTTTCATGTCTAGACATTTCCACTGTTAGAAATCTCTAGAACTTTCCGTCATCATATTTAAGCACGACCAGCTTCTCTAGAGTCCAGTCCGGAAAACAAATGCGTGCGTTAGCTTCGAAGGGATCTAAACCAAAGTATATCTTCTTTATGGACACGTAGAACACACTGATAAGCGGTTGACAAAGAAGCCGATGACGACGAGGAGTACTGGAATCAAAGAAAGAACAGAAACCACAACGAACGAAACGGTCAATCGAAGTCCACGAAGAAGAGCCCCCAAGTAAAAAAGTACAAAACCTGGGAAACCAGCCGCAGCTCAGTGCTGCCATTGAACGACCCCAGTGCCGATCTAACTCGAGCGCCTACGGGGACACTTTCATGTCTAGACATTTCCACTGTTAGAAATCTCTAGAACTTTCCGTCATCATATTTAAGCACGACCAGCTTCTCTAGAGTCCAGTCTGGAAAAAAAATGCGTGCGTTAGCTTCGAAGGGATCTAAACCAAAGTATATCTTCTTTATGGACACGTAGAACACACTGATAAGCGGTTGACAAAGAAGCCGACGACGACGAGGAGTACTGGAATCAAAGAAAGAACAGAAACCACAACGAACGAAACGGTCAATCGAAGTCCACGAAGAAGAGCCCCCAAGTAAAAAAGTACAAAACCTGGGAAACCAGCCGCAGCTCAGTGTTGCCATTGAACGACCACAGTGCCGATCTAACTCGAGCGCCTACGGGGACACTTTCATGTCTAGACATTTCCACTGTTAGAAATCTCTAGAACTTTCCGTCATCATATTTAAGCACGACCAGCTTCTCTAGAGTCCAGTCCGGAAATAAAATGCGTGCGTTAGCTTCGAAGGGATCTAAACCAAAGTATATCTTCTTTATGGACACGTAGAACACACTGATAAGCGGTTGACAAAGAAGCCGACGACGACGAGGAGTACTGGAATCAAAGAAAGAACAGAAACCACAACGAACGAAACGGTCAATCGAAGTCCACGAAGAAGAGCCCCCAAGTAAAAAAGTACAAAACCTGGGAAACCAGCCGCAGCTCAGTGTTGCCATTGAACGACCACAGTGCCGATCTAACTCGAGCGCCTACGGGGACACTTTCATGTCTAGACATTTCCACTGTTAGAAATCTCTAGAACTTTCCGTCATCATATTTAAGCACGACCAGCTTCTCTAGAGTCCAGTCCGGAAAAAAATGCGTGCGTTAGCTTCGAAGGGATCTAAACCAAAGTATATCTTCTTTATGGACACGTAGAACACACTGATAAGCGGTTGACAAAGAAGCCGACGACGACGAGGAGTACTGGAATCAAAGAAAGAACAGAAACCACAACGAACGAAACGATCAATCGAAGTCCACGAAGAAGAGCCCCCAAGTAAAAAAGTACAAAACCTGGGAAACCAGCCGCAGCTCAGTGCTGCCATTGAACGACCCCAGTGCCGATCTAACTCGAGCGCCTACGGGGACACTTTCATGTCTAGACATTTCCACTGTTAGAAATCTCTAGAACTTTCCGTCATCATATTTAAGCACGACCAGCTTCTCTAGAGTCCAGTCTGGAAAAAAAATGCGTGCGTTAGCTTCGAAGGGATCTAAACCAAAGTATATCTTCTTTATGGACACGTAGAACACACTGATAAGCGGTTGACAAAGAAGCCGACGACGACGAGGAGTACTGGAATCAAAGAAAGAACAGAAACCACAACGAACGAAACGGTCAATCGAAGTCCACGAAGAAGAGCCCCCAAGTAAAAAAGTGCAAAACCTGGGAAACCAGCCGCAGCTCAGTGTTGCCATTGAACGACCACAGTGCCGATCTAACTCGAGCGCCTACGGGGACACTTTCATGTCTAGACATTTCCACTGTTAGAAATCTCTAGAACTTTCCGTCATCATATTTAAGCACGACCAGCTTCTCTAGAGTCCAGTCCGGAAAAAAAATGCGTGCGTTAGCTTCGAAGGGATCTAAACCAAAGTATATCTTCTTTATGGACACGTAGAACACACTGATAAGCGGTTGACAAAGAAGCCGGCGACGACGAGGAGTACTGGGATTAAAGAAAGAACAGAAACCACAACGAACGAAACGGTCAATCGAAGTCCACGAAGAAGAGCCCTCAAGTAAAAAAGTACAAAACCTGGGAAACCAGCCGCAGCTCAGTGTTGCCATTGAACGACCACAGTGCCGATCTAACTCGAGCGCCTACGGGGACACTTTCATGTCTAGACATTTCCACTGTTAGGAATCTCTAGAACTTTCGGTCATCATATTTAAGCAGAACCAGCTTCTTCAGAGTTCAGCCCAAAAAAAACGCGTGCATTAACTTCGAAGGGATCTAAGCCAAAGTATATCTGCACGTAGAGCACACTGATAAGCGCTTGGCAAAGAAGCCGACGACGACGAGGAGTGCTGGAATTAAAGAAACAACAGAAACCACAACGAACGAAACGGTCAATCAAAGTCCACAAAGAAGAACCCTCAACAAAAATAATATTAAGTTAAAAAGTTCGGTGTGTGTTTGGTAAAATTATATAGAATAATAAATTTAAAGAAAAAACAGTAGTAAAAAATAATTAAATAAAAAAGTTCCCCCACCTTATGTCCATTAATGCTAGGTGAGTGGCGAAAGTTGGTCGCCCAAAAAGTTAGATTGCGTTTCTAGAAAGTTTGCGTAGCAGTGATATAAAGTTTAACCAGAGCGGTAGTGCAAAGTCGTGAATTTTTGAAACAATCCTCCATAAGTAATGCAATGCCCCAGACTTATGGTTACAAGACAGATTAAGTTACAAGATTCAATGTAAAAACGTACCATGTAACATTTAAGGTGCTGTCTGCATTCTACAGAACGGGTGTCCACACCCAGAACACGCATCGCGGGGTGAGGTTATTCCGCCTTAGGAAACACAGGTCCTGAAAGATAAGCGTACTGCATAAGGAAAAAGGAGGTGGTCGCGTTCCGTAGTACCAGTGAGGAGACCAGGAGTAAACCTCATGGTAGCGGCACGTATCCGTAGGTACTGGGCAGTGGGTATGCCGAGCCAGCGGAGTTCACGTTACTAATGTGTGCATAAATTGCGAGATTCAAAAAAATCTGATCATGTTTAATGAAGTCTTGGTCTTATTTTCTGGCACAATGATTTCTAGCGTAGCATAATACCCCAAAAATTAGGTAGAGGGTAGGACTCACAAAGTACCTGAGTACAGTGCAGTCTCTATATTCGTCATCAATCCGTTCCTGAGGGACGGACGAATACTGAATTGGACAAATATAGAATCAATTTTTTCCATAGGAATTAACTAAAATTGGAATAATCCGTTCCCAGCCCCAAATCTCATACATAAATACTATAAATAAATATTTAATTAAAACTTTGCCTTTACTGAGGAGCAATGATGGCTGGGCTGAAATACTATTACCAGCCATTTGCTTTTCTGTAATCCATACTGATAAACGATTGTCCATGTCTTCATACGTTTGTGATCTTTTAGCAGCACGAATTTTTGCACCTTTTGCCACTTCAGCCGCTTTAATTGCTTCTTTATTTTTAATTATGCTGCTTACCGTAGCTTTCAGCATGTTAAATTCCAACGCTAAGTTGGAAACACGTGTTCCACTTTCAAACTTAGAAATGATTTCTTTTTTCAACTCAATTGTGGTTCTCACAGCTTTGCTTTTTGGTTGTTTTTTCTTCACTACATTTTTTGGGGGCCACGGTACCTTCTTTTTACAAAGACACCTGCATTCAATGGGTTATAAGCAGTGGCTCGTCCCTAATTTAGGGTTATTGGTTCCAGGGAAGGGAGAGAGCCAGTGCAGTAAGACAAACACAACATCCAGGACTTACCTGGATTCAAACCCGGACCCATCTTGGAGGAATGGTCATAAGACAGCACTTAGACCAATGAGCCACCGCGGAAGCTATTTTAATTTTAGTTTGCTCACTGGAGTTTCTAAAATACAGGAAAACCGCCCAAACAAAGCTATTTCAATTTAATCAATTCTCATTTCAATTTGGTTTCATGTTTCAAATTTTCAGTTCTTGTAAAGGCATTGTACCTCATGTCAAAGTCGCCAGCAAATCAAAGATGCAATAAATGATTTCTATTAATCATTCTAAGTCGATCTCAGTTCAATGATCGAAAAACATTCTACAACGCGGCACTGAGGAGATTGGGACATATGGTATCTCACTACCTTTCCAATTTGTGTAAGTGCTGTGCCCTCGGCCAGTAAAAATTGCATTTTTATAGATTTCATTAACAATATTAATATACGCATCTTCAATACAGCTGGATTTCAAAGACATTATAATTGCTGATGAATTCGGGGAATCAAAAGCTTTTTCATAATCAATGAAAACCACACATACTATAGTAGAACTTCGTATTCATTTGTTCTTATGGTTTGTTCCCTCGGTACATGAAGGATGTGATCCGTAATATTCTAATCGCTAATGCATATAGCTTGTTATCTTGGTTGAGCCATGTTCAATGTTTGCTTCAAGCGATGCAACAGTACCTTAGTAAATAGGGAGCTAATGGGTCTGTGGTTCTTGAGGTTTCCTTTTGTTTTTAACAGTCTGTCCTTTTTACGTAGCAGCATTGTTGCAGCCATCAGGAACCTTTCCTTCACTGAGGCATAAGTGTAAACTTGGCACGCGGAAGTGTAGTTTCCATTTCTACACTTGCTTCCTATAGAATATCGACGGTAAAATTCATCTTCACCTGGAGCTTTTCTGCTCTCTGCTCATTTCGATTTCATGATATAAACTAGAAACGCTACCATGCGCTGGCATTGGACTGTTTTTTTTTCGTTGTTGTTGCTTTATATATATACTGTATATGACCCAACATTGATCTAAATAGATATACAGGAACTACACTATTGCCCCCCCCCCCCCAAAAAAAAGACGAAGCACCCAGAAAGAATCAGCCAATCAAGATGAAAACTGGTATGTGCAATATATATGTATAGGAAAAGAAATTATTGCGATTCCAGAATAGTTTGGCCATTTAATCGGATAAAACAGCTTCACGAGTGGACCAAGTCAGTACATTGTACTGCTAACGCTTGCTTGGATACAAGCTGTTATCCGTGATGGCATAGATGCACACATTTCACGGATATTATCCTGAGGTATAGAATACCAAAGATGTAAAAATTGCGAATCAATTCGCCGACTTTCCAGAATGGGCGTAAGTAGCGTCCCATCATGTCCCAAACATGTTCGATTGGTGAGAGATTGAGCGATTGGGCTGGCCATGGAAGAGTGTTGACATTACGAAGACAGGCCTGGCAGAGCCGTGCAGTGTGGGACTGAGCATTATCCTGTTGAAAAATTACTCGGTGATGCTGCAACAGAAATGGCAACACAACAAATCGTAGAATGTCGTCGACCCACCGTTGAGCCGTGAGTGTGGCACGGAGAACTACCAAGGGTGTCCGGCTATCGTAGGAAATGGCTCCCCAGACAGTCACTCCCGGTGTGGGAGCCGTGTGCTGTTTCACGGTAAAAGCAAGATCCGTGTGCTGGCCGGCTCGTCTACAGACACGTATGCGCTGGTCATCGGCGCAGAGTGCAAACCGTGACTCATCACTGCAGACAATACGGCGCCATTGGACACTCGGTTGATTGGGGCCAATGCCACTGCAACTTGTGCCAGCAATGCTCGCTGGTCAGTGGTAGGCCGCGGAGGGTCTCCGCGAACGTAGTCCATGGGCTGCAAGTCGTCCGGCAACGGTCCAGATGATCACTTCCCTACCAATAGATGACGCAATATGGCCACGGATGGTTGCGAGTGACAAATTGGGTTCTGTTCGTGCCGCTGTCACAATCGCTTTATCCTTGCGTTCTGTCGTTGCCCTCGGCCTCCCACTGAACGCGTGCCGCTGGGTTGTGTCATCCTCGACCCATTGGCGCCTACATCGTCTGATTGCCACGTCGCTCCGACCCAAATGCCTGGCGATACGGTGACTTGATCCCAACCGGCCTCTCTCAAACTCGCCCAACTTCTCGTTTGGCGCACGGATCCGACGTCAAGGCATCCTCGCAGTCCGTGGAGGTTAACGCAACCGCAATCCGCTGTCACAATTGTCCGTGCGTGCGAGCTTTGCTCTTGATTAACCCTCCTCGATGCGTGGCTTCCATGTGCTGTGGCGGACCACTATTTAAACCTTGGTCGTTATTTTTTAATCATTTGTATATTCGGACCTGAGGTGCTTGCATGCGGGGTTTTAACAAGATCAAACGATTTTCTCTTGGCACTTCGTATTTCTTTTGTTGTTGTTGTTGTTTTGAAAAAAGTGTATTTCGAAACCCCGATAGGGAGTCTAACAGTTTCTTTATTGTTTTTAAAGAAGGTTATTTTAAAAAAAAAAAAAATATTTTATTTTAATAGTATGTTTTCCAAAAGCGTGAAATTTATGGGAGGCTTTTGCGTGAGTCCCACTTTTTTTAATAATACTTAGCTGTTGAACTAGGGGTCGTCTTTTATACGAGGGCGTAGGTAATTTGTTATTTTAAATGTCGCACAGTCTGTAAGTGCTCCTTTTCAAGTACATGAGGATACTGTTGATAAATTCGCCAGAGAGTAATTAGTAGTATTTTAACCGGTGAAACTGTCTTACCCCCAAAATATTCCTATTATTGACAGTTTTCAAACTTCAACTTTTGATGTACGTTGCACAGTGATTTTGGTAGTGAGCAAGCAGAGTTGAAGCATAATGTTTCTCATATTCCTTCATGAAGATGTGCTATTTCTTTCCTGTCCTCCGTAGTCCTGAATTTTCGTCGTTTTCCCCGAAGATTTATCTCCGAAAAAAAAAAGTGGGGGATAAAAGATGAAGGAAAAGAAAGGCGAGTGGGGATGATCTTGCAAGGTGAAACTGTGACCCAAATCGCTTCCGAAGGAAAAACAACTTTCCATCTCATAAATTTCGATCCGGGATTCCATTCCTATATGATTACGCAACATTGCAATGCAGTTTATGTCGCTCTGATCAGCTCTTGCTTTCCGCCCTCTTCCTCCGTTACGAGCAAAGAAATATTCCGCATCATCGTTTTCTCGTCTATGTCTAAAGAAGATACAGCAACAGCAACAACAGCGCAACATAGAAAGAATGTGAGATAAGCTACAAAGAAAGTAAAATGCACCACTTGAAGATATCAGTATTCGCCCACCCGAGCGCAAAGTACGATATAATGTCCCTGTTTTTCCTCCCAGGTTCGTGTGTATTGATGTTGCATGAGGCGACACAGTTTCGTGCCGTCCCCACCCCCAAGTCCCTTGATCCCCGATCTCAGTCGTGACTTTGCACGCGGTCCACTTGTCTGTATTTTATCACCCTTCTCCCGGATGTGAACCTATGTGGGTTTCTGGGTCGAAAGACGAAGGAGCACCAAGGGTGGGGAAAGAACAAGAAAAGAAGTAATGAAGAAAGCTAAAAAAAAAAAAAGAACAAAAGAGCTAAGAGGGTAAGGTGGTTGAGATATCTCAGAAAAAGCTCTCCGTTAGTTTCTTTTTCTCCCTCCCTCCACCCTTTCCCCACCGAACCCTCTTTCTCCTCCTCTTCTTCTGCGCTAAGAAAAATGAAACTAGGTCTACTAGGAAAATAGCTGGGGGTCTTTTATTGTGTAGTAAGTAGAGATCTGTGTTCCCTCTCACCGTACACTAAAGGAGGCAAAAGTGTCTGTCTCCGCTGCAAAAGAAAACCTTGCAGAAAGAATTCCACGCTTAGGTTTCTTTTTAATACAGTAATGCTGTCGGGAAAAATGAATGGGTTATCGAAAAAGAAATGTATATATCTTCCGCTGCAAACGACGTCAAGTCTCTCCTTTTTTTTATTATTATCATTCTCTTTAATCAGTCGCAGTCAAAGTGAAAAGTCAATGAGCTGTCAATATAACAAGAAAGGAAAGTACCACTCTCGTAAACATGGACTACAATAGTTACGTACAAATGAAATGGCAACAATAAATTATAAAAACAGCCTTTACATATTTGAGACGCATATCTTTTTCTGAGTGTTGATTATTATGTAAATTATGTTACTTCTCCACTGTTTGCTTAGAAAATAAAACACCATGAACAATTGCGCGAAATAAAGCGAAACTTACCGTACATGTACAAAGGGCATCCCTCATAAGATTTTTATTTTTTGAAGTAACAATTTGAAACTTGGTGGCAAAATACTTGGACATGCTGTTAATAATGCTAACCTATTCAAAGTATTGTTCACCACTTTCTGTGCATTTCCGCCATCTTTGAACCCATTTGTAAAATCTATTTTGGAAAAATTCCTGAGGCTGTCGTTTCACCCATGAGTTCACAGCCAGTTTAATGTCTGTCACATCGTCGAAACGTTCCCCACGAAGGGTGTTTTTCAAAGGGGCAAACAGGAAGAAGTTTGAGGGAGCCAAATCAGAACTGTAGGGGGGGGAGTGGCGCATCACCGTCCACAACATTTTGGCAATGGCCTGTGAAGTCTCCATTGAGGTGTGGGGACATGCGTTATCATGGTGTAAAACAACATTACGAAGTGGAATGCCACGTCTTTTCCTTCTGATAGCTTCCTTTAGCTTGTTCAATTTCTGCACATAGTGATCATTGTTTATTGCTGCACCCCGTTCAAGGAAATCAGTCAAAATGACACCACGTTTGTCCCAGAAAATTGTTGCCATCACTTACCTTGCGCAACGAGTAATTTTCACCTTTATCTGTCGCAGTGAAGATGTGAGGTGGCATTCCTTTGAGGTACCTTTTGTTTCTGGGTCGTGAAAGAGCACTCATGTTTCTTCCCCCGTCACAACATTAGAGAAAGATACCTCACTCTCCCTCTCATAACAGTCCAAGGGGTTCCGGCGCATGTCCACCCTTTGCGAACATTGTTCACGAGTTAGATTTCTTGGGATCCACTTTGAACAAATTTTTCTGTAGTCCTGATCCCTGATTAATGTTTCCATAGCACTACGACCACAATGAATTGCATCACACAACTCCTGGATGGTGACACGACGATCAGCTGTGATGAGGTCTTTCACTCGTTGCCTGTTGGCATCTGTCACTGCAGTTGCGGGTCTTCCACTCCGTTGTTTGTCCGACACTGAACTTTCTTTCTCTTGAAGCCTCTTCATCCATCTTCGGACATTACTGATATCGATTGTGGCAGCTCCATACACTGCCAGAAGCCTTCTGTGGATTTCTGGAACCTCATATCCTCTTTTTCCAGGAATTCAATTACAGCTCGCTGTTTTTCTTTGTCATTCATGATCTTTATTTCCGATTCTTAAACAAATTTGTTCCCACATTGGTAACAAATCATAATACATGTCAGTGCAGTTTCATTAAAATCACTTCAAAATTTCAAGAGTTATTGAGCAGGAGGCATTGCTTTCAGGATGCCCTTAGTACACAAGTTGTGCAAACACAAATTTGTCCGTGGCGGACATTGAACTCTCGCCCCCTCACTCCGGAGTAAGTAGCTCTCCCAACTACGCTACATTGACGGAATGTATCGCTGCAGATTTGACGTCTCGACACGTGCTTTACCTCCGTAGTACGTCACAAAGTATGTGGGAGAGAAGTGATTTTATTTTTGAGGGATTACATGAATACGATAGGTGAAGAAACAGTATAGTGCATTCATAATAAGTAGGGCGTATGACCTCAATGCTGAGATATACACCAAACAGGCAAAACATTATGTCCACCTGCCAAATATGATGTTGGTCCTCCACGTGCCGAACAACTCTTACAGAGTTGGAAACGGCTCAGATATTTCGGTCTCGGACGTCCCATAACCGGACCCGACTCGACCCGATCCGGACCCGTAACTGACCCGGATAAATCTGCTTTGAACTATAAATTCGAAACTCAATTTATATATATATATATATGGATTCGGGATGTAAGGTCAGGTGATGCGTAACATCACAGCCTCTCCTTGACAAATGTCAACCCCGCCTTCTCGTGGTACATCCTGTTCCCACTAAAGGGGCTCTGACGACCGCCAATAGCGGTATAACTATACCATCGGGATTAGAGAAAATGCTTTCCCACACTCACCAACCCGCTTGGCCAGCGTGGTGAGTTATGGCCAAACCCCTCCAAAATGACTAAACAACTTAAATCTTGGCCCTCAGTCTCCGGCAGCTGGAATGTACCTGGCCAAGGCAGCGGCCAGTGCAACATGAAGGCAGAGCGTGCTAAGAATCCCCGGAGGACCGGACTAGGCTGCCATCTGATGCTGACCTTGGCTACATATAACGGACGCTCCCTATCTTCTGATTCAAGGCTTCTTGAATTGGAAGAGGAACTACAAAGGATCAAATGGGACATCGTCGGGCTAAGTGAGGTAAGGAGAAAAGGAGAAGATCTCATTGAACTGAAAAGTGGACATCTCTTCTACTATCGTGGGACAGATACTGGCAGAACTAGTGGTGTTGGATTTATAACAAACAAGAAACTGAAGGATAAAGTTGTAGAAGTTTAAAGTTCCTCTGACAGAGCTGCACGACTCGTTATATAACTCTCGAGAAGATACCAGGCTCAGATTCTTCAAACTTATGCACCCACCACAAGTCATGCTGAAGAAGAAATTGAAGAATTTTATGAGGAAATTCGTGATCTAAATAATAAAGGTAAGCAGCACTTGAAGATAATTATGGGAGATTTCAATGCAAAAATAGGGCAATGGCAACAGAATGAAACTTCAGTAGGTAAATTCGGTCACGGCAACAGAAACCAGCGTGGAAATACTCTCGTAGAGTTTGCAGAGGCAGAAGGGTTTTTCATCTTGAACTCCTTTTTCAAGAAAAAGCCACACAGGAAATGGACATGGAGACATCCAAATGGGACGACAAGTTAAATTGATTTTATTATGTGTAACAAAAAATTCGTCATAGAAGACTGCAGTGTGCTAAACAAGTTCAACACAGGCAGTGACCATAGGTTGGTGAGATGTAAGATGCACCTCAACACTAAACTCGAACGTAGCAAGCTCATAAGACAAACAAAATGTATTGACATAACCAACCTTAAAAAACACCATAATGCCTTCAAATTGGAACTGAAGAACAGATTCTCTGCTTTAGAAGGCCTAACATCGGAAGAAGTGGATATTTCTGAAGTTAAAAGAAAAGTAACCAAAGCTCTTATGGAAACAGCAACAAAATTAGCTGGGTCTAAGACCAAATTGCATGTGAACAAATTATCAGGAAACACCAAAATGTTGATGCATAAAAGAAGAGTGATGAGGACAACTAAAGAAGATGTGACTTCCAAAGTGGAATATATAGAGCTATGCAAGACAGTACGAAAACGTATCACTGAAGACGTAAGGAAATTCAACTGTGAACTAGTAAGGAAAGCAATTGAAAACAACCAAAGCCTAAAGATAGCAAAGGGACATCTCAGTAAGGGAAAAAAACAGATTATGGCACTGAGAAAAGAAGATGGTTCTGTAACAAGAAATAGAGGCGAAATTTTGACAAGAGTGAAAGATTTCTACTCCAAATTATATGAAAGGGATGATACATGTACTCCAGACATCATGAAAGGTAGCAGTACCAGAGTTCTTCCAGTCCTTCCAGCAGAAGTTGCACATGCAATCAAGAACATGAAGAGGGGAAAAGCTCCAGGAGAAGATGGAATTACTGTAGACTTCATACAAGAAGCAAGTGGAGAAATCGAAACAGTACTCGCCCAAATTTTCACTCGATGCCTTAATGAAGGGAAGATTCCTGAGGATTGGAACAACGCTACAATGATCCTGCTACATAAAAAAGGTGACATTGAGGATCTCAGGAACTACAGACCTATCAGCCTCCTATCAGTGGTTTATAAAATCTTCACTAAAGTTCTTTCATACCGCTTGAAGGTGACACTGGACATGGCTCAACCGAGAGAACAAGCTGGATTCAGGAGTGGCTACAGCACAATAGATCATATCCACGTACTGAGAGAACTAACTGAAAGAGCGAGGGAATATGAACTTCCATTGTGCATGGCTTTTATCGATTATGAAAAAGCCTTTGATTCGGTGAAACCATCAGCAGTTGCAATGGCTCTGAAATCCTGCGGTATTGAAGATGCATACATTAATATTATTAATAACATTTATGAAAATGCAAGTGCAAAGATTCGGCTGTTTGAAAATACAACACACGTAAAAATTGGAAAGGGAGTGAGACACGGTGACACCATATCTCCGAAGCTCTTTAATGCCACATTGGAAAATGTCTTTCAATCACTGAACTGGGAAAACAAAGGCATAAAGATTAATGGAGATTATCTAACCCACCTTCGTTTTGCTGATGACATAGTCATTTTTGCAACTACCCCATCAGAGCTACAGAGTATGATGCAGGAACTTGCTGACAAGAGTAAAGAAATGGGATTAAAAATGAACTTTCAGAAGACAAAAGTGATGTTCAATGCTTTTACAAGAAATGAAGATACAGTTTTCAATTCAGAATTACAAATCAGGTGTCCTATCTCATGGTACTCTAACTTAGACGGTAGACGGTGTTTGGAACGGGTCGGGCACGGGGTCAGAGCCCCCCCCCCCCCTTCATAATTTTTTTTCGTAAAATCAATAGATTTCAATTTAGAACCACCAAATTTTGTATACTATCTCATGGCACTCTAACTTAGACGGTAGACAGTTTTTGGAACGGGTCAAGGCCCGGGGGTAAGACCCCCTCACACACACACACACATACAAAATTTTCTTAAAATCTATATTTTTCAATTCAAAACCACCAAATTTTGTGTCATGAAACTCTAACTTAGCGGGAGACGGTTTTTGGAACGGGTCGGGGCTCGGGGGTTGGACCCCCCCCCCCCTACGAAATTTCGTAAAATCTAGTTTTCAGTTTAGAACCACCAAATTCGGTATACTATATGATGGTACTCTAACTTAGACGGTAGACGGTTTTTGGAACGGGTCGGGGCCTAGGGGCTTACAGCCCCCCCCCCCGTACAAAATTTTCGTAAAATATACCGTTTTCAATTTAGAACCACCAAATTTGGTATACTATCTCATGGTGTTCTAACTTAGACTATAGACGGTTTTTTTAAAGGGTCGGAGCCCGGGGTTCAAAGCCCCCCCCCCTCATAACAAAATTCGTGAAATCTACAGTTTTCAATTTAGAACTACCAAATTTGGTATACTGTATCATGGTACTCTAATTTAGACGGTAGACGGTTTTCAGAACGAGTCGGGGCAAGGGGGGCTAACCCGCTCCCCCCCCCCTCCCCACCACACACACACACACACACAAAACTTTTGTAAAATCTTTAGTTTTCAATTTTGAACCACCAAATTTTGTATACTATCTCATGGCACTCTAACTTAGACGGTAGAAAGTTTTTGGAACGGGTCAAGGCCCGGGGGTGAGACCTCCCCTCACACACACACACATCCAAAATTTTCTTAAAATCTATATTTTTCAATTCAGAACCACCAAATTTTGCGTCATGAAACTCTAACTTAGCGGGAGACGGTTTTTGGAACTGGTCGGGGCTCGGGGGTCGGAGCAACCCTCCCCTCCCCGTACAAAATTTTAAATTTCCGTAAAATCTACAGTTTTCAATTTAGAACCACCAAATTTGGAATACTATCTCATGGTATTCTAACTTAGACTGTAGACGGTTTTTGGAAAGGGTCGGAGCCCGGGGTTCAGAGGTCCCCCCCCCCCCCATACGAAATTTCGTAAAATCTAGTTTTTAAATTAGAACCACTAAATTCGGTATACTATATCATGGCACTCTAACTTAGACGGTAGACGGTTTTTGGAACGGGTCGGGCCCCGGGGCTTACAGCCCCCCCCCCTACAAAATTTTCGTAAAATATACCGTTTTCAATTTAGAACCACCAAATTTGGTATACTATCTCATGGTGTTCAAACTTAGACTGTAGACGGTTTTTTGTAAAGGGTCAGAGCCCTGGGTTCATAGCCCGAACTTCCCCCCAACCCATAAAAAAATTCGTGAAATCTACAGTTTTCAATTGAGAACCACCAAATTTGGTAAACTATAACATGGTACTCTAACTTGGACGGTAGACGATTTTCAGAACACGTCGGGGCACGGGAGGTTAGAATCCCTCCCCGACAAAATTTTCGTGAAATCTACAGTTTTCACTTTAGAACCACCAAATTTGGTATACTATCTCATGGTACTCTAACTTAGACGGTAGAGGGTTTTTGGAATAAGTCAAGGCGCGGTGGGTAAGAGCCCCCACATACAAAATTTTCGTAAAATCTATAGTTTTCACATTAGAACCACCAAATTTGGTATCATGAAACTGTAACTTAGACGGGAGACGGTTTTTGTAACGGATCGGGGCCCAGACGGTAAGAGCCCCCTCCCCCACAGAATTTTCGTAAAATATACCGTTTTGAACTTAGAACCACCAAATTTGGTATACTATCTTATGGTACTCAAACTTAGACGGTAGACGGTTTTTAGAACGGGTCGGGCACGGGGTAAGAGCCCCCCCCCCCATAAACATTTTTCGTAAAAACTAGAGTTTTCAATTTAGAACCACCAAATTTGGTATACTAGCTCATGGTATTCTAACTTAGACTGTAGATGGTTTTTTGGAAAGGGTAGGACCCCGGGTTTCAGACGCCCCCCCCCCCCATAAAAATTTCTTGAAATCTACAGTTTTCAATTTAGAACCACTAAATTTGGTATACTATCTCATGGTACTCTAACTTAGACGGTAGATGGTTTTTTGGAAAGGGTCGGAGCCCGGGTTTCAGAGCGCCCCCCCCCCCCCCCCATAAAGAATTTCTTGAAATCTACAGTTTTCAATTTAGAACCACCAAATTTGGTATACTATATCCTGGTACTCTAACTTAGACGGTAGACGATTTTCGGAACGGGTCGGGGCCCGGGGGTTAAAGCCCCCTCCCCCATACAAAATTTTCGTAAAATCTACAGTTTTCAATTTGGAACCACCAAATTTGGTATACTGTCTCATGGTACTCTAACTTAGACGGTAGACGGTTTTGGGAACGGGTCAGGCACGGGGTCAGAGCCCCTCCCCATAAAAAAATTTCGTAAAATCTACAGTTTTCAATTTAGAACCACCAAATTTGTTATACTATGTCATGGTACTCAAACTGATAATGCAGACGGTTTTTGGAAACGATTGGAGCCAGGGGTCAGAGCCCCCATGCCAATTTTTGTAAAACCTACAGTTTCGAATTTAGAATGACCAAATTTAGTACACTACCTCATTGTATTGTAACTTAGACCGCAGACGGAAAGGGTCGGTGCCCGGTGTGAAGGGGGCCCATTCAAAATTTTCGTCAAAATTACAATTTTTACTCTTAAGAACTGCATCCCAATACAGCACTCAATTACCCCACCTTCGGTCTAGGTTAGAGGCCGTAGATAACAATAAAGTGAAAAAATATCCGGTTCATGGTGTATTAAAAACACAAATTAATAAACGTTAGCTTTCACCACCAACGGTCGCCTTATCAGGTAGAAATACAATGTGATGTAAATAATGTAAATTCTTTTTTGCTTCGTATAATTAAATTAACTAAATCAAAAAATTTAAAATAAGTTTACTGGAAATTTACGGAAATAGCTTTTTCATTCATTATCTTTGACCCGCTGAACTTGGTGATTCCACAAATAGTAATATGTACCCGGGAAATACCGGGTACCCCTGCTAGTAAGAACTAAAGATAATGTTACACTTTTAGTCAGGTACAAAACAATAATTAGAAAGCCCTAGGACTGGGCCTGTTTAGCAATTTTCAGTCTGCCGTGCTAATTTTCATAAGGTTTTCATAGAAGTCCAAGATTTTAGCAATGCGCTTTTCTGAGGTTGGAACTATTAAGCAGACCCTAGGCCTAGGGCTTTTTGATAGTTTTCAGTCCTCGGAGCTGATATTTATGTAGTTTTCATAGAAAATAAAATGAATTCTGTTTAAATGTTACTCAAGCACAAAGCATTAATAGATACGCCCGAGACCTAGGCATATGCATTTATAGTAATTTTTATAATGCTGTGATCATATGAGGTTTGCATGACAAATCAATTTAAGAGTGTTACGCTTATCAAAAATTATTTAAAAGGCCTAGGCCTGGCGGCTAATAATTAGTATTTGGTGCCTAAGTGAAAGCGCAACACTATTAACTTGATTTGTTATGCGATCCTTATAAATACGACCACAGCGATTAAAAGTTACTAAAGAGTCCTTGTAAGTAATATTTTTTGACCGAGTGCAAGTACAATTTACGAAATGTCAACAGGTCAAAATATCTAAAGTAACAATGAAATTTGGAATATTTCTTTTTCTTTCTTTTTATTTCAGTTTTGACACTTGTATTAAGTTTTAGAAACATATATTTCTCATATCGTTTACCTTCATTGTGCTTTCAACAGAATTTCTTACCATGTTTTGGGTATTTTGTTTTGTGTGGTTGCAGTTTTTTTAATGTTTTGGGCATTTCATTTTGTGTGGTTACTTGTTTTTATGTTTTGGGCATTTTACTTTGTATGGGTGTTTTTGTTGTGTTTCTGTTATTTTCTTTTCTGTGGTGGTTGTAATGTCGACAGGATGAAAAGGGGAAACTGTGGACAGTCACGATGTCTACTTGCTTATAATTTTTTTCAAATACAGCACATGATTTTGTATTGATTTATACCACTTACTCATTAAGCGACTACAGGTTTCTTTAAATATGAACTTTTTCTTAGAGCCTTTTGTTTCCTCTCCCTAGCTTTTTCGGCTCCGCAATTTCTTTTTTTGGTTTTAGAATATTTTCCTTATTATTAATCTATTTTTTCATGCAAACTCTTTATGTAAGGAATGTTTATTCTATCGAAGTATTTTGCAATTATACGTGAATCCCTGTTGCTGAAGTAAAAAAATATTTCCAACTGAAACAACGCAGTTCAGATATTTTCTCGCTGTTAACTCAAAGAATGAAAACAAAAACAACAAATCTGTGCAATGGTTGAGGCATGAGACATTACTTACTGGTAACCAGGCAAAGTTTTAAGGAAGAATGAGCTTAGGAATTTCTAACTGCAACAAAAAAGATCATCCGCACTGTATCCCTCCCCATCCCCTAGTGCTGGCCTTTGGACGTCTTGAAAGAGAAGTCTTAAGGACACATCTGTATAGTAATTGCCTGAGCATTCGCGACAATCTTCTTTTGTCGTTGTAGAAAAACACACTTCCTACTTCGCCGAAATTGCTTGGATGTAATGCCAACGAACAAAGTTTTGCTCTCGCATTGGATTTCTGTTGCTTTTGATGGAATACTTTTCTCTGGGGTTCACCGCTTTCAGTATAGTCTTCAGGACACACGGCGATACACCCCAACGTAAAACACCAATTTCACGACAATTAACTGCAATTAGCGAAAGAGAGGGGCGGTTTAGGAAATAAGTCGAACGAGACAGATCTGAACTTAGAAAGTCGGGGGAAGGTGTTGCATGAAAAACTGTGTTTGGCTTACAGATCATTTGGCACGTAGGGACGTAGGTTTCGTTTAATACGTTACGGGGTAAACAAATTGTCTTTTCAGCATAACAATTTTCTTTCATACGCATGGTGCAGCACAGAAAAAATTTGAATTTATTTTTGAGAATTAGCATGACGCCTACCGGCCCAGAGTACAGCTGCCCAGTCCGCGCCTGCTTCCGTCTCCGGAACCTGGCTCCCGGGTTCTTCGCATCTGTTGATCCCCCGCCTGGAGCGTCCCAGCTGTAAAATACATGTACCTCTGCGTTTTGGAAAAACAAAAGATAAGATGCCGATCCTTAAAATTAACCACTTCTTGTGACCGCAGGTACGAAAATCTTGAACTTCGCTTAAACCCTAACTGGAGGAACAAGCTTCACGTGATTGTCTGTATTCTGAGTGTTTTATTGAATGGTTGCTCATCAGTTCGTAGTTGACTGGAGAACAGAGAACGTGCTTGTTGAAACCTTTGTTGTGCGTTGTCAAGTGATAATAGTGGAAATATATCATTCTAAATATTTTAGAAAGAGAAAGTGCATTGTTTTCCGAAGGCACTATGCAGATGAAGAATGCAACATAAATAGTTAACTCACAAAAAGAAAATGATTTGCTGAAATGGAAAGGGTATTTATTTTGCCATAACAGAGTGCGAGGTGATTTACGGTATTGTCACTGTATTGAAAGAAATTATGGAAATTGTACTGGCTTTGCTAGTACTATTCTTATTGGAGATGAACACAGGATGCGCAATGAGAAACCACATAATCATGCTCCAAGACTGGAGAAAAGGGATGTTGCTGTTGCAAGAGCGCAAATAAAAGAACGAGCGAGAAATACGGACGAAGCCCATGCACAAATTATTCAAACCGTGACAACGTCAATGGCTCCAGTAAATGCAGCTTACATGCCTAATATGAATGCACTAAGGCAAGTTGTAAAACGAATACGAAGAGAAGACATGGCTGCGGAGCCTACGACTTCAGAACGGATCGATGGCCCAATAAATTTACAGGAGGAGATGGTGCAAAATTTCTTGGCAGAGATAGCGCATTTGGACATCAAAGAATTATTTTGTTTTTAACAGAGAATAATTTACGAAAGCTTAAAGAAGCACCCCTCTGGATTATGGATGGGACATTTGAAACTTGTCCAACCCTTTTTAGGCAATTATGTACCATTCATTATATGGTTGAAACGAATCCAGAGATGCACAGACTTGTCCCACTAATTTATGGGTTACTTTCCAGCAAATATAAAGAATATAATACTATTATACAGTATTTTTGCAGGATTTACAAGACTATGCATCAGACTATGATATTTAGCTTGCACCACAATATACGCATAATAATAGATTTTGAAATAGCTACCGTTAAAATGCTGCTAAAAAGGAATTTGGAAGCAGCACACACAAATGTTGTAGGTTTCATCTCGGAAAAAAATGTGCTGAGGAATATCCATCCTCTGGCATAGGCTTGGAATATAGGGAAAACAGTGAGTTTGCTCTCAAAGTCAGACATTTGCAAGCACTCGCATTTTTTTCATCTGATGAAATTCCAGCTGCTTTTGAAGAAGTGAAATCAATTTTACTAGAATATGCAGATTCTGTAGTTCAGTGGTTTGAGGAAAATTATGTTCTTGGAAAATTTCGTGGAAGCAGAAGAAACAATCCGAGCAGAAGCCCTCCGCTGTTCCCGCCAACAATTTGGTCAGCAAGTGAAAACAATTTATTTGGCTTTCCCAGAACACAAAACGAACTTGAAAGATTAGACAGACGCTGGAATACAATTCTGGGAGAGAAAAAACTGTGACTGTAAGAAATAATCAGTGAAATTGCGAAAGAGCAGAGAACAACTATGGCTAAAATCGAAAGAGTGATAGCACAGATTCCAACAAATCCACCCAGAAGAGAAACGCTGGCAAGATAAAAAGGAATTCGAACTTCTTTGGCGCACAGAGACAATGTTAACATGCTGGACTTTTTAAGAGGAATTTCATATAATTCTACCCTTTACCAAAATGTGCTGGTATTTCTCCCTAATTGAATTATACCTTTTACTAACTTGTATTTTAATTTTTCAAGAATGTAATTCCGCCGAAGATGCAAGAATGTAAAACACAACGCAAAATTAAAAAAGACAAAATTTTCAAAATAGCATGTCAAAAACATAAAATGTCAAAAAGTAATCCAAAATGTGAAACAAATAAAAATTCAAAATGCAATCACAAGTCACAAGCATTACAAAAATGCGAAACGCTATGTAACAAGTACAACACAAAATAAAACAAATGCCAAAAAAAAATGCATACGCTTTGTAAAATGTACAAAATAAAATAAATGCCATATTCATAAGGATTTCATGACAAGTCAAGTTAAAAATGAGCTTTTACTTAGACTTCAAATAATAATTACCAGCCTCTACACCTTTTTAAGTCTTTAATAAGTGCAACATCATTAACCTGACTTGTCATCAAACATTATCAATATGACCATAGCATACAATCAGTTAAAAGACTTATTAATGGATGAATTGAGGAATCACCAAGTTCAGCGGGTGAAAGTTAATGGCTGTTTATAGTTTTGTACTCGAGTAAATGCGCAACACAATAAACTTGACTTTCTCTCAAAATTTTATGTATATGAGCACGGTTGATTGAAAACTGATAAAAAGGCTTAAGGCCTGTTTAATAATTTTGGTGCCTCAGTCAAAACGCAGTACCGTAACCTTGGCATGTTATCGAAACCTTATGAATACGTCGGACTAAAAATTCCTAAAAAACGTTTACGCTTAAGGTCTTGTAACTAAAGTTTTGTGACAGGGTAAAACTGCAACATTAATAACTTGACATGTTATGTTAACGTTGTGAATATGAGCACGGCGGATTAAAGATTTCAACAAATAGCCTTTGTGATGATTGTGTTGTAGCTGAGTAAAAATGTAACATTACCTTTTTTTTCTATATAAACCAAACTACGTGCTAAAATGGCCCAACTATATATACGTATACTTCAACCATATACCGAAGCGCTGACAAGGTCAAAACAAAAGTGCAATTTTGTACGGTCCCCTAACATTTTATGGCCAGCCTACATGGAAGTGGACACGTTGATATCAAAAACATACTTTTTGTACGGTCCATAACAAATAGCAATGGGCACGTCGCAATCTTTTTTTTTTGGGGGGGGGGGGTTAACGACCACCGTGATCGATTCAGTGAGCTATAAGCAGTCAGACGTTCCAAATTTTGGGCCACTGGTTCCTGGAAAGGGGGACAGCCAGTGCCAGAAGTCAATCACAACGTCCATGATTTACCGGGATTTGAACCAGGATCCTTCTCGATAACTGGTCAGAAGCCAGCGCATAGATCATTCCGCCGCCGTAGCGGCACACGTTGAAATATATTTTTCATACGGCCCCAAACGCTCTTATGGACATACTAGATTGAGTTGGACGCAAATAAATCATTAATATAATTTGTACTAGCAGCGATACCAGTTATTTGCCAGGTACATATTACTATTTGTGGAATCACCAAGTTCAGCGAGTGAAAGTTAATGAATGAAAAAGATATTCCTGCAAATTTCCAGTAAACTTATTTTAAATTTTTTGATTTAGTTAATTTAATTTTCCGAAACGAAAAAGAAAGAAAAAGGAATGGGAATACTTACCTTCTAGGAGACATCTATAAAACTGCCGTACATCTGGCGTGTGCTTCTGTGAATCCCGCGACACAGAAATGCAATGTACCTATGTGATGTCGATTGCGTTCGACTTCACATTGGCATTGATCATCTTTTTCTTACCGTTTTGAATTTTGAATATCTGGAACTCTCTATTTACATTACATTATATTTCTTTCTGATAAGCCGCTCGTTGGTAGTGAAAGCTAAACTATATTGATTTGTGTTTTTAATACACCATTAAACGCATATTTTTGCACTTTATTATTATCTACAGTCCCTAACTTAGACCGTAGGTTGGTTAGTTGGTTGGTTGATGGTTTATAATGCAAGACCCTCAAAGGGCCAAAGAGCGCCTTAGAACGTAGATAGGGTATTCTTAAGAGTAAAAAACGGAACTTTTTACGAAAATTTTGCATGGGGCTCCGTTGACCCGGGCCCCGACCCCTTCCAAAAACCGTCTACCGTCTAAGTTAGATAACTATGAGTAGTATACCAAATCTGGTTGTTCTAAATTGAAAACTGTAGATTTTACGAACTTTTTATGAGGAGGGGAGGGCTCTCATCCCCGGGTTCCAACCCTTTCCAAAAACCGTCTAGCGTCTAAGTTAGAGTTTCATGATACCAAATTTGGTGGTTCTGAATTGAAAACTGTAGTTTTTAAGAAAATGTTGTATGTCTGTGTATGTGCGGGGGGGGCTCTGACCCCCGTGCCTCGAACCGTCCCAAAAACCGTCGACCGTCTAAGTAAAGGAACCATGAGATAGTATACCAAATTTGGTGGTTCTAAATTGAAAACTAGATTTTGCGATTTTTTTATGAAATGGGTCCTTGCCCCCTTCACAAAAAATCTGCAACCCCTTTAAAAGTCGTCCAGCGTCTAAGTTAGAGTACCATGAGATAGTATACCAGATCTGGTGGTTCTGAATTGAAAACTGTAGTTTTTCAGAAAATTTTGTATGTGGGGGCTCTGACCCCCGGGCCTTGACCCGTTCCAAAAGCGGTCTACCGTCGAAGTTAGAATACCATGAGACAGTATACCAAATCTGGTAGTTCTAAATTGAAAACTGTAGATTTAACGAAATTTTTATAGGGGGCGGGGGCTCCAACCCCTTCCAAAAACCGTCTAGCTTCTAAGTTAGAGTTTCATGATATCATATTTGATGGTTCTGAATTGAAAACTGTAGATTTTACGAAAAAGAATTATGGCGGGGGGTCTCTGAACCCCTGGCCTTGAACTGATCCAAAAACGGTCTACCGTCTAAGTTAGAGTACCATGAGATAGTATACCAAATTTGGTGGCTCTAAATTGAAAACTGTATACTTACGAAATTTTTATGAGGGGGGCTCTGACCCCTGGGCCTTGACCCGTTCCGAAAACGGTCTACCGTCTAAGTTAGGGTACCATGAGATAGTATACCAAATTTGGTGGCTCTAAATTAAAATCTGTAGATTTTACGAAATTTTTTATGAGGGGGGCACCGACCCCTGGGGCTCCAACCCCTTCCAAAAACCGTCTTGCGTCTAAGTTAGAGTTTCATGATACCAAATTTGATGGTTCTGAAATAAAAACTAGATTTTACGAAAGTTTTGTATGTATATGGCGGGGGAAGGCTCTGACCCCCGGGCCTTGACCCGTTCCAAAGACCGTCGACCGTCTAAGTTAGAGTACCATGAGATTGTATACCAAATTTGGTGGTTCTAAATTAAAAACTAGATTTTGCGATTTTTTTATGAAGGGGGCCCTTACCCCCCGGGCTGCAACCCCTTGCAAAAACGGTCTACCGTCTAAGTTAGAGTACCATGAGATAGTACACCAAATTTGGTGATTCTAAATTGGAAACGGGCTCCAACCCCTTTTTAAAAAGCAGTCTGGCGTCTAAGTTAGAGTACCATAAGATAGTATACCAGATTTGGTGGTTCTAAATTGAAAACTGTAAATTTTTATGACGGGGGGGGGGCTCTCATCCCCGGGCTCCAACCACTTCCAAAAACCGTCTAGCGTCTAAGTTTGAGTTTCATGATACCATACTTAATGGTTCTTAATTGAAAACTGTAGATTTTACAAAAAAAATTATGGGGGGGGGGCTCTGACCACCGGGCCTTGACCTGTTCCAAAAACGTTCTACCGTCTAAGTTAGAGTACCATGAGATAGTATATCAAATTTGGTGGCTCTAAATTAAAAACTGTAGATTTTACGAAATTTTTTATGAGGGGGCACCGACCCCTGGGGCTCCAACCCCTTCCAAAAACCGTCTTGCGTCTAAGTTAGAGTTTCATGATACCAAATTTGATGGTTCTGAAATAAAAACTAGATTTTACAAAAGTTTTGTATGTATATGGCGGGGGAAGGCTCCGATCCCCCGGGCCTTG
The DNA here is from genome assembly GCA_039090855.1 of Macrothele yani. Classification (NCBI taxonomy): domain Eukaryota; kingdom Metazoa; phylum Arthropoda; class Arachnida; order Araneae; family Macrothelidae; genus Macrothele; species Macrothele yani. The sequence goes on from CM077002.1 coordinate 126,802,196, forward strand.
ACCCGTTCCAAAGACCGTCGACCGTCTAAGTTAGAGTACCATGAGATTGTATACCAAATTTGGTGGTTCTAAATTAAAAACTAGATTTTGCGATTTTTTTATGAAGGGGGCCCTTACCCCCGGGCTGCAACCCCTTGCAAAAACGGTCTACCGTCTAAGTTAGAGTACCATGAGATAGTACACCAAATTTGGTGATTCTAAATTGGAAACTGTAGATTTTACGAATTTTTTTTTTTTATTGGGGGGGGGGGCTCTGACCCCTGGGCTCCAACCCCTTTTTAAAAAGCAGTCTGGCGTCTAAGTTAGAGTACCATAAGAGAGTATACCAGATTTGGTGGTTCTAAATTGAAAACTGTAAATTTTTATGACGGGGGGAGGGGGGCTCTCATCCCCGGGCTCCAACCACTTCCAAAAACCGTCTAGCGTCTAAGTTTGAGTTTCATGATACCATACTTAATGGTTCTTAATTGAAAACTGTAGATTTTACAAAAAAAATTATGGGGGGGGGGCTCTGACCACCGGGCCTTGACCTGTTCCAAAAACGTTCTACCGTCTAAGTTAGAGTACCATGAGATAGTATATCAAATTTGGTGATTCTAAATTGGAAACTGTAGATTTTACAAATTTCTTTATTTGGGGGGGGCTCTGACCCCTGGGCTCCAACCCCTTTCAAAAACCGTGTAGCGTCTATGTTAGAGTACCATAAGTTAGTATACCAGATTTGGTGGTTCTAAATTGAAAAATTGTAGATTTTACGAAATTTTTATGACGGGGGGTCTCACCCCGGGCTCCAACCCCTTCCAAAAACCGTCTAGCGTCTAAGTTTGAGTTTCATGATACCATACTTAATGGTTCTTAATTGAAAACTGTAGATTAATTTTGGTGCTTCGCTATTTGTGATTATTCTGTTTAATGTGCCATTGGAGATAGCTCACCATGTTTCCCATGTTCTCTTCGATAATGTTGGGTTTTATGTTGTTGTATATAATTCTTCCTTCTGCACAGTTTACTGCCCACGCAATGTCCCCTTCATTATGTTGAATATATTTTTAAAATATTAGTCACTGTGTGTATAATTTAATGTAACAAGATGCCCTTCTGAGTACATTTAGCGTTATTTCCCCTTGTCACTGAATACTTCTGTACATATGTTGTAAATTTTGAATGTAGCATCACTGTTGCATTTCTGTTTCATGAGAAGCTGCCCTTCTGGGTATGTTTAGCGGCTTTCTTCCTTGTCACTGTATTGTTCTGTACATATGATATGAAACTTGTGCATTGCATTACTGTTCGATTTCTGTTTTTTTGTAAAGTTGCTCTCCTGGGTTCGTTTAGCATATTTCTCTCTTGTCACTGCATAATTCTGTACATATGATAAGTATTTGTGCTTATTTGTTTCTACCATTACTGTCATATCTCTAAACACTGTTGCACCTGTTAGTTCCTTCTCACCCATGGTCTTTTATGTGAATTAGTACCTTGTGCATGTTTAATCTTTAGTATGGTAGTAATGCTTAATTGGAATTTGTGCATAGTATAGAATCATGTCTTTCCCTGTCTACAATGCTGTAGGTAAACATTTTCATTTGTATCGCTCGTGCTTTATTGTCTGCCTCTCCTTCGCCCTACGTGGCGAAATAATTTTATGATTTTAACAATATTTTGTTTTACGTTTCACTGGAACTTTCCAGCTGATGTATATTCCACTGTATTTATTGGCAGAATTCCATTGTCATGTACATAGAAATGTTATTTTACTGAAGAATAAAGGCAATTTTGAAGTGTAGATTTTACGAAAAAGTTTTTATTCGGGGGTCTGACCCCCCGGGCTCCAACCCTTCCAAAAACCGTCTAGCGTCTAAGTTAGAGTACCATGAGATAGTAAACCAGATTAGGTGGTTCTGAATTGAAAACTGTAGTTTTTAAGAATATTTTGTATGTGGGGGGCTCTGACCCCCGGGCCTTGACCCGTTCCAAAAACGGTCTGCCGTCTAAGTTAGAGTACCATAAGATAGTATACCAAATTTGGTGGTTCTAAGATGAAAACTGTAGATTTTACGAATTTTTTTATGAGGGGGGTGGGGCTCCGACCCCACGGGCTCCAACCCCTTCCAAAAACCGTCTAGCGTCTAAGTTAGAGTTTCATGATACCAAATTTGATGGTTCTGAAATGAAAACTAGATTTTACGAAAAGTTTGTATGTATGGGAGGGGGGGGGAGCTCGTTCCAAAAACCGTCTACCGTCTAAGTTAGAGTACCATGAGATAATATACCAAATTTCGTAGTTCTAAATTGAAAACTAGATTTTACGGCAATTCTGTAGGGAGGGGTCTGATCCCTCCCCGTCTCAAAACCACTTCCAAAAACCGTCTGCAGTCTAAGTTAGAATACCCCGAGATAGTATACCAGATTTGGTGGTTCTGAATTGAAAACTGTGCTTGGGGTATGTCAGTTCAGGCTGCTCCCATACGTTGCCACAGTTCAACAGACGTAGCCGCGGGTGGTGCTTGCCGGGCCACTCGGTTGCTGATCAGCGACCATACGTGTTCGATGGGCGACATATCAGTAGAACAGGAGGGCCACGGCAGCAGTAATACCTGGTGGGCTGTGAAGAATTGTTCCGCGATGCGTACCACGTGCGGGCGCGCATTGTCCTGTTGAAACGTGGCCGCTGGCAGGTCCTGCAGGTAAGGGAGGACAACATATTCCAAAACGTCGGAGATGTAGCGGTGGCTGTTGAGTGTACCGGCGATGCGCACCAGAGGGCTGTGGGTGTCATATCCAATTGCGCCCCAAACCATAACGCCAGACGACGGACCGGTATGGCTATGCATAATGCAGACGTCATACACTCTCTCGCCGCGGTGCCACCACACGCGGATCCGACCATCGTGGTGTTGCAGGCAGAAGCGGGATTCGTCGGAGAAGACAATGTCATGCCATTCCGTAGTCCAGGTGCGGCGTTCAACGGCCCACTGCCGCCGCTCTCGCCGGTGGTGTAACGTCCCTGGTAATCGGAGCAATGGGCGCTGTGCGACAAGTCTCCGCTCCTGCAGACGACGTCGAGCGGCACGTGCTGACACATGTTGTTGCGCAACACACCCTAATTCCTGCGCCAACGTTCGTGATGTGGCGGTGCCAGCCGTCAATGCCCGCCGCACAACATGTCGGTCCTCTGGTTCGGTGGTGTGCCGCGGCTGCGGCAATCGCTCACTTCGGTCCGCCCGACCCTCCTGCACCCACCGAATCCATACTTGCTTCCCTGTGGCTAGATGTTCGTCCCACACGGGCGCCGATGTCTTGGTACGATAAACCGCTGTCGCGATACGTCACTATTCGTCTTCTGTCGAACTCCGAAACGTGCTGTGATGACTGCCGTATTTTGCGACGAGGCATCAGGAAGCTTCCCACGCACAGATCAAGCAGCACAATACACTTCCACTACTTACACCCAGCCTTCTGTGCACCCTTCTTATAGTACTTCTCGGTGGCGTGCCGAGCGCACATGATTTGCATATGCCCTGCAATGCTAATCGTTTGTATGTCCTCTCACGGGCGACGCATGCTGCGAATTTCTGGCCAATCGGATGCTTCCTTCTTGGTGTTGCATTTTGGGTGGCCAGCAGTGTATATACATACGCATAAACGTAATTCATCCCAATGACTGTTTGGGCCGCCCCGGTGGCGCAGTGGTCTAAGCGAAGGCCTCTGATCATTCGTCCCAAAGGGATCCGGGATCCAGGGTCGTATCCCGGTGGGGCATGGATGTTGTGTTTGTATTACGGCACTGGCTCTCTCCCTTACCTGGAACCAGTGACTCTAAATTAGCGACGGGCGACTGCATATAGCTCGTTGACTTGCTCACAGTGGTCGTTAAACCTCCAATAAAAAAATAATAATAATAACTGCTTGGTATTTAATAACTGAAATCCTTTTTTAACAATAAAATTTGGTTACTTGCTAAATTTTAGTGACATTTTTATTGCCACTATTTTGCCTAAACCAGAAGTAATGGCTGACCATGGCAGTGACCATGAAGTATATATATATATATATATATATATATTGGTTGAATGTTTAACGACCACCGTGAACAAGTCAATAGGCTATAAGCAGTCGCCCGTCCCTAATTTAGGGTCACTAATTCCTGGGAAGGGAGAGAGCCAGTGCCGTAAGACAAACACAACATCCATGCATCACCGGGATTCGAACCCGGTCGCCTTTCGGACGAATGATCAGAGGCCATTGCTTAGACCACTGCGCCACCGGACCGGCACAGAATTATTCACCGGTTCCTTATTGAGACGAAACAATTTCCAGCATTTATTCTTCCCCTTGTGGTTTTCAACATGCACGCATTTATTGGCCTCGACGCCTTTCTCAACCTCCTTAATATTAAATCCATTTATATTAATTTCGACATTACATGTCATGGGAACGGGATGTTAGCACATCAATCGAAAACCTCTGAATGCTCAATGTAAAAGATGCGATGTGAAACGTAACTCTTGGTCATACAGTGAACTTCGCACGGAGAGAGTGAATCAGCTGAGGAGCAGGCGAATGGCGTTTGCCTGTATCTTGCCCTGGACAATCGCACTGTAAAAGAACGAAAAAAGTATCTTTTTTACAATATGATGTCGGTGTGCCTGACGCCGGTCGGGAGAAATCTTCGTTGCAAGACGACAATATTTCTGCATTGCAAATCGTTATTCATGCGCAGTGGGCACCAATATTGACTACAGAATTCCACAACGCGCAATTTTTTTTTAATATGTTTTTCTCTTTTCAAAAATAAAACGGGAATAAAACCGGGTCAGGAACACCTTGACCCGAGCAGTTGGACCAGCAAGAAATTGTCAACCCGTGACCCGTTTCCATCTCTGAGCTCTTACCCGGCGAGAATGGGTGCCACAAGGTTTCTAGAGGTGTCTTGTGGTATTTGGCACCAGCACGTTACCAGCAATACCTCTAACTCTTGTACGTCACGTGGTTGAGCTGATCGGATTTGATGTTCCAATACAAACCATGGATGCTTGATGTTTGGGGAATTTGGAGACCATGGAATTACCTGAAAGTCATCTTCATATTCTGCGAATCATTCTCGAACTGTGAGGGCAATGTGGCATGGCATTATCCTTCTGAAAGGATGCACTACTAGAAGAGAGTATCGTTGCCATGAAAGGATGTACCTTGTCTACAATGATGTTTAGGTAGGTGGTGAAAGAATGCACTACTAGAAGAGAGTATCGTGGCCATGAAAGGATGTACCTTGTCTACAATGATGTTTTGGCAGGTGGTAAAAGAATGCACTACTAGAACAGAGTATCGTGGCCATGAAAGGATGTACCTTGTCTACAATGATGTTTAGGTAGGTGGTAAAAGAATGCACTACCAGAAGAGAGTATCCTGGCCATGAAAAGATGTACCTTGTCTACAATTATGTTTAGGTAGGTGGTGAAAGAATACACTACTAGATGAGAGTATCGTTGCCATGAAAAGATGTACCTTGTCTACAATGGTGTTTAGGTAGGTGGTGAAAGAATGCACTACTAGAAGAGAGTATCGTGGCCAAGAAAGGATGTACCTTGTCTACAATTATGTTTAGGTAGGTGGTGAAAGAATGCACAACTAGAAAAGAGTATCGTGGCCATGAAAGGATGTACCTTGTCTACAATGATGTTTAGGTAGGTGGTGAAAGAATGCACTGCTAGAAGAGAGTGCCGTTGCCATGAAAGGATGTACCTTGTCTACAATTGTGTTCAGGTAGGTGGTGAAAGAATGCACTACTAGGAGAGAGTATCGTGGCCATGAAAGGATGTGCCTTGTCTACAATGATGTTTAGGTAGGTGGTGAAAGAATGCACTACTAGAAGAGAGTATCGTGGCCATGAAAGGATGTACCTTGTCTACAATGAAGTTTAGGTAGGTGGTGAAAGAATGCACTACTAGAAGAGATTATCGTTGCCATGAAAAGATGTACCTTGTCTACAATGATGTTTAGGTAGGTGGTAGACGTCCTAATTTACTGCATATGAATGACTGGACCCAGGGTTTCTCAGCAGAACATTGCCCAAAGCTCACTTTTCGTCACTACAATTACACTTCCTCCACAGGCTTCTTTCGTCCCATTGTGCATCCTAGTGTCAACAGTTTCCCAGGTAAATGACGCACATGTACCCTTCCGTCCACGTTGTGCAACAGGAAACGAGGTTAGATGACTTCCTTCCAATCGTACAAGGCTCATTTTTGATGCTCACGTGACCATTACAGGTGCTTTCGATTGTGAACCGAGGTTAACATGGTCATTTGGAGCGGCCTGGGGCTAAGCAGCCTCATTTTCAGCAGGGTTCGAGGCACTGTGTGTTATGACATATTACATCCGTCACCTGCATTCAAGTTACCTGCAAGTTGCGGCTCAGCATCTCCCCTGGTAGCTCATACCATGCGGGGTGAATTTTGCTCCCCTCTAGCATCGATGAGCGGTGGTTGGCTGATTCCTTGATGGTGGTTCGTGATTTTTACCTTCCCGGACCACTTTTTGAAGGGGCTAACTACGGCTGACCGTAAACACATTACAAGTCTTGCCGTCTTGGAAATGTTCTAGTCAGCATCGCGTTTTTATTTGCATCACTGGGAGAGGGAGAATTGGTGACAAAGGTAAAGTATACATCCGGTGGTCATGATCACAATTTTTTGGGCCAAATGATTGCATCATGCAGCTATGAGAGAATTTGAAAACAAAAGTAAAGTATAGATCTGGCGAGCATGGTCACGATCCTTTGGCGCCAAATGATTGAGAGCCGCTCCAGTGGCGCAGTGGTCTAAGCGATATCCTCTGATCATTCGTACGAAAGGAGTCCGGGTTCGAATCCCGGTGAGGCATGGATGTTGTGTTTTTCTTACGGCACTGGCTCTCTTACTTCCCTGGAACCAGTGGCCCTAAATGAGGGACGGGCGACTGCTTATATCCCATTTGATTTGCTCACGGTGATCGTTAAACCTCCAATAAAAAAATGATTGGGAAAAGAAAACATTAAGGGGTCTGACCTGAGGAATCATATTTTCAAATGTATCGTGCTGATGGGAGGGTGGGAATTTGGTGACAAAAGTATGAATGTGTCCACTCAGTTATCATGATCACGACAAAATGATATGAAAGAAAATGTTGAGTGGCATGACGAATCGCGTTTTCAGTTGCATTGTGCAGATGGAGACGACATTGCGCAGATGGGACCACAATCCACAGAGGACGACATTCGACGAGTATACAGGCAGCTATGGGTATCAGTGTTATGCATAGCATCCCCATGTCATAGTTTGTTGTCAGTTTCAACAGCAGTCCGCCGCTCGTACGCATAGAGGGTACATCAGCAGCATGACGATGCGTTGATGAGATGCTGCATCCTGTTTTTCTGCCGTATCTCCGTGGTATCATAGATGACCAGTTTCAAAACGATAACTCCCGTCCGCACACTACCAACATCAGATGGAAGTGCCTGTAAGGTGTCCAGGTGCTGCACTGACCAGCGCGATCTCTAGATGTCACTGGCAGACGATTTAACCCTCTGCACGACCCGCTTGCAGTAGCTAAGAATTGTGCACACAGGTCAAAAACACATGATCAGAATATCATCCGGGGATTTTCTTCTCGGTGACATGAGGTGTTGTCGGATGCATATAACAACCTGGCGGTCATACGTCCTACTAACTCAGGCCACATTATACTGTCTCCTCGTCCATCGCATTCATGTAGTCCTTCAGAAATTAACTCACTTCATACATACATACACAGTCATATCAGAATAATATGATCACCTACCTAAAATGGGAATAACCACACATGGCCCGGATGACAGAGGCGAGATGACGTGGCATGGACGCAATGAGGCCCTGGAAGGTTGCTCGAGGCACACTTGCCCATTAGGACTGCAGCAGAGCATGGAAGTCCCGGAGATGACGTGGTTGTGGGTCGGCATGTCTAACTTGTCGATCCAAATAGTCCTAAAAATTCCCTATTGGGTTGAGATCGGGCGATTTTGCCAACCAAAGAAGAACGGAGACATAGCTGCCGTTGTCCCTAGAACCAGTCACGCACCCGCTTCGCGACGTGGCACGGCTCATTGTCCTGTTGGTAGACACCATCACGACCAGGGTAAACGTCCAACATGAAGGAATGCATGTGATCAACGAGAATGGACAGGTAGCCATTGGCGTTCAGGGACCCATTCAGTGGTACCAGCGGTCGTCCCACGTCATATAAAGAAAACATCCCCCAGACATGCGCACTGTCACCACCTGCCTGTAACTGACCGACAAGCGTGTCCGGATGTTGGTTTTCGTGTGTATGACGTCATATCCGCCACCGCCGGTCACTTCCGACAAGCGTGTCCGGGTGTTGGTTCTCGTGTGTGTGACGTCATATCCGCCACCGCTCGTCACTTCCGACAAGCGTGTCCGGGTGTTGGTTCTCGTGTGTCTGACGTCATATCCGCCACCGTCCGTCACTTCCGACAAGCGTGTCCGGGTGTTGGTTCTCGTGTGTCTGACGTCATATCCGCCACCGCCCGTCATTTCTCTTGAGTAGAAACCTCGACTCGTCGGAGAAGGCAACCTTTTCCCACTCTTCCACTGTCCAATAACGGTAGTCCCTGCGAACTGCAGACGTCGTTGCCGATGAAGCTTGGTTAGCATGGGCACCTTGACGCAGCGTCGACTCCGGAGACCCGTACGTTACCGGGTTCGCTCTACTGTTATCGGTGACATGTACCTTGATTCCCCAGAGTTCATTTGCGTGGTAAATTGTTGCACTGTTGCTCGTCGATTGCACTTTATCAGCAGAAGGGGGCGGCGACGTTTGGGGCTCCATAGTTACGACTTTGGGAGGTACTCGGTGTGCCAGCGGTCCATTCTTGGTACACCCTTACGACAGCACCTTGCGAACAGCCCACAAAGTCTGCTGTTTCTGAGATGCTTTCACCCTTCGCGCGGTACCCGATGATCATTCCTTTTTGAACGGCCGTCAAATCACTACCTTTGCCCAATGTGCTCACATGACGTACTAGCCGGCCGCTTATACGTATCTCCGTATAACGCGCCTGGGAGGGTACACTGAGATTCACGAGGTGGCCATGTTATTCTGATACGACCGTGTACGTACATGCCATTACGCAGTTCTCTAAGATTCAGAGGTTAGCTCATCAAAAAAAAAAAAAAAAAAAAAAAAAGATACGCCAGATAAACATTTATATGATGGAACTTGATTTTACTTACTGTTGGAGTATCAGACGTCTCCATTTACAGCGATCTCGGCACACAGCTCGAGCTTCAAAGTCATCCATTACGTGTCGCACGCAAGATCTTTTGTACCTCGTACTCATAATCTTTTTCTCAAGCAGACATTCCTGAATTTGGTCCTCCCATGATTTCCTTGGCCTTCCTCTGCATTTCCTTCCTGCCACTTGGGCTGCAAAAATTATCTTAGTAAGCACCTCATCACTCATTCTTTCAGCATGGCCAAATTGCGTAAGCATATCCTATGTCTCTTTTGCAGTACCCAGGTTTCACTGCAGTACATGTATCCTATGTCTCTTCTGCAGTACAGGTTATATATATATATATATCATTCTGCAGTACAGGTTATACATATATCCATATATCAGTACAGGTTATACATATATCTTTCTATATCCATATATCAGCACATATATCCATATATCAGTACAGGTTATACATATATATATATATATATATCTTCTGCAGTTCTACATATATCCTTCTACAGGTTATACATATATCCATATATCAGTACAGGTTATACATATATATATATCTTCTGCAGTTCTACATATAAATTCTATCCCACACTCACCAACCCGCTTGGCCAGCGTGGTGAGTTATGGCCAAACCCCTCCAAAATGATTCCACAACTTAAATCTTGGCCCTCAGTCTCCGGCAGCTGGAATGTACCTGGCCAAGGCAGCGGCCAGTGCGACATGAAGGCAGAGGGTGCTAAGAATCCCCGGAGGACCGGACTAGGCTGCCATCTGATGCTGACCTTGGCTACTTACAATGGACGCTCCCTATCTTCTGATTCAAGGCTTCTTGAATTGGAAGAGGAACTACAAAGGATCAAGTGGGACATCGTGGGGCTAAGTGAGGTAAGGAGAAAAGGAGAAGATCTCATCGAACTGAAAAGTGGACATCTCTTCTACTATCGTGGGACAGATACTGGCAGAACTAGTGGTGTTGGATTTATAATAAACAAGAAACTGAAGGATAAAGTTGTAGAAGTTGAAAGTTCCTCTGACAGAGCTGCACGACTTGTTATCCAACTCTCGAAAAGATACCAGGCTCAGATTATTCAAACTTATGCACCCACCACAAGTCATCCTGAAGAAGAAATTGAAGAATTTTATGAGGAAATTTGTCATCTAAATAATAAAGGTAAGCAGCACTTGAAAATAATTATGGGAGATTTCAATGCAAAAATAGGGCAACGGCAACAGAATGAAACTTCAGTAGGTAAATTCGGTCATGGCAACAGAAACCAGCGTGGAAATACTCTCGTTGAGTTTGCAGAGGCAGAAGGGTTTTTCATCTTGAACTCCTTCTTCAAGAAAAAGCCACACAGGAAATGGACATGGAGACATCCAAATGGGACGACAAGTGAAATTGATTTTATTATGTGTAACAAAAAATTCGTCATAGAAGACTGCAGTGTGCTAAACAAGTTCAACACAGGCAGTGACCATAGATTGGTGAGATGTAAGATGCACCTCAACACTAAACTCGAACGTAGCAAGCTCATAAGACAAACAAAATGTATTGACATAACCAACCTTAAAAAACACCATAATACCTTCAAGTTAGAACTGAAGAACAGGTTCTCTGCTTTAGAAGGCCTAACATCGGAAGAAGTGGACATCTCTGAAGTTAACAGAAAAGTAACCAAAGCTCTTATGGAAACAGCAACAAAATTAGCTGGGTCTAAGAACAAGTTGCATGTGAACAAATTATCAGGAAAAACCAAAATGTTGATGCAAAAAAGAAGAGTGATGAGGACAACTAAAGAAGATGTGAATTCCAAAGTGGAATATATAGAGCTATGTAAGACAGTAAGAAAAAGTATCACTGAAGACGTAAGGAAATTCAACTGTGAACTAGTGAGGAAAGCAATTGAAAACAACCAAAGCCTAAAGATAGCAAAGGGACATCTCAGTAAGGGAAGAAAACAGATTATGGCACTGAGAAAAGAAGATGGTTCTGTAACAAGAAATAGAGGCGAAATTTTGACAAGAGTGAAAGATTTCTACTCCAAATTATATGAAAGGGATGATATATGCACTCCAGACATCATGAAAGATACCAGTACCAGAGTTCCTCCAGTCCTTCCAGCAGAAGTTGCACATGCAATCAAGAACATGAAGCGAGGAAAAGCTCCAGGAGAAGATGGAATTACTGTAGACATCATACAAGAAGCAAGTGGAGAAATCGAAACAGTACTCGCCCAAATTTTCACTCGATGCCTTAATGAAGGAAAGATTCCTGAGGATTGGAACACCGCTACAATGATCCTGCTACATAAGAAAGGTGACATTGAGGATCTCGGAAACTACAGACCTATCAGCCTCCTATCAGTAGTTTATAAAATCTTCACTAAAGTTCTTTCACACCGCTTGAAGGTAGCACTAGACATGGCTCAACCGAGAGAACAAGCTGGATTCAGGAGTGGCTACAGCACAATAGATCATATCCACGTGCTGAGAGAACTAATTGAAAGAGCGAGGGAATATGAACTTCCATTGTGCATGGCTTTTATCGATTATGAAAAAGCCTTTGATTCGGTGAAACCATCAGCAGTTACAATGGCTCTGAAAACCTGCGGTATTGAAGATGCATACATTAATATTATTAATAACATCTATGAAAATGCAAGTGCAAAGATTCGGCTGTTTGAAAATACAACACACGTAAAAATTGGAAAGGGAGTGAGACAAGGTGACACCATATCTCCGAAGCTCTTTAATGCCACATTGGAGGGTGTTTTTCAGTCGCTGAGCTGGGAAAACAAGGGGATAAAGATTAATGGAGATTATCTAACCCACCTTCGTTTTGCTAATGACGCAGTCATTTTTGCAACTACCCCATCAGAGCTGCAGAGTATGATCCAGGAACTTGCTGACAAGAGTAAAGAAGTGGGATTAAAAATGAACTTTCAGAAGACAAAAGTGATGTTCAATGCTTTTACAAGAAATGAAGATTTATCGATTGATGGAGAAAAGCTGGAGATAACAGACACGTACGTTTATCTTGGACAGCAGATATCAAGTGAGGGTCACATTGATGAAGAAATTAATCGGCGTACAAAACTTGCCTGGAGAGCTTTTGGAAGAAACAGCATAATTTTCAAGAGCAATATGCCATTATGTCTTAAAAGAAAAGTGTTTGATCAATGCATCCTTCCAGTGCTTACGTATGGTGCAGAGACGTGGACCTTAACTAAAAGAGACATACAAAGGCTGCAGACAACTCAAAGCAGCATGGAGAGGTGCATGCTTGGTGTAACCAGGAGAGATAAGAAGAGGAACTCGTGGATCCGAAAAATGACAAGAGTGGAAGACATCATGATCAGAGTTAAATCCCTGAAATGGCAATGGGCTGGACATACTGCCAGAAGGACAGATCATCGATGGACAGCCGAAATTTTAGATTGGATTCCAAGGGACAGGAAAAGACCCAGAAGAAGACCACATAGGAGATGGGTGGATGAAATTCGAAAGTATGCAGGGGTGACATGGAGGAGACTGGCACAAGACAGACCGTTGTGGAGGAAACTTGGGGAGACCTTCGTCCAGCAGTGGATTGATAATGGTTGACAATGATGATGATGATGATATATATATATATATATATATATATTGAAAGAGCGAGGGAATATGAACTTCCATTGTGCATGGCTTTTATCGATTATGAAAAAGCCTTTGATTCGGTGAAATCATCAGCAGTTACAATGGCTCTGAAAACCTGCGGTATTGAAGATGCATACATTAATATTATTAATAACATCTATGAAAATGCAAGTGCAAAGATTAGGCTGTTTGAAAATACAACACACGTAAAAATTGCAAAGGGAGTGAGACAAGGTGACACCATATCTCCGAAGCTCTTTAATGCCACATTGGAGGGTGTTTTTCAGTCACTGAGCTGGGAAAACAAGGGGATAAAGATTAATGGAGATTATCTAACCCACCTTCGTTTTGCTGATGACGTAGTCATTTTTGCAACTACCCCATCAGAGCTGCAGAGTATGATCCAGGAACTTGCTGACAAGAGTAAAGAAGTGGGATTAAAAATGAACTTTCAGAAGACAAAAGTGATATTCAATGCTTTTACAAGAAATGAAGATTTATCGATTGATGGAGAAAAGCTGGAGATAACAGACACGTACGTTTATCTTGGACAGCAGATATCAAGTGAGGGTCACATTGATGAAGAAATTAATCGGCGTACAAAACTTGCCTGGAGAGCTTTTGGAAGAAACAGCATAATTTTCAAGAGCAATATGCCATTATGTCTTAAAAGAAAAGTGTTTGATCAATGCATCCTTCCAGTGCTTACGTATGGTGCGGAGACGTGGACCTTAACTAAAAGAGACATACAAAGGCTGCAGACAACTCAAAGAAGCATGGAGAGGTGCATGCTTGGTGTAACCAGGAGAGATAAGAAGAGGAACTCATGGATCCGAAAAATGACAAGAGTGGAAGACATCATGATCAGAGTTAAATCCCTGAAATGGCAATGGGCTGGACATACTGCCAGAAGGACAGATCATCGATGGACAGCCGAAATTTTAGATTGGATTCCAAGGGACAGGAAAAGACCCAGAAGAAGACCACATGGGAGATGGGTGGATGAAATTCGAAAGTATGCAGGGGTGACATGGAGGAGACTGGCACAAGACAGACCGTTGTGGAGGAAACTTGGGGAGACCTTCGTCCAGCAGTGGATTGATAATGGTTGACAATGATGATGATGATGATGATGATATATATATATATATAACCAAACTATTGTTGCAATTATATATATATATATATATAACCAACCTATTGTTGCAATGGCTCTGAAATCAGCAGTTGTAATGGCTCTGAAATCCTGCGGTATTGAAGATGCATACATTAATATTATTAATAACATCTATGAAAATGCAAGTGCAAAGATTCGGCTGTTTGAAAATACAACGCACATAAAAATTGGAAAAGGAGTGAGACAAGGTGACACCATATCTCCGAAGCTCTTTAATGCCACATTGGAAAATGTCTTTCAATCACTGAACTGGGAAAACAAAGGGATAAAGATTAATGGAGATTATCTAACCCACCTTCGTTTTGCTGATGACATGGTTATTGACATAACCAACCTTAAAAAACACCATAATACCTTCAAATTGGAACTGAAGAACAGATTCTCTGCTTTAGAAGGCCTAACATCGGAAGAAGTGGATATTTCTGAAGTTAACAGAAAAGTAACCAAAGCTCTTATGGAAACAGCAACAAAATTAGCTGGGTCTAAGAACAAATTGCATGTGAACAAATTATCAGGAAAAACCAAAATGTTGATGCAAAAAGAAGAGTGATGAGGACAACTAAAGAAGATGTGACTTCCAAAGTGGAATATATAGAGCTATGCAAGACAGTACGAAAAAGTATCACTGAAGACGTAAGGAAATTCAACTGTGAACTAGTAAGGAAAGCAATTGAAAACAACCAAAGCCTAAAGATAGCAAAGGGACATCTCAGTAAGGGGAAAAAACAGATTATGGCACTGAGAAAAGAAGATGGTTCTGTAACAAGAAATAGAGGCGAAATTTTGACAAGAGTGAAAGATTTCTACTCCAAATTATATGAAAGGGATGATACATGTACTCCAGACATCATGAAAGGTACCAGTACCAGAGTTCTTCCAGTCCTTCTAGCAGAAGTTGCACATGCAATCAAGAACATGAAGCGGGGGAAAGCTCCAGGAGAAGATGGAATTACTGTAGACATCATACAAGAAGCAAGTGGAGAAATCGAAACAGTACTCGCCCAAATTTTCACTCGATGCCTTAATGAAGGGAAAATTCCTGAGGATTGGAACAACGCTACAATGATATTGCTACATAAAAAAAGTGACATTGAGGATCTCAGGAACTACAGACCTATCAGCCTCCTATCAGTGGTTTATAAAATCTTCACTAAAGTTCTTTCACACCGCTTGAAGGTGACACTGGACATGGCTCAACCGAGAGAACAAGCTGGATTCAGGAGTGGCTACAGCACAATAGATCATATCCACGTACTGAGAGAACTAATTGAAAGAGCGAGGGAATATAAGCTTCCATCGTGCATGGCTTTTATCGATTATGAAAAAGCCTTTGATTCGGTGAAACCATCAGCAGTTGCAATGGCTCTGAAATCCTGCGGTATTGAAGATGCATACATTAATATTATTAATAACATCTATGAAAATGCAAGTGCAAAGATTCGGCTGTTTGAAAATACAACGCACATAAAAATTGGAAAAGGTGTGAGACAAGGTGACACCATATCTCCGAAGCTCTTTAATGCGACATTGGAAAATGTCTTTCAATCACTGAACTGGGAAAACAAAGGGATAAAGATTAATGGAGATTATCTAACCCACCTTCATTTTGCTGATGACATAGTCATTTTTGCAACTACCCCATCAGAGCTACAGAGTATGATCCAGGAACTTGCTGACAAGAGTAAAGAAGTGGGATTAAAAATGAACTTTCAGAAGACAAAAGTGATGTACAATGCTTTTACAAGAAATGAAGATTTATCGATTGATGGAGAAAAGCTGGAGATAACAGACACGTACGTTTATCTTGGACAGCAGATATCAAGTGAGGGTCACATTGGTGAAGAAATTAATCGGCGTAGAAAACTTGCCTGGAGAGCTTTTGGAAGAAACAGCATAATTTTCAAGAGCAATATGCCATTATGTCTTAAAAGAAAAGTGTTTGATCAATGCATCCTTCCAGTGCTTACGTATGGTGCAGAGACGTGGACCTTAGCTAAAAGAGACATACAAAGGCTGCAGACAACTCAAAGCAGCATGGAGAGGTGCATGCTTGGTGTAACCAGGAGAGATAAGAAGAGGAACACGTGGATCCGAAAAATGACAAGAGTGGAAGACATCATGATCAGAGTTAAATCCCTGAAATGGCAATGGGCTGGACATACTGCCAGAAGAACAGACCATCGATGGACAGCCGAAATTTTAGATTGGATTCCAAGGGACAGGAAAAGACCCAGAAGAAGACCACATGGAAGATGGGTGGATGAAATTCGAAAGTATGCGGGAGTGACATGGAGGAGACTGGCACAAGACAGACCGTTGTGGAGGAAACTTGGGGAGACCTTCGTCCAGCAGTGGATTGATAATGGTTGACAATGATGATGATGATGATGATATATATATATATATCTTCTGCAGTTCTACATATATCCTTCTACAGGTTATACATATATCCTTCTGCAGTACAGGTTATACATATATCCTTCTGCAGTACAGGTTATACATATATTATACATATATCCTTCTGCAGTATAAGTTATACATATATCCTATGTCTCTTCTGCAGTATAGATATCCTATGACTCTTTTGCATTACCCAGGTTTCACTGCCGTACATCAGAGTAGGAACAATTGCACTTATACATGGACGTCGCCAAGGAGTGGGCTGTAGCCCACCCTGAAAATTGTCTTGCCCACCCTGCCACCCACCTAGTTCAAGATATGTCATATTTTGTTTTTTTATATTTTTAAAATACAATCTGGAATTTGTCAAGGAATAATGACTCCCGTGATTTTCGTCGTGTAGCCGTACGTACCGTATCTTTCGGTGTATAAGACGATAGTTTTTACCAAAATTTTTAGACCAAAAATTGGGGATCGTCTTATACACGGGGGGGGGGGGTTGAACGAACCCTGCGGTTACCGCGGAGAAATTGCCAGTACCTCTTATCCCCTGTCCCCACTACGACTTAAAACTAGTTATTCCTGGTGGTTTTACAGGTCAGCTACAGCCTTTAGATATTTCCACCAACACGCCCTTCAAAGCCCTGATGAAAGAAGAATGGAATAAATGGATGCAAAAAGCAGGAAAGCAGGTAATAACTTGACACCGACAAGGAGAGTGAAAAAACAACATTTACTGAAGTCGGCAACTGGGTCCTAAACTCATGGAATGGTGTCAAGCAAGAGGTGGTTGTGAAGTCCTTCATGAAATGTGGAATCAGCAATGCCTTGGATGGAACTGAGGATGATCTAATAATACACAGAAGTGCCAGAAAACTGGTACAGATGAGCTTATGCAAAATACATAGAAACGTCACCTATGAGCGTGCTGGGTTGTGTTCGCCAGTGCGTACATAAAGCGATAGACATCCTTGCTAGCTGTCAGAGCTGTTTTTGGCATGAGAATGACATGCAATAACGATTTAAGTGATTTTCAACGCGGTGCCATAGTTGGCGCTCGTGAGATGGGCCATAGTATTTCGGAGGTAGAAACGAAGTTCGGATTTTCACGGACGACCATTGCAAGGGTGTACCGTGAAGACAAGAATTCCGGCAAAACCTACAACCTACGATACCAGTGTGGCCGTAAAAATACATTGGGTGAACGTGAACATCGTCGGATGTCAAGAATCGTTTCACGTGATAGGCGTGCAACACTCTCTCAGGTATAATCGGAATTCAATGCTGGAGCCTCAACAAGCATCAGCGTCCGGACTGTGCAACGTATCCTGCACGATATGGGCTTTGGGAGCCGACGCCCAACTCGAGTCCCCTTGATAGTTGCACGACACAGAGCTATGCGCCTCGCTTGGGCACGGCAGCACCGCCACTGGACAGTTGATGACTGGAAACAAGTAGCCTGGTCTGACGAGTCACGTTTCCAACTGTATCGGGGAGAGGGAGGGATTCGTGTGTGGCGCAAACCCCATAAAGCCATGGATTCCGCCTGTCAACAGGGAACTGTTCCGGCTGGTGGGGGTCCGTAATGGTATGGAGTGTGTTTATCTGGACTTCACTAGGACCCCTGGTACGTCTACAAACGTCTGTGACCGGCCAAATCTATGTGTGCATTCTTTCTGACGAGGAACACCCGTTCATGTCCTGCATTCATGCTGATGGGTTGGTCCTGTTCCAAAAGAGCAATGCACCTCCACACGAGTGTCGGGACGCCACATAATGGTTAGAGGAGCATTCACCTGAGTTTGGGGTGTTGCCATTCCCACCCAAGTCCCCAGATCTAAACGTGATGGAACACATTTGGGATGCCATGGAACGCGCTATCGAACACAGAAATCCGAAATCTCGGAATACACCCGAATTGTGGAACGCTCTGCAGGACGTATGGTGTTCATTGCCTACAGCATATTTCCAGAAGCTAGTGGAGTCCATGCTCCGTCGTATTTCTGCTGTTCTGCGCTCACGTGGGGGACCTACCAAGTATTAGACTGGTGTACCAGTTTCTCTGGCACTTCAGTGTATATAGACAGTGGCTCAGATGACAGCAATGATGCAGTTGAGGTTGAAAATAAATGATATGTCTGCAACTAATAGTGCTGAAGAAAATGATGCACAATTTCATAGTTTGTATCTTAAAAATATAACCTATTTTCTAAATAATATAAATTTCCAAACTTTTTTTATATGTGATACTACAGACTTTGTTTGTGATATTACCTAATTTCTAAAAAAATATCAAATGTGTCCTTTTTTGCCATAAAAATATTGAATTCTTAATTTTCTGTTCGAAAAAGTAGGGGCTGTCTTATTCATGGGGGCGTCTTATGCACGGAAAAATACGGTACTTTTTCCTAGAAAGTGCCTTTTTTCTTCTCCGTAGAAATGTTGTCAACGTGGCATCCGCAGGGCCATGAAAATGAAGTTGTTCTCTACTCATCCAAACCCTCAATTAAGCCTTTTTTCAAGTTAGTACTTGACCAAAGGCGAATGAAGAGGATGAACAGGAATTCACATGAGGTCATTAGTAATTGCTCTGCTGTTTTTTTTTGTTTTTTTTTGTGCTACTAAGTAGGGGATTTCAACACGGAAAGTTGAGACAAAAGCTATACCAGCTTTCTTAAGCCAGCCCTAAAGTAATAAAGGAACAGGTCGTAGCTGACGACTACTTTGGAAGTCGTCAGCTACGACCTGATGAGTGCAAGACAAGGTTGCTGACTTGAAGGAAAGGAGTTAAGGAGAGAAATGTACTGTATACTTGTTCGAATCATACTGACTTGAACATTTCCCTTCAAACCTAATCCACGGAAACATCTTCTTCAAGACCTCTCTCCTAGGCATGATTTTTTTTTAATCAGGGCGCTTTTAGGATTTACTTATTTTATTGAAAATGGATAGACGGAACATTAGCAAAAAAATGGCTCCAAACTTTAGATTCTTTTGTATTACAAAAAGTGCATAAACTTCAAGACAGTTCCAAAATTAATGAGTTTGTATCCAGGAGGAGGGGAGGCGGATGCGTATACCTTTGCAGCCTATAGAAAAAGCAAAACAAATTCTTTCTTTCTGTGTTTTGTAAATAACGTTGTTATCAAACTTGACCCAGCAAAAATAATACTCGCCCACCCATCGCCATTCCTGATTTCGAAGTCTAACGACGTCCCGGCTCTCATATACGTCCTACTAACTCGTCCCTGCTCTCATGTACGTCCTACTAACTCATCCCTGCTCTCATATACGTCCTACTAACTCGTCCTTGCCCTCATATACACTGGCGTGCAAAAATTAAGGACGAGACGGTTTTACGGCTGTAACGTCGGGCAGAAGTGCTCCACATCGACTCAAATCACACCATAAGATCCCCAAGATGTAAGAATATGAGACAAGCGAGCAAACCCGTCCAAACAAGGAATCTAAAGGATACAAAAGCACTTTATTGAAAAGGTAGCTTCGAGCACAACTGGACAGAAGACAGAAACGTCCATGTGACAGGCAGCTGCCAAGAAAAATCCAGTCTTTAGTAGTGGATATGATCACCCCCGACTGCGTTTCAGGATTTACAACGTCTGTCCATGCTGAAGAGGAGGTTGTCAAGGAGCTGTTGAAGCATCGAGGCCCATTCCTCTTGTAGCGCCAATCGCAGCTGTGAAATCGTTGCTGGCGGCTGGTGACGTGCTGCCAAGCGTCACCCGAGAAGGTCCCAACGTGTTCAATTGGATTTAGGTCCGGGGACCTTGCGGGCCAATCCATGCGTTGAATATCTTCACTCTCCAACAGCATTGCGACAGCCACTGTACGATGAGGTGTAGCGTTGTCGTCCATGCAGAGGAACTCAGGACCCACAGCACCTCTAAACAGACGCACGTGAGGCAGGAGAGCCTCGGTACAATAGCGGACACCAGTGACTGGACCTCCTTGGAAGATGTGGAGGTCAGTACGGCTACCAAGCATGATACCGCCCCAAACGAGAACTCCGCCACCTCCAAACCGGTCCTTTTCGATGATGCTGGAGGTGTGATTGCTTGTTCCCTGCTCTCTCCAGATATGTATACGTCCAGAATCGCTCGTCAGACTAAATTGGCTATCATACGTAAAGAGAACTCTACCCCATTGCTGATGTGTCCAGTTCTTGTGCTCCTGGAACCACAGAAACCACCGTCACCGATGAGCAGGCATTAATGGCACGCACCGTAATGGTCGTCGTGCAAATAGACCACCTTTGTGCAGCCTCCTGGCCACGGTAAAACGTGATAACTGACGTCCAGTTGTCTGTTGCGTGTGCCTTGCGATTTCTCCCGCTGTCTGCCGTCTGTCTGTCTCTTCTCGCCTGTAGGACAATATACCGGTAGTACGCCGCCGTGGTTGCACGTGGACGACCACTGCTAAACTCTCGGACAGCTGTTCCTGTCGTTTGAAATGCTCTCCAAGCTCGTGAAAAGATGCTGTGAGCAATCCTGAACTTCTCGGCCACACTAGCACACTTCGACCTTCTTCCAACTTCCCAATGACGCGACCTCGGGTAACGTCATCGAGATGTCGTCTACTGGATCACCTGTTGGCCATATCACACGGTGGAAGCAACTCGACGTCGCTCAAACCGATGTATGCAGTACAATAGCTTTCACAGAATTGCTGAGCGTACACCGCCCGTGTTCTTTATACCCTTCCGACACCCCACCCACCCTACGTCATGCTGCATATATGCGCATGCCCTACCGTATCGGACCCTATTCTATCTCCTGAGTGGTCTTTTGGTCCGTTCTGCCTGCTCGTTCCGCTGTTATGCTTATTTCTCCTCTTCGTCCTTAATTTTTGGCCCACCAGTTTACGTCCTACTAACTTGTCCCTGCTCTCATATACGTCCTACTAACTCGTCCCTGCCCTCATATACGTCCTACCATTCGGGACTTTTTTGGGAACCCATCATTCCTGTGATATTCCCCTAAAAGAGCTATGACTTTCAAAGAAGAATTCACTCGCCTACTAATTTTACCAGCTAATTCGTTCTCTCTGTCAAACATGCTTCCCAAATATACAAGCGCATTCACCTGGTCAATCCCTGTACCATTTAGATTTATCTTGCGTTCAGTATTAACAGTTCCTCCCTCAAAACCCATAAATTTTACTTTTACCTTATTTATACTCAGTTTGAATTTCATATCAATTTTGTACATGCGGGACAACATATTCTGCAACTCACTTTTCCTCTCTACTAACAAGACTGTGTCATCATCCTACAGCAATCTGCACACACACGGATATTACCAAGACATAAACCATTATTATCCATTTTGGCATCACGCATGTACACATCCATAAATACACTCACGGACAATGAAATTTGCGCACATAAAAGAAAATATACCACAACTGCGAAACTTTGCAAATAGCTAGAGTGCATGCTGGTATGCAAATGATCCAAGTTTGGTGCGAGTGCGCATGACCGCACACACTGTGGTATCGCTGCAAGCACGAACCGGCAGCCTTATAAACCGGCGTGTAGTCGATGCCCCATGTGAGCGAAAAGCACCGGCCGACGCAAGCAAGAGTACGGAGTGAGAGGAATACCGGATAAAAGCCAGAGACGTCGATTTACGCAACTTACGGACTTTGAGAGAGGCCTGATCATCGGGCTGAAAACAGCAGGGTGGTCGGCGCGCTGTATAGCCCGCAAAGTGGATCGTTGTGACCATACCGTCAGACTGTGTTGGGAGCAGTGGACACGTGATGGCACTGCCACACGGCGGTGAGGCTCCGGACGGACCAGGAGGACCACCGGTAGAGAGTATCGACGGATCGTGTACGAGGCACGAACGAATCCCACGGAGACCCGGTCTACTTTACAGGCTGGTGTAGCGGCTCCTGTGTACCCACGAACCATTTCCCGACGCCTAGCGGAAGCGAATCGGCGATCTCAGCGCCCCTTTCTTATTCTGCTATTAACACCGAAATATCATCGGCTCCGTGTGCAGTGGTGCCAGGCCAGGTCGACGCTGAACGCCACAGATTGGCGACGTGTGGTGTTTAGCGATGAGTGCCGCTTCGTTTTAGGGACAGATGATCGTCCTGTCCGGGTGTGGAGGTCCCTGGGTCAACGGCACGATCCCAGCCTCGTAATCAAACGCCACACCTCTCCCAATGCAGGCATTGAGGTCTGGGGAGCCATAGCCTACGATAGCCGACCAGCTCTAGTAGTGGCACGTTGGTCATTGACGGGCAAGCGGTATGTGGAAGAGATCCTACGGCACCATGTGCTCTCATTCCTGGTCGGGATTCCAGGTGCGCTGTACCAGCAGGATAATGGCCTCCCGTAAACAACGCGTGTTGCCCAGGACTTCCTACGTCATATCCAGACACTTCTATGGCCTGCCCGCTCCCCGGACATGTCCCCTGTCGAGCATGTGTGGGACCAGTTGAAAAGCCGGCTGCCGTCGTGCCGTAGTATCCTGGATTTGGAGGACACCGTCCAACACGTGTGGGCCAGTCTGCCGTAGGACAACATCAGGCTTCTGTTCGCCTCCTAGCCGGACCGTATTGCAGCATGTATCGCCGCATGAGGTGCGACGCGCTATTGAAGATGACCGGACTGCGTGCCACAGATCCCTCTGTATTGTCCTGTAGTTCTGTTTTTGCCATTATGTGTATCATTCATCTGTATCATTACGTCCATCAAATTTCAGTTCAATCCGATGCTTCCTTCTTGGTGCTGAAATTTCATTGTCCGTGAGTGTATATTAAACAACCGTGGGGACATTAAACAACCTCGTCTAACTCTTGCACTAATTCGTTTGTAAGCACAAATCCAGACATTAAGGAAATTCATCAGTTGTTTGTCCGACAGATCTCTTATTTTGCTACAAATAATACTCGTATGGTGACGATCTTCACAACTGCTAAAATTCTCAAAGTCTTTGAAATTTGAAAGGCTTTGGTTAATAAATGGACTCTTACCGGCAAAGTGTTTTGGGTTTCGCGGAAATTGAATTAATAGAGTCATATGTTTTCCGGAAATGGAATTAATGGAATCATTCTTCTAAATCACTTCTTTCCCACCCAAATTATCTACATGTGTGGTCAGTTTCGTTTCATTCAATTCGTGTATTCCCTCATGGTGTGACATTTTCCATGTCCAGCTGTGTACATTTGGCTCTTTGTGACAACGCGAATACGATACGGTGTACCAGTACCTCTGTTTCCCAAAACGCTGGTGCGCTCATATACCAACAAATTAACGAATTCATTATTTATTACATAGCTCGAAGTGGACCTCTGAAGTTCAGTTCTCGGAGTTAAATTTCATCAATCTCAAAACTTTCTACGAACTTAGTTTAAATTTAATCCTTTTACTTATTTGCTCTTTAAGGTTAGCTGTCATGTTTTGGCCTTGACTCAGAATTCATGTACAGCTTAAATACACTTTTGCTAGCTCTGCTGTTTCGGTTGCTATTCTTGCCCAAAGCGGATGATATACTTAAGCAGTTAATGATTATGTTTGTTTCCACAAAAGAATGACTCCATTAATTCAATTTCCGCAAAACACAGGAAAGCGAAGTAAGCACTTTGCCGGGAAGATTCCATTTATAACCAAAGCCGGTAAGGCCTTTCAAAGACTTTGAGAACTTCAACAGTTGTGAAGGTCGTCACCATATTTATCTGCAGCAAAATAGGAGATTTGTTGGACAAACAACTGATGAATTTCTTTAATGTCTGGAATTGTGCTTAGAAACAGAATATTTTAACCCGTCCATGTCCAGAGGAAAAAATTATTCCACGGGAATTTTACTTTAATCTCATCAAATGCTATTAGTCATTAACCATCATGCGGACACCAGCAAATTAATCAGTACCATATTTATTAACTTGTGTTCCAACTGCAATTAATGAATAATAAGCATTTTTATTGCTCTACAGCAATGCTTTCCATACTTTATAACCGCTAAGCAATTCTCACATTCGCAACCCATCTAGCTTTAATGGACATGACGGGTGGTAGGAGGGGTGGGGGGAGTATTTTTAAATTTAATAATTTTACTAGTATTGTTTAAATTTATTATTATATATAATTTTGCAAAACAGAAACATATATTTCTGAGATGTGGCGGTTTTCCTAAATGGATTTGGAAAGCGCCACAAACGCGAACATGAAATCTGATTCCTTATCCGTATATTATCATCATCGTCTTTGTCAACCATTATCAATCCACTGCTGGACGAAGGTCTCCCCAAGTTTCCTCCACAACGGTCTGTCTTGTGCCAGTCTCCTCCATGTCGCTCCCGCATACTTTCGAATTTCATCCACCCATCTCCCATGTGGTCTTCCTCTGGGTCCTTTCCTGTCCCTTGGAACCCAATCTAAAATTTCGGCTGTCCATCGATGGTCTCTCCTTCTGGCAGTATGTCCAGCCCATTGCCATTTCAGGGATTTAACTCTGATCATGATGTCTTCCACTCTTGTCATTTTTCGGATCCACGAGTTCCTCTTCTTATCTCTCCTGGTTACACCAAGCATGCACCTCTCCATGCTGCTTTGAGTTGTCTGCAGCCTTTGTATGTCTCTTTTAGTTAAGGTCCACGTCTCTGCACCATACGTAAGCACTGGAAGGATGCATTGATCAAACACTTTTCTTTTAAGACATAATGGCATATTGCTCTTGAAAATTATGCTGTTTCTTCCAAAAGCTCTCCAGGCAAGTTTTGTACGCCGATTAATTTCTTCATCAATGTGACCCTCACTTGGTATCTGCTGTCCAAGATAAACGTACGTGTCTGTTATCTCCAGCTTTTCTCCATCAATCGATAAATTTTCATTTCTTGTAAAAGCATTGAACATCACTTTCGTCTTCTGAAAGTTCATTTTTAATCCCACTTCTTTACTCTTATCAGCAATATGCACCCTTATATTACACATGTATTTCTTTTTTAATTGTTTTTTCACTTTCTTATGATTTTTCATTTTCAAAAAATTACAAAAATATTCCCATTTCTAAAAGTTTTGCGACACACAATTTAGTGTTTCGTTTAACGAGCCCAATCATCGCTAAATGAAACTGTACTTCGCAGTTGTAGCTACGGGAGTTTTCTTTTCCACGTAATTCATTGCATCAAAAGCCGCTTTTCCTTTCCTTTCTTTTTTTTTTTTTTTTTAATTTTTCGGTGCAAAGTTCGATGGCATAAACGCCCATATGGAAAGAGGCAAGTGTGTGCCCTTTCCCTCGTCTGGAAGTCAACCTGACTGTGCCATTTCAGTTCTCGAGGGTTATCACTGTCTTTATTTTTATTTTATTTTTTATGGTAACACTAGTTGTGATCGCTAATTTTTCTGCTGAACTTCTGGATGTGTGTGTGTGCGCGCGCGCAATAAAAGTCATAATAACGTTGAGGAATTTATCGTAGAAAATGTGAAAATTTACAGCAGAAAAGAATAATACAGAAGTTTCCTGCTGCATGCTGTAGTACAGCTCACATAAGAACAGTATGGAAATGTATGAAAGACGAAGAAGTGGAAAATTCATTCTACGTCACAAAAAAATAGTTGCACCCAGAAGGACGTGTCGGATTGCAATACTATTTGGGAGGAAGGTAAAGGTTACCAGAAACAATAAATGATTAAACATTGAGACTGATATCGGCAATATTTATTGAGCTACATGCCAAAAAGTAGTGTCTCATAGTATGGTGTCGGGCCGCCATGTTTGCTCACACAGCATGCGTCTCGGCATGGAGTTGTACAGGTTCCTAATGGTGTCCTACGATAAGCCACCCCATGCAGCTTGAATCTTCTCACTCAGTTCCGGCAGATTGTGCGGTAGAGGTGGAATGTATATAGTGCGTCTAATAGCAGCTCACACATTTTCAATCGGCGATAGGTCTGGCGATGCGGCGGGTCATGGCAGGGTGTCAGTGCCTTGAAGGCAAACTCTCGAGACAGCAGCAGTACGCGGATGAGCGTTTTCCTGTTAGAAATTCGCAACGGCGTGAACGTTCAGAAAAGGTAGGACCACTGGTTGCAGGACCTCATTAACGTAACGTTGGGCTGTCAAAGTGCCTGTAATGAACACCAAAGGCGATCTGGCATCGTAGACAAATGCACCCCACACCATGGCACCTGGCCTTTTGGACGTGTGAAGCTCGACAACAAACCGTTTATCTTGGCGCTGACTACAGCGCCCCCACACACGGATTCGTTGGTCGTCTTCTCCAAGACAAAAGCGGGACTCGTCACTGAAGATCACCCGCTGCCATTCTGAGTGGCTCCTTGACAGTCTGGCACGACACCATAGCAGTCTTTGGCGACGATGCAATAGTGTTAATGGAAGTCGTCGTAATGGTCTGCGTGCGTGTAGTCCTACATCGTGCAGCCGTCTGCCAATGGTGCTGGCACTTATCGGATGATGCATGTAGGGCAACACTGCTCGCCGAATATCCGAAATAGTGGCTGTTGGGTCACTGCGCGCATGTGGGGGCAACTCGTTGGCCCCCTCTCTCTCCGTGGTTCGTCTAGGTCTCTCAGACCCTTCCTGTCGCTACAGCGTGATTTTCTCTATCCACTGCCGCCAACGGCGTGCTTTGCTCTATCCACTGCCGCCAACAGCGTGCTTTGCTCTATCCACTGCCGCCAACAGCGTGCTTTGCTCTAGCCACTGCCGCCAACAGCGTGCTATGGTGATATCCGCACGGCCGGTATGGCGCGCAATACGGCGATAAGATTATCCCGCTTCCAGGAGCCCGACGATGGGGCCCCTCTTGAACTCCCTCAACTGCTCATATTGCTTCCGAACTACTCTTGTAAAGGATGTAACCAACACATAAGTCGGAATGGCAAGCACGCGCGACGGGACGACCTTATATATCCGATTAGGCACAGCTCTACGATCCTTCCTTGTTTACGTCATACGCGCGGCCGAGCGTGATACTTGAATAATTTGCATGTCTCACAATATCAAACCTACCCACCAAGTTTCATTTCTGTCGGTTGCTTTCTCCAGGGTGAAACTACTTTTTTCGACGATGAGTATATATCATCTTCTGCAGCAGCCATTCACTACTGGACAAAGATCGCCCGAACTTTCTTCTTGAACAATCTCTTGACAGTGGTTTTTCTTTCTTGATGTCCGACTGAAATATCCCGGAACTTCAGCTAAGAGATGTAAGGCACAAAGAAATTTCCCTTTTTGTCCCAAGATGCTGTCTAATTTAATTTACCCATCTATTGTATGAGATGATATTCTGGTTTTTTGTTCACCTAACTTATTGAGTGCATGTGGAAAAACGGCAAAACCTCTTAGACAACAAAAACGGCACTGCACAGTGGAAATTTGCCTGTAGTATTTGTGTATGCTCTTTGCATTTTTATAATTTCCATTTCTACCCTTCAGGGAACCAAGCTATTGGCACCCATAGAAAATATAATCGAGAGAGTTCCCTGAAACTCATTGTAGATAATATATGCTATCCATCATTCGCATGCCAAGATCTTTATACGTGTGAAATAAAAGAAGTTGATTGGGCATTATACCTCTAACGACACATCGTACCTATATGCGTTACATTCACGACCACAGCGAGCCACAGTCTGGTACAAACTAAGTGGAGAAATAAATCCTAACAAAAAACAATAAGGTTTACTAATTCCTGACAGTGAGCGGTGTTTAGGTAGGTGGATTAATCAATGTTACTGTCGTAAAACTAATGAAAACAAATATATGAGTCATAAAAGTAAATATTTACTAAACCACAGCGGCGGCAATAGTAGCTATTTCGACTGTTTAGTTTTTCAAAAAACAATTTTTATTATTATTAATATGATTATCATTATTATTATGTATTTTACAGATTTAGGCGAATGTTAGAAGCAACCTTGACACCGATGAAATATGATGTGGCTAAGAAAGTCAAATCTCCACACGCGCAAGTTAAAATCTGACTCTCATTCGTCCGAAAGGGATCTGGGTTCGAATCACGGTGAGGCATGGATGTTGTGTTTGTCTTACGCCACTGGCTCTCTCCCTTCCCTGGAACCAGTGACCCTAAATTAGGGACCGGCGACTGCTTATAGCCCATTGAGTTGTTCACGGTGGTCGTTAAAATATAATCGAAAGGATCTGGGTTCGAATCACGGTGAGGCATGGATGTTGTGTTTGTCTTACGCCACTGGCTGTCTCCCTTCCCTGGAACCAGTGACCCTAAATTAGGGACCGGCGACTGCTTATAGCCCATTGAGTTGTTCACGGTGGTCGTTAAACCTCCAATCAAAAAAAAAAAAAAAAAAAAAAAAAAAAAAAGAAGCCCAAATGTACTTGACCCAATTGAAAAAACCCAAATATACTTGACCCAATTAAGGAAACCCAAATGTACTTCACCCAATTGAAGAAATCCTTTCTTCTTCGATTCTGTAGTGTTGTTATTGCGTGGAGGTTGCTTTTGGTTGAAGTTAATTAATGTCTTGAACTAAGTTTGCGGGTAAATAAATAAAGCAAATGTCTTCAATTAATTCCTTGAACGTATAACTCGCACTCCAGAAATAATTACGTAGATGAAGCAGGCCTGGTTAAAAGAATCAGCAAAAACGTACGTAGCGTCAAATGTTCGTTCTTCACGCACTGGAGGTTCAGGTCATTAATACTCTATGATGAACTTGTGCGCTGACACATAATAGCACTCTTGGATCAACACATAGATTTCAATCGGATAGCTACCACACTCATTCGTCGATTCACGTAAATGTACTACCACTTTTGCTATTCCAAGCATGTCGCCAACATATGCACTACATTCACCAACTCCACACTTTTTCATTCAACGTTGTCTACTTATTTTTCCTGACTCACTGTCAGCGTTGCCAAAATGTACAAGCTGTTCGGGGTACGACTGCGCCGTTCAGGGAGAAAATCTTTCACTAGAAGTAATGAAATTCACATAAGAAAACAAAAACTCAAAAAAAAAAAATTAAAGGTGTACATCATAATTTCTTCTGCCGCGAAGACCATTCCATTCTGCGCACAGGTTCTTTTTCAAGTGAGACACATATTATATTTATCCCATGCAATATCTTTGCTTCTAAGAGACGCTTTTGAAAAAATTATTTTTGCGTCAGGTGCAGTTTACGGTGAAGGATACTTTGCCAATAGATTCTAATTTTTATACAAATCTTTATTAAAATATTTTCATTTAACAGTTTTCCCATTCGTAGGAGTAAGTGTATTCTGTTAGCAACATATATCTGCAGGCGCAGTCACTCTTCTAACAGCACAACTGAAAAATATATTTTTTTCTTAAATACCACTCACTAGAGAAAGCACTTGGCGCATGTTTTCCGCTCAAAATAATGAACTAGGAGGACGCAAACGTATGACATAATTACTGAATGTATACATTACTTTGACAGAAGTCTCCGGACACCCCTTCAAAAGCAAATGAATCGATCCGCTGCGTTGTTAAGATGCGCGGTACCGCTGTAAACGGTATAAAATCAAGCCTGCAGCTGACCGCGCGATCATATCGCGCTGTGAGGTTGAGTGAAAATGTCGCAGCGGCAGAGAACTGACTTCAAGAAGGCAAAGATTGTTGGGTGTGAGAGGCGTTTATATTAGTGGGTTGTCCATAAAAAAAACCGAGAGGCGTTGAAACATACCCAAGTCAACTGTTTCGGATGTACTGAAAAGTAGAAAACACATGGCGTGCCTGAAGCAGCAAAACGTGCCGGCAGGCGAAAGATAATCAGTGATAGAGGACGTCGAAGCCTCAGGAGAGTCGTTACAGCTAATCGACGGAGTGCTGCACAAGACCTCAGTGTACAGGTGACTAAAAATGTTGGAACCTCGGTATGTGCACGTACCATTCGCAGAGAACTTCATTCCATGGGTTACCGTGGTCGTGCAGCTGCTCATAAGCCTTTCATCTCCACTCGGAATGCTACTTGTCGTTTAGCATGGTGTAAAGAACATTTATCGTGGACCGTAGATCAATGGAAACGGGTCCTATGGACTGATGAATCCAGATACACGATCCATCAGTCTGATGGCCGTGTGTGGGTATGGCGGCAGCAGGGGGAACGCTATTTACCACAGTGCACTGTTGTTACGGTCAAGTTTGGAGCTGTTACTGTACTCGTGTGGGGGTGTTTTTTGTGGTATGGTCCCGGCCCATTGGTTATCGTGGACAAACCTGTTAACAAGCCCGTCTACTTCGATAATCTGGACAACTATGCCCTACCAACACTGTGGCAATACTCTGGAACCGAGCCTTACTGGTACCAGCAGGATAATGCACCGAGCCATAAAGCAAGGACTGTTATGGCGTGGTTTGACGATAATTCCGTATCGTGTGTGGACTGGCCAGCACAGAGCCCTGATCTTAATCCCATAGAATACCTATGGGATGAATTAGAGCTCCGCATAAGAAGTTTGGAACCAAGGCCTACTACTAAGCAACAGTTAGCGGTAGCATTATTTACTAAATTGAAGCGCATACCTATCGCTGTGTTCCAAAACCTTGTCGAAAGCATGTATCGAAGTGCATGCATTAAGGCCAAAGGTGGACTGACACCAAACGAATGTATGTCAATAAATGCTATGTTGTGTTTCTCTTCTAGGTGTTATATTTATATATATATATATATTCTATTAAGAAGATACCTAAGCAAAAAAATACATATATAATTTTGACTCACACCAAGTACAACATAGAAAAGGTTATGTATCTACCTGTGTGAGTAAAAGGAGAAAAGATAAAAAAATAAAATAAAACAACTGAATGTAGAAGGTGTCGAGAATACTGAGCCTTGGCTTTACAAGGACCAGCAAAAACTCTGCATTTTCTCACTTCCACAAAGACCTAGTTGGAAATGGGTTTCTGCAAGGCCATAGATGCAAGTAACATTCCCACCTAAAATTGTTTTAAAAAATATATATATGTCATGTCCTCCGCAGAGTTGTATGACCTAGCACTAGTTAACAATTTCGCTTGCATCCATTAACCTTCCTGGCCCGACCCATGCTCTTCATCTGTTACTATTAAACAGAGAGAAGAACACAGCTTGAGTTCTCCTTAATCTTCTTCTCTCTGTTTAATAGTAACAGATGAAGAGCATGGGTCGGGCCAGGAAGGTTAATGGATGCAAGCGAAATTGTTAACTAGTGCTAGGTCATGCTACTCTACGGAGGACATGACTTATATATATATTTTTTAAACTATTTTAGGTGGGAATGTTACTTGCATTTATGGCCTTGCAGAAACCCATTTCCAACTAGGTCTTTGTGGAAGTGAGAAAATGCAGAGTTTTTGCTGGTCCTTGATAAAGCCAAGGCTCAGTATTCTCGACACCTTCTACATTCAGTTGTTTTATTTTATTTTTTTATCTTTTCTCCTTTTACTCACACAGGTAGATACATAACCTTTTCTATGTTGTACTAGGTGTGAGTCAAAATTATATATGTATTTTTTGCTTAGGTATCTTCTTTATAGAATGTGAATTCTGAATTTTCAAAACTGCTGCGTTGCGCGTTTTGATTTTCAGGTTATTTTGCACCCTTCGTTTTAAATTAAAAAATTTTTCCTTAGTCTTCAGTTTTGCTCTTCAGTATATATATATATATATATATACACTGACGGGAAAAAAATCCCAACACCAAGAAGGGGTTGTGTTAGATAAACGACAGTTGGTAGGCGGTGAGAGTACATCTGTAAGATGACGTCTATGCAAATTTCGTGCTCGGCGCATACGTGTGGCGCTAGTAGGGTCCCTCGGAACATGCAAAGCTGGTTTGCTGTAAATACGCGCTGTAACGTTCGTGAGCGTTAGTTATCGTTGAGATTCGACGTAGTATGTTGATGTTAGTCAAGAATGCCTTTAAGAAGACGAAGAAGCCATTATCAACAGCTCACGGAGTTTAAACGAGATCGTGTAATAGGGCTACGAGAAGGTGGGTTTTCGTTCCGCAATATTGCAGAACGACTTGGCAGGAATGTAGCCACTGTGCATGATTGTTGGCAGCGGTGGTCAAGGGAAGATACTGCCTCAAGAAGACCGGGTTCCGGCCTGCCACGTGGCACTACTGAGAGGGAAGACCGCCGTGTACGGTGTATGGCCGTAGCGCATCGTACCGCGTCTGCGGCAGCAATTCGAGCTGCAGTTGCCACCACAGTGATACAACGAACTGTTACAAATCGGTTACTTGAAGGACAGCTCCGAGCCAGACGCCCTGTAGCGTGCATTCCACTTACCCCAAACCACTGCCGTTTGCGACGTCAGTGGTGTCAAGCTAGAGCTCATTGGAGGACGGAGTGGAGATCTGTTGTGTTTTCTGATGAAAGCCGGTTCTGCCTGGGTGCCAGTGATGGCCGTGTGTTGGTTAGAAGAAGGCCAGTGAGCGCCTACAACCAACCTGTCTGCGGCCGAGACACACTGGACCTACACCTGGAGTTATGGTCTGGGGAGCAATTTCTTATGACAGCAGGAGCACTCTCGTGGTTATCCCACGTACCCTGACGGCACAGTTGTACGTCGGTCTGGTGATTCAACCTGTTGTGCTGCCATTCATGAACAGTATTCCAGGGGGTGTTTTCCAACAGGATAACGCTCGCCCGCATACCGCTGTTGTAACCCAACATGCTCTACAGAGTGTCGACATGTTGCCGTGGCGTGCTAGATCGCCAGATCTTTCACCAATCGAGCACGCATGGGACATCATTGGACGAAAACTCCAGCGTCACCCCAACCAGCATCAACCGTCCCTGTATTGACCGACCAAGTGCAACAGGCATGGAACTCCATCCCACAAACTGACATCCAGCACCTGTACGACACAATGCATGAACTTTTGCGTGCTTGCATTCAACATTCTGGCGGTTACACCGGTTATTAATGTACCAGCATTTCACATTTAAAATGGTTCTTCTCGCGCTTACATTAAGCTGTGATCTTGAAACCTTAATCGATTAAATATGTTACCTATACAAATGTATTGCCGCCATTTCATTCCTCTACAACTATTTTTTTGTGGTGTTGGGATTTTTTTCCGTCAGTATATATATATATATATATATGCATCTAAAATTATTATACAATTTTTTTCTACGTAAAATACTGTTCACTGCGAAGAAAATTTTGCATACAGTTTAGAATTTTCCATAATGCGCTCTTCTCATGCTCGGTAACGTAAGAGTTTCTTTTTGCAATAGTATCTCCGCTTCTAAAAATATGATTTAAGAAATTACTTCCCGTACTGTGTGCCGATATTAGATTAAAGGAAGATTGCAAACAGTATACATACTTTAAAATGCTCAGTTTTACGGCTAAGGGGAGTATACATTGTATATACACTGCTGGCCATCCAAATGCAACACCAAGAAGGACACGAGATAGCAACGCCAGACTTACTGGACACATAACAACAGATACAAACATGCAACGATTGAGCTTACAGGCCCGTGCGACTTACGGAACACGCAGACATCAATACACTGGCGTGCAAAAATTAAGGACAAGACGGTTTTTCGAATGTAACGTCTTGTAGAAGTGCTCCACTTCGACTCGAATCATACCATAAGATCCCCAAGATGTAAGAATATGGGACAAGTGAGCAAAACCGTCCAAACAAAGAATCCAAAGGATACAAAGGCACTTTATTGAAAAGGTAGCTTCGAGCACAACTGGACAGAAGACAGAAACGTCCATGTGACAGGCGGCTGCCAAGAAAAATCCAAGAAAAATCTAGTCTTTAGTAGGGCATATGATCACCTATGACTGCGTTGCAGGATTTACAATGTCTGTCCATGCTGAGGACGAGCTAGTCAAGGAGCTGTTGAGGAATCGCGTCCCATTCCTCTTGTAGCGCCAATCGAAGCTGTGAAATCGTTGCTGGCGACTGCTGACGTGCTGCGAAGCGTCTCCCGAGAAGGTCCCACACGTGTTCGATTGGATTTAGGTCCGGGGACCTTGCGGGGCAATCCATGCGTTGAATAACTTTTTTTTTTTTTATTTGAGGTTTAACGACCACCGTGAGCAACTCAATGGGCTATAAGCAGTCGCCCGTCCCTAATTTAAGGTCACTGGTTCCAGGGAAGGGAGAGAGCCAGTGCCGTAAGACAAACACAACATCCATGCCTCACCGGGATTCGAACCCGGACCCCGTTCGGACGAATGATCAGAGGCCATCGCTTAGACCACTGCACCACCGGGGCGGCTTGAATAACTTCACTCTCCAACAGCTCTGCGATAGCCACTGTACGATGAGGTGTAGCGTTGTCGTTAATGAAGAGGAACTCAGGACCCACAGCACCTCTAAACAGACGCACATGAGGCAGGAGAACCACGGTACAATAGCGGACACCAGTGACTGGACCTCCTTGGAAGATGTGGAGGTCAGTACGGCTACCAAGCATGATACCTCCCCAAACGAGAACCCCGCCACCTCAAAACTGGTCCCTTTCGATGATGTTGGAGGTGTGATTGCGTGTTCCTTGATCTCTCCAGATGTGTATACGTACAGAATCGCTCGTCAGACTAAATCGGCTATCATCCGTAAAGAGAACTCGACCCCATTGCTGAGGTGTACAGTTCTTGTGTTCCCGGCACCACAGAAACCGCCGTCTCCGATGAGCAGGCGTTAATGGCACACACCGTACTGGTCGTCGTGCAAATAGACTACTTTTGTGCAGCCTCCTGGCCACGGTAAAACGCGATAACGGACGTCCAGTTGTTTGTCGCATGTGCCTTGCGATTTCTCCCGCTGTCTGCTGTCTGTCTCTTCTAGCTTGCTAGCCTGTAAGACAATATACCGGTCGTCCGCCGCGGTGGTTGCTCGTGGACGACCAGTGCTGAACTCTCGGACAGCTGCTCCTTTCGTTTGAAATGCTCTCCAAGCTCGTGAAACGATGCTGTGTGCGATCCCGAACTCCTCAGCTACACTAGTCACACTTCAACCTTCTTCCAACATGACGCGACCTGGGATAAAGTCATCCAGATGTCGTCTACTGGATTGCCTGTTGGCCATATCACATGTTGGCAGCAACTCGGCGTCGTTCAAACTGATGTACACCGTGCAATAGCTTTCACCGAATTGCTGAGTGTACACCGCCCGTGTGCTTTATACCATTCCGACCCCCCTACGTCATGCAGCATATATCTTCGTTTCGCTGTTATGCTAATTTCTCCTCTTCGTCCTTAATTTTTGCACACCAGTGTAGTTCGTGTGGCCCCCACGGCTGGCAATAACGGCCGCTACACGTCGCGGCATCGAACGAAAGAGCCTTTGGATGTGGGCTTGTGGTATGTCAATCCAGGCTGTTTCCACACGCTGCCACAGTTCATCAGGCGAAGACGCGGGTGGTGCTTGCCGGGCCACTCGGTTGCCGATCAGCAACCAGACGTGTTCGTTGGGCGACATATCTGAAGAACAGGCGTGCCACGGCAGCAGTGACACCTGGTGGGCCGTGAAGAATTGTTGCACGATGCGTACCACATGCGGGCGCGCATTGTCCTGTTGAAACGTGGCCGCTGGCAGGTTCTGCAGGTAAGGGAGGACTACAGGCTCCAAAACGTCGGAGATGTAGCGGTGGCTGTTGAGTGCACCGGCTATGCGTACCAGAAGGGTGCGGGTGTAATATCCAGTTGCGTCCCAAACCATAACGCCAGGCAACGGACCGGTATGGCGATGCATAATGTAGGCGTCATATAGTTTATCGCCACGGTGCCGCCACACGCGAATCCGACCATCCTGGTGTTTCAGGCAGAAGCGGGATTCGTCGGAGAAGACAATGTCGTGCCATTCCGTAGTCCACGTGCGGCGGTCAACGGCCCACTGCCGCCGCACGCGCCTGTGGCGTAACGTCAATGGTAATCGAAGCAATGGGTGCCGTGCGACAAGTGCCCGCTCCTGCAGACGACGTCGAACGGTACGTGCTAACACTGGTTGTTGCGCAACACACACTAAATCCTGCGCTAACGTTCGTGATGTGGCGGTGCGAGCCGTCAATACCCGCCGCACAACATGCCGGTCCTCTCGTTCGGTGGTGTGCCGCGGCTGCGGCAATCGCTCACGTCGGTCCATCCGTCTCTTCTGCACCCACCGAATCCATACTCGCCTCACTGTGGCTCGATGTCGTCCCACACGGGCGCCGATGTCTCGGTACGATAAACCGCTGTCGCGATAAGCCACTATTCTTCCTCTGTGGAACTCCGAAACGTGCTGGAATGACTGCCGTATTCTGCAACGAGACATCAGGAAGCTTTTCATGCGTAGGTCCAGCAGCACAACACACTTTCACTACTTACACCCCGGTTTCTGTGCACCCTTCTTATAGTGCTTCTCGGTGGCGTGCCGGGCGCACATGATTTGCATATGCCCAGCAATGCTAATCGTTTGCATGTCATCTCGCTGGCGACGCGTGCTGCGAATTTCAGGCGAACCGGATGCTTTCTTCTTGGTGTTGCATTTTGGGTGGCCAGCAGTGTATGTATCAGCTTTACTTTGTACTGTATCTGTTTCTACAATTCGAATTTAAAAACTTACTTTTTCGTTGCACAGCTCTCTCTACGAAATTTATTTTGCATATATACAGTATATATATATATTTTTTTCATAATTCAGAATTCTGCCTTTAGCGGACATTCGTGTATATTTCTATTTGCAAGAGTATCTCCTGTTCTGAAAATCCCTTTGAAGAAATACTTTGCCTCCATTTTATTTTACAAATTAAGCTCAGTTTTCCGGAAAGGGCTGGTATAGTTGCACTACAGTTTTCTCTATATCTCTTCTTCTCATCGTTCGGTTTGAAAATATTCCTTTTGCTTTGGGTATCTTCTGCGATGAGCCACATTTTGCGTACAATTTTTGATTTTTCATGACCCACATTTCTGTCGATAATGAGCTTTTAGCAGCTGTTTCTGTCATCAAGTGTTTTACCGATTGTAGGAATTATCTTTGAAAAATCCTGTTTGTAATTCATTCCATTCACCATGACGAATACTGCGCATGTTATCCATTTTGAAAAATGCGCAGTTTTTCTGACAAGAGACGGCAGTGCATTTTCTTTTTGCTGATTTTTCTCCTTTTCTAAAAATCCGTCTGAAAATGTCTTTTTGTGTCGGAAAGGATTCAAAAGAAGTGCTCGTTACGCACACACACACATTTCATGTAATCTTTCTTATTATTGTATATTACTTCCTTTCACCTTGAAATATTATCAGTTTCTTTTGCCTAACACTGTTAAAGCAGATGATAGTCCCTTACTAACGAAACTATTTGTCAGTTACTTCTGGCAAATTCCAGAAAAAAAGGTAGGTAGCTGCTCACAGTAAAAAAAATATTTGGATAATAGAAAACACTGCATGTCAATTAGTTCTAGCAAATTAAAGGTAAATGTTGCTGTCTTTCGACAACGCTTTTTTCTTTCATTTTATTTGTGCATACCCACTGGAAATATCACCGTTTATTGTTTCCGAACTTGTTACTTTTGGCCACCTAGTTAATAACTAATGGGCATTTCCTCCGCTAATAGGATTGTTCAAAGCAGATAAGCGCTTTCCCCTGCGACCTTCTTATTGGCAGAGTCTGCATTTATATCGTCTGTTCCGTTCAGAAGCTGATGAGGAACAGTGGTTTCTTATGCATTACCACAGAAAACGGAATGCATCGTTTTCTGTAAAAAATAACTGATGAATTTCTACGGCAGGATTTCATGAGTTGACAGATTGGTAAACCCTCCTCCTTAAGGGGACTCGTTACCCTTCATTTTGCAAAAATTGACAAAAATATCGATTTTCTAATTTTTACCCTAAAATATACTTTGTGACCTCCAGTACATTGTGACGAAATTTTGAGTTGATCGGAAGTACATAACACGAGTAAAAATATTTTTATTACTGATTGGGCCGCGGGTGGCCTAGTGGACAACATTCGTGACTGCCACAGAAAGGACCTCAGGTTCGATCCCAGGCAGGTATGAACGCTCGATCCACTAAATATCCTCTGTGTGTCGGATGGGCACGTTAAGCCGACGGACCTCGGGTACTGCCACCACCACCCCGGTAATAAATATGGGCGTCTTCGTCCCTCCTCCCCTTTCTACTTCGCTTCCGTGTCACTTTCCTATCGGGCACTCTAGCCCAAATCTCCTAGCTTCCTATTTCTAAGGGTTGTTTAAGACCTGGGGTCAGACACTCCCTTCCTAAAATCCTCTACATATGATCATTTGATCATTTTACTACTGACATATCCCTGAAAGTGCCACGCCCCCTTTAATGTTCAAGTTTTTTTTTACACACAACATGCCTCCCTTGTTTTGCGAAGAAGAAAGATTTTCCACATGTTTTTTGTGCTTCAAATATGCGTGGTATTATGAAATGGTACGCATTTAATTTATCAATCCAAAAAAAAACATAATACGGTAGGTCATCATTATTCAAAAATATGTGATTTGTGTATTATGTAAAAATATCAGTTGTTGAAATGACACAGGCAAACTTCAGGGATGGTGTTGACAATTGAATCTCACAGAATAAACATGACACTTCAAAAGAAATATGCATCACTACTATATTTACTTTTTCCTCCTGCTTGCAAGCCCCTGACTTTGCCTCAACATGAACCTTCAGTTTTGCATAACACAATTTCAGGTTTTCAAGTTTTTTTTCTTCTCTCTTACCTAAATATCTGAACATCTCTACAACCCTTCCTCATTAATTAATCATTAATTAATTAATTAATTAATTTAAATGTAGCTGTTTATCACCTACACCATTCCTAATTATGTGATTTACGTGACAACTGGTTTTGGATAAAGAAGCAAAAAACATGAAATAGGCAAATCTAAATGCAGACACTATAATTATTTTATGCATTAGTGTGCTCCTTTAGAATGTTTTTTATGGTGCGAAAAAAGCATGAGGAAAGCATTTTTGACAACACTTTTTTTACAATTATTTTAGACATAATTTTCAATTCTTCAGATTTTGCTCGTCACCGCAAGCTGATGTGTTGCTGTAATTAGTAGATTAAAAACTGAGATTGAGGTGGGTTATGTGATCAAGATTCACTGCAATAGCTGTACACTTGTAGGTATGTGTATTATGAATGCACAAAAAAATCATGAAGGAAACTGATTATGGTTATAGAATATTTTTGCAAGAATTAAATCTTTAAATTCATTTATCTCTGTTCGCGTTTTCCCGACAAGTCTCTCCATCAAAAGTACTAAAACTTCAACATGGATTTATCAAACCACTTGAAAAGTTTTTGGTAGTTTCCCTAGCACCCAATTAATAGATTTAGGGATGGAATTTTCAATAAAATGAAAACAAAAAAATTTAAATGTAAAATGTACTTATGTTTTTCCTGATTTTGTACATATATGTGTTTGTTTTTTCTGCTAAACTATTTTGTTTATTTAAAATCAAATCCCTAAAGTTTTAGAATATATACTGGTAAGAATCTAAAAAAAAATAATTGCAAAATGATTAGAAATATAAAAGAAGAAATGTTTTTAAATAACTTCAACTTAAAAAAAAATTTATGTCAGAAATTGTAAACACAATATGCTTCTTTGTTTTGTCAAAATCAGTTCATAGATCGCCCTACTTATAAAAGTGCATGAAAAACAGAAGTTAACAACAACAAAAAAAAACGTTTTAAGAGTTACGAGTCCCCTGAACGTTTATGTCAATCTTATTGCTCATTTACGTCTTTTTCCGCTTTCTGAGGCAAATTTAGAGTAAAGGTTAATTTTCCCAAAAATTAAAACTTCAAATTCAGTTCAACCTCAATAATGCGAACACGCTTAGTGCGAATTATCTTTAGTGCGAACTATTTCTTGATTCCCCGACTAGTTTCATACGTATCACGAGTTTTTTTGTTTTTTTTTTAACATGAAACACCGATTTAAGCAAACTGATATTTCATCAGCATGGAAAAAATGCATTATCTCAACGCAAATCAGCAACATTTTTTTATACTATGCATTTTTCCCGACATTATTAAAATAAAAAAAACGTATATAATAGGCTACATCTGTCCCTAACGCTCTGACGTCATTCGGTACTTGCAGGGCCATCTGCTTTTATCCGGTGGCCGAAATCGGAACTAAGCTCACCGCTATCACACGATACGTAAAATCAAGGAGAAATACCGGAAAATAAAATAAGGTTAGTAAGACAAACGACTTCATCTGTGGCAACACGCACGTGCTCGAACAATTATCTGCGACGTTTGTTCTGTTACGTAGGTGTCATGCCATGTTTTATTTCATTTTCTTCGCATTCCAGAGTAATTTCATAAAAAGAATCAGCGTTATCTATCTATCTGCTATCTATACATAGTATAAAATAAAGTCCCCGGTAGGCGTCTGTCTGTTTGTTCGGGCTAATCTCGAGAATCGCTGAACGGGTTTTGATGCGGTTTTCACTATTCCATACAGCATTTGTGGAGGAAGGTTTAGGTGTATGAAACATTAATCTGTGACAAAAGGGAGCCCAGCAGTAACGATTTTAGTGACAAGTCAAAGAAAAAACCTCCGTTCGCATTCTTTCATGGCTTTCACTGCCAAAACAACAATGCGCGGCGACCTGTTTACGAAACTTTTTTGCTCATTGGGAAAAAGACGCGAGGCGCATGCGCGGCGGCCGGTCTGACAGCTGACAGCGTGTAAATCCACAGACTAAATGCGTAGTTACATCGAACGCTGAAAGAATTGGTTTATCGGCGCTCGCACAGACTAAATGCGTAGTTGTTTTCGTCCACACGTATGTGTATCTTTAAATAGCTCTTTAATTAAAATTTAAATATTTTATTAACATTATGCCGAGACGAAAATCGAACATAGGTCGTAGTACATCAGACACTAAAAGAATTTGTTTATCCCGTCATAATGAAACTTCCCAAGAAACAGATTCTCGACTGGCAAATGACAGACAAAAAATGGCTTTACAAGGAGAAAGACAGTCGCCTGTTGAACGTAATAATCGTCTCTCCTTCGATCGAAGTAAACGTTATTCTCAGAGAGAAAGGGAATCGTGTGTTCAACGCAACAATCTTCTATCTGCTGACAGGACCAGACATGTTAATCTGAGAGAGGAGACGAGTAAGTCGAACTGAAAGAGCAAATGTTCGTGGTCTGTGGTCCGATAAAGAGTATTCCACAATGAATTATGATCCATCCATAAATTATAACAAGTTAGTAAAATGATGCAATGCATTGATAATGATACCCTTTCCAACATACCAGAAATTATTACTCAAGTTATGTGGATAATGGCTGTGGAATAAATCTCGCTCCTGTGTCCTGACCTTTGACCCCATTTCGATGATATTCAACAGAACCGGTTCACTATACCTCCGGAACAACATGATAAAGTTTTGTTGCAATAGAAGCAGTTTTACGCGAGTTATGAGAATAATGGCTGTGGAATAAATCTGGCTTTTGTGCAATGACCTTTGACCCCATTTTGTTGATATTCAACAGAACCGGTTCACTATACCTCCGGAACAACATGATAAAGTTTTGTCGCAATCAAAGCATTTTAGGTAAGTTATGATGCACAAGGGCAATGGAATGGATCCCACTCCAGTGTCCTGACGTTTGACCCCATTTTGCCCATTTTCAATAGGCTTCGTCTCCAGTTGGTTCCTTACCACATTCAAAAATTTGATCGAAATCGAACCATTTTTACGCACGTTATGACGTATAAGGGCAATGTAATATATCCCGCTCTTATGCCCTGCATAACCTTTAACCCCATTTCGCCCATTTTCAATAGAGTTCGTGCCCAGGTGGTTCCCTACCACATACTAAAATTTCATCTAAATCGAACAATTTTTACGCAAGTTATGACGCATAAGAGCAATGGAATGGATTCCGCTCCTATGTCCTGACGTTTGACCCTGCTTCGCCCATTTTCAATAGGGTTCGTCCCCAGGTGGTCCCCTACCACATACTAAAATTTCGTCAAAATCGAACCATTTTCACGTGAGTTATCGTGCGGACGGACGGACAGACAAAGCTGGAGCATATGCGCTTCTTCAACCTACGTTTGAAAAGCGTTAAAATGACAGTTCTGTTTCTATAGGTACTGTGTCTATTATCTGCTAATATTGTTCAGCTCAGAAATGGAAAGACGAATCAAAAGGTATGTGTTGTTTGCAGGGGAAAATTAAACTAGAATAATTCTTTCTCCCTCCCGAACCATTAAATTCGGTTCTTACAGGTGATCATTTAAACTCTAAAGAATTTATGAAACACATACGTCAGTATAATAATGCATTTCAAATGACCTCATTTATGAGTACATAAGTAATCGAAGGTAGTTTTGTGCCGCCATTTAAGGTACAAGGACAAGTATACCATTTGGCCAGTAGCCTGTTTCCTTCTGATCCTAATGATCAGAAAGAAATTCCTACAGATTTAAGGTACAAGGACAAGTATACCATTTGCCGGTAGTCTGTTTCCTTCTGATCTTAATGATCACATAGAAATTCCGACAGATTTAAGGTACAAGGACAAGTATACCATTTGCTGGTAGTCTGTTTCCTTCTGATCCCAATGATCACAAAGAAATTCCTACAGATTTAAGGTACAAGGACAAGTATACCATTTGGCCAGTAGTCTGTTTCCTTCTAATCCTAATGATCAGAAAGAAATTCCGACAGATTTAAGGTACAAGGGCAAGTATATAATTTGCCGGTAGTCTGTTTCCTTCTGATTCTGATGATCACAAAGAAATTCCTACAGATTTAAGGTACAAGGACAAGTATACCATTTGCCGGTAGTCTGTTTCCTTCTGATCCCAATGATCACAAAGAAATTCCTACAGATTTAAGGTACAAGGACAAGTATACCATTTGGCCAGTAGTCTGTTTCCTTCTAATCCTAATGATCAGAAAGAAATTCCGACAGATTTAAGGTACAAGGACAAGTATACCATTTGCCGGTAATCTGTTTACTTCTGATCCTAATGATCACAAAGAAATTCCTACAGATTTAAGGTAAAAGGACAAGTATACCATTTGCCGGTAGTCTGTTTCCTTCTGACCCTAATGATCAGAAAGAAATTCCGACAGATTTAAGGTACAAGGACAAGTATACCATTTGCTGGTAGTCTACTTCTTTCTGATCCAAATGATCAGAAAGAAATTCCGACAGATTTAAGGTACAAGGACAAGTATACCATTTGCCGGTAGTCTGTTTCCTTCTAATCCTAATGATCAGAAAGAAATTCCGACAGATTTAAGGTACAAGGACAAGTATACCATTTGCCGGTAGTCTGTTTCCTTCTGATCCTAATGATCACAAAGAAATTCCTACAGATTTAAGGTACAAGAACA
Source organism: Macrothele yani (assembly GCA_039090855.1). Classification (NCBI taxonomy): domain Eukaryota; kingdom Metazoa; phylum Arthropoda; class Arachnida; order Araneae; family Macrothelidae; genus Macrothele; species Macrothele yani. The sequence goes on from CM077002.1 coordinate 126,846,051, forward strand.
AGTATACCATTTGCCGGTAGTCTATTTCCTTCTGATCCTAATGGTCAGAAAGAAATTCCGACAGATTTAAGGTACAAGGACAAGTATACCATTTGCCGGTAGTCTGTTTCCTTCTAATCCTAATGATCAGAAAGAAATTCCGACAGATTTAAGGTACAAGGACAAGTATACCATTTGCCGGTAGTCTGTTTCCTTCTGATCCTAATGATCACAAAGAAATTCCTACAGATTTAAGGTACAAGAACAAGTATACCATTTGCCGGTAGTCTATTTCCTTCTGATCCTAATGGTCAGAAAGAAATTCCGACATATTTAAGGTACAAGGACACGTATACCATTTGCCGGTAGTCTGCTTCTTTCTGATCCTAATGATCAGAAAGAAATTCCTACAGATTTAAGGTACAAGGACAAGCATACCATTTGCCGCTAGTCTGTTTCCTTCTGATCCTAATGATCAGAAAGAAATTCCTACAGATTTAAGGTACAAGGACAAGTATACCATTTGCCGGTAGTCTGTTTCCTTCTGATCCTAATGATCAGAAAGAAATTCCTACAGATTTAAGGTACAAGGACAAGTATACCATTTGCTGGTAGTCTGTTTCCTTCTGATCCTAATGATCAGAAATTCCTTCCCGATTTATTTTATCGCGGTCCCTGAAATACAAGCTTCAATTCGATGTAACATTAATCGATAAGCTCTTAATACTTTCTTGGGGAGGTCTTTGCAGGAAATGTTGCACTGCCATAATAATTATGTTCAATCAATTAAAACTGCGACTGATAGTGTGCCAGCAGACATACCGGATTTCAATATCGTTATCAACGCTGATAAAGTACCTGTCGGTGAACATCGTCGCCGCTATAACGGCCCTGCTACGACTGAAGTAGCTGTTGTGATAGCTGGGCAAGAATTTCACAGAATAGACATAGTACTGCGTAGTCGAGATAACAAATTTCAAAAAATTGCTGAAATTCACAGATCTTATGATAGTTTGCAATATTATTTAATATTATGTAGAGGCGAAGATGGTTATTCAATAAATATTTCTCAACTTGACCCGACCACTGGGGCACCTCTACGTAAAACGGTGTCATGTATGAATTATTTATTATTGTTAATGAATAATGACAAGGCTCAATAACTTTAATACAATACTTAGATTTGAAATGCTACTGAACCAGTATTTGGTAGATCAGTATGCTAAAATTGAATCAGAACGTTTAGCTTACATCCGAAATAATCAGACAAAACTGCAAACGGAAAATTAAATACACTACTGGCCACCCAAAATGCAACACCAAGAAGAAAGCATCCGATTGGCCTGAAATTCGCAGCATGCGTCGCCCGCGAGAGGACATGCAAACGATTAGCATTGCACGTCATATGCAAATCATGTGCGCCCGGCACGCCACCAAGAATCACTATAACAAGGGTGCACAGAAGGCGCGGTGTAAGTAGTGGAAGTGTGCTGTGCTGCCGAACCTGTGCGTGGGAAGTTTCCTGATGCCTCGTCGCAGAACACGGCAGTCATTGCAGTACGTTTCTTCGGCGTTCGACAGAGGACGAATAGTGGCTTGTCGCGACAGCAGTTTATCGTACCGAGACATCGGCGCCCGTGTTGGACGATACACAGTGCGAGTATGGTTTCGCTGGGTGCAGGAGGGACGGACGGACCGACGTGAGCGATTGCCGCAGCCGCGGCACACCACCGAACGGCAGGACCGACATGTTGTGCGGCGGGCATTGACGGCTCGCACCGCCACATTACGAACGTTAGCGCAGGAATTATGGTGTGTTGCGCAACAACCTGTTTCAGCACGTACCGTTCGACGTCGTGTGCAGGACCTGGGACTTGTCGCACGGCGACCGTTGCTCCGATTACCATTTACGTTTCACCACCGGCGAGTGCGGCAGTAGTGGGCCGTTGAACGCCGCACCTGGACGACCGAATGGCACGACATTGTCTTCTCCGACGAATCCCGCTTCTGCCTGCAGCACCACGATGGTCGGATCCGCGTGTGGCGGCACCGCGGTGAGAGACTGTATGATGCCTGCATTATGCATCGCCATACCGGTCCGTCGCCTGGCGTTATGGTTTGGGACGCAATTGGATATGACACCCGCACTCCTCTGGTATACGTATCGCCGGTACACTCAACAGCCACCGCTACATCTCCGACGTTTTGGAGCCTGTAGTCCTCCCTTAACTGCAGGACCTGCCAGCGGCCAAGTTTCAACAGGACAATGCGTGCCCGCACGTGGCACGCATTGTGCAACAATTCTTCACGGCCCACCAGGTGTCACTGCTGCCGTGGCTTGCCTGTTCTCCCGATATTTCGCCCATCGAACACGTCTGGTCGCTGATCGGCTACCGAGTGGCCCGGCAAGCACCAGCCGCGGCTACGCCTGATGAACTGTGGCAACGTGTGGAAGCAGCTTGGACCGACATACCCCAAGCCCACGTCCAAAGAATCTTTCGTTCGATGCCGCGGCGTGTAGTGTCTGTTATTGCCAGCTATGGGGGCTACACGAACTATTGATGTCTGCGTGTTCCGGAAGTCGCACGGGACTGTAAGCTCAATCGTTTCATCTTTGTATCTGTTATTATGTGTCCAGTAAATCTGGCTTTGCTATCTCGTGTCCTTCTTGGTGTTGCATTTTGGGTGGCCAGCAGTGTACATTTGCAAGATGCTTTGCGAATAAACGAACATGTTGGTGATATTGGCCAATTTGTTATATTACAATCGTCTTTTACAGGGGGGCCAAGATATTTTCATGAACGAACACAAAATGCGATGGGTTATGTCAGGAATGAGGGCAAACCTGATTTGTTTATTACATTTACGTGTAATACTAAGTGGAATGAAATTAAAGAAAACAAAGATGCCAATGCAACACCACAAGACAGATACGACATAGTAAACAGAATATTTCATTTGAAAATTGAAAAACTGATGTTCTTCATTAATAAAGCGAAAATATTTGGCTCACTTCGCTGCCACATGTACACTGTCGAATGGCGAAAACGTGAGCTGCCTCACGTACATATTCTGCTATGTTTGAAGAACAAAATTACTCCGGACCACATACATAGTGTAATTTCAGCAGAATTACCAAATAAGCAGACCCAACATTACATGATATTGTGTTAAAGCAAATTATTCATGGCCCATGTGGCACTTTCAACACAAATTCGCCTTGCATGCGTGACGAATTTCGCAGAAAAAATATCCAAAACATTTCCAAAGCTACACATTTACTCTATTTGTCATTTTCTTGTAGGACTTCCGTCCACGTGAGTAGAGTTTAGATCCCAGCCACCTACAGCGAGATCGCCTTTTGGGCAGAACACAGAAACGGAAGGAATGAGAGCAAGTCTAGCGACTTTGACAGAACAGTTTGTAGTGAGATTAGAGTACAGTAGATGGCGCCACCGTACAAGTACGATGTTGCACATAAAGGGGTGAGAGAATTTCAGGGGGACATAGGAAAGGATACCCATTTAACCAGTGGGTTCAGCCTGGGGGCCCGTCACTTACCGTGCTCGTCCGATATTCAGCGATTGTTAGTAAATCACATCATCTCCGAAAGATCAGCTCAGGCTTGAACCTGGGGACCTTGCATCGATAGTCTGAATCACTAACCACTAAGCACTAAGCCATCCGCGGCTCTACGCATCTACTGGGGATGATAGGTATCCTAAATACCGTCGGTTGTCACCTCATAACGGCGGAGAAAGTGTAACTATCCGGAATCATGAAATACATAACTCATGGGTTGTACCGTATAATCCGATTCTCCTTAGAAGTTTTGACGCTCACATCAACGTTGAATTCCGTAGTTCTGTCAAATCGATTAAATATGTATGTAAGTACATAAATAAAAGCAGCGATCAAGCTACTTTCACCATAGAATCTGCAAATGAGATTCAACAATATCAATCTGGAAGATATATTTGCACCTCGGATGCAGTGTGACGAATTTTATCCTTCAGTGCACACGAACGAGCGCCTACAATCACTCACCTTGCGGTACATTTAGAGAATGGGCAACGCGTGTATTACACTGAAAGTAATGCCAATGATATCGTAAACAATCCATGTAATACAACGCTAACAGCATTTTTTAAATTATGTACAGAAGACTACTTGGCAAAAAATCTTACTTATGACAAAGTTCCAGGTTATTATACTTGGAATCTAAGTAACAAGAAATTTCAACGGAGGAAACAAGGAATGCCAGTTGAGGGCTATGGCGACATTAAAAAACATGCGCTTGGCCGAGTGTATGTAGTCCATCCCAACAACACTGAACGTTTTCATCTAAGGATGTTACTTCAAAGGACCTACTTCTTTTGAATATTTAAGAACTGTGGCAGGAATAACGTACGACACATTTCAAGTGGCGTGCAGAGCAATGGGATTGCTGGAAGACGATTCTCACTGGGAAAATACATTATCGGAAGCTGCACTCTGTTGTTCTGCAGTATCCCTTAGATATTTATTTTCCATCATAATCGTTTTTTTTTTATTTTTGCCAAGTTTCTGATCTGTTGACTCTTTGGAATAATCACCGTGAAAACATGTCTGAAGATATATATTGCTCGGAAAACGAACAGAGCTTAGCATTAGAAGACTTCAACTATGACCAAAATGTGTTCCATGAAGCACTGATTGAAGTCAACAGAATGGTACAATTATTTACAAACAAATCTATCAAAAAGTTTGGACTTCCTTTGCCAGATAACAATAACCTACAGTCGAACAACAGTGACTACTTAAGGGAAATGTCATATGATAGATCTCGGCTGTTACAAACAGTCGCTCAGGAAATACACCGTCTGAACCCCGATCAGAAAAAAAGCTTATGACGCCATAATATATATCATAACAAACAAGGAAGGTAGGATTTTTTTCCTAGATGCCCCTGGAGGCACAGGTAAAACATTCTTGATAAATTTGTTGCTCGCCAAAGTGAGGTCTGATGGTAATATTGCTCTTGCCGTCGCATCATCTGGAATTGCAGCCACTCTTTTGGAAGATGGAAGAACTGTACATGCCACATTTAAAGTTCCTCTAAACTTCTGTCATGATGATACAAGCGTATGTAATACTTCAAAACAAAGTAACACCGCCAGATTAATCCAAAACTGTGCATTAATAGTTTGGGATGGGGCTGCAATGTCGCACAAAACTTCGGCCGAAGCCCTAGACAGGACCATGCGTGATCTCAAGAATACAAACAGACATATGGGTGGATGCACAGTTCTGTTCTCCTGAGATTTTCGTCAAATCTTACTAGTTGTGACGAGAGGAACGAGAGCTGTCGAGGTGAACGCTTCTTTAAGATCTTATATTTGGCCGGATCTAACTTGAGTAATCTCCTCGACTGTCAAACGGCGATTCTCTTCGAGAAGTGTTGCAACATTGATGACAGATGTTTTATCTGTCGCCGTTTGAGGTCGGCCTGAGCGGTGATCATCTTCGATGCTGCTTCGGCCTTTCCGAAAGCGCGATACCCAGCGAGAAATTGTGCTTCGATCAAGAGTCCCTTCCCCATAAACTTCTTGCAAGACAGTGTGGATATGTGTCGGTGTTTTTCCCCGCAGAGTTTCTATTTTCACGTACGAGCGCTGGTCTAACGCCATGACTCAACCTGAGGAGCTGCACGCTTCCATTTCCACCCCACCCCCACCCCGAAACGTCCATACAGCAAATGATAACGCATTGTTCTGACACCACTGTGTTGCTGAGAGTCTGACCTTGGCATGACGCGATCATTTCCCCGAGTGCATCATCCGCTTCCGTTTTAGATTAATGTGTGCAGAACTTTGGTCATGACTCTCGTATTTAAACTGTTGCCTATCCCTAATTTAAGGCCAATGGTACTAAGAAAGGAATAGAGCCAGCGCCATTGGATAACACACCAGCTTGCCTCATCCCGTCGTTGGAATTCTTTGGTGATCCGCTGGTTCAAGCCACTAAATATCGAGTCGCCGACTATTAAAATCAAAATGGAGGTGATCCGCTGGTGCGAGGATACTGAAAATTGAGTCGGACCCTTAAAAACAAAATGGCAGTGGTCCGCTGGTTCGAAACCACTAAAAATCGAGTCGGACGATTAAAATCAGAATTGGGGTTGGGCCATTGGTCTGAGACCACTAAGAATCGAGTCGGACCATTAAAATCAAAATGGCGGTGATCGGCTAGTTCGAAAACACTGAAAATCTAGTCGGACCATTAAAATTAAAATGGCGGTGGTCCGCTGGTTCGAGATCACTAAAAATCGAGTCGGACGATTAAAATCAGAATTGGAGTTGGGCCACTGGTCTGAGACCACTAAAAATCGAGTCGGACCATTAAAATAAAAATGGCGGTGATCCGCAGGCTCGAAGATGCTGAAAATCGAGTCTAATCAAAATGGCGGTGGTCCTCTGGTCCAAGATCATTAAAAACTCAGTCGGACCATTAAAATCAAAATGGCGGCGGTCCGAGAACACTAAAAATACAGTTGAGCCATTAATATCAAGATGGCGGTGGACCGCCGGTCCGTAACCACAAAAATCCAGTCGGTTTCCCTTTTTCCAGGAAACGTCATTTATTTTAGAGAAACTTGTTGTGGTTTCTTACCATTCGTCCGAGGTGGGTCCTGGTTCGAATCCCGGTGAAGAATGGATTTGCGTTTATCTTACAGCACTTGTTCTCTTCCTTTCCTCGAAACAGTGGCCGTACATTAAGGACAGGCGACTGCTTATAACTGTTTACCGTGATATTATAAGCAGGACAGGCGACTGCTTATAATTGTTACGGGCGACTGTAATTTGAATTGTTTACCGTGATCGTTGAACCCCAACCAAAAACAAACACACAAATAAAGCCAGTGTATTTTTTTTCCGTAAAGGGAAGTTGCAAAACATTTTTCGTTTATGGTAGATAGGGAATAACCTAGTACATTTCCACACAAGTGGATTATAAATTTCTAACAAACTGCAGGTTCCGCACAGGTATTAGGACGAGGAGTTACACAAGGAATGCGCCTACGTTGAGCATACAAAGGAAATTTTATATACATGTTCCTATAAAGAAATGCAGTATATATTCTCGTATATTCCTATAGTCTGCAGATTTACGTCTAATGCGTCCATAGGTTTATGTCAGAAAAGAGCCCAACAGATTAACGTATTTTTAGGTTTTTAAGTTATGGGGAGTTTTGCCATCTTATCCTAAAATCAGATATGTTCTACGTGTATTTTACACTGTTAAAAATTTTGTAGTAGGTTGCACCAAAAAGTGGTGCTAGACCAGCTGCAACACTTTTGGGGAAAACGTAAACCATTATGTGGTGAATGAAAAGTACATAAATATGGTGCAATGGGTACCACTTCGCACCATGCGGGTTGGGTATCGTACCGTTGGGCATAATTGTATCATGTTTTTGTGCGTTTCATGCTGCACACAATAGTTGACCATTGCCCCAAAAGTGATGCAGCTGATTTAGAACCACTTTTTGGTGCAATCTACTACAAAATTTTTAACAGTGATATTAGTATCTGTTAGATCTACCTTGATGTTCTTATATGAATTCATGCTGTGTATCTGCCAATATCAGATACACAACATACATATCCGTATCAGAATGATATGATCACCTACCTAATAATGGGAATAACCATCTTTGGCACGGATGACAGCGGCGAGACGGCGTGGCATGGACGCAATGAGGCCGTGGAAGGTTGCCTGAGACACACGTGCCCATTCGGACTGCAGCAGAGCACGGAGGTCCCGGAGATGACGTGGTTGTGGGTCCGCACGTCGAACCTATCGATTCAAATAGTTCCACAAGTGCTATATGGGATTGAGGTCGGACGATTTCGCCGGCCAAGAGAGAACGGAGACATCGATGCCGTGTTCCTGGAACCAGTCACGCACCCCCTTAGCGACATGGCAGGCACATTGTACTGTTGGTAGACACCATCACCACCAAGGTAAACGTCCAAAATGAAAAGATGCATGTGGTCAGCGAGGATGGACAGGTAGCCATTAGTGTTCAGGGGCCCATCCAGTGGTACCTGTGGTTCCAGGTCATACCAGGAAAACATCCCCCAGATATGCACACTGCCACCGCCGGCCAATATTTGACCTACAAGCGTGTCCAGGTGTTGCTTCTTGTGTGCCTGAGCCTCTATCCACCACCGCCTGCAACTTCTATGGAGTAGAAACATCGATTTGTCGGAGAAGGCAATCTTTTTCCACTCTTCCACTGTCCAACGACGATAGTCCCATGCGAACTGCAGGCGTGATTGCCGATGAGCCTGGGTTAACATGGGCGCCTTGACGCAGCGACGACTTCTGGAGACCCATGAGTAACATAGTTTGCTCTACTGTCATCGGGGACATGTACCTGTGTGTTCCAGCGTTCATTTGCGTGGTCAATTTCTGCACTGTTACGCGTCGATTGCCCTTTACCAGTCGACGGAGGCGACGTTCTCTTCTGGGGTTGATGGTTTTGGGGATCCATAGTTATGACGTCAGGAGGTACTCGGTGGTGCCAGCGGTCCATTCTTGGTAAACCCTTACTACAGCACCTCGCGAACAGTCCACGAAGCCTACTGTTTCTGAGATACTTCCACCCTTGGCGCAGTAGCCGATGATCGTTTCTTTCGAACGTTCGTCAAATCTCACGTGACGCACACAGAACTTATCTGTCAAGTGCTCACGTGACGCACTATGACTCATCTGTCCTGGTCGGCAGCTTATATCTCCGTGTGTTCGACCTTGTCATGTGCACCCTATGACACGCCTGGGCGGGTACACTATGATTCCGTGGGTGGTCATATTATTCTGATACGACCGTGCATGTACACTTTAGAACTTTTTAACCCACTTGTACGGAAAGAGAACCATGTTAGATTTGTACGGAAATCGCACGTACAGATCTAGAGCACCGAACTACCAATATAAGACGAACTTATATGACCGTATTTGGACATACTGTAAATAAATGAGCGATTTAAATGTGGTTTAATTTGTATTGCTGAAAGTAATCTCCCGTTACTGTAATACGCGTATTCCACCGACGTTCTGATGCTTTTATTCCATTGATAAAAAAATATTCCCTATCCTGCTTAGCACAGCGGGTCTGCCGCAACAATCACCTTCTCCCAAGAAGGTGATCTTCCCCACGGGATATCTCTGGAATGAGATAAACCAAGGAACAGTTACGGAAAACAATACTAGCTCATTCCAAAGATATCCAGTAGAAAGGAGCACCTTTTAGGAAGAAAATTGTAACAACCCTCGCTCCTTTCTAGCTCTTACACAACAAAGACGTGATCCAGCGAGGGCCGTCACATAATTTTGTTGGTTCGTTCCCAAAAGAATCAGTGCTTGAAAAAATTATAGAATACGGAACCTTTGTAAAACAATAATAAAAGAGACAGTTTATTCCGCTAAAACGATGTTGCTTGGGGCTCCTCAAGGGCTGGTTAATGCAATGCTTGATGGACTGTGTTCCTGTCCGTGCTATCTACACTAGACCCATACTTCGTGCCACCCGTAAACCGTCGCTGCTACTACGCGACCGAATACCAATCGGTTTTCGGAAAACAAACCGTCATTGAGCCAATCTAAGACCCGACCTTTCTCACTAAATTCAAGGTTCCGCCTACCTTGCTTCCACCACAAAAGTAAAAAGTGTCGGTTCTCTCTTAAAACTTCCGAAAAACTCCACTATCGGATTTCCGAGTTAATCTCCCTTGCCTGGAGCTACCTACGAACATCCTTAATTTTCGGTTTACTCCTTAACGTGCCCTGGAAATAGTCCCATCGCCAAACAAGACAGGTACAATGCACTTCAATTACTTTTGCACTAAGCCTGTTGCAATTCGACTAATCGCGTGTGTCTTTCAGCAATATGCCTTAAACATGCTGATTTCGTCTGCTCTGACCGAAAATGGCGCGAACAAAAAAATTCCACGTAGGAATGAATATACACCATGTTGACAAAAGTCACTGGGTACCTAGAACAGAAACACAACATAGCAGTTATTGATATACATTAGTACGGTGTCGGTCCACCTTTGGCCTTAATGCATGCACTGACCCATCGTGACATACAAGGTTTTGGAACACATCGATAGGTATGCGCTTCCATTCAGTACGTAATGCTTCCGCTAACTGTTGTTTAGTAGTAGACCTTGGTTCCCAACTTCTTATGCAGCGCTCTAATTCATCCCATAGGTGCTCTATTGGATTAAGATCAGGGCTATGTGCTGGCCTGTCAACACACGAAAAGGAATTATGGTCAAACCACGTCGTAACAGTCCTTGCTTTATGGCTCGGTGCATTATTCAGCTGGTACCAACAACGCTCGGTTCCATAGTGTTGCCAGAAAGTTGGTAGGGCATAATTGTCCAGAATATCGAGGTAGACATGCTGGTTAAAAGGTTTATCCACGATAACTAATGGGCCGGGACCATACCACGAAAAACACCCCCACACGAGTACACTGCCAGCTCCAAACTTGACCGTAGGAACAGTACACTGTGGTAAATAGCGTTCCCCCGGTTGCCGCCATACCCACACTGATGGATCGTGTACCTGGATTCATCAGTCCATAGGACCCGTTTCCATTGATCTACGACCCACGATAAATGTTATTTACATAATGCTAAACGACGAGTATCATTCCGAGTAGAGATGAAACGCTTATGAGCATCCGCACGACCACGGTAACCTATGAAATAAAGTTTTCTGCGAATGGTACGTGTACATACCGAGATTCCAGCATTTTTACCCACCTGTACACAGTGGCATAACTCAAAATCTCTGCCCCTCCCCCGCGAAATTTTCCTAACAGGCCCCCAGCATGGTAATAATTAATACAAAAATTGAGGATAAATATTTAACTTCGCAATAGTAAAAATATATTTTCCAGATATTGATTCTATGATCACTTATGTATTGCTTTTAATTATGTGAGCACTTATTCCGGTAACTATCCTCGATAAATTCAGTACTTAGGGGAAAAAGTGCAACATCTTTAAATGACAAATGTTCACGACATCAAGTCAAGTAAAAACAAATACTGATCTCCGAGTGTCTGGTTTCGAACTTCCTTTAAAGGAAGTTCGAAACCAGACACAAGCTCTTTAATTCCTTAATACAATAATTTTTGAGAAAGAGGAAAAACAAGTGTGTTTACATTTTTCTAGTCTTAAATTTTCAGCGATATTGTTTTTTTTTTTTTTATTGTGTCTTGTCTTTTAAATTCAAGAAGCAAGCATACTTTACAAAATAAAGAAAACTTACGTTACTAAAATCTGGATTCTCTTCTAACGTTCTTTTTAGCGAATATTTGAATCAGTTTCGTCACGTCTAGTTTTCTGGCTCGGTCATTCTCAATGCTTATCATCGCAAGTCCATCTTTGAGTGTGTGATGACCGAAGGTAGTTTTTGATTAACTTCAACTTCAAGAACGACCTTTCAGCTGTAGCCACAGTCACTGGGATTGCCAAAAAAAGTTTCAACGCTGTCGCAAGGTCAAAAACACTGGGTAATATTGCACTGGGTTTTTTTTTTGAATATATGAGCTCCATAAGGTCTTTCATAGAACCACCAGAAATATTTTTTGGCTGGTTGCTCATAGCATTTCTAAATGAAAGTATTTGTGACGGAAAATCACTAGGTAAATCCTTTTTGTACTGCAACCTTAAAGAAGATGACTGGAATAGTTCACTTTCGTTTGCATTTAACAGATGGCTCCAAGAAAGAAAAATCCTTTGCTATCGAACTTAGTCCTTCAAAACGGAATTTTATTTGAGAAATGGCGATGTCTATAGTTGCACAAAAGACATTAATTTTGAATTTCTCTTCGGGGTGTGTAACCTGCTGTCTTGATTTATTTCATGGAAGAACTTTTTGAGTGACGCGACCGCGTTTCGTTAAATTTAGCTTCAACACCCCATTTGTTGGCAATAATAACTGAAGTGTTTTTAATATCTGCGAATTCTTATCTTAAATTAGAGAGTTTTTCACTCGCTGATTGTAGCATTTCAGCTGCTTTCAATTATTCAATGTCCTTTGACTGCAGAAATTTTGACACAATGCTAACTGTTTCCAATATTTTGCGTTCCATGACAACAATCACAACAAAATTAAAGGTCTGCAAACATTTTCGAAGTCCAGTTGCTTCCCTTCTCTTCGCAGCTATGAGATTTTAGTAGGATTTGGGTCAAAGCTTTTAAAATGTCGTTATACCTGAAACGAATGGCACGTAGGGCATCGTGCCGGGCACAACTTTCTCACAGTTATGTTACCCTGGGATTTTCCTAATAATTCCCATCTTCTAATACTATGACTGAAAAATACATATAAATGCCGTAAAATATCGCAAAAATATATGATTTCTCAAATTCCCATCCAAGCAACATTTAAAACCAAATTTAAATTATGCGAAGCACAGTCTATGTATATGGCGTTTTGTTCCACATCCCTAATTCTTTTTTGAACCCTAGAAAAATGTCCATCATAAGCCTGTCCTCTACAATTTGCAAGCAACAGTTCATTTTCGTTTATCATCTTCAGTATTACCTCTGTCAGTCCCATTGCACTTTGGTCTTTGACGTTTCGAAAACCTAAAAATCTTTCGTTAATTTTACTTTCCACTGGAGACTAATTTTACATGACTACACAGAACCGCAATTCCGCTGGAGGGAAATTGGTATGAGGAAAGAATGCCACGGAAAATATGCCCACAGAAAAACCGCCCACGGAAAGAACGCCCACTTCTCGGAAATAGGAAAAACTGCCCACAAGTAACTACAATGTAAAGGGCCCCGACACAAAATTGAGGCCCATTTATTTAATTCTAACCATATAAAAATCAATGAAGAGCCAATCGGAGTATTTATAAATAAATAATCTCACTTTTAATTGATATATATATATATATATATACACTAGTATTCCAAGGGACAGGAAAAGACCCAGAAGAAGACCACATAGGAGATGGGTGGATGAAATTCGAAAGTATGCAGGGGTGACATGGAGGAGACTGGCACAAGACAGACCGTTGTGGAGGAAACTTGGGGAGACCTTCGTCCAGCAGTGGATTGATAATGGTTGACGATGATGATGATGATGATATACACTAGTGTGCAAAACTTAAGCAACTTTACTGATTTTGGCGTAATTCCGCGAAAACTCACCTGTGAGACATGAAATTCACACTACAGAGGCACAGTGCAGTACCTAAAGGATGACGAAAGCAGCGTAGCAAACAAATGAATAGAACGCATACAAGAAGGCAGGCAGCAGAAAATGGTTTATTGACAGCACGGCATTCGTACACCTAACCGACAGTCCATGAGGGAGAACAACAGTCCAAAGTCCCTTAGTACGGGATATGACCTCCCCGAAGTGCAATGGTTGCGTGGCACCGTCTGGCCATACTCAACACCAGATGATCCAACAGTTCTTGAGGTAACAGTTCCCACTCCTCGATGAGCATCTGTGTCAGTTGTCTGGTGTTCTCCGGGGAAACGATCGCGCCGCCAGGCGTCTCCCCAAAACATCCCACACATGTTCGATGGGATTTAAATCAGGGGAGCACGCTGGCCACTCCATTCTGCGAATATCTTCAGAACCTAACAGGTCCTCAACTGCTTGGGACCTGTGTGGGTGAGCCTTGTCGTCCATAAAAACAAAGTCTGGACCAATGGCACCTCGGAACAGACGCACTTGGGGGCGGAGGATCTCATCACAGTAACGCGCTCCGGTTACGGAACCTTTGTCGAAAATGTGGAGCTCCGTCCGACCGTTCAGCATAATGCCACCCCACACAAGTACGCCAGGACCACCCCAACGGTCTCGTTCCCTGATGTTCGTGGGATGAAAGCGTGTCCCTAACTCTCGCCAGATCAACTGGCGCTGAGAATCGTTTGTCCGACTGAAACGACTCTCATCGGTAAAGAGGACGTGACTCCATTGATCAGGTGTCCAGTGTGCATGTTCGCGACACCACTGTAAACGGTGCCGCCGATGGGCTGCTGTCAATGGTATGCAGCGTTCCGGCCGACGGGCATATAGCCCACCCTTATGAAGGCGTCTGGCCACAGTAAACCGGGATACCTGCCGTCCGGTTGCTGTACGCAACCGCTGCGCCATGCTGCCAGCTGTCTGGTTCCGGTCTCTTTTCGCTTGCACGACGAGATATCGGTCGTCACCCGCCGTTGTTTTCCTGGGGCGACCACCACCTACCTTTCGTACAGCTGTACCTGTCGTTCGGTAGGCTTTTGAAGCTCGTGACACTACACTTTTATCGTTTCCAAACTCTTGAGCAACACTCATCACGGTACGCCCCTCCTCCAGCTTGCCGATCATTCTACCACGTGTAAAGGCATCCTGATGGTTTCTCCTAGCCATATTGCACGATCGATCTCACTTTCACTTGCAGCGAATGTCTGGAAATGCCTCCGTCCGCCGTCTTTTGTAGTCGGCTGGCACTGCGCGCGCTGCCTCCACGCAGTTTACGTGCCCTCACGTCACCTCTGACGTCGAACTCCTGCTATTTGCATATGCATCACCTTTGTCATGAGTTGTTGTTCCCTTGTACAACCCGCAAATCGCCCTTGTCTCCCCTGTCATGACTGTATGCTATCAAACGACGTTGTTGCTTAAGTTTTGCACACTAGTGTATATATATATAAATTAATGAAGAGCCAAATAAGTTTGTTAACTTTCAACTTCCTACTGTAGAGTAGCTACTTTCCTAAAATTCCAGTTCGGCTTTACTGTAATAAATTTTTGACTATTCTTATTTTTTAATGTAAGGTCTTAATTTTTATAAAACTATGCATGTTTATTATTTAACTATATCAATTAAAAGGAAAATTATTAAAAGTCAGATTATTTTATTTATAAATACTTGTAAAATATAATGCACTTAATTTTAAGATATGAAAATAGAGTCACTTGAAGGCTAAATATTTTGAATGTGCGAACATCAAACACATGGTTTATACTGGGTTCGGACATTTGGGCACCGGACTTTTGAGCACCGGACATTTGGGCACCCGGACATTTTGGCACATTCCCTTTTAAAGCAATGAAATTGCGCTGCGTAAAAAATTATAGTGCTCCTATATTTCTCCCTACTTGAGCAAGTGGTGAGCACAAAACTTTTTTCACTCATATCTCATAATCATTAAGAAATTGAGACATATTTACGATTTTCTGTCTGAAAGACGGGGCGGACATTTGGACATCGGACATTTGGACATCGGATATTTCGGCACCGGACATTTTGGCACCCGGGCATTTTGGCACCCGGACTTTCGGGCACAAATGTTTAAGGGGCCGTATAACAATTGCCGTTTCTGAGTTGGTAGGGCATAAACCAATAAATAGTAAGAGTTTGACCGAGAAAATGTTCGCCGTAAGTTACTTAGGCGCTAAATATTTACATAACATGTCAAGTTATTAATATTTGTCTTTTACTTAATTAGGCACTAAATTACTATGCCTCATTCGTAGGCCCTTTTCAACAGTTTTTGTTCTATCGATGTCACATCCATAACAATTACGTATCAAATCAAGTTAATAATATTCCGGTTTTACTTAAGCACTAAATATTATTTCACAGCCCCTAGGCCTAGGCCTTTTTGACGGTTTTTAATTTGTCGACTCCATATTCATAATGTTTACATATCAACTCAAGTTAATAGCAGTACGCTTTTACTTAGGCACGAAATAATAATTCATAGGCCCTAGGCCTTTTCGACGGCTTTTAATCAGTCGACTTCATATTCATAACGTTTGCATATTAACTCCAGTTAATAGCATTGCGCTTTTACTTAGGCATTCAATATTAATTACTAGACTTTACGCTTAGGGACAATGAATTAATAATCAGAGTATGATTAAAAGCACAATATGATTAACTTCAGTTCATGCATAAACGTTATGAATATAACATCGTTAGAATAAAATCTGTTTAAAAGGCCTAGGGCCTGTGAAATAATTTAGTGCTTAAGTAAAAGCGCAGTATTATTAACTTGAGTTGATACGTAATTGTTATGAATGTGACATCGATCGAACAAAAACTGTTAAAAAGGCCTAGGCCTAGGGACTGTGAAACAATATTTAGTGCTTAAGTAAAGGCGGAATATTATTACCTTGACTTGATACGCAAAGGTTATGAATATGGCATCGGTAGAAATAAAGGCTGTCAAAAGGGCCTACGAATGAGGCATAGTAATTTAGTGCCTAATTAAGTAAAAGAGAAATATTAATAACTTGACATGTTATGTAAATATTTAGTACCTAAGTAAAAGTGAGGCGTTATAAAAAAATCCCTTCTTGTCGTCTTTTCCCGAACATAGTATGAGTTCTGCTGTAGTTGCTTTGGTTCGTTGAAACCTGAGAAATGTGCTATGCAATGGCGCCCATATGAGTACTTTTGGGGGAGGGGGGCTAAGAAAAATCCTTACCTCCTTCAAGGCTGTCAAACATTTTAGTAAATGTGCAAGATACCACAATAATAAAAAAAATAATTGATACAATCAATTATTAAAATCTTATTATTTTTAAAAATGCTTTAAAAAAAGGTTTCGTCTATTTTAGTGTTTTAAATTTATCAAAACTTTGACTATACCAACGCCTGGGGTGAAGGGGAGGGGCCCCCTGCCCCCATGGGCGCCCTTGGTGCTATGTAATCATGAATATGATGTAATCCATATTCATGATTATGAGCTATGTAATCCCGATCCAGGACGACGAAATTGGCAAGTTTTCGGATATTATCCTTGTCATATTTACACCAAAAAGAAAAAGGATTGTCATCTTCAAAATTTATGCATTGTAATATTTTTTTAAATTCAATTATAATTGTCGTTTGTCTTACTGGAAACGTTTTCTCCATTCAATTCCCCTCACAGCACCAAGAAACGGCAATTTTTGTACGGGCCCTAAAGATTTGTGCCGAAATGTCCGGTGCCCAAAAGTCCAGTGCCCAAATGTCCTAAACTCGGTAGGCACATCACGATTTGCCTGGGCAGATCGCGATCTCTCCGGATTTCGGCATTTGCCTGTAACATATACATATTTTCAATTTTTTTTTTTTTTTTTTTTTTATGACTTTGGGGCTAGCGAATCTTACAGGAATTTTGATAGAATATCGAGGTTGCGACATCTATGGGCGACTACATAGACAACCAAGGAAAAAAATTCGTTGGAATAGACGGTATATATATATATAATTATAACTATATTAAGATCACTTGTTTTCATAATCCTGAATACGAACTTTCTCAGCAGCCTTATACATGCTTAAGTTAAAGGAAACACGCAGGAAAATATAAATTTCGCAAATGGATAGTTGTGTCACTTTTAAGTTGGTGTCACTAAGAGAATTCTCAAACGATGTCATTAAAAGTATTTTGTAGAAATGGAATAATCCTTTCCACATTCTCGAACTAATTATTTGGCTTTGAATACCGCCCTGACATTTGCTTTGCTTCGAAAATTGCAAATAACTGGATTAAAGACAGGGAATGCGACAAATACTTTCATGAAATGTTTACTATTCTACTATGCATCTTCAAGTAAATCAGTGTAATACTGATTAAAATGGTAAGAAAGACTGTCTGGAATTATGTTACAAAGTTGTCAAGTTCTGATCTGCCGTTCAAAATGATTTAGTTCCGCAAACTTGTTTTTTTCTCGGATTCATGTGATTGCAAATATCTAACAACGTGCACTCGTCTGAGACGACATTTTGTAGGAAATGTCTCAAGATTTGTGGTTGGAATGATGAGAACGAAATTTTAATTAAACACACATATGCATGTGATGATGATGATAATAAATCAACCATATTTATCTTATTATAGTACATCTCTGTCAGCCCTCAAAATTCACACGAAATCATTTTTTAATATTTTTTCAACACTGTCGCTACATGTGACGTACTGCAGAGGTAAAGCACGTGTCCAGACGACAAATCTGCAGCGATATATTCCGTCCGTGTAGCTTAGTTGGGAGAGCAACTTACTCCGGAGCGAGGGGGCACGAGTTCTATCTTCGTCACAGACAAAATTGTGCTTTCACGTGTATTACAAAAACGATAGTGCTGCTAAAACAGCTGATATAAATGGAACATTTTCAAGGAATTTGTTAATTTTAGAAGATGAATAAAATTCATGTAACACAAGCGAGCATAGTTTTTCCAATATTACGATTTATATTTTTGTCAAGGGAAGTACTTTTTCATTATTTTCTTCATTTTAAAAAGCTGTTGTACAGAGGATGAGCCGAAAGTTTTGCAATATTTGGATCACTTTATGTGTTCATACGTACCTTTACAACGAAAGCTGACTAGAATTCAAAGTATAGGCCACCGTGTTGCATCGTCTTTAGCCATCTTTCTTACAGTTCTTCGATTCCGCGGTGGTAACCGTTCTTGTCTTTCGAGGCGAAGAACTTCTTCACCCCAGCTGCCACCTCCTCCTGGTTGTTGAAGTGCCGCCTTCGAAGGAAGTAGGCCTTGGACCAGAGAAGTAATAATCCGACGGGGCAAAGCCCGGACTATATGCTGAGCGTAACATCAGTTCGATGCCCTCAAGTTCCTGGAGTTCTGCCTGCGTCGTTCGCACGTTATGAGGCCGAGCGTTGTCCTTCTGTAGGAGAGTGAGCTTTCTGTTCCATAGTGCCGAGTACTTCACTTCCAAAACAGCATAGATCCGCTCCAGCTGTTCAGAGTAGAGGTTGGCGTTGATGGTCCGACCGTCTGGAATAAATTCGTAATGGATTATCCCCTCGGAATTCCACCAAACGCTGAGCATAGCCTTGTGCTCGAAGCGCTAACGTTTGGCAACAGGTTATGGAAGCTGTCCCGGGCTGAACCACTGCTGTTGTGTGTTAGGATTACGAAAATATATCCACTTTTCATCGCACGTAACAATTCTCTTGATGAAACGTACATCGTGCTGGTTTTCTAGGAGTTTAGTGCACACTTCCACTCGGCGGTTTGCTTCAGCTGCGTCAGTTCGTGAGAGACAATTAGACAGCTCCTGCAGACCTTGCCGAGGTCCTGAATGTGACGAACCACGATGATTTGTGTTATCCCTAGATCGCCTGTTTATCTCCGGGTGATGTCTGTCGGATTTGCATTTACGGCCTCGCGCACGGCCTCCGAATCCACGATAAGCGGCCTACCTGACCTTGGCTGATCGTCAAGGTTTCTGTCACCTGAGCGAAATTTCTTGAACCATCTGGTTGCGGTGCTGTGGTCCATAAAACCTTCCCCTTTTTGCATGATAAATGTTTCGTGTTGCTTGAGCAGCGTTATGGCCGAGTTTAAACTCGTAAAACAAAAGTTCCCTAACTAGCCGGTTGTTGCTGTTCATCTTTTAGTCGTTCCAACCACAGACAGAACGACGACATGCAATGCTGTTCACAGCAACGACTACCACTTTATATCCCTTACTACTGACTGCAGTGCACGAATTGAACTACACTGCTGGCCACCCAAAATGCAACTCCAAGAAGGAAGCATCCGATTGGCCTGAAATTCGCAGCATGCGTCGCCCGCGAGAGGACATGCAAACGATTAGCATTGCAGGGCATATGCAAATCATGTGCGCCCGGCACGCCACCGAGAAGCACTCTAAGAAGGGTGCACAGAAGGCAGGGTGTAAGTAGTGGAAGTGTGTTGTGCTGCCGGACCTGTGCGTGGGAAGCTTTCTGATGCCTCGTCGCAGAATACTGCAGTCATTCCAGCACGTTTCGGAGTTCAACAGGGTACCAATAGTGGCTTATCGCGACAGCGGTTTATCGTACCGAGACATCGGCGCCCATGTGGGACGACATCCAGCCACAGTGAGGCGAGTATGGATTCGGTGGGTGCAGGAGGGACGGGCATATCCCCGAACGAGAGGACCGGCATGTTGTGCGGCGGGCAGTGACGGCTCGCACAGCCGCAATACGAACGTTATCACAGGAATTAGGGTGTGTTGCGCAACAACCTGTGTCGGCACGTACCGTTCGATGTCGTCTGCCGGAGCGGGGACTTGTCGCACGGCGCCCATTGCTCCGATTACCATTGACGTTACACCACCGGCGATTGCGGCGACAGTGGGCCGCTGAACGCCGCACCTGGACTACGGAATGGCATGACATTGTCTTCTCCGACGAATCCCGCTTCTTCCTGCAACACCACGATGGTCGTATCCGCGTGTGGCGGCACCGCGGCGAGAGACTGTGTTTCGCCTGCATTATGCATCGCCATACCGGTCCGTCGACTGGCGTTATGGGTTTTTGGCACAATTGGGTATCACACCCTCACCCCTCTGGTACGCATCGCCAGTACACTCAACAGTCACCGCTACATCTCCGACGTTTTGGAGCCTGTAGTCCTCCCTTAACTGCAGGACCTGCCAGCGGTCACGTTTCAACAGGACAATGCGCGTCCGCACGTGGCACGCATCGTGCAACAATTCTTCACGGCCCACCAGGTGTCACTGCTGCCGTGGCTCGCCTGTTCTCCCGATATGTCGCTCATCGAACACGTCTGGTCGCTGATCGGCAACCGAGTGGCCCGGCAAGCACCACCCGCGGCTACGCCTGATGAACTGTGGCAACGTGTGGAAGCAGCCTGAACCGACATACCCCAAGCCCAAATCCAAAGCCTCTTTCGTTCGATGCCGTGGCGTGTAGCGGCCGTTATTGCCAGCCATTGGGGTCACACGAACTATTGATGTCTGCGTGTTCCGCAAGTCACACGGTCCTGTAAGTTCAATCGTTTCATCTTTGTATCTGTTGTTATGTGTCCAGTAAATCTGGCTTTGCTATCTCGTGTCCTTCTTGGTGTTGCATTTTGGGTGGCCAGCAGTGTAGTTTAAACAGATATTTATGCAAATATTGCAAAACTTTCGTCTCACTATCTGTAATAGCGCATTTTCATAAGTGACAATCAGTTATAATTTTTCATTTTAGTAAGACCTTTAAAATGTCTTCTTGAAACTGCCTGACACACACACACACACACACACACACACAAAAACATACACTACACCATTAAAATTCTTGTGGCAGGTTATAGCAAAAATTGGTACTACGGTGGCTTCACGATCTTTTGCGGCAAAGGAATGGTGCATGAAATACTCAAAAATGTGATGCAATCATGTACCATGTTAGGATATACAATATGACTGGTACGACGTTGCTCCCATCGCACTACATTGTGTGTTTTATGCACCACACAAGGATTACGTTAGCCACAAAAGGTGATGCAGCTGGTGTAGCACGACTTTTTGGTGCAACCTACTGAAAAAATTTTTAACACTGTACACACTATTCCATCTCTTTAAACTTCCCCTGATGATTTCGCAAGTGTTTTATTCTGATAAAAAGAAAGCATGCAATGTTAAGTGACAAATAAGAACAAAAGATGACATATCTCCTACTACTATGAAATTTCCGATCCAGAAATAAAGCTGGTGCTGTGACTTCTGTCTCAGGTCTCATTTTACAGGAGATTTTCTGCAGGTTTGAGATTTAGTTACAGGTTACTTCCCCCCCCCCCCCAGTTGACTCATCTAGCATTAAATTATCGCAATGTGTAAATCTTTTTCTACGGCATGATTATCCCATCCTCAAAGTGGTGAAAATAGACGATGTCATCGCTCTGTCCACGTTACTTTATAAAGAACGCATAGCAGCTGAAAAATTGTATTTCGACACCGCTGGGATCGAACCCCAGATCTCTCGATAACTAGCCGAGTGCGGTCACTTTACTCTACGGTGCCAACAATTCACAGCGCTATACGTTGTTTATCAGTCACCATCTGACTACACAAATCCTCATTGATGGGCTCAGCAACTGATGTGTCGCCATATATACAGTATATTCACCATTTTTATCGTCCTTTGGATTTATCAGCTGTAATTAAATAGCTTGCTCTGTTGAAAGCCACCAGATGGCGACACATCAGTTGCTGAGCCCATCAATAAGGATTTGTGAAGTCAGATGCTGACAGATAAACACACATAGCGCTGTGAATTGTTGCCACCGTGGCGTAAAGCGAACGCACTCGGCGAGTTATCGAGAGATCTGGGATT
Source organism: Macrothele yani (assembly GCA_039090855.1). Lineage (NCBI taxonomy): Eukaryota > Metazoa > Arthropoda > Arachnida > Araneae > Macrothelidae > Macrothele > Macrothele yani. Next base: position 126,868,170 of record CM077002.1, read on the forward strand.
CGATCCCAGCGGTGTCGAAATACAATTTTTCAGCTGCTATGCGTTGTTTGTAAATAACGTGGACAGAGCGATGACATCGTCTATTTGCGTTATCTCCACGTATTTTAAATATTTTCACCATCTAGGTGGTGTTGCTGCTACCAATCGTCATTTTCTGTCATCTATCAACTCTTCAGTTTTTCTTTTCTACGTACTTCATGTTATTGCTGACATATTTCTTCCATTGCACTCGGTTCTTCCTCTATTTCTTCCTCCATGTAACTCCATGTCCATGAATCTATGTCTCACGCATTCCGTGTCCTCGCTCTAAACACGACCAAACCAGACCTCCTTTTTAAGCCTCAACCAATTTGTTAGATTATTGTAGGTGAAAGATCAAATTTTGCAGGCTCGTTCAGTTGGCAGGTAATTTAGTATTTAAAACATTGTGCGATGTGACTTGTACAAAGGCCGTTCCATAAAAACTCATAGAGCATTTTTTTGAGTTGGCAACAGTACGAAGGGGGAAATAACCACGCAGACGACTAACTGAATTAATGAAGTATCTGTTGCAATAGTTATTAAATGTGGTAGGCGATTCTAGTTTTGTTATTACGCAGTTATTTAAGGTACGTCTGCATTTTGCCATACGACTATGGAGGTGAGTGATTCAGAGTTAAGAAGTGAAATGCATTGTGCGATAAAATTTCGCTACCGTCGGGGTAAAATGTCTCCAGAAAAACAGTTGATTTAATGAAAAATGCTCACAAAGATAAATGTTTGGGTGAGTCAACGATTTGTAGATGGGACCATGATTTCTAAAAAGGGCGTTTGTCGGCAAAACTCGCTCCTAAGCCTGGTCGACCTGAAAGTGTTGTTACGGAGCGTACTATTAACACCGTTTGGGCAATCCTGCAAGTGGTTCGACGAATGTCGTGTGAAAACATAGCGGCTTCAACTAATATTTCCAAAACGTCGGCATTCCGCATTCTACGCGACAAATTTACTGCTGCATCGTGTGTGTTCCAGATGGGTACCTCATCACCTGACGAGAGAACAATTGTTAGCTGGAGTTCAGGTATGTCATGAGTGGAAACAAATGATTGCAAAGGATCCAAACTTTCTAAACACAGTAATAACTGCCGATGAAACATGGGTCCACTATTTCGACACCCTCACGAAGCGCACAACGAGTTTCAGGAAACACACAGGCCCGCCTCCTCCGAAAAAAGTCCTCAAAACCAAATCAGCTGGAAACGTGATGATGACAATTTTCTTTGATAATAAAGGTGTAGTCTACCAGCATGCCGTTCCTGCACAAATTACTGTCAATGCTGAGTACTACATTTCAGTCTTGAAGCGTCTGCGACGACACATATCCATTAAGCGACCGGAACTGGTGGGCAAATGGACCCTACATCATGATAACGTCCGCCCACATGTGTCTGCTTGTGTTCAATAATTTCTTACGAAATGTAGTATTGAAATCCTGCCAGAGCCTGCCTACAGTTCTACCTCGCCCCGTGCGATTTCTGGTTGTTTTCAACAATGATGGAGAAGAAGTTCCGTGGCGCAACATTCAACGCAGATGCTGATGTTATTCAAGCTGCACAGGGGTCGCTAAAGCAGGTTCCAAAAAATGCCTTTGTCACATGCTTTGAAATGTGGACTGGCTGATGGGACCGTTGCACACCGTCCGGGGAAGATACTTTGAGAAAGAATCACATATATTTTACTGTACCTATATTTCTTTCATTTTGGGTGATTTTACTCTCAGTTGTTATGGAACGGCCGTTGTAATATGTAAATTTAAAGCGTTAAGGGTGTTGCATATAAAACACTGGTTGTTTCGTCAGTGACGCAAGGGGATTGTGCTACAGTTAAAGGGACACTAGATCAGAGCCAAATTCAGTCATTTTTTTATGAGCTTAAACTTGGACACCGTGAATCGCAGGTAGCTCGCAACATCAACACAGAATTTGTGGAAGGCACCGTTAGTGAACGCAAAACACAACGTTGGTTTGAGAGTACGAACCTCGAAAATGAAACACACGGCGCACGGAAGATCAGAAAGAGCTTTCGATGATGCCAAGTTGAAGACATTGTTTGAATCCGATGAGTGTCAAAACTGTGCCAGAACTTGGCAAAAGCTTTGCAGTACACTATGGAACTATATTTAGACATTTAACGGCCATAGGGAAAGTTAAAAAGATGGATAAATGGGTCTCATATGAGTTGACGAAACAGCACAAAACACGGTGATTCAATATCTGTTGTTTGCTGCTTATTCGCAAGCAAACGAACGACATTTTGAGGGGTGTTATGAAAAATGGATGCTGTCTGACAACGCCGACGTTAGGTGCAATGGCTCGACCACGGTGATGCCTCGAAACATACCAGTAAGCCGATCGTCCATCCCAGAAAGATGATGGTTAGTGTTTGGTGGTACGCAATGCTAGTGTGATCCACTCCTCCTCCTCCTTACTACAGGTCAACCCATCAGTAAGCCGTTACCCCATTTCAGGAAGATGGTGGTTAGTGTTTGGCGGTACGCAATGCTAGTGTGATCCACTCCTCCTCCTCCTTACTATAGGTCAAACCATCAGTAAGCCGTTACTCCATTTCAGAAAAATGGTGGTTAGTGTTTGGCGGTACGCCATGCTAGTGCGTGCGATCTCAAACCATCAGTAAGACGATACCCCATTCCAGGAAGATGGTGGTTAGTGTTTGGCGGTACGCAATGCTAGTGTGATCCACTCCTCCTCCTCCATACTACAGGTCAAACCATCAGTAAGCCGTTACTCCATTTCAGGAAGATGGTGGTTAGTGTTTGGCGGAACGCAATGCTAGTGTGATCCGCTCCTCCTCCTCCTTACTACAGGTCAAACCATCAGTAAGCCGTTACCCCATTTCAGGAAGATGGTGGTTAGTGTTTGGCGGAACGCAATGCTAGTGTGATCCACTCCTCTTCCTCCTTACTACAGATCAAACCATCAGTAAGCCGTTACTCCATTTCAGGAAGATGGTGGTTAGTGTTTGGCGGTACGCAATGCTAGTGTGATCCGCTCCTCCTCCTCCTTACTACAGGTCAAACCATCAGTAAGCCGTTACCCCATTTCAGGAAGATGGTGGTTAGTGTTTGGTGGTGCGCAATGCTAGTGTGATCCACTCCTCCTCCTCCTTACTACAGGTCAAACCATCAGTAAGCCGTTACTCCATTTCAGGAAGATGGTGGTTAGTGTTTGGCGGTACGCAATGCTACTGCGATCCACTCCTCCTCCTACTTACAACAGGTCAAACCATCAGTAAGCCGATACTCCATCCCAGGAAGATGATGGTTAGTGTTTGGTTGTACGCAATGCTAGTGTGATCCAGGGCCGTAGCTACCGTGAGAACAGGGGGTGGTTCCCTCCCAAAATGGCCATTCCAAGGGCATAAATTCATGTTCTGGGAAATGTAAAAAATAGAAATTCTAACTAATAAAGAAAATTACACCCTTCAGTATTTTCTTTTTAAATACTTTAGTTAGTCTCATACAGTATTCCATGCAGTTAACCAGGGTACAGAGTAACATACACTGTGAGGTCTGAATATCTCATATCCATGAAGGGTGATTCAATTGGCGATTTTTCCAGAACGGTGAATGGAGGCATAGAAAAAAATATGCTAATATGCTTAACCTCCGTGACCTTACGGAACATGTCGTTGGGATGAGGAATTAACAAATCATTCGTGCTCTGTTGTAGAAAGTCTCTAAGGGTTTAACCTTAAACGGAATCGAGGCTGTTTTGAAGGCCAAGGGCGGCCCCACACGCTATTAGATTTGTGTCCCAAATAGTTTGCTACTATAGTGTATACACAGTGCGTCAAAGAATTTTTAAGACTAGCGCTAGATTTCAGCCTACGGTGGCGCCACCAGTGTTATCGCGAATGCGTTATAAACCGTGACCATCTGCTTGCTTTCTGCCAAAAGTACTGCGCAGTTGTTAAAGTAACTCAAACGAAACGGCCGTTCATTAGAGAAGTAAAATTTTTTTCATGTTGAATTACTAAGATGGAACAAAGGGCTGTTATTGAATTTAACGAAAAACTTGGTAAAAGTGCCTCAGAGCCGCCCCGGTGGCGCAGTGGTCTAAGGCGTTGGCCTCTGATCATTCGTCCGTAAGGGGTCCGGGTTCGAATCCCGGTTAGGCATGGATGTTGTGTTTGTCTTACGGCACTGGCTCTCTCCCTTCCCTGGAACCAGTGACCCTAAATTAGGGACGGGCGACTGCTTATAGCCCATTGAGTTGCTCACGGTGGTCGTTAAATCTCCAATCAAAAAAAAAAAAAAAAAAAAGTGCCTCAGAAACGTACCAAATGATGAAACAAGTTTACGGTGAGTTTTGTTTAAGTAAATCAAATGTTTTCCTGTGGCACAAACGTTTTTTGGACGGAAAAGATACGCTAGAACATGATAAGCACACCGGAAGACCAAGTTCATCTAGGACACCTGAGATTATTGTAAAAGTGCGCGATTTCGTGGCAAACAATTGATGTGCATCACTAAGAATGATGGAAGAGTCTTTAAACATCAACAAAAAAACGATTCGAACCATCCTGCATGAAGATTTGGGCAAAACAAAAGTATGTGCTAAATTTGTTCCACACACATTAACCAATGAACAAAAATCAAGGAGAAGTGCACATTGCAGAGACATCATTTCAGCCGCTGAAAATGATCCAAACTTCTTAAAATCGATTGTTACAGGTGATGAAACATAGTGTTTTCAATATGATCCTAAAACAAAGCGACAAAGTGCGGAATGGAAGTCAAAAAACTCACCACAAACCAAAAAAAAAAAAAAAAAACAGAAAAGTTTCATCGAAAATCAAAACAATGCTCATTACATTCTTCGATAGTAAGGGTATTATCCACAAAGAATTTGTTCCAAGTGGACAAACAATTGCTGGTGAGTTTTATTTAAATGTTTTGAGGCGTTTGATGGGCAGAATTCGTCGTATTCGTCCAGAATATCGAGATGAAAACAGTTGGTGTTTGTTGCACGATAATGCACCCAGTCACACCTCACTTCTTGTTCGTAGATTTTTGACGAAAAATAACGTCTGTGTGTTGAATCATCCACCGTATTCGCCTGATTTAGCACCCTGCGACTTTTCTTTATTTCCAAAACTTAAAATGGCGTTAAAAAGTGTTATTTTGATGATATTTCGACCATACAAACAGCTTCGACGCGCGCTTTGGAGGCAATTCCGCAAAGTGAACTGGAACAGGCATTCGAATCATTATTAAATCGCTGTAACAAGTGTATTGAAGCCGGAGGGACTTATTTTGAATAACAAACCAAAACAAATGATAATTTCTTGTTTCTATTTCATTTTACAGACCCAGTCTGAAAAATTCTTTGCCACACTGTGTATGTTCATTACAAGAATGTTAGTCATGCTGGAGCCTTCGATCCATCTGGTCTTTTATACATTAATTCGCACCGATTCAATTTCTTTATAACGCAATTTTTATAAAATGGCATGCGCTTTATGACCGTAATCATTGTGTAATAGCGAAAGTAATTATTTTAGAATTTTCAAGACTAAATTTTCTAACATGAAATTCAAAACAGGCATGACTAACTTGCTTTTACAAGCCTTCTGTGAAATCAAAACGGGCATGACTAACTTGCGTTTACATGCCTTTGGTGAAATCAAAACGGGCATGACTAACTTGCTGTTATAAGCCTTTGGTGAAATCAAAACGGGCATGACTAACTTGCTGTTACAAGCCTTTGGTGAAATCAAAACGGGCATGACTAACTTGCTGTTACAAGCCTTTGGTGAAATCAAAACGGGCATGACTAACTTGCTGTTACAAGCCTTTGGTGAAATCAAAACGGGCATGACTAACTTCCTGTTACAAGCCTTTGGTGAAATCAAAACGGGCATGACTAACTTGCTGTTACAAGCCTTTGGTGAAATCAAAACGGGCATGACTAACTTGCTGTTACAAGCCTTTGGTGAAATCAAAACGGGCATGACTAACTTGCTGTTACAAGCCTTTGGTGAAATCAAAACGGGCATGACTAACTTGCTGTTACAAGCCTTTGGTGAAATCAAAACGGGCATGACTACTTGATTTTACAAGCCTTCGGTGAAATCAAAATGGGCATGACTAACTTGCTTTTACAAGCCTTTGGTGAAATCAAAACGGGCATGACTAACTTGCTTTTACAAGCCTTCGGTGAAATCAAAACGGGCATGACTAACTTGCTTTTACAAGCCTTCGGTGAAATTAAAACAGGCATGACTACTTGCTTTTACAACCTTCGGTGAAATCAAAACGGGCAATACTACTTGCTTTTACAAGCCTTCGGTCAAATCAAAACGAGCATGACTAACTTGCTTTTACAAGAGTTTGGTGAAGGTAGAAATTAAACGAGTGAATCATTGCAGTGAAGATATTCAAAATGAAGAAAATTATGCGGAAGCTACAATGCAATTGTTTCCGCTTTCGGGGCTAATAAATTGTGAGACTGAATTTCTCTTATTTTCTGACTACTTGTTGTTGTCATTGTAACACGAACTTTAGCCAAAAGTCAAGACGCGTACGGTTTTGAACTTTTTATTGAAATAATTTTACAATTTTCTTTTGTTTGAATTATAAAATTAGTTATTTTACATTTATTAGATTACACTGTATAGTATATTTCTCACAAAATATTTAACCGCTGAATTGCAATTCTTATAAAAACAACACGGAAACTAATTTACAAAATTTCTAAAACATTTTAGCTCTCTTGCAATATGCGTTTTCAACCAGTAGATCTGAAGACACAGTCAAATTCACTCTCGCGTCGACGCTTTCCTGCAATGAACGAAGGTAATACCAATTAAACATGTACGGAAAGGTGGTAGCAATCAATTTACATATAAAACAAAATAATTCATATGTTAACAATAAATATGCAACACCGCTTAAATATTCAAGTAAGAGTCATGATAGACAACCGAAGCCAATTTTCTGGGAGCAGCAGGACACTTCTAAAAGGAAGAAAAGTATTTATTAAATAGTTGTTTCTGCCTAATGACATCTCAAACACTCAAACCGGCGTCATACTTATGAAGTCCCCTCGATAGATAATACACTCAAGTTACGAGTGACAGGCTTTTAAAACCGAAACCAAACACCAAAATCTGAAATCGACTCTCTCCCCATTTCCCCCAACTCTGCAGTAAATTATAATTACGAAAGAAAAGCACTAATGGAAATAAAATATTTTCGACTTATTATATTGCCCTAAAGGTAAAAAAGAGGGATTTTGGATTGACGAAAATGAGTCATTTTCTCTCACATTTTTTTAAAAGGGATGATTCAAAAATTAAACAAATAAACTGCTTGGCAGTCATGAATATTAATTTTCAATTAATTCCGAAATTACATGGAAATGCTTTAAGTTCTGTTTAGAATGCACAAAGCTTCAACAATTGTGACACGCGTTAAGTTTCTTTAAAAAGCGATCTGTGTGACATAATTTTTCCAGTATTTCAAGGATGCAAGCATGAGGTTAGAAAAATTCATTCCATATTAATTCACAACCTCATTTTGACATCATGGGGATTAATTTCCTTAAACTCATACTACGTGACTTCACGTCTCCGAATTCAGATTTTATGAATACACATCCTCAAATTCGTATTCGTAAATCATACCGTATGAATTCATATTTTTAATTTCAACCATATCTTCGAATTCACATATTATAAAAGTCCTGTCTTTTAATTCATATTAGATTAATTCATATCCCCAAAATTACACAATACAATTTCCTATTCTAAAATTTTATGCAGTGTCTTCGAGTTCATGGAAACACATTTCTTTAAATTCATACCATATGATTTCATGGCTTCGAATTCATGTTTTGAATTGACGTCCGTTAATTCACATCAGATTAATTTTTATTCTTAAAATTATACCATATGAATTCATATTCTTAATTTCATACCATATCTTCGAACCCATTCATCCATATTCTATACCTCATACCATATCTTTGAATTCTTGAGTTCACATCCTCAAATTCACGTCATAGAAGCACCTTAAATTCATAACATGTGATTTCATCATACATATTATGTATTACATAAGTGGGAAACGAATTTCCCTGAAGAGATGATTCTTCATAAATACATGGAAGGTAATACAAATGTAATCGTTGACACAAATGTGCCCTATTTTCACTGTTTCCATGTAGTCACTTCTTCAGAAAACATAAAAATTACATTGCGCTGGAAATCGGGAGTGCAGGTTCGATTCCCGAATCGAACCCGCATCTCCCGATTTTCGTTCGAGCATGCTATACGTTACACCACTCAGGACAAGGGAGTTCCAAGCAACTGAAGCTAAGCAGATGTAGCTTAGAAATCTGAAAACCTTTCAGATTTGCGCTAGTCGAAGCAATTATGTGCTTCCTCGTAGCTTCACTCGACCTTTTCTCACATCCGGGGTCGGATGTAGGTCACAAGTTCCAGTGCTTTAGAGAACATCATACGTAAGTGGGAAAGAATTTCCCTGAAGAAATAATTCTTCACAAGAAGTATATTTCTTCAATTTATTTATTTTTTCTGTGTGTGTGTGTGTGAGTTTCCCTGGAGAAATAATTCTTCACAAGAAAAATATTGCTTCAATTTTTTTGTGAATTTCCCTGAAGAAATAATTCTTCACAAGAAAAATATTAATTTTTTTTGTAAATTTCCCTGAAGAAATAATTCTTCACAAGAAGAACATTTCTTCAATTTTTTTGAAGAATATTTTCTTTGTGAAGAATTATTTCTTCAGGGAAATTCTTTCCCACTTATGTATGATGTTCTCTGAAGCACCGGAACTTTTGACCTACATCCGACCACGGATGTGAGAAAAGGTCGAGTGACGCTACGAGGAAGCACATAATTGCTTCGACTAGCGCAAATCTGAACGGTTTTCAGATTTCTAAGCTACATCTGCTTAGCTCCAGTTGCTTGGAAATTCCTTGTTCTGAGTGGTGTAACCGATAGCATTCTCGAACAGAAATCGGGAGATGCGGGTTCGATTTCCGCTCCAGGAAAATGTAATTTTCAAATTTTCTTAAAAAGTTTCTACATGGAAACAGTGAAAATACGGCACATTTGTGCCAACGATTACATTTATATGGCTTAATGTTTTCGAATTCACATTTTATAAATTCACATCCTTTAACTCTTATCAGATTAATTCATATCCCTCAAATTACACCGTACCATTTCATATTCTAAGCATACATTATATTGACAAAAGTCACCGGACACCCTTCAAAAGCAAATGAACGGATCCGCTGCGTTTTTAAGACGCGCGGTACTGGTGCAAACGGTATAAAAACAAGCCTGCAGCTGACCGCGATCATATCGCACTGTGAGGTTGAGTGAAACTGTAGCGGCGGGAGAGAGCTGACTTTGAGAAAGGAAAGATTGTTGGGTGTTATATTTGTGGGTTGTCCATTAATTTAGGATGGTCTGTAATTTGCTACACTGTTGACCTTCTGTTGTCTGTTACCAGTCTGGACACTCTCCGTTCCGCCCGAGCAGTCACTAGTCGATGACGACCACCCGTTGCACATAGAGACCCAGTTTTTTGGCTGACAGTCCAGTCTTTAAACACTTTAACAACAGCTGCTCTGGAACATTTAATTAATGCAGCGGTTGTTACTCGCTCCATGGCTCCGAGCTCCTACAATCATCCCACGTTGAAAGTCCGTCAAATCGCATTTTTTACCCATCTCGTCACCCAAAAATCATTTCTACTATTGTCGCAAGCACTAAGCTTTCTCTTTTTATACTAGCCTTGCCCTCTGGCGGCAACAGCGTACAGCCATAGCTCATTTGCTTAAAACTGTTAGGTGGTCATAATAAAGTGGCCACTCAGTGTATATTATTTCACGTATAGGTTTGTATTGTTATTTAATGTAAGGTGGGGAGATGGAACACTGCTCCCTTACGCGCACAGTACCTTACATTCGGCTAAGACACTGCAGTTGTGTTGGTTTAGGGACTGTTGTTGTGACGCCTCATAAAGAATATATTCTGCTGACTAGTGATGTCACGGAGTCGCAATACATTCATGGACCATCACATTATGGTCACCTACCTAACAGCATATTGGCCAGCATTTCGGCGCGACATCCTCTTGCACAAGGCGCTGTATCGACTCCACTACGAAAAGTGTGTCACCGGGTGTTCTGCAACAGCTAGAGAGAATGACACTCTAGTATTCGGTGACGTAGTAGCGAAGCACTTGCGTGGATCGGCGAATTCTGGGTTCCACTGCATTGTACGAACGTTCGGTGCGGTTAAAGTCGTTGGAATTTGGTTGCCAGGGCAGCACAGGAAATGTTCGGACATGATCCTCGAACCATTTCTGCAGCCTTGTGGCTAGGAGCATCGTCTTGCTGAAAGAGTCTCGTGCCATCTGGATGCACGGCCAAAACGTAGACATACTTAGTCCGAAGCAATGCCTCGTTAAAGTCTTGCTGTGAGGGTACGTTCAAGTGCCATGAGACAATCCTCGTACCATGACGCCGCTTCCGCCGAACAATTGTCGTCCAACTGTGCGATCAAATGGCAGCTCGAATACGTTGGAACTGAACCTAGACTCATCAGAGCAGGCGACTCTTTTTCTGCGTCACTGTTGGAGCGAATGCCAATTTCGTTGGTGTGATTAGCAACTTTGTTGATGTGTTTGTTTAACAGTGGATGCCGATCTCATCGGAGCAGGAAAGAAAATAAACGAATTAAATCACACGAAAAACGTTTATTTTTCTAAATACGGGAAAATATTAATGGTTTTTAAAACTTCCAACAGGGAGTGGGGTATTCATGACCTTTTTGCCTCAGCATAAGGTTCGCGCCATTTCCCCCTTATACTTACATTCCGGTGAAATGCGTTCTTCTCCGATAAAACTCCTAACTTCAACTGCCTATTGTTTTCCTCGGCATTAAGGGTCCATTATGTGATTTTGGGTGCAAAAAGTTCGTTAATTGGCTAGCTTTTCACGAGATAGGTGTCAGTTTTCACACCCTGAAGAAAGTTTTTTTCCACGAGGGCATCTGCCCATTAAAGACGTGTCTGCCAACTGATAAATCTTATTATTCATGGCGTCGGTAATAGCTCGCCATATTGTATGAAGAACGAAAGCCTGACACATTCTCTGTGGGGGTTGGAAGGGATGTGTGCATCTTTTTCTTATAAAAATTCGTTGAAGATCTGTGAGAGAGACTCTTTTTCTGATAACGAGCTTAGCACTTAAGTGCTTTTCTAAGTTGCGGAATTAAAGTCAATTTTCATAATATTAAGAAATATTCAAATACACTGAGTGGACATAAATAGGATACCTACATAGTAAAGGATAGGTCCACCTTTCCCCGAACACGAGAAGTCACGCAGGGAGGTACTAAGTCCACTAGGTCACAGGTAATTCCCCCCATGCTCGCTGCACAGCTGTTCATAATTCGGTCGCCTTCCTGAGGGAAGGATCCAAAGATCAAAAGGACCTTTCCACAGCATTCGAAATATTTTCCGCAGAGTTCATGTCCACTGAACTGAGAGGTCACTCTATAGAGTGGGAACTGTGGAAAGTTCTTCTAAGCATGTTCTTATCACCACAGCTTTGTGGGGAGGCGCACTGTCCTACTGGATCTGCCCATTGTCCTGAAGACGCATGGTAACCATTAACAGATGCAGATGGTCTGCAAGGATGAACACGTAGCGCGGACCGTTCAGAGATACATCTAGACGTACCAGAAGTCCCAACGTGTGCCAGCTGTACACGCTCCAGACCATAACCGAGCACCCTCCAGCCTGAACAATTCCTTGTCAACATGCCGTGTCCATCGTGCTCTGCGATTTCCGCCTGATTCGCACTCTCCCGTCAACGCAAAATAACTATAAACGGGATTCATCGAACCAAGCGAAACGTCTCCAGTCATCCAAGGCCGCCCCGGTGGCGCAGTGGTCTAAGCGATGGCCTCTTATCATTCGTCCGAACGGGGTCCGGGTTCGAATCCCGGTGAGGCATGGATGTTGTGTTTGTCTTACGGCACTGGCTCTCTCCCTTCCCTGGAGCCAGTGACCCTAAATTAGGGACGGGCGACTACTTATAGCCCATTGAGTTGCTCACGGTGGTCGTTAAAATTCCACTAAAAAAAAAATCATTCAAGGTCAGTACCGATGTTCTTTTGCCCAGTTGAGGCGAAAATTTTGGTGATGAGGCGTAAGCAATGGGCTGTAGTGATTCAGCGGCTCCCATAACCTATAACGTCTAGTGATCGCCAGATGGTCTTGGTCGAGACGTTTCTGGAACATCCCACATTGAAGCCGCCGGGGATCAGTGCCACTTGCAACTATACGAGACAGACGTCCATGGCTACATCCATCGCCTTTCTCCGCGCATAGCGTTATCCACGATGCAATGTTTTTGCGGAAATGACGTATTCCTCATACACTCTTGAAACTGTCAAACCGCGATACCGTAATTCCTGTACCACCTCCGCGATGGAGTGACCTATGTGTCAGGAACCCACTATCATCTCCCTTTCAAACTCCGTAAACTCACGGCCGCCCAGGTGGCGCAGTGGTCTAAGCAGTGGCTTCGGATTATTCGTCCAAGATGGGTCCAGGTTCGAATCCCGTGAGGCATGGATGTTGTGTTTGTCTTACGGCACAAGTTCTCTCCATTCCCTGGAGCCAGTGGCCCTAAATTAACGACGGGCGACTGCTTATAGCCCAACAAGTTGCTCGTGGTGGTCGTTAAAATTTCAATAAAAAAAAATAACAATAATAATATCTCACGACGTTTATCTACACTGAAATCGAAATACCGTGTACGTGAATACAGAAATGTCCTCCTACCTATATACCTACAAAGTGGTGGATTAGTTCACTAGCGAGAAGGGGTGACAGCGTTGCGTTGCCTAGCAACCAGGTATCCTTTTATTTCTGTGCACTCAGTGCATATTCGTATAACATCCACTGTCCAGTTAGAGTGTTCCTAGCCCACTTCAGGCGGATGTCTCGATGGCGGTGGTTCAAAATGAGCACATGAACATGCCGATGTCTCCTCCTTAGAAGAATCCGGAAGTGTCCGCTGCATTCTTTGCTCAGAAACGTTTCTCTCTGCTCTATGGTTGTAATCTGCCGCTAATTGTGGTATCGTGAGCAGTCTGTTGTCACGGACATCATTTGCCAACTAATATTGTAGCGCCTTTCGGTGCTGGTACTGGCTACGTGCTGTTGAATGCGTTCACTAGAAGAAATAGGAGTGGTCATAATTATCTAGCACAGTGGTGGCAAACTGCGGCCTTCTAGGCCATTAAATGCGGCCTTTTGAGTGAATCCAAAATTTTGTAGAAACATAGAAGATCCCTGTTAAACAAGTTTTCGTAGATGCGTAAGTAAACACTGTCGAAGAACAGGTATGGTACAATCTCCATCAAATTATTTGGCTCGTGCTTTTTCTTTTTCAGTAGCTTTCCAGCCAACGCAGAGCGAAAGCTTGTCCATTTCTAACAATCTTGCGGGTTTCCTTTTCCATTGCCTACTCGTAAATTCACGGAGCTCATTTTCCCATTTTATTTTACTTGTTCTTATTCTAGTCATGATTTCTACGTATAAGCAACTGCTCGGTCGGTAACAGAAACAATTTAGGCTGATCAATAAATAACTTCAGATTACCTTTAGCGGAGGATTAAAATTATGTAAATCGGTGTCTCCCAAAGTCATTACAATCACCTGATTCTTAAAGGGCGTTGTTTAGCACAGGAGTTTAAAGAGGCAACGCGCTAGAATCAAGTGAAAATGACTACACGCCTGGAAACATTTTCTCACTCGGAGGTACGCGCGTTGATCAGATTGAGCGATGTGATGTGTGGTACCGAAAGAAGCATTTGCATTTTCAGCAGTTTGACGCAATGTTATCCGTCCGTCTTCTTTCGCCACAGACCGCACATAGGTCACTTTACTATTTGTTGTCAATGTTGATGGCCTTCCACTTCGCTTCTCATCCGCCAGAGCATTCCACCCGTGGGAATTTTTAGTACCATTGTAACACGCTCCGAACGCTTATGACTTGATTACCAGACCACAGACTTCTTGCAGTTCACCATGGATCTCAGCTGCCGGCGTTTTCCATACACAGAGAAACGTAATCATCGCGCGTACCTCCGAGTGAGACAATATTTCCAGGCTGGTCTTCATGTTCACTTGAATCTGTTCTCTGCCTTTTTATTCAAACTCCTCTACCAAACAACGCCATCTTGTCCGGAGAGTGTAATAGCGTTAGGAGACACCGATTTAGTTGCCAAAGGTCAACGAAGCAACTTATTGATCAGCCCAGAGGCCTTTACTGGGCTGATCGTAGTCATTTTCCCAGTAAAGGCCTGCAGAGGATTTTACTGGGAAAATGACTACATATGAAGTGAAAATTTATCAAGTGACTACACGCCTGACCAGTAAAGGCCTGCAGACGACTTTGCTGTGAAAGCTCAAATCCGAACGCCCAGTTTAAGACTACAGTCTGGCCTGTTCACCCAACAGTCAGAAGGGCAAAACTGCATCGCACATTTGTGTGGGGAATAAAGGAAAACCTTCATTCGTTAAGTTGACTTTTTGTTATGAACATAATAGAAAAATATATTCAAGCCTGCATGACGCCAACACATAACCTCCAATGCAACTAATGGAGGAAGTGGCGCACCCAGGATTTTGACAAAGGGAGGGCTCCAGAAAATATCTTCTCGTAGAAAAAAACTGTGTGTTTCAACCTCTTATAGATAAATACTGACACTAGAAATATTATCATGGATTGGACACTTACCTAATACTTCGTTAAGCCTCCTTTTTTTTTTTTTTTTTTTGATGGAGGTTTAACGACCACCGTGAGTATAAGCAGTCGCCCGTCCCTAATTTAGGGCCACTGGTTCCAGAGAAGGGAGAGAGCCAGTGCCGAAAGACAAACACAACATCCATGCCTCACCGGGATTCGACGAACCCGGGCCCCTTTAGGACGAATGATCAGAGGCCATCGCTAGCTGATACAACAGTGATGCTGAGAAACGGCATTTTGTACTTTTTTTTTTTTTGATTGGAGGTTTAACGACCACCGTGAGTATAAGCAGTCGCCCGTCCCTAATTTAGGGCCACTGGTTCCAGAGAAGGGAGAGAGCCAGTGCCGAAAGACAAACACAACATCCATGCCTCACCGGGATTCGACGAACCCGGGCCCCTTACGGACGAATGATCAGAGGCCATCGCTAGCTGATACAACAGTGATGCTGAGAAACGGCATTTTGTACTTTATTCTGCTGTGTAGAATGTTTTTATCGCTCTGAATTCATTAGACAGAATCAATGACAGATTAAATTCAGTGGCTCAAATTCTAAGATGACACTGAAACAGTAAAAAGATGATCCTGTTGGCTGTTACTGACACTTCCAGCTCACTGAAGTTTTCGAGTTCCGATTTTTTTTTTTTTTTTTGATTGGAGGTTTAACGACCACCGTGAGCAACTCAATGGGCTATAAGCAGTCGCCCGTCCCTAATTTAGGGTCACTGGTACCAGGGAAGGGAGAGAGCCAGTGCCGTAAGACAAACGCAACATCCATGCCTGACCGGGATTCGAACCCGGACCCCTTACGGACGAATGATCAGAGGCCAGCGCCTTAGACCACTGCGCCACCGGGGCGGCCCGATTATTTTGGGAAAACAGGTTTGATTTTTATAGCTCATATTTCTAGCTGTTTGTTGTACTGACTGTACCATATGGCTTGGAAACGAAAAGATCAAGTATTTAACATGTAGTCTTTTTATTTTTCGAATTATTAATTTCGAGATAAACGCAAGATTGAGTATGGATATCTCGCCGTCAGCTACTCTAGGCCTTAGGCGTTTATATGCAGTTCATAAAAACTGTTAAAAGAACGTCGGAAGCCCAGTTTCGCATGTGCACGATTGGTTTAAGGAATTAAAGCTAGAACTCCGCCCATTCCTTTAAGATATCTAAAAAAAAAAAAGAAATTCCGACGTTGCCCAGATGCAGACGATCCCGTGCAGACTTTTGTCAGAAAAAGAGCATAGAATTTTAGATGCATTTTCTTTACACTTGATCTAAACAGCTGAAGATTGTAATGTTCCGAAAAAGCGAAAAGTAAATAATTCAAAAGTTTTGATGCAGCAGGAATGAATCAGGTAACAAGGCGATTAGCGCTGTATTTAGTCAACTGGACACGAAGCACACGTTGTTACGGCGTTTGTAAAGAAAAAAATCAGGGAGAGATGAAATTGCCAAACGGACACAAGAGGAATAATAAGTGCTAGGTTGTTAATTAGAAGGAATACTCTTTTCTGCACAGCATGAAGAAGTTTTAGAACTTACTAGGGTGCAACTGCAACTATTCCAAATTTAATAACAACAATCCGCCGATGAGTGACATGTTATTTTTATACTGGGTCAGAAGTTGTTCATGGCAAAGCATCGTTTTCTCGAAAGACAAAAAGTTGTCTTTGAAGCAGGTTTAGCGCTAGAAGTGTGTGGCCATGCCGAGACAATCCGGAGGAAACATTCAAACCGAATGATCATCACTGTTAAAAATTTTGTAGTAGGTCGCACTAAAAAGTGGTGCTACACCACTTTTCGGGAAAAGCAAAACCATTGTGTGGTGCATGAATTAAACAAAAACGTGATGCAATTATGCACCACAGTATGGTATTCAGTCCAGGGGCGCCCGCTTCACCAGATTATCGCGGGGAGGAGGGGGGGTCAAGCGTGAAAGAACAGACCTGGAAGGGGCATGTGTCTTCCACTGTGAGAAGGAAATTTTTAAAATAAAGGTAGGGGGGATAAACTATGAGATTCGATGTATATTTTAAAACGCTACTGTAATTGCTCATCAGCAAATGAACAAGGAAAGAGAAGCCTCCCCGGGGCGCAGTGGTCTAAGCGCTGGCTCTCGCCCATTCGTCCGTGATGGGTCCTAGTTCGAATCCCGGTGAGGCATGGATAATGTGTTTGTCTTACGGCACTCTCCCTTCCCTGGAACCAGTGACCCTAAATTAGGGACGGGCGACTGATGATAGACCATCGAGTTGCGCACGGAGGACATTAAACCCAGAATAAAGTTAATAAAATCATGCAATGCATTGATTATGATACGCTTTCCAACATACCAGAAATCATTACTCAAGTTATGAGGATAATGGCTGTGGAATAAATCTCGCTCTAATGCCCTGACCTTTGATTCCATTTCGATGATATTCAACAGAACTGGTTCAGTACACCTCCGAAATAACATGATAAAGTTTTGTCGCAATAGAAACATTTTTAGTCAAGTTATGGGGATAACAGCTGTGGAATAAATCTGGCTCCTGTGTCCTGACCTTTGACCCCATTTCGTCCATTTTCAATAGGGTTTACCACCAGGTGGTCCCCTACCACATATTAAAATTTCATCGAAATCGAACTATTTTTTCGCGAGTTGTGCGGACAGACAGACAGAAGAACGGACAGACAGACGGACAAAGCTGGAGCATATACGCTTCTTTAACCTACGGTTGAAAAGCGTAAAAAAGGAAAAAGAGGCATTTTTTGCAGGATATTAATATCTTTAAAAACAAAATTCAGGCTGTGATTTCATACAAACATCCAGAGAGATTTTATTTCCAAACATTTATAAAAAAACAAGTTAGTAAAATCATGAAATGCATTGATTATGATACGCTTTTCAACATACCAGAAATCATTACTCAAGTTATGAGGATAATGACTGTGGAATAAATCTCGCCCCTGTGTCCTGACCTTTTACCCCATTTCGATTATATTCAACAGAACCGGTTCAATATACCTCCGGAACAACATACTAAAGTTTTGTCGCAATAGAAGCATTTTGACGTAAGTTATGACGCATAAGGGCATGGAGTGGATCCCGCTCCTATGTCGTGACCTTTGATCCCATTTCGTTCATTTTCAATAGGGTTCGTCCCCAGGTGGTCCCCTACCACTCACTAAAATTTCATCGAAATCGAACCATTTTTACGCGAGATATCGTGCGGACGAACAGACGGAAAAGGCTGGAGCATATACGCTTCTTCAACCTACGGTTGGAAAGCGTAAAAAATGGGAAATTGGGTGGGTTACTTAACAAAGAACAAGAAACGCAAAAAATAGATAAATAAAAGTGCTAGAGATTATACGTTTCTGTATTTTTATTTCTTTTATTTTTAATAATTGTTTTAAATATTTACCACACATCACAAAAAGATGTCAAACAAAATACGGGGCTGATAATCCAGTTTCTTTTCAAATGAGCAATGCAATATGGAAAAAAGTTTATTTATTTTGTTAGTTATAAGGTTTCTGGAAATAAATCGTTTGCCCTCATAAGGTCCACCTTATGAGGCTAAAGCGATTATTTAATTAAACAGGACGAAAAACATTGGGTGGGCATTGCACCCCCCCCACCCACCCCCAGTAAAATTACTGGGCTCGCCCCTCCATAGACGGCGTCTGAATTATACGATCTGAATTATATTCAATCTGAATTATACGAAGTTGCACCACGTTTATCTATGTTTCATATAACACGCAATGGTTTATCTTTTCCCCAAAAGTGGTGCAGCGCCACTTTGTGGTGCAACCTACTACACAATTTTTAATAGTGTGTCCTGGAATTTTATAAGACTTGGGAACAGAACTTTTGTGATTTTTAATGACCCCATTAAAATCTATAAAGCTGATCTTCCTAGATTCACATGGGGTATTGTTAAGCCCTACAAAAGTCATGACTGAGGCATAAGTGGGTTTCTGGCCTCGGCGCAGAGTCTGTTCTTTACAACGGCCAGTGGCCTTAAGAAAGAAACAAAATTAACGCCGTAGGCAAAACGCATCGACTATTTATAGCTCACGACTCGAAACTAGGTTCAGTTCGGTTAATTAGCCAGAAGCTCGCGCCTCTGACATTCGACCGGTCAAGACTTGTGACCCTTAATCATCACTAGCCATTATCAGTTCACTGCTGGATGATCTCCCCAAGTTTCTTCCACGACTTTTTTTTATCTTGAGCCAGTCTCCACGTCACTCCGACATGCTTACGAACTTCATCCATCCATTTCTCACAAGGTCTTGTGCTAGGTCCTTTCCAAACGCTTGGAATCCAGCCTAGTATTTCAGTTGTTCAACAGTCGTCAGTTCATCTAGTAATATGTCCAGCACATTTCTTTTTTTTTTTTTTTTTTTTTTTGAATGGAGGTTTAACGACCACCGTGAGCAACTCAATGGGCTATAAGCAGTCGCCCGTCCCTAATTTAGGGCCACTGGTTCCAGGGAAGGGAGAGCGCCAGTGCCGTAAGACAAACACAACATCCATACCGCACCGGGACTCGAACCCAGACCCTTTTCGGACGAATGGGCAGGAGCCAGCGCTTAGACCACTGCGCCACCGTGGCGGCGGCCCAGCCCATTTCCATTTCAAGGATTTTTCCTTGATAATGCCAACTCTTGTCATTTTCCTGATCCATGAGTTCCTAGCCAAGCCAAGTCAAATCAAGCTTGAGTCTCTCACAGCTTCTTCGAGTTGTCCCGCGGCCTCGGCATCTCTTCTGTAATTAAGATCCATGTTTCCTCTGATCCATAAGGTTCTTTCTTTTATTAATACAATTTAGTTGTTACAGAGTTCATGCGTAATCGTTATATTGAATTAATTAAGTTTCACATCTTGACAGTCAATGTCTTCTGCAACAACTGGGATGCAGAAGAAAAAGGCCAAGAAGGCCTCACGAGCCCTCGACTCCCCAGCAGAAACAAAAGACAGAGACGAAAAAAAAAAAAAAGAAAGAAAAGCCAAGCCAAATCAAATCAATATGAAATCAAGCATAAAAATAAAGTCATACTCATACAGCATGATAATCAATGGGATTATCCAACATTATTAGATGTTAGTAAATAATGTTTTAATTTTTGTTTGAACAGATTAATATTATTTAACGAAGTCAAAACGGAAGACAAACTATTCCAGAACACAGGGCCTGAATAGTTAAACGCTGTTTTGTCCCGTTCCGTATTAGGGAAAGAAGGAATTAAATTTGTTTTAAATCTAGCAGAATAAGTATGAGTAAAAAAATCCAAAGATATTATGTTTGAATAATTATTGTTTTTAATTCTTTTAAACATCAACTTACTGATGCTATAAAAATGCAATTGTCGAATATTAAGAATATTGAAACTATTGGGAGTCAATTTATGTGCAGCAACAAAATTACGGTAAGAAGTGCCAAGAATTTTAATTTCC
This sequence comes from Macrothele yani, assembly GCA_039090855.1. NCBI lineage: Eukaryota > Metazoa > Arthropoda > Arachnida > Araneae > Macrothelidae > Macrothele > Macrothele yani. The sequence continues at coordinate 126,888,486 of CM077002.1, forward strand.
GGCAGTCTGAAAAATCTGTTTTGGAGTCGTTGTAATTTATTTAAGCTATAATTTGTTGTCATGTCCCAACCCGAAACACAGTAATGCAGATGTAATTGAATTAAGGTGTATTACAGGAATATTATCAATTGGGGGTTAAATTAAACATTAACCCCCCAATTGATTGTTGAAGGATTTCTTGCAATTTTACCCAATAGATAATCAATGTGTTGATTCCAATTTAAGTTGTTTTGGAACACTACACCCAAGTAACTAAAATTTTCCACAATTTCAACTGGAGTATCCTATAAATAAATGTTATTCAAAAATTTAGAAGAAGAAGGATGCATGATTGAAAACTTTTTTTTTTTTTAAACATAACAAATTGCTCTTGAAAATTGCAGTTTCTTCTAAATGCTCTCCAAGTTTTATACGCCTATTAATTTCCTCTTTAATGTGGAACTCGCTTGATATGAACCTTAATTTGTTATTACATATACAGCCTGATATATTCTGCAACCTGACTCTATTTCATTCAACTTTATTTACTATTCACTTATTGTTTTAATTTCCAAACACAAAAAAAGGAATAATTTTTTATACTTTTTTGAATTGTTTTAATTTCCAAACACAAAAGAGGAATAATTTTTTTATACTTCTTTGACGTCATTAAGTCTATTAAACACACTCAGTGAAACAAATAATCAATTTTAATAAATGTACTGCACGAAACGTACAAAAAAAAAAACTATCCTCAAATTTTTTAAGAACAGAAAATAGTCTTCCTTCTAGTTGAAGGACCTTAAAATGAACTTGCACGGAAGTTTGAAGATCATATGTACGCGCATGATTCTACTACTATGGATATAAGTTGTTTTTATTCCCCTTAGTCTCATATTTTAACAATTATTACTGGAAGCGCCGAAGATTTTGAATCCGTTACATGTTTCAAATCCCGCGGTGCTTTGAGCAATAACAGGACATTATATAAGACTTTATCGTCGCGACTTAATCCTTCTTCTGTAATCTGCCAGCATGTGTGCTCGTAGTCTGTTTGCCACCCGCAGTTTTGTCTTCGGTTATAATAACCTTGCAAAAAGAAGAGAGACACTCGCGGCAGTGAGGCCTTTTATTATTCAAATAAAACTAACACATCTTATATTAGCCTGCTAGGGAAATTAATGCGCTGAAAAGGAGAAATTACGAAAGACGTTTTGCGAAATCAAATATCAGTTGCTGCACGAAAATTCCACGCAGAAGCACACCATTCCCGAAGAAGCTGACGAAAACAATTTCTTTTCGAAATTTCATTTGCTTTGCATAACAGGATTCAAATTACTCACCTCGAGGGTAATGACAGCATGTCGAAAGATATTTGTCTGCGAAAAGTGAACGCAGTTTATCCAAGAAAGATTGCGGTTACTTTTCACATATTTTTTTGTTTTACTTCCCAAATACGTACCTCTTCAAAACACAAATGTGCTTTACTTAAATGCAGGCGTAAATATGGAATCTTTGAATTTCGGTTTAAAACGAGCAGAAAGTAATAAAACCAGTGTTTAAGCTTCGATTTCTCTTGTAGCAATTTGGCCATTTTCTCAGCACAAACTGTAACAAAATGATACATCGAATTACTAAAATTTGCATTTTATATTTTTCATCTACATATTTTTATGCATGAAAATTCAACTGCAACACATTGGCTATTTAATATATACACTGACGGAAAAAAATCCCAACACCACGAAAACATAGCTGTAGAGGAAAGAAATGGCGGCAATACATTTGTATATTTAACATATTTAATCGATTAAGGTTTCAAGATCACAGCTTAATGTAAGCGCAAGAAGAGCCATTTTAAATGTGAATTGCTGGTACATTAATAACCGGTATAACCGCCAGAAAGAAACGTTCATGCATTGTGTCGTACAGGTGCTCGATGTCAGTTTGTGGGATGGAGTTCCATGCTTGTTGCACTTCGTCGGTCAATACAGGGACGGTTAATGCTGGTTGGGGGTGACGCTGGAGTTGTCGTCCAATGATGTCCCATACATGCTCGATTGGTGAAAGATCTGGTGATTTAGCAGGCCACAGCAACATGTCGACACTCTGTAGAGCATGTTGGGTTACAACAGCGGTATGCGGGCGAGCGTTATCCTGTTGGAAAACATCCCCTGGAATGCTGTTTATGAATGGCAGCACAACAGGTTGAATCACCAGACCGACGTACATCTGTGCAGTCAGGGTGCGTGGGATAACCACGAGAGTGCTCCTGCTGTCATAGAAAATTGCTCCCCAGACCATAACTCCAGGTGTAGGTCCAGTGTATCTCGGTCGCAGACAGATTGGTTGCAGGTGCTCACCTGGCCTCCTTCTAACCAACACACGGCCATCACTGGCACACAGGCAGAACCGGCTTTCATCAGAAAACACAGCAGATTTCCACTCCATCCTCCAATGAGCTCTAGCTTGACACCACTGACGTCGCAAACGGCAGTGGTTTGGAGTAAGTGGAATGCACGCTACAGCGCGTCTGGCTCGGAGCTGTCCTTCAAGTAACCGATTTGTAACAGTTCGTTGTGTCACTGTGGGGGCAACTGCAGCTCGAATGGCTGCTGCAGACGCAGTACGATGCGCCACGGCCATACGCCGTACACGGCGGTCTTCTCTCTCAGTAGTGCCACGTGGCCGGCCAGAACCCGGTCTTCTTGAGGCAGTACCTTCCCTTGACCACCGCTGCCAACAATCATGCACAGTGGCTACATTCCTGCCAAGTCGTTCGGCAATATTGCGGAAAGAAAATCCACCTTCTCGTAGCCCTATTACACGACCTCGTTCAAACTCCGTGAGCTGTTGATAATGGCTTCTTCGTCTTTTAAAGGCATTCTTGACTAACATCAACACACTACGTCGAATCTCAACGATAACTAACGCTCACGAACGTTACAGCGCGTATTTACAGCAAACCTGCTTTGCATGATCCGAGGGGCGCTACTAGCGCCACACGTATGCGCCGAGCGCGAAATTTGCATAGACGTCATCTTACAGATGTACTCTCACCGCCTACCAACTGTCGTTTATCTAACACAACCCCTTCTTGGTGTTGCGATTTTTTTTTCCGTCAGTGTATATATACACTGAAGTGCCAGAAAAACTGATACAGACGATCTTATGCAAAATACATAGCAACGTCACCTATGCGCGTACTCGGTTGCGTCCGCCAGTGCGTATATAAAGCGATAGACATCCTTGCCAGCTGTCAGAGCTGTTTTCAGCATGAGAATGACAAGTAATAACGGCCGCCCCGGTGGCGCAGTGGTCTAAGGCGTTGGCCTCTGATCATTCGTCCGAAAGGGGTCCGGGTTCGAATCCCGGTGAGGCATGGATGTTGTGATTGTCTTACGGCACTGGCTCTCTCCCTTCCCTGGAACCAGTGACCCTAAATTAGGGTCGGGCGACTGCTTATAGCCCATTGAGTTGCTCACGGTGGTCGTTAAACCTCCAATCAAAAAAAAAAAAAAAAAAAAAAAAAAAGTAATAACGATTTAATCGATTTTCAAGGCGATGTCATAGTTGGCGATCGTGAGATAGACCATAGTATCTCGGAGGTAGAAACGAAGTTCGGATTTTCACGGACGACCATTGCAACTGTATACCGTGACTACAAGAATTTTGGCAAAAACTCCAACCTACGATACCAGTGTGGCCGTAAAGAACATTGGGTGAAAGTGACCATCGTCGGCTGTCAAGAATCGTTTCATTTTCATGCGATAGGCGTGCAACATTCTCGCAGGTATAATCGGAATTCAATGCTCGAGCCTTAACAAGCATCAGCGTCCGGACTGTGCAACGTACCCTGCACGATATGGGCTTGAGAGCAGACACCCAACTCGAGTCCCCTTGATGGGTGCACAACACAGAGCTATGCGCCTCGCTTGGGCACTGCAACACCACCACTGAACTCTTGATGACTGTAAACAAGTAGCCTGGTCTAACGAGTCGCGTTTCCAACTGTATTGGGCAGATGGAAAGATTCGTGTGTGGCGCAAACCCCATGAAGCCATGGATTCCGCCTGTCAACAGAGAACTGCACCGGCTGGCGGGGAGTCCGTAGTGGTATGGGCTGTGTTTAGCTGGACTTCACTGTGACCCCTGGTACGTCTACAAACGTCTGTGACCGGCCAACGCTATGTGCGCATCCTTTCCGACGAGGTACACCCGTTCATGTCCTGCATTCATGCTGATGGGTTGGGCCTGTCCCAAAAGGACAATGCACCTCCACACAAGTTTCGGGACGACACTTTATGGTTAGAGGAGCATTCATCTGAGTTTGGGATGAAGCCATTCCCACCTAAGTCCCCAGATCTGAACGTGATAAAACACATTTGGGATGCCATGCAACGCGCTATCGAACACGGGAATCCGAGACCGCGGAATACACCCGAATTATGGAACGCTCTGCAGGAAGTATGGTGTGCATTGCCTACAGCATATTTCCAGAAGCTAGTGGAGTCCATGCCCCGTCGTATTTCTGCACTCCCGTGGGGGACCTACCAAGTATTAGACTGGTGTACCAGTTTTTCTGGCACTTCAGTGTACTTTAACAAAAAATACATACAAAGGCTGCAGACAACTGAGAGAAGCTTAGTGTAACCAGAAAAGATAAGAGGAACTTGTGGATCAAGAAAATGACCAGAGTGGAAGTCATCATGATCAGAGGAAAATTCCTGAAATTGCAATCGGTGGTCCGTTCTCCTGGCAATATGTTCAGCCATATTGCCAGAAGAACGGACCACCGATCGACAACAGAAATTTTGGACTCGATACCGAGGGACCATAAAAGACCTTGAAGAAGACCAAGTGGGAGAAGGTGGAAAAAAGTTCGAAAGAATGGCGGAATGACATGTAGAAGAATGACTCAAGACAGGCCACCGTGGAAGAAGCTTGGGGAGACCTTCATCCATTATTGGATTGATAATAATGAAAATTGACACATACATTATATACACTATATAGACAAAAGCCACCGAAAACCCGTTCAAAAGCAAATGAACGGATCCGCTGCGTTGTTAAGATGCGCGATACAGCTGCAAACGGTATAAAAACAAGACTGCAGCTGACCGCGATCATATCGCATTGCGAGGTTGAGTGAAAATGTCGCGAAGGGAGAGAACCGACTTTGAGAAAGGAAATATTGTTGGGTTTTATATTAGTGGGTTGTCCATAAGAGGAACCGAGAGGCGTTTAAACCTACCCAAGTCCATTGTTTTTAATGTACTGAATAAGTGGAAAACACATGGCGTGCCTTAAGCAGCAAAACATACCGACAGACCAAAGAAAATCGGTGATAGAGGACGTCGAAGCCTCAGGAGAGTCGTTACAGCTAAACGACGGAGTACTGCACAAGACCTCAGTGTACAGGTGAGTAAAAATGCTGGAATCTCGGTATGTACACGTACCATTCGCAGAGAACTTCATTCCATGGGTTACCGTGGTTGTGCGGCTGCCTATAAGCATTTCATCTCCACTTGGAATGCTACTCGTCGTTTAGCATGGTGTTTTTTTTTTTTTTTTTGATTGGAGGTTTAACGACCACCGTGAGCAACTCAATGGGCTATAAGCAGTCGCCCGTCCCTAATTTAGGGTCATTGGTTCCAGGGAAGGGAGAGAGCCAGGCCGTAAGACAAACACAACATCCATGCCTCACCGGGATTCGAACCCGGACCCCTTACGGACGAATGATCAGAGGCCATCGCTTAGACCACTGCGCCACCGGGGCGGCATTTAGCATGGTGTAAAGAACATTTATCGTGGACCGTAGATCAATGGAAATGGGTCCCATGGACTGATGAATCCAGATGCACGATCCATCAGTCCGATGGCCGTGTGTGGGTATGGCGGCAGCCGGCGGAACGCTATTTACCACAGATTCTTACGGTCAAGTTTGGAGTTGGCAGTGTACTCGTGTGGGGGTGTTTTCCGTGGTATGGTCCCGGCCCATTGGTTATCGTGGACAAACCTGTTAACCAGCACGTCTACCTCGATATTCTGGACAATTATGCCCTACCAACTCTGCGGCAATACTATGGAACCGAGCCTTGTTGGTACCAGCAGGATAATGAACCGAGCCATAAAGCAAGGACTGTTACGGCATGGTTAATTCCGTATCGTGTGTGGACCGGCCAGCACAGAGCCCTGATCTTAATTCCATATAGCACCTATGAGATGAATTACAGCGCCGCATAAGAAGTTTGGAACGAAGGCCTACTACTAAGCAACAGTTAGCTGCAGCATTATGTACTGAATGGAAGCGCATACCTATCGCTGTGTTCCAAAACCTTGTTGAAGTTAGTGCATGCATTAAGGCCAAAGGTGGACTGACACCGTACTAATGTATGTCAATAAATTCTATGTTGTGTTTGTCAATATAGTGTGTATATACATACATTAAGGAAAAAAGTCTCCCCAAGTTTCTTCCACAACTGTCTGTCTTGAGCCACTCTCCTCCATGTTACTCTCGCATGCTTTCGAATTTCATCTATCCATCTTCCGAGGGGTCTTCTACTGTCTTTTGGAATCCAATCTAAAATTTCGGTTGTCCATCGGTAGTCCGTTCTTCTGGCATGTCCAACCCATTGCCATTTCAGGGATTTTACTCTGTTCATGATGGCTTCCACTCTTGTCATTTTCCTCATCTACAAGTTCTTCTTATCTTTCTTGGTTCCACCAAGTATGCATCTCTCCATGCTCCCTTCAGTTGACTGCAGCCTTTGTATGTATTTTTTAGTTAAAGTCCATGTCTCTGCTCCATATGTAAGAGCCGGAAGGATGCATTGATTAAACACTTTTCTTTTAAGGCATATTGCTCTTGAAAATTGTACTGTTTCTTCCAAAAGCTCTCCAGCCAAGTTTTATATGCCGATTAATTTCCTCATCAATGTGACCCTTACTTGATATCTGCTGTCCAAGGTAAATGTAGGTGTCGGTTTCCTCAACCTTCTCCCCATCAATTGCAAAATCTTCATTTCTTGAAAAAGCACTGTACATCAGTTTTGATTTCTGAAAGCTTATTTTTAATCCTACTTCTTTACTCTTGTAAGAAAGTTCGTGGATCATACTCTGCAGCTTTGGAGGGGTAGTTGCAAAAATGATCACGTCATCGCTAAAACGAAGGTGAGTAAAACAATCTCTATTAATATTTATTCCCTTGTTTTCCCAGTTCAATGATTGAAAGACACTTTGCAATGTGTCATTGAAGAGTTTGGGAGATATGGTGTCACCTTGTCTCACTCCCTTTCAAATTTTTATTGGTACTGTATCCTGAAATAACCGAACCTTTGCACTTGCATCTTCATAGATGTTATTGATAATGCTAATGTAAGCATCTTCAATACAGTTTCAAAGCCATTGTAACTGCTGATGGTTTCACAGAATAAAAGGCATTTTCATAATCAATAAAAATCGTGCATGATAGGAATTCATATTCCCTCGTTCTTTGAATCAGTTCTTCCAGTACACGAATATGATCTGTGGTGGTGCAGCCACTCCTGAATCCAGCTTGTTCTCTCGGTTGAGCCATGTCCAGCATTACCTTCAAGCGATGTCAAAGAACCTTAGTGAAGATTTTATAAACCACGGAAAGGAGGCTGATAGGCCTGTAGTTCCTGAGATCCTCGTTGTCATTTTTTTTATGTAGCAGGATCATTGTAGTGTTGTTTCAACCCTCAGGAATCTTTCCTTCATTGAGACATCTAGTGAAAACTTGGGTGAGTGTAGTTCCTATTTCTCCGCTTGCTTCTTGTATAATGTCCACGGCAATTCCATCTTCTCCTGGAGCTCTTCCCCATTTCATGTTCTTAATTGCAACTCCAGCTTCTTCCAGGAGGAACTTTGGTACTGATATCTTTCTTAAAGACTGGAATAGGTGTATCATTTCTTTCATATAGTTTTGTGTATAAATCTTTCACTCTTGTCAAAATTTCAACTCCATTTCCTGTTACAGTACCATATTCTTTTTTCAGTGCCGTAATCTGTTGTTGTTGTTTTGTTCCCCTTGCTGAGATGCCCTTTGCTTTCTTTAGGCTTTGATTGCTTTTCTCACTAGTTCACAATTTCATTTCCTTATGTGTTCAGTGATATTTTTGTGAATTGTCTTGCATAGCTCTATACATTCCACTTTGGAAGTAAAATTTCTTTTATTTGTCCTTATCTCTCTTCTCTTTTACATCAGTATTTTTGTTTTTCCTGACATTTTCTTCATATGCAACTTGTTCTTAGTACCACCTATTTTTGTTGCTGTTTCCATAACAGCCTTGGTTAGTTTCCTGTTAACTTCAGAGATGTCTACTTCTTCCAATGTTAGCCCTTCTAGAGCAGAGAATTTGTTCCTCAGTTTCAATATTAAAAAAAAAATCAATTTCAGTATTATGGTGATTTTTAAGGTCGGCCATGTCAATACATTTTGTTTGATTTACGAACTTACCACGTTCCAGTTTAATGTTGAGGTGCATCTTACATCTCACCATTCTATGGTCACTACTTCTTTGAACTTGTTTTGAACACTGCAGTTTTCGATGGATAACGAATTTCTTTTTACACAAAATAAAACCGATTTTACTTGTCGTCCAATTGGGATGTCTCCATGTCCATTTTCTACGCGACTTTTTCTTGAAAAAGGAGTTCATGATGAAAAATCTTCCTGCCTCTGTAAACTCTACAAGAGTATTTCCACGCTGGTTTTTGTTGCCATGACCGAATTTAGCTACCGAAGTTTCATTCTGATGCTGTTGCCTTATTTTTGGATTGAAATCTCCCATAATGATCTTCAAGTGCTGTTTGCCTTTGTAATTTAGATGCTCAATTTCCTCATAAAAATTTTCAATTTCTTCCTCAGGATGACTCGTGGTCGGTGCGGTGCGTAAGCCTGAATTATCTTCGTCTGGTATCTTTTTGAAAGTTGGATAACGACTTGTATAGCTCTGTCCGAGGAACTTTCAACTTCTAGAACTTTGTCCTTCAGTTTCTTGTTTATTATAAATCCAACACCACTAGTTCTGCCAGTATCTGCTCCACAACAGTAGAAGAGATGTCCACTTTTCATATACTATATATATAGGCTGTTCCATAAAAACTGAGAGTATTTTTTTTAGTTGGCAACAGTGCGAAGGGGGAAAAATAACCATGCAGACGACTAACAGAGTTAAGGAAGTATTTATGGCAACAGTTATTAGCGTGGTAGACGATTATGGTTTTGTTATTGTGCAGTTGTTTAAGGTACGTCTGCCTTTCGCCATATAGCTATGGAGGTTAGTGATTCAGAGTTAAGTGAAATGCGTTGTGCAATAAAATTTTGCTATCGTTTGGGTAAAACGGCTCCAGAAACAGTTGATTTAATGAAAAAGCTTACAAAGATAAATGTTTGGGTGAGTCAATGATTTTTAGATGGCACCATGATTTCAAAAAAGGACGTTTGTCGGCAAAACTCGCTCCTAGACCTAGCTGATCTGAAAATGTTGTTACGGAGCGTATTGTTAACACTGTTTCGGTAATCCTGCAACTAAGATCGACGAATGACATGTAATGACATAACGGCGTCAACTAATATTTCAAAAACGCCGGCATTCTGCTTTCTACGCGGCAAATTACAGCTGCATCGTGTGTGTTCCAGATGGGTACCTTATCACCTGACGAGAGAACAATTGTTAGCCATAGTTATGGTGTGTCATGAGTGGAAACAAATGACTGCAAAGGATCCAAACTTTCTAAGCACAGTAATACCTGCCGATGAAACATGGGTCCACTATTTCGACGCACTCACAAAGCACGCAACGAGTGTCGGAAACACACAGGCTCGCCTCCTCTGAAAACTGTCTGCCAAACCAAATCATCTGGGAAGGTGATTATAATTTTCTTTGATCATAAAGGTGTAATCTACAAGCATGCAGTTTCTCCCCAAATTACTGGCAATGTTGATTATTACTATTCAGTCTCGAAGCGTCTGCTACGACACATATCGATTAAGCGACAACTGGTGGGCAAGTGGATCCTTCATCATGACAATGCCCGCCCACATGTGGCTCTTGTATTCAACAGTTTCTTACGAAATGCAGTATTGAAATCATGCCACAGCCTGCCTACAGTACTGACCTCGCCCCATGCGATTTCTGGTTGTTTCCACAATGACGGATAAGTTCCCTGGCGCAACATTCAACACAGATGCTGACGTTATTCAAGCTGTATAGGGATCCCTAAAGCAGCTTCCAAAAAATAACTTTACATGTTTTGAAAAGTGGACTGAACGATGGGACCGTTGCATATCATCTGAGGGAAGATACTTTGAAAAATAATAACATATATTTTGCTGTACTTATATTTCTTCATTTTGTATGATTTTACTCTCAATTTTTATGGAACGGCCGTTGTATATATCATGATCCTCATCATTATCAACAACCATTGCCAATCCATTGCTGCATGAAGGTCACCCCAATTTCTTCCGCAACTTTCTGTCTTGAGCCACTCTTCTCCAAGTCATTCCAACATGCTTTCGAATTTCGTCTACCCATCTCCCACATGGTCTTCTTTTGGGTCTTTTCCTGCCCCTTGAAATCCAGTCTAGTATTTCAGTTGCCAAACGGTGGTCAGTTTTTCTAGCAATATGTCCAGCCCATTGCCATTTTAGGGATTTTTCTCTGATCATGATGACTTTCACTTGTCATTTTCTTAATCCACGAGTTACTCTTCCTATCCTTTCTAGTTACACCATGCAGGGGCGGATTGGCCCACAATGGAATGAAGATATTTCCCGGTGGACCACTCGAGTAATGGCCTACATTCCAGTGTTCTTTTTGTCTGGATCTTTTGGAACTAAGGAATGATTGATTCGGTACTTATGGATACTAATCATTAACTTTATTTGAGCTTTATTTCTGACTGAAACGTTATTTCCCTGTCATTCCCTGTTATTTCCCTGTCATTTCAAAGAAAATGACAGGGAAATATAGAATTTCCCTGTCATTTTCTTTGAAAAGACAGGGAAATTCTCAGTCCTTAGGTGAGAAAAGTGCACTGGACCAAGCACTCTGTTATAAATTAAGCTAAAGCTAACTAAAGTTAGACGTGGACAAACGTACTCTGGAGCCCAGTGTCATTGGTATTCCCTACCCTACTTTGTAATTTCTAAAAAGACACTAGTATTCCTTGTCACCCCACCCCCTTATCCATAGACTGACACAGAGCACATGACGATTCTCTGGTTGAGATATATCTGTCCCACCCACATTTATTTAAAAAGGGTGGGACTGATTGCCTCTGTACAATGGTATTGGTATCTTTCCCAGACTACTTTTAGGGGGAAGATACCAATATTGTTGCGTAGAGGCTAACAGTGGCCAAATAAATATAAAAATTAATGTAATACAGCAAATTAAAAATTTTGCTGTATGCCATTAGCACATTTCAACATTCAGAATGATCTTTTTAGTAGCTGGAAATGGGGACTTCAAAGAAATTCGTGACTTTTTTTAGTAAAAACCAAATTTTTCAAAGAAAAATAATTATCTGGTACAGCAATCCGTTTTTAGCATGATTTGATACTATATTCAATCACAAGCGGATTTTTAAAATTATTTCACTGTTGAATTGTTGTTAAAATTTGTTCGCGACTGAATTCTTTTTCATCCAGAATTTTCTTCACGAGGAAATTTATGAGGTGTTCACCTGCAGGTACGTGTGTGTTTATAATGAACCCAAAGACGAAAATTCCTGACCTAGTTGGTCTTCCCTATCTTTTTCTCTGAATGTTATTTTTTAGTTTAGGTCCATATCTTTTATGAACACGTAAGAAACATTTTCCTTTTAAAGACCTTGTAAATTGCTGTAGAAAACTTTACTGTTTATTCCAAATGCTCTCAAACCAACCAAGTTTCACACATCTATCAATTTCTGCTTTTCAGTGTGGATCATCCCCTTAACGTGATAAAGTATGTGTGGTGCAAAGACATTCAGGTGACTATTGCAAATCCTTCATTGAGAGTATGCCACATCATATTCTGTCTGTTGTAAAAAACAAAGGTGGCCTCACAAAGTACTAATTTTGGTCAATTTGTGTTCTAAAGGATGTACATATTCATCAGTTGTGTCATTTTTTCAAATATCTCTGACTAGTAATTACATGCTTCTTTGAAAATCTTAATTTTCAATAAATTGACAGGTGGTCTTAAACTTTTGTGAATGACTGTATAGCCCATGGAGATGCTCACAATGGTCATTAACACCTACTCCAGTGGCAGCTCTTGGCAACTGAAACAGGTGGGGCCAGTAGCCGAAGTCAAACAATGAAATTAAAAAAAAAAAACTGTCATTATTAGGCCAACTATTCAGACCCCCACCCAACCCCCAAGATTCCTTTACTCTGCCTCTGTTTACCCCCTTGACTCACAATAATGCCCAAATCAGGCAGGAATGTGTTAACTATTGTATTGCACACGAAAACAATTTCCTCAGAACAGAATGCATTAACAGAAAAATGTTAAAACTCCTTAAATAAAATTTTTACCTTAAATCATATGAGCATTAATTTATGTTAGTTGTGCTTTGTGTTTCTTCAGATTTCTCAACTGAGGAATAATCACAGGATAAAAAAATGTAGTGAAAAAATAATAACTCCAAATATATGCAGGGAGGGAATGTTTCATGAATTTCTGTCCCATATAAAATGAGCACAATACTACCATTTGCATTATTTGAAAGGTTTAACCTTTTTTTTTAAAGAATTTGTGAAACCTATAAACATATATGTACTCATGTGCAAATTATACTTACAGGTTTTCTCATTTATTTATTTATTTTTAACATACAAAATCTTCTCAGTTAAAACTGAAATTAGTTCTGCAAAGCGCTTTGTAAACTTCATACTCTTGGAAACTCAAATTCTTGAGCTGATAAGCACCGAGGTTTTTAAGTGAAGCTTTTCGACTCAAATTCTTGGGCTGATGAGCACTGTGTTTTTTTAAGTGAAGCTCAAACTAAAAATTCTTGGGGTGATAAGCACTGAGTTTTTTTAAGTGAAGCTTTTCTTCCAGATTTAAAGCAAAGAACGGAGATTTTAACAAAATATCCACTCCATTCATTGTAATCGACAAGCAAAAAAGTCACGACACAAAGGAACAACACATCGCCGAGAGAGACACACACAGAAAAAACAACTAACTGAACATTGAGCTTGGTCGGGGTAAGCTTCTCTGTCAACCCACGGCATTAAGGAAATGGATACTCTCCTGGCCAATCAAATTAGCGCAGGGACAGATAGATCGGGCCCCACAGCTTTTTTTCTACACGTGTTAAAGTAGTGTTGTATGTAGGCCATCATACTGAATGAGACTGGGAGGAAATCGTCTCCTCTTTGCTTGCATAGTGATGTTACTGGGGCCTGTTGGAGCTGGCCCCAATAACCTCACACTCTGAACGTGATCTCTCTCCTCAGGGAATAGTTTTTCATTTTTGAAGGAAACTTTTCCCTTAGGTAATGGTTTTTGAAGGGAAAGGTTTATCACCATGTAGTTAAGAGAGAGAATAAGAATCAGGGCAAAAAAAAAATTTCTAAAAATATAAATTTTTAGGTGGGGCCCGGCCCCTTTGGCCCCTAATGACGAACCACCCCTGAACTACTCCCACCCACACCCCATATCTCTACAAAAAAACAGCTTGAGGTATGAACCAGAAATATGCATTCTTGACAGTACACATTTTGTAGTTGAAACCTGAAACTGAGTTACAAGTACCATAATAAAAACATTGCATTTCATATATTGTTACAAATTTTCCCATAAAAAACTGCATTTTGTGTTAATCATCATTCGCAGAAAAAATTGATACTAATTAGTACTTCCAATATAATAAAATATAAATCCTCAAGAAAAAGTTAATTTCCAGACAGATATAGAAATGTTGTGCGAAGGATAAAACTGATTACTGTAGAAACTGAGGACAATTTATGTGTTGGTTGCTGGTTTTTCTCGTTCACTAACTGTACCTTTAAAATTAAAGACATTGGTGAAAGATGCAGAGCCTGACAATAGTCACCGATTTCCTTGCTTTGGTCTATATAAGCAAAAATGATCCTTCACAGTAGTATAAGGTGGTTTACAGCATCCACTCTCGGATATTCACAGTGGCACAGATAACTGGCTGTGGCTCCTCTATAATTAGCATAGTCCTAGTCTTCTGGCTATTTTCTAAAACTGTGTTTTTCACATATATCAGAGTCATCATCATCATCAAACATTATCTATCCACTGGATGAAAGTCTGACCCCCCCCCCCCCAGTTTCTTCTTCCACAACTCTGTCTTGTGGCAGTCTCCTCCATGTCACTCTAGCGTGTTTCGAATTTTCCCCACCCATTTCCTGCATGGTCTTCTTCTGTCCCTTGGAATCCTGTCTAATATTTCGGTTGTCCATTGGTGGTCAGTTCTAACATGTCCAGCCCATTGCCATTTGATGGATTTTTTACTTTGATCATGATGTCTTACATCATTGCCATTTTCCTGATCTATGAATTCCTCTTCATATTTTTTCTGGTTACACTAAGCATGCACCTTTCCACAACTCTTTCAGTTGTATGCAGCTTCTGTATGTCTTTTTTAGCTAAGGTCGATGTCTCTGGTCTATAAGTAAGAACTGGAAGTATGCATTGATTAAACACTTTTCTTTTACAATATTATAGTAAATTGCTCTTGAAAATTGTACTGTTTTATTCCAAATGCACTCCAGCTAAGTTTCATACACCAATTAATTTCTTCTCTGATGCAGCATTGATATCTGTTGCCCCAGGTAAATGTAGGTGTCAGTTACCTTTAGGCTTGCTCCATCGATAATCTAAAGCTTTAGTTCTTGTAAACTTTTACAAGAACTGAAGACTTAGAAGAAAGAAAAAAAGTACATTAATTTTGTTTTCCGAAAGTTTATCTTTGAAGCCACTCTTTTACTTTGTGTCAGCAAGTTCCTGGATCATACTTGGCAGTTCTGAGGGGTTACTTGCAAAAATGACTGTGACATCAGCATAATGAAGGTATGTTAAAAAATCTTTATTAAACTTTATCCCCTTGTCTTCCCAATTTAATGATTGAAAGGCATTCTGCAGTTTGGCACTGAAGAGCTTAAGATATGGTGTCACCTCATCTCACTCCCTTTTTCAATTTTTGCATGTGCTTTGCCAATGAACAATCAAACCTTTGCACTTGCATTTGCACACATGTTGTTAATAACATCATTTCTGTTCTAAGATGCATCTTTCATGGTGCAGGATTTCAAAAACATCATAACCGCTGATGGTTTCACAGAATCAAAGGCCTTTTCATAATCAACAAGTTAGTAAAACCATGCAATGCATTGATTATGATACGCTTCCCAACATACCAGAAATTATTACTCAAGTTATGAGGATAATGGCTGTGGAATAAATCTCGCTCCTGTGTCCTGACCTTTGACCCCATTTCGATGATATTCAACAGATTCAACAGAACCGGTTCAGTACACCTCGAGAATAACATACTAAAGTTTTGTCGCAATAGAAGCAGTTTTACACAACTTATGAGAATAATGGCTGTGGAATAAATCTTGCTTTTGTGCAATGACCTTTGACCCCATTTCGTTGATATTCAACAGAACCGGTTCACTATAACTCCGGAACAACATGATAACGTTTTGTCGCAATCGAAACATTTTTTGGTAAGTTATGATGCACAAGGGCAATGGAATGGATCCCACTCCAGTGTCCTGACCTTTGACCCCATTTCCAATAGGGTTCGTCCCCAGTGGCTCCCTACCACATACTAAAATTTCATCGAAATCGAACCATTTTTACGCAAGTTATGACGCATAAGGGCAATGGAACAAATCCCGCTCTGATGTCCTGCCTGACCTTTGACCCCATTTCCAATAGGGTTCGTGCCCTGGTGGTTCCCTGCCACATACTAAAATTTCATTGAAATCGAACCATATTTACGCATGTTATGACGCATAAAGGCAATGGAATGGATTCCACTTTTATGCCCTGACCTTTGACCCCATTCCATCCATTTTCAATAGGTTTCATTCCCAGGTGGTTCCTTACCACATACCAAATTTTCATCGAAATCGAACCATTTTTACGCAAGTTATGACGCATAAGGGCAATTGAATAAATCCCGCTCTTATGCCCTGCCTGACTTTTGACCCCAATTTGCCAATTTTCAATAGGGTTCGTGCCCAGGTAGTTTCCTACCACATACTGAAATTTCATCGAAATCGAACCATATTTACGCATGTTATGACGCATAAAGGCAATGAAATGGATCCCGCTCTTATGGCGTGACCTTTGACCCCACTTCACCCATTTTCAATAGGGTTCGTCCCCTGGTGGTCCCCTACCACATACTAAAATTTCATCGAAATCGAACCATTTTTACGTGAGTTATCGTGCCGACAGACGGACGGAAAAAGCTGGAGCATATACGCTTCTTCAACCTACGGTTGGAAAGCGTAAATAAAAGACATACATAGGGAGAGTTCATATTCCCTCACTCTTTAAATTAGTTCTCTGAGTACATGGATATGATCTAGAACACTGGTCTCAAACTCGCAGCCCTGTGCCAACTGTTTTGCGGCCCGCATGAGTGATTACAAAATAAAAATAAATCACCCTTTTTTCAAGTATAACATATTAAATATAATATAAACATAGTAATGCATAGCAAAGCCATCCTCTCTACAAGTAACAAGTTTATTTATGAAGAATATACTGTATTAAGCAAAATATTTTCAAGTCTCCATTTTCCTATAATGCTGACAACGCACATGAAGAACTTCAGCTTGAATTAATAGACCGTCAGTGTGATTCTTTCCAAAAGAAAAATTCAACAGCCGCAACCTAACACAGTTTTACCAGTTGGTTTCAAAGGACAAATACGTAAACAATCAAAACCTAGCTGCTCGGGTTCTGTCTATGTTCAGAACAACATACTCATGTGAACAGTTGTTTTCAAGAATGAACCAAGTTATCCTGTTCAGTTGGTAAAATGTCATTGTTTTAAGATTTAAGTGAAAATAATTGTTACATAAAAGTGACTGTTTACAGTGATGATGAAGCATTTGTTTTTACTATTTACTAATATAATTAGAAATATTATTTCACTCTAGTGCCAAGCCATTAGTGTAGTTTTGTAAATTTTATATTTATTCATAAGAAATTGTTTAATATTCATGCAGCCCCCTAAATTCCTTCAAAACATGAAAGTGGCCCTTCCAAGGGTCTGAGTTTGAGACCACTGATATAGAGTGTTATACCTATTCCTGAATCCATCCTGTTCTCTTGGTAGAGCCATGTCCAGTGTTTCCTTCAAGTGATGTGTCAGTACCTGAGTGTGAAGATTTTATAAAGGATGGATAGGAGGCTGATGGGTTTATAGTTCTTGAGGTCTCCAAGGTCCCCTCTTTCTATGCAGCAGGATCATTGTAACATTGTTTCAGTCACTGGAAATTTTTCTTTCATTGAGGCATCGAGTGAAAACTTGTGTGTGTGCATGTGCGTGTGGGTGCGTGTATTTTCTTATTTTTCCTCTGGCTTTTTGTATAATGTCCATGGTCATTTTCATCTTCCCCTGAAGCTCTCCCCCATTTCATGTTCTTAATTGCATGGGCAACTTCTGCTGGGAGGACTGGAGGAACTTTGCTGCCTGTATCATTCTTTATGCTTATAACAGATGTAAGATGCCTTTCATATAGTTTTGTGTAGAACTTTTTAATTTTAATCAGAATTTTGTCTCCGTTTCTTGTTACAATAAATCCTTCTTTTCCTTGTGCCATAATGTTTTTTTCCTTGCTGAGATGATCCTTCAAGCTTTGGTTGTTCTCAGTAGATTTTTTTCATTGGTTCACAATTGAATTTCCATGTCTGCAGTGATACTTTTCTTGCACAGTCTTGAATAGCTCTATAAATTACACTTTGGAAGTTACATGTCCTTTATTTATATTCATCTCCCTTCTCTTTTGGATCAGCGTTTTTATTTTTTCTGATATTTTTTCTACTGGCAAACTGTTATTAGTACCAACTATTTTTGTTTCTGTTTCCATAACAGCGTTAGTGAGGTTTCTGTTAACTTTAGAGATCAAAATGATGATTACGTGCAGAAAATATACGTCAATAAAACCAAACCGTCGATACACGATTAAACTCATAGTTACAGTAAAAACTCCCTACGAGTACATGACAAACTTTACTAAAAGCTAAAAGAAGTATATACAAGTTTAAACAAACTTTACTAAAAGCTAAAAGAAGTATATACAAGTTTAAACTTGTATATACTTCTTTTAGCTTTTAGTAAAGTTTGTCATGTACTCGTAGGGAGTTTTTACTGTAACTATGAGTTTAATCGTGTATCGACGGTTTGGTTTTATTGACGTAACTTTAGAGATGTCTACTTCTGCTGTTAGACCATCCAGAGCAGAGAACTGATGCCTTTAAGGTTCATCATGTCAACACACTTTGTTTGCTTTATGAGATATCTCAGAGTAATGTGCAATAATAATAATTGAAGGAATTTGGGAGTGTGCAAGATATCACAAAAGTATGGACAATTTTCATTAAAAAGAACCTAGGCAGTTTTCACTTTTTTTTTTTTTTTTTGCTGCACAAAGTACTTGAGATTGTTAATATAATCTCAAAAATGTTGAAAAGTAATGACACAAACTTGAGTGCAGTTATTCATTCTTAAAAATGCTGAAAACTAACTTCATCAAACAGAGAAACAATTTCACTTCTTTTGTGAAAGTATCCTAAAGTCTGAGTTCTGAAATATCCTACTTGAGATAAAATTAAGATGTCAGAATATTAAAATGCTCAAAAGAATAAAGAGATTCATCTATTTCTAATAATAACAGAAATCAAACTCTACAGTTTTAAGATGTAAGATAAAACTATTAGATATGATGTTTCGGTTGTGACAGCTACCCTTCATGAGGGATGTAACTTAAGAATACAATGTGAGGTGGTAACTAATGTTGATTCAAATACTGTCAGATTTGAGAGAACAGATTTCCAAATGATAGGAATACACCATGATGAGTCAATGTTACAAGTGTTATGCGAAAGGTAAATTTTGATACTTGCATGATACCTAAGAGATTTCTGATAAATAAAAGGTGCAAGACATTTTATGTTTCCCCAATCAGATACAGCAGATGTGTCACTGATGGCTAATCATCATAAAAAAAATGGATGAATTGCCTTTTTTTTTTTTAATCAGAAATATGCTCCCCTATAAGAACAGGTTCTCTGCTTTAGAAGGCCTAACATCAGAAGAAGTGGACATCTCTGAAGTAAACAGAAAAGTAACCAAAGCTCTTATGGAAACAGCAACAAAATTAGCTGGGTCTAAGAACAAGTTGCATGTAAACAAATTATCAGGAAAAACGAAAATGTTGATGCAAAAAAGAAGAGAGATGAGGACAACTAAAGAAGATGTGACTTCCAAAGTGGAATATATAGAGCTATGCAAGACAGTACGAAAAAGTATCACTGAAGACGTAAGAAAATTCAACTGTGAACTAGTGAGGAAAGCAATTGAAAACAACCAAAGCCTAAAGATAGCAAAGGGACATATCAGTAAGGGAAGAAAACAGATTATGGCACTGAGAAAAGAAGATGGTTCTGTAACAAGAAATAGAGGCGAAATTTTGACAAGAGTGAAAGATTTCTACTCCAAATTATATGAAAGGGATGATACATGCACTCCAGACATCATGAAAGATACCAGTACCAGAGTTCCTCCAGTCCTTCCAGCAGAAGTTGCACATGCAATCAAGAACATGAAGCGGGGAAAAGCTCCAGGAGAAGATGGAATTACTGTAGACATCATACAAGAAGCAAGTGGAGAAATCGAAACAGTACTCGCCCAAATTTTCACTCGATGCCTTAATGAAGGAAAGATTCCTGAGGATTGGAACACCGCTACAATGATCCTGCTACATAAGAAAGGTGACATTGAGGATCTCGGAAACTACAGACCTATCAGCCTCCTATCAGTAGTTTATAAAATCTTCACTAAAGTTCTTTCACACCGCTTGAAGGTAACACTGGACATGGCTCAACCGAGAGAACAAGCTGGATTCAGGAGTGGCTACAGCACAATAGATCATATCCACGTGCTGAGAGAACTAATTGAAAGAGCGAGGGAATATGAACTTCCATTGTGCATGGCTTTTATCGATTATGAAAAAGCCTTTGATTCGGTGAAACCATCAGCAGTTACAATGGCTCTGAAAACCTGCGGTATTGAAGATGCATACATTAATATTATTAATAACATCTATGAAAATGCAAGTGCAAAGATTCGGCTGTTTGAAAATACAACACACGTAAAAATTGAAAAGGGAGTGAGACAAGGTGACACCATATCTCCGAAGCTCTTTAATGCCACATTGGAGGGTGTTTTTCAGTCGCTGAGCTGGGAAAACAAGGGGATAAAGATTAATGGAGATTATCTAACCCACCTTCGTTTTGCTGATGATGTAGTCATTTTTGCAACTACCCCATCAGAGCTGCAGAGTATGATCCAGGAACTTGCTGACAAGAGTAAAGAAGTGGGATTAAAAATGAACTTTCAGAAGACAAAAGTGATGTTCAATGCTTTTACAAGAAATGAAGATTTATCGATTGATGGAGAAAAGCTGGAGATAACAGACACGTACGTTTATCTTGGACAGCAGATATCAAGTGAGGGTCACATTGGTGAAGAAATTAATCGGCGTACAAAACTTGCCTGGAGAGGTTTTGGAAGAAACAGCATAATTTTCAAGAGCAATATGCCATTATGTCTTAAAAGAAAAGTGTTTGATCAATGCATCCTTACAGTGCTTACGTATGGTGCAGAGACGTGGACCTTAACTAAAAGAGACATACAAAGGCTGCAGACAACTCAAAAAAGCATGGAGAGGTGCATGCTTGGTGTAACCAGGAGATATAAGAAGAGGAACTCGTGGATCCGAAAAATGACAAGAGTGGAAGACATCATGATCAGAGTTAAATCCCTGAAATGGCAATGGGCTGGACATACTGCCAGAAGGACAGATCATCGATGGACAGCCGAAATTTTAGATTGGATTCCAAGGGACAGGAAAAGACCCAGAAGAAGACCACATGGGAGATGGGTGGATGAAATTCGAAAGTATGCAGGGGTGACATGGAGGAGACTGGCACAAGACAGACCGTTGTGGAGGAAACTTGGGGAGACCTTCGTCCAGCAGTGGATTGATAATGGTTGACAATGATGATGATGATGATGATATATCAATTACTATGATAAGTACTTCCAATGTAAAAGAAAAGCTGCATCCGAGCAGGTCTTGGCTGAAATAGTATAAATGTATACCCAAAGGATTTTAAGACTGTGCACAGTTTGTCTGAAATAGAATGGCTGTATAGTACAGAACACAGAAATGGATGGGAAAAAAGAGGTTTAAAGAATAAGCAAGTTACTTTTTTTGTGATTTACATTTATTGATTAACCTGTGGGTTAAAGGTGGAGGAGCGGGGGAGAGGAAAGTTATGTACTCTTCCTATTGTATAATGCTGTTATATTCGACCTATGAAGAAGAAAGGACTATAATAAATATGAACAGCTTTGCGCACATAGGATTTGAAGGCAGTTAGCTTACATTTCTCAAAGGCACATGAATAATCAGAAATAATACACTGCCGGACAATTGCTAAGGACGGATGACAATAGCAACGATAGCAACCATAAAATGGAAAGCAGGAAAATGTGGAAATTGGCATAAGTGCGGGATACAGTAAGACATGTTGTGCGTATGCAAATTTTGGATTGCCGAACTTGTTCGTGACGTCATAGCGCTGATAAGAGATATAAAGGATTTGACGTGTATTGACCGTTGTTGTTCAAACGCAAAGTTGAAAGGGAAAGAATCAATTGACGAACTTGCAATTTTCAGTATGTCTTCTCGACATCACCTAGATGATTTTACGCGTGGCCGTATTATTGGCAAGATTGAAGAAGGGCGAAAAATAACAGATGTTGCCAGGGAGTTCGACGTCAGCCACAGTGTTGTTTCAAGGCTTTGGAAATCATTTCAAACAAATGGAGAGTGTAGCAAACGTCACGGGGGACGTCGTGTTCGCAGTACGACACCTGCAGAAGATCGGTACATAGTGCTATCAACAAAAAGACACCGGCGCAGCACAGCTAGTGAGGTAGCAAATCAGTTTATGGCTGCTACTGGCAAGCGGATCTCCCGAAAAACTGTCGCCAGACGTTTGCATGAAGGAGGACTATACGCCCGTCGTCCTGTTGTGTGCATCCCATTGTCCAGACGTCACCGTACCGCCCGTTTGCAATGGTGCCATCAACATCGCAATTGGACTGATAACGACTGGTCTGATGTCCTCTTCTCAGATGAGAGTAGATACAGTCTATCGTCTGATTGTCGACGACAACTGATCTGGAGTGATAGTGGTACTGCATATTGTCCAGCAAACATACAGGAAAGGGACCGATATCCGACATGTAGTGTCATGGTATGGGCTGGCATCATGATCAATGGCCGTACGTCCCTCTATGTGCTTCCAACTGGGACTATGACTGGCCAACGATACATTAATGATGTTCTGCTACCTCATGTTCGCATGTTCCGTGGTGCTGTCGGTGATAGATTCATTTTCATGGACGACAACGCAACATGTCATCGAACAGTTGCTGTCCAGGAGTGTCTTGAGAGCGAGGATATTCAACGCCTCGTATGGCCAGCACGTTCTCCAGATCTGAATCCCATTGAAAATGAGTGGGATGCTTTGGGGAGGAGTCTTGCTGGTCGCCAATGCCCTCCAATAAACAAGGACACCCTCATCTGTGCACTGACAGAGGAATGGGATAAATTACCCTAACAGCTGCTTGATAATGTAGTGCAAAGCATGACAAGACGTGTGGAATCTTGCATCGCCCTCCATGGTGGCCAGATCCCGTATTGACATCTTACGCCGGAACGCCTGCGGACGGTAATTGCATTTTTTTCACGTTTACGTATTCTGCACAAAATGGCCTGTTTGTCCCTTGAACACGTTCCAAAGCCTTCTGGATTTCAGAGCACAATAAATTGTCTTTCTTGTAATGTCCTGGCATTCTGACATTATTTTATTTCACTTGGCATCCAACCACACTTACTTTTTTATGCGCTATATAGCCGTTTATGATCCGTCCTTAGCAATTGTCCAGCAGTGTATTTGAACTAGCATTAGATTTCCCCAAAACAGAAAAAACAAGAGTATATCAGAATTTACATTGATGTTTACATCTAGCAAATTTATATTACTATATCATTGTTCATTAAAAGTAAATTTTATAAGTAGGGAATTTGTGAAGTGATAGCTGACATCTCAGAGCCAAAAATGAGATTTTCTTGTGGGGAATAATAATGAAAATGTCATCTATATATCTTAACCATGTGATGGCTTTGGTTTTGTTTAAGTGGTATGAAGCAAAAAATAATTTCTCCAAATTTTGCATACATATACACTAAACAACCAAAACATAAAAATCACCTTTATGTTATGCAAATAAACATGCATGCAGCCAATCAGCATTACGTACCAAGGTAGCAAATGATATATATAATGCCTGAGTTGGAGCTTTCTCGGTCAGTATTTCATTTTATCTCAACATGGGAAAAGCAAAGGATTTATCTGATTTTGTAATAGGCCAGATTGTTATGGCAAGATGCTTTGGCAAGAACATCTCCAAAACAGTGACACTAATAAGCCGCTCACGTTACGCAGTACTTAGTACCTATAGATGGTCCAAAACATGTGACACTTCAAACCACCAACAAGGCATGGCAGGCCATGCTTCACTGATGTGAGAGGTCAGTGCAGACTATCTCAGCTTGTCCACAACAGCAGGAGGACTACTGTGGCTGATATTACTCATAATTTCAATTGCGGTGAAGGGCCAATGTGTCTGAACATACAGTTTATCGTACAGCCACAGACCCATTTGTGTGCCTATGCCCACAGCGGTTCTCCATCATCAACGCTTGCAGTAGGCGTGTAATTATCGACATTGGACCACAGAAGAATGGAAGAGGGTCTCGTGACCAGACAAATTCCATTTTCTGTTACACCATGTTGACGGCTATGCTCATATGCGATGTTTACAAATAGAAGCTTTCTCACCTGGATGCACTGTGGGACAGACCAAGCAGCTGGAAGGAGTGTGATGGTCTGTGCAATATTTTTGGAGAACACTTGGACCCGCTATTCCTGTAGAGTGAACTCTGACAGCTGTCACATACCTGGACATCGTGGCTGACCAAGTATACCCCTTTATGGCGACTGTATTTCCTAGTGAAGATGGCATCTTTTAACAAGACAATGATTCATGCCACACTGTGAAGAGAGTTTAGAAATAGTTCCAAGAACATGAAGAGGAATTCATTTATTGCCATGGCCCCCAAACTTCCCAGTCGTGAATCCTACTGAGCATTTGTGGTTCGAGTTGAGGAAATGGGTAAGAACAGGATTACCCTAACCATGTACACTGATTAGCCATTACATTATGACCACTTACCTAATAAGCTGCAGGACCTCCTTCAGCCAGCAAAACACCGGCCACTCAGAGAGGCATGGATTCAATGAGGTGGACATAGGACTGGGGTGTCTGGTACCATAATACCAACAGCAGGTCCTCAAGGTTCAGAGAAATGTAACTAGCTCTCAGTAAGTCTGAGAGCTAGAGAAACGCACATTTTTTTTTGAGGGGGGAGGGGGATTCATTGTGCATCCGCTTTTCCAAGTTGAACCACAAATGCTCGGTTGGGTTCACGTCAGGTGAATTTGGAGGCCAGGGCATTAACAGAAAGTCCCCAGCATGTTCCTCGAACCACTCCTTGGCAATTCTGGCAGTGGGGCCTGGTGCATTATCCTGTTGGTAATGGCCATCACCAGCAAGGAACACAGTTGCCATGAAGGGGGTGAACTTGGTTCGCAACAATGTTCAGATACCAGAGAGCCATCAGGGATTGTGCTATTGGGATAACGGGGCCTAAAGTATCCAAAGAAAACATCGCTCGCAGCATAACACCAAAGCCGACAGCCTGTTTCTGCCCAACAGTGCATCCAGGTGTCATAACCTATGTTGGTAATCGGCTTATCTGCACTCGGCTTATCTGCACTCGGCCGTCTACGTGACGCATCAGGAATCTTGATTCGTCAGACCAGGCCACTTTCTTCCAATCATCTACAGTCTAATCTCGATGATCTTGGGCCCCTTTCATTTGTTCTTCGCGATGATGTGAAGTGAGCATAGGGACCTGTCTGGGTCTTCGGCTATGCAGGCCCATGCGCAGAAGGCTGCAACGAACTGTGTGCCCTGTCACATTGCCCTGATCACCGCTCTTTAAGCTGCAGGTGATTTATTGCACTGTGGCCTTGAGATTGCCGTGAACAATGCGCGACAGTCTCCGCTCCCCTCCGGCACCAGTGAGCTGTGGACAACACACGGCTGGATGGCAGTTCGTCGTTTGGACATCTGTGCACCACTTTTGATACGTACTCACTACAGCAGAACATGAACAAGCCGTGCTGTTTCCGAGATTGTAGTTCTGAAGTATCGTGTAATCACAACTTGTCCTTTATCAAACTCCGATAAATCAGCAACTTTTTCCCATTCTGACTCCGAACACTCTGCTAACTGAAAGCCAGTCCTCTGGTTGTATATATACTGCTCTGTGAACTTCACCTGTGCCGCAGTTCAGTCTCCGGGAACGCTCATTTCTCTAGGCTGGGGGGGTCATAATGGAATGGCTCATTGGTGTAATTTATGCGAACTGCAGGATCTTCTGTTACAGTCATGGAACCAAATATCAAGAGACACCTACCAACATCTCACTGAATCTATACCATATCAGGTGTGAGCTTTTTTAGGTGGCAAGAGGAGGACCTACATCATATTACTAGCTAGGTGGTTTTAATGTTTTGGCTGATTGGTGTATCATCATCATCATCATCATTGTCAACCACTATCAATCCACTGCTGGACGAAGGTCTCCCCAAGTTTCCTCCACAACGGTCTGTCTTGTGCCAGTCTCCTCCATGTCACCCCTGCATACTTTCGAATTTCATCCACCCATCTCCCATGTGGTCTTCTTCTGGGTCTTTTCCTGTCCCTTGGAATCCAATCTAAAATTTCGGCTGTCCATCTATGGTCTGTCCTTCTGGCAGTATGTCCAGCCCATTGCCATTTCAGGGATTTAACTCTGATCATGATGTCTTCCACTCTTGTCATTTTTCGGATCCACGAGTTCCTCTTCTTATCTCTCCTGGTTACACCAAGCATGCACCTCTCCATGCTTCTTTGAGTTGTCTGCAGCCTTTGTATGTCTCTTTTAGCTAAGGTCCACGTCTCTGCACCATACGTAAGCACTGGAAGGATGCATTGATCAAACACTTTTCTTTTAAGACATAATGGCATATTGCTCTTGAAAATTATGCTGTTTCTTCCAAAAGCTCTCCAGGCAAGTTTTGTACGCCGATTAATTTCTTCATCAATGTGACCCTCGCTTGATATCTGCTGTCCAAGATAAACGTACGTGTCTGTTATCTCCAGCTTTTCTCCATCAATCGATAAATCTTCATCTCTTGTAAAAGCATTGAACATCACTTTTGTCTTCTGAAAGTTCATTTTTAATCCCACTTCTTTACTCTTGTCAGCAAGTTCCTGGATCAATACTGTATATATTAGGTCACTTTCGAAGTACGTGAAAACTTTCATTGGTATAGATTTCAGAAACTTGAAGTGGCAACACAGCGGTGTCTGGTGATTGTATACTACATATCTTAGGCTCAGTTCACGCCGAACCAACTGGCCAGTGAAAGTTGTAATAACAATGGAGCAGCTGAGGCAGTCAGTGCCAGTGGAAGAACAACGTAATTTTTTTAATGTTTTACACGCTATTGAAGTATTGAAAATGCCATGAAGAAACTGGTGGTGCACAATTTGGTGAAAAGATATGAAGATGGCAGTACATCACCCAAAGAGACATCTAGATGCAGTAGATTGATTTTGATTTCCAGACAAGAAGCCAAGAGGTGCATCCATGAGGCCTTGCGGCACTTGTACAGGGTGAGTGTGTCAATGACCTTCCCACACAATTCAGTATTCCTGACCACATAGTTTATACATGGCTGATGGAATATTTAGGCCTAATGAGCGAACTGGTGACATGGGTACTGCACACACAAACCACAACACAGAAGGAATTCTGTTACAGAAGCACGAAGTAGTGCATGGAATCGTCACAGTAGTTTGGAATTCACAAGGTTCACCTGCTGAGATGAAATTTTATGTGTCCAGGTGGCAACATCAGTCTTAGCCCTGGATTGAACGCAATACTTCTGCGGCATTTTTACCCTATGCAAAATCGGATGAGCATAAAATCTTACTGGTCATTGGCATGGCTGTTTGGAATATGTATGATGAGAATATTACACGACACCAGAACATTACAGGTTATTTCTTGATGAGCATATTCCGCTACAGGCACTATGAAAAGCATGGACAGTGACCTCTCCTTGTACATAATAACACACAGCTGCACAATGCCCATAGTTTTCAGCTCTTCATTCAACAGAATGGTTGGGTGGAGCTACCCCTCCCACCTTATTCACCAGACACGAACCCGTGTGATTTTAACTGTTTTGGCCATTTCAAAAGGGAGGCATTTGGTACTTGCCATAACATAAAACAGAATTTGGATCTCCAAACCACAAACTTATACAAACAGGTACTTTTAATAGTGTTCATGAACTGCCCACAGTTCCAGAACATATTACTGATAATGAAGGGAACTACTAATAATGACTCACAAATGTTGTGACCATTGCTTTGCTATTACAAAAATTATGGCAAGTTGAAACTTTTCATTTACTTCCTAAATGACCTTATATATATATATATACACTATATTGACAAAAGTCACCGGACACCTAGATTAGAAACACAACATAGACATACATTAGTATGGTAAAAAATCAACATTGACATACATTAGTACGGTGTTGGTCCCCCTTTGGCCTTAATGCATGCACTGACTCTTTGCGACATGCTTTCGACAAGCTTTTGGAACACAGCATTAGGCATGCGCTTCAATTCAGTACATAATGCTGCCGCTAACTGTTGGTTAGTAGTAGGCCTTGGTTCCAAAACTTCTTATGCAACACTCTAATTCATCTCATAGGTGCTCTATGGGATTAAGACCAGGGCTCTGTGCTGGCTAGTCCACACACAATACGGAATTATCATCAAACCATGCTATAACAGTCCTTGCTTTATGGCTCGGTGCATTATCCTGCTGGTACAACAAGGCTTGGTTCCATATAGTATTGCCGCAGAGTTGGTAGGGCATAATTGTTCAGAATATTGCAGCAGATGTGCTGGTTTACTGGTTTGTCCACAATAACCAATGGGACGGAACCACACCACGAAAAACACCCCCACACGAGTTACACTGTCAGCACCAAACTTGACAACAGGAACAGTAAACTGCGGTAAATAGTGTTCTCCCAGCTGCCGCCATACCCACACACGGCCATTAGACTGATGGATCGCGTATCCGGATTCATCAGACCATAGCACCCGTTTCCATTGATCTATGGTCCACAATAAATGTTCTTTACCATGCTAAAGGACAAGTAGCATTCCAAGTGGAGATGAAAAGCTTATGAGCAGCCGCATGACCACGGTAACCCATGGAATGAAGTTCTCTGTGAATGGTATGTGTAGATACCGAGGTTCCAACATTTTTACTTGCCTGTACACTGAGGTCTTATGCAGTACTTCGTCGATTAGCTGTAACGACTCTCGTGAGGCTTTGACGTCCTCTATCACAGATTTTCTTTGGTCTGCCAGTACATTTTGCTGCTTCAGGCACACCATGTGTTTTCCACTTATTCAGTACATCCAAAACAGTTGACTTGGGTATATTTAAATACCTCTCTGTTTCTCTTATGGACAATCCACAAATATAACACCCAATAATCTTTCCTTTCTCAAAGTCAATTCTCTCTAGCCGTGACATTTTCACTCAACCTCACAGTGCAATATGATCACGGTCAGCTGCAGGCTTGTTTTTATACCGTTTGCAGCTGTACTGCGCATCTTAACAATGTAGCAGATCCATTCATTTGCTTTTGAAGGGATGTCTGGTGACTTTTGTCAATATAGTGTGTATATATATATATATATACATGACAACACAGCATGTGGTGTGCAACATCTGATAAAAGTACCCTGTGAGAAGTGGAAAACTGGTCATTTCACAGCTTGGTCTAGAAGTTTGCTGAATGTATTGTCTTCAGCATGGGATTAACCTGAAATGATGTTCAGATGACATTTAAGCATTGACAACAGAAATAGGGCTAATTAATAACAAGGAACAATACACCAACTCTACTTAAATAGTATAACTATACTAATCATCTGAAACTTCTTGGCGTAGAATAGAAATGAAAGCTTTCAAGCTTTTGCACATCAACCTTATGGCTTTTTTCTCAAGGAAGGTAGACAGCTAACTGCAAACTGAATAACAGAACAGTTCAACAATTCGAATGTGGTGACTTGACTTGACAACAGTGAATAGGTGTGAACGTAATCAGGTATTCAAAGACATGAGACATTATGCTCACATAGCACACGGAATCATGGAAGAAAAACCAAGAGGCAATCACTATTTGAAGAACTGGATTCAAACCCATGGCAACTCCAGTTAGATGCTATCATTGCACGACTCGCTGTTGGTTACGATCTCCAAAGTTCCGCGAATGGCAGTAGATTTTGGGGTAGAATAGGAAGCTAATTTCTTTATGTCATCCCACATAGGAGCAGTGGACTTGAACTTGATTTCTCTGCATAGGGCCGGGGTTACTTTGCCATTCTTTATGTCCCTTTCATGCTCGGTAACCCTAATTGTAAATGAATGTTTAGTCATTCCAATGTAGTATCGCCTGGAGCCGTCCGGATATAATAGAGGAATGGCATAAACACCTGCTTCATTGGAAGGTGGAGACTTCTCAGCATTTCCCTTAAGCATGGTATATAAAGATGTCGGAGATCTGATGCCAACACCGAGGTTCATCTTCTTGAGAGGGTTCTTGAGCTGATAGGAAGCATTTGGTATATAGGGAATTGATCCCAGGTAGCGTAGCTGCGGCATCGAAAAATTAGTACGACTGGTTCGCGTTTTCTCGATGTAGCGATGTACAAGGTTCGGGGCGTATCCTGCCTCAGTGGCCAGCTCGATAACGTTTCTCAATTCGCATTGCCTATAAGGAACATCTGAGGAGACTGCAAAGGCTCTTCGGATTCAAGAACGGAATAAAGCTGTCTTGTAGTCAGCAGGGCAGAATGAGTTGCGGACCATCAGGTTAGGTACGGATGTGGGTTTATAATAGACGTGTGAAAAGGCGATTTTCAAGTAATTTACTCAGTATAACATCCACATAAGGCAAGGCGCCATTGTGTTCGAGCTCCATAGTGAAATTGATAGTAGGGTGAATATCATTGATTTTATCTAGAAAAATCGGGACGGTATCCTTTCCGTGAGGCCATATGAAGAATATATTGTCCGCACATCTTAGCCAGGTGGTAGGTCTCGAGGTGATGTTGGCGAATATATATTGCTCAATTAGACAAAGTATTGCTTCCACGAGGACGGCTGAAAGTCATGATCCCATCAGAGTGCCATTTATGTGTTTGTAAATTTGTCCTTGGAAACTGAAGTGGCTGGAATTTGAGACCGAGTCCATTAATTTGAAGATGCTGTGGCAGGACTCCTGGGAATAAAGTGACAAATTGGTTATGGCTTCTTTTAACGTTCCCATGGCTTCCTGCACAGGTACTGAAGGGTAAAAGAAACGACATCGAAACTGCCGATAATGTTGCTTTGTTGGACAGAAATTTGCTTAACTTTCATGCTAAAGTCTACATTGGAAGATATTATAAAGTCCGATTTGAGGAGATGATCAGCCAGAAATTTGGAAAGTGCCTTCTCTAAACAGTACGTTGGTGCGGACCTCCTTGACACGATGAATCTCAATGTAATAAAGTGACGAATTAGTTATGGCTTCTTTTGATGTTCCGATGGCTTCCGGCATTGAGACCCATTGTGTCAAGGAGGTCCTCACTGATGTACTGTTTAGAGAAGGCACTATCCAAATTTCTAGCTAATCATCTCTGCAAATCGGACTTTATAATATCTTCCACTGTAGACTTTATCATGAAAGTTAAGCAAATTTCTGTCCAACAAAGCAACATTATCGGCAGTTTTGACGTCATTTCCCTTTACCATTCGGTACCTGTGCCGGAAGCCATCGAAACGTTAAAAGAAGGCATAACTAATTTGTCACTTTATTCCCAGGAGTCCGGCAACAGCATCTTCAAATTAATGGATTTGGTCTCAAATTCCAGCTACTTCAGTTTCCAAGGACAAATTTACAAACAGATAAATGGCACTCTGATAGGATCATCCTTTTCAGCCATCCTCGCAGAAGCTATACTTCGTCCAATTGAGCAATATATATTCACTAACATCCCCTCGAGACCTACTACCTGGATAAGATATGCGGACGATATATTCTTCATATTGCTTCACGGAAAAGATACCGTCCCGATTTTTCTAGATAAAATCAATGATATTCACCCTACTATCAATTTCACTATGGAGCTCAAACACAATGGCGCCTTGCCTTATGTGGATGTTATACTGAGTAAATTACTTGAAAATCGCCTTTTCACACGTCTATTATAAACCCACATCCATACCTAACCTGATGGTCCGCAACTCATTCTGCCCTGCTGACTACAAGACAGCTTTATTCCGTTCTTGAATCCGAAGAGCCTTTGCAGTCTCCTCAGATGTTCCTTATAGGCAATGCGAATTGAGAAACTTTATCGAGTTGGCCACTGAGGCAGGATACGCCCGAACCTTGTACATCGCTACATCTCGAGAAAACGCGAACCAGTCGTACTAATCTTTTGATGCCGTAGCTACGCTACCTGGGATCAATTCCCTATATACCAAATGCTTCCTATCAGCTCAAGAACACGCTAAAGAAGATGAACCTCGGTGTTGGCATCAGATCTCCAACATCTTTATATACCATGCTTAAGGGAAACACTGAGAAGTCCCCATCTTCCAATGAAGCAGGTGTTTATGCCATTCCTCTATTATATCCGGACGGATCCAGGTGATACTATGGAATGACTAAACGTTCATTTACATTTAGAGTTACTGAACATAAAAGGGACATAAAGAACGTCAAAGCAACCACGGCCCTATGCAGAGAAGTCAAGTTCAAGTCCGCTGCTCCTATGTGGAATGACGTAAAGAAATTAGCTTCCTACTCCACCCCAAATCTACTACCATTTGCAAAACTTTGGAGATCGTAACTAACAGCGAGTCATGCAATGATAGCGTCTCACTGGAGTTGCCATGGGTTTGGAACCAGTTCTTTAAATAATGATTGCCTCCTGGTTTTCTTTCCATGATTCCGCGTGCTAAACGAGCATAACGCCTCGTGTCTTTGAATACCTGATTACGTTCACATCTATTCGTTATTGTCAAGTCAAGTCACCACGTTTGAATTGTTGAAATGTTCTATTATTCACTTTGCAGTTAGCTGTCTGCCTTCCTTGAGAAGGCCATCAGGTTGATGTGCAAAAGCTTGGAAACTTTTATTTCTATTCTACGCCAAGAAATTTAGGATCACTAGTATAGTTATACTATTTAAGAAATAGGGCTATTGGCATGTTACAGGCAGGTGTACATGAGATCACTGTTTCAGGAGTTTCACAAGGTGTATTAAGTCGGCTATACACAAGATTTCTACGGCATAGAAATGCTGAAGATCGACCCAGCAGTGGTCGCTCGAGGATAACCATCAGGAGGCAAGAGTACTACTACCTGACAGTAGGTACTTAGGGCAGACCTAGTATCACCAGTAGCCAACTCCCGGAGTCACTTCGAGCCGCTTCTGGTGTTATGGTATGTACACAAACAGCACAAAACCGTCTTCACAAGTACGGGTGACTCAAGAGCATGGAGACTACTGAGATGTACAACATTGACATGAGCTCACCGTCATCAATGACGTACCTAGGTCCAACCGTTACTGGTCATGGAATACAGAATGGCACTGTGTACTTTTCGTAGACGATTCCCATTTCACTCTTTATCGTGATACTCAATGAGGACACATGTGGAGGAGATCCGGCACATGAATGCAACCACACTATGTGCAGTCCATCCACCCTTACCAGTGGCAGTCAGTTCTGGTCTAGGTAAGAATGTGTTTTAATGGCTATACTTCTGCATATGTTTGTCAAGGCAACATCAATGTCTCAGTGTACCATAACAAGATCGTTGTGCCCATTGGAACACTGTTTCATGCTGCCATTGAACATGCATTCTTTTTCCTCCATGATAATGCAACCAGTCATCATTCATTCTGTTTTCTCCATGATAATGCAACCAGTCATCATTCATTCTGTTTTCTCCATGATAATGCAACCATCATAATGCAATCAATCATCATGTCATGCTCCAGAAGCTGGAAAATCATTGGACTGAATCATTACAGCTACTTCCAAGAACTCCTGACTTTAATCCTAATTGAGAACACTCGGGAAAGCCACATCTGGATAACCACGTTCCATACAGAGGCCTGTGACAAGTTGCCTATAATACAGGACAAGTTGCCCCAGACATTCATCCATAATGTCATTGCAAGCATACCTTGTAGGTGTCAAGATATTCTTTGACACAAAAGTAGCATTACAAGGTACTGAAATCCAGAGGTACATTCTCTGAATTTACTATTTTGTCTATATTGCAATGCTACTT
The DNA here is from genome assembly GCA_039090855.1 of Macrothele yani. NCBI lineage: Eukaryota > Metazoa > Arthropoda > Arachnida > Araneae > Macrothelidae > Macrothele > Macrothele yani. The sequence goes on from CM077002.1 coordinate 126,922,405, forward strand.
TGTTGTGTGCAGAAACTGCACAATAACTTGCTTTTGTAAGTGCACTCTATATTGTTAGTGTTATGTAGCCTCACCCATGTTATTTCAATGTGTGTTACTCGAGTCAGATATATACATCCTTCATTTCATGCAATATCCCTAACACACGTTCCTGTTGATAGAGTGAAAAAAGTGAGTTGCAGAATATGTTGTCCCAGATGTACGAAACTTGTATGAAATTCAAACTGAGTATAAATAAGGAAAAAACCAAAGTTATAGTTTTTGAGTGAGGAACTGCTATTGCTGAATGCAAAATAACACTCAATGGCACAGAGATTGACCAGGTGAATGAGTTTGTATATTTAGGAAGTATGTTTGGCAGAGAGAACAAATTAGATGACAAAATTAGTAGGCGAGGAAATTCTTCTTTGAAAGTCATAGCTGCTTTAGGAGGATTTCACAGGAATGATGCGTTCTTAAGAAAGTCCCAAATGGCTGTATATGAAAGTATAATTACTCCTACTCTGATGTACAACAGTGAAGATTGTGTACTGCAGAAAAGACATAAGAGTCATTTGTATGCTTAAGAGATCTCTTGTGGAGAGTTGTGGCAAGCCACACTCTGATCATGTGAGGAATGAAGATGTGTTGCAGATGTGTAATATGAAGCAAAATGTTGTTAGTAGGGTGGAAACTAATATTCTTATGTGGTTTGGCCATATTGAAAGAATGAGTGATGAGCTGCTGACTAAGAGAATTTTTCCAACCCAAGTGGCAGGAAAGAGAGCTAGAGAAATGCTAAGAAAATCATGGGAGAACCAGATTCAGGAATGTCTGCTTGAGCAAAAGATTATGAGTATGAAGTACAAAAGATCTTGGGTGCAACACCTAATGGATGTCAATGAAACTTGAGCTGTGTGCTAAGATCATTGTAAATGGAGACATTTGATACACCAACAATCAGGGCTGTAGTGGAGGGTATACGGTGGTATATGCCGTATACCCTCTGCTTTTTTTTTGACAGAATAGCATATACCTTCAATGTCCATATTAGCAAAAGAACTTCAATCTCGAACAACATCGCTGCCAAGAGATGAACATCTAATATAAAGAACCATGAGAATTATAGAGAGTTTTGGAGAAAATCCTGGGGGAAAACTCATTTAGCATTAGCAGCAAACGAGGAATTATTATTTTAAAATACCCCATTGATTCCTAACAGCAAAATTGTACCTATGAACCAAACCAGTTTATTCAAAGCATGGTTCACAGGATGAAATCAAGACTGCGTTCAGATTCAAACAGTGAAAATGTACAACTTCTTTGAGATATTTCTTCATTAGAGCGAATAAATATTAAAACAGACAATGTGTGCTACGGAGAACTAGAAACAAGGCGATCTGTAGACGTTTTAATGTTGATGAGATGCAAACTATTCAGAGACTGAGAGAATATACTAAAAACGTCCAAGTTGTACCAGAAAACTTAAAGCCCCTCTTAAGAACGATTTCAACTCTGCCTTGTTCAACAGCTGAATGCGAACGAGGATTCAGTTTAATGAACAACATTATAACCGATCTCAGAGCATCTTTGTTAATCTCCAATGTATCTAACCTGATGTTCATAAATTCAAATGGACCGCTCATTGAACGATTTAATCCAAAAAAATATGTAAGATCTTGGTTGATGAATCATCGTTCAGCAACTGATAGTAGATATATGTAAGATCTTGGTTGATGAATCATCATCAACCAAGATCTTACAAGAGTTTCTTCTAGAGAAGAACAGTGCTATAAAGACCTCGTCAAACTTTTTTTTTCTTTTTGATTGGACATTTAACGACCACCGTGAGCAACTCAGTGGTCTATAAGCAGTCGCCCATCCCTAATTTAGGGTCACTGGTTCCAGGTAAGGGAGACAGCCAGTGCCGAAAGACAAACACAACATCCATGCCTCACCGGGATTCGAACCCGTACCCCATTCGGACGAATGATCAGAGAGAGGCCATCACATCGCTTAGACCACTGTGCAACCGGGGCGGCTCAGGCTTTATGGGATATATTTCAATAAAAATTAAAATAATCTTGTGCATGCTCTTCAAGATGTCATAATTGACAGGAGAGAGGAGAAGATACTTTATTCATATCAGTTAGTGAGCTCATAGTCATAACTGTTAAAAAGTCACGGTACCCCCACGAGGGTACCATGCTTGTTTGTTTGTTTTTTTGTTTTTTTTATCCACTTAGTATAACCTCTGATTTTTTAGGATTTGCACATAGTATACCACATATGTTCCAAACTCCTTATCTAATTCCTCAGAGTCTTACATCTAGTTCTTCGTGAGATATTTAGTGAAACACATTTATAAATAACAAATTGGCAGGGCAGAAAGAAGTAGTGATGCTATTATATAGAAAGATAGAACAAGCACTTTGCAGCAGGCTGCATTAAAAAAAATGGTAAGTCTCTTTTATTTTATTTTCAAGTGGGGAGGGGAGATATTTTGGCAAACTGAACCACTCTATTTGGCAGTTACCTGTCAAGACGGCATGGAACTGTGGATAACCTTGTTTGGGTTTCACTATGTGTGTGTGTATGTGTGTGTACACAAACACACACACACACACACACACACACACAGTAGAATATGCTTATAATGCCAATATTTAGTGAGATCCTGGATTTAAAAGCAAAACAGGAAATTTTGTTTGGTGTAATGGAAATTCATTTGATCGCTTTTAAAGGAACAACATTTTATAAAATTCCCAGATTTAACAAGAGAGAAGAAAGCTAAAATGATCACTTTTAACATGCAAAGTAACAAAGTTTAATAAAATTCCACATTGAATGAGGCATAGATAATCGGTGGTGCACTATCCTGGAGTGGAGGAATAGATATGGCAACATACAGGATGAAACTGCAATAACATAGCAATATAACTGCAATATCTTAAGGAGTTACTAGACGAATGTTGACAGAAAAGCACTGTTGAGATGAGTGAAAACAGCAAAGCGGGGAACACTTGGCCATCATTGCATGCAACAGCCACTGATCATATGGAAAATCACACATTTTTTTTTGAAGCAACAGACCACGGCGATGACGAGGTATTCAGTGCACTGCGTGTTATTCATTGAAAATCAAGGAACATAAATATAAAACAAAACAAGCAACATTAGATTTTTTCTTAAAGATGTTTTCATCTAACATCTGCTTCAGGAATCATTGCCACTATGTGTTCATATAAGTGCTTATTTTATTTTAATTTGTGCTACTGTAGTTACTTAATTAAATATTTGAAGTGTGTTACAGATATATAAAATATATATGAAGAACAGATATGGGTCATTCCATGTCAAATCACCCAGCATTTTCACGATATGTCACCCACCCATCTCAGGTTTTTGTGAAAATTGGTACAAAGTATTGTGCTGGTAAAATATGAAACCTGTTAAAATTTTAGGTCAGTCGGTCCAGCAGATCTTGAGTAATGCCACTTTAAAAATTGGGTAGCTCTGCCTTTAAAGTTTTCACAACTACACTGTAGGACAAAAAACATAACTTCACAAATAATTCTTGCAGCCACATAACTTTTTTCTACACCACTAGATATTAGCTCTTTCTACTAACAAATGAACTCACTGTTATCTCTAGCGATGTTTTAAAAACTAATTTCATATATTTTTATGGGAGGTTTGCCAATTTTTTTATTTTTTAACAAATTCATCAGGCTTTTAACTCCACTGTGGTGATTTCAATTAAAAATTCTGAACCACTCTTCTGGTGGCAACAGCCCCATGGAATCACCAGCAATGGAATCCTTCTCAATTTACAGTGCTTCTTTTCCTCTCCCTTTTATAATACCTGCACATCATAAATAACTTTGAGTTCATTTTTGGTGACCAATCAGTTTTTCTTATATGTCTGCCTCAACATAGGCATACATTACATCATTAGGGAGTGTACATTACATCATTAGGGAGTGCCAGGGGACAAGAACATAAAAAGGTCATAATGATATTCTATAAAAACAACCATTCACTTACCCGAAAGATCTTGGTCATTTTTTATCTTGTAACACTTCAAAGCACGTCACTTATATTGTTGTTGGCTTTCTGAGGTTGAACTGACTCTTTGCCTATGATTTTCCTTCTTCCGGGTATGAAACGTCGTACTATTATTTACTGGACAACACACGTAGGTTTCTTTCTGCCATATGAAACGTAACTATAGCTCGTCATCACGATAAAAAACCTCACACATACACACACTGTAACCACTCATTCATACATTCTGTTAAAAACACTATGTACATATTTACACTATATACATTCTTAGGCTGTTAAACCATTTGTCAACTGTGATTAAAAATTTCTCAATCCATTTCAACCTCCGTGTTAACCCTATTGCATGTGCCAACCTCATTCAGCTAGTCATAAACAACCCTCTAGCGCTTTCAACAGGCACTGTCTTCATCAGGAGGCAGCTGTGTCTCACCCACCTACCACAGCTCAAGTGAGCTGATTTATTGAGGCCCGGGTCTCAGTCACAATCTCTGCATCTCTCCGTCTCTGGCGCCATCTATTGTCATTGTTGCTCTTTTTTCTTTTCTTCTCTCTTAGCTGTTGTTCTATTTTTATTAAAGCCTTCCATTGTTCACTTAAGTTGCTAGGCTCATTAATGTTGCATACTCTTGATCTATTTTTTTCGATTAATATTGATTCTGCAATTCGCAACTGCCTTTCGTTTTTACAGCTCTTAATAATTTTAATATCTTCAAACCTTGGATAATGATGATTTTCCAGACAGTATTGGGTTAATGTGGTCTTAACTTCTTTTTTATTCCAATTACTTATATGCTGGTTCAATCTGTATTTTAATTTGTTCTTGGTGCTGCCTATGTATGACACAGGTGGTTGTTGGTTTACAGGAATTTCATAAACTCCTGCTCTATCCAATTGGCTGATTTTTTAATTTTTTATTACTAAACTTTTTATAGTCTGTACCTGATTTCCTACTTGTATATCATATCTGCCACATATTTTATTAATTTCAGCTGACACGCCTTCAACATATGGTATTGCACCAACATATTTTAATAGTTTTTTATCAGTCTTGCTTTTATTATTATCCCGAGTTACTTCATAAATCCATTTCTTTAATACTTGTTTACGGTAACCAAAATCATGTGCAATTTTTTCAATATATTCAATTTCTTCTTTTTTATATTGTTCCATTGACGAGTGTGTTAAACTTCTTTTAATTAGTGTTTTAACACTATTTCTTTTATGTGTTAACGGGTGCGATGACTGAAATGGTATTAACACGGGAATATATGATGGTTTTCTATGCACTCTGTATTGCATATTATCTTTTGTTTTGATTATCATAATATCCAAAAATGCCAATGTATTGTTATGTTCTTGTTCAACTGTCAATTCAATCGATGGATAAATATCACTATACTTTTTTGTCAAGTCTTCAAAGTTCATCATTTTTTAGCCTCGACGACAGAAAAATGTCATCAACATACCTGCAGTATAATAGTGGTGGATCTTCTAGTTTACTTATTATTTTAATCTCAATGTCACTCATTATAATTTCTGCAAATAAAGTTGACAATGGTGACCCCATAGGTCCACCATAATTTTCTTTGCATACTTTGTTATTAAACATAAAAATGTTATTTTCATATATGTATAATAAAATTTCTCTTAGTTCTTCAATCTGTATTGCATTCATTGTCTGTAACATATATAATTTATTAACAATTATGTCAATTGCTTGAGGTACTGCTGTGCTAGGAAACAGAGCTCGTACATCCATACTAGCCATATGATATTCACTTAAATCTTGTTTAATTCCTTTAATTTTCTCAATTAATTCATATGTATTTCTTCACAGTGAACCTTGTCTTCATGAACAATGGTGCCAAATATTTGTAGATATTTTTTTCCAGCTTAATTAATGGGGAATTCCTTTTTGATACTATTACTCTCATAGGTGTATCAGGCTTATGGGTTTTTATTTTTGGCAAACATTTTTGGTATTCCTGTACCCATTGGTGGGTATGCTTTCTTTATTTCTTCAGGCAAGGTGCTGTGATTTCTTATTCTAGCCAAGTACCTTACTTGAGATTCAGTTGCGTCTCTTATCAGAATGCTGCAATTCAGATCCTCTATTGCTTTATTCATTTTTTGATTATATTCAGTTGTGTTTAAAATCACAATTTGCCCTGTTTTATCTGCTTCACAAAATTTAACTGTTGGGTCATCTCTTAATTTTATCATTTGTTCTTTCTCATACTGAATTTTATCTAAATGATATTTTTTACAACTTTTTCATTAAATTCTTTCAAAACAATTATATACAATTTACTTCTAAATTCTTCGCGATCTTCTGCAGGTACACTACGTGCCATTTCTTCTAGGTTGGGTATTAACTCTTCAGTCTTCGGCAAGCCACGCGGAAACGCAAATTTCTTACCTCTCTGCAAAACAGCTCTCTGCGTGAAGCTCAAGGTCAAGTTGGATTTATTCTGATATACTTCGTACATATTCTCCCATTGTTCATGTACCTTTTGGCGGTCTATCATCACATGCAACTTCTTTTCCATGACTGTTTTTGAGCATTTCTTTTCGTATTCCGCGATGTCAAAAATTTCCCTGAAGATCTTAGACGTTACGTCTAAGATCTCATCTTTCAAAATACCGCCAAAATTTCTATAATCTTTACTATATATCTTACCCAATAAATGTAAGCATGTATTATTCAAATTAAAAATCAATTTTCTTTTATTGACAATTTCAGCTCTTAATCTCTTTTTTTGGCACTCCTGGATTATTTTATTATCTTTTATCGTGATAGGGTGATTCCGTATTTTCAAATATTTCGGTGTTAGTTCTAGGTCTCGGCACGTCACTAAAATTTAGATAAAATTCAGTATGAGAAAGAACAAATGATAAAATTAAGAGATGACCCAACAGTTAAATTTTGTGAAGCAGATAAAACAGGGCAAATTGTGATTTTAAACAAAACTGAATATAATCAAAAAATGAATAAAGCAATAGAGGATCTGAATTGCAGCATTCTGACAAGAGACGCAACTGAATCTCAAGTAAGGTACTTGGCTAGAATAAGAAATCACAGCACCTTGCCTGAAGAAATAAAGAAAGCATACCCACCAATGGGTACAGGAATACCAAAAATGTTTGCAAAAATAAAAACCCATAAGCCTGATACACCTATGAGAGTAATAGTATCAAAAAGGAATTCCCCATTAATTAAGCTGGAAAAAAATATCTACAAATATTTGGCACCATTGTTCATGAAGACAAGGTTCACTGTGAAGAATACATATGAATTAATTGAGAAAATTAAAGGAATTAAACAAGATTTAAGTGAATATCATATGGCTAGTATGGATGTAAGAGCTCTGTTTCCTAGCACAGCAGTACCTCAAGCAATTGACATAATTGTTAATAAATTATATATGTTACAGACAATGAATACAATACAGATTGAAGAACTAAGAGAAATTTTATTATACATATATGAAAATAACATTTTTATGTTTAATAACAAAGTATGCAAAGAAAATTATGGTGGACCTATGGGGTCACCATTGTCAACTTTATTTGCAGAAATTATAATGAGTGACATTGAGATTATTTTTTTTTTTTTTTTTTTTTTTGGTTGGAGGTTTAACGACCACCGTGAGCAACTCAATGGGCTATAAGCAGTCGCCCGTCCCTAATTTAGGGTCACTGGTTCCAGGGAAGGGAGAGAACCAGTGCCGTAAGACAAACACAACATCCATGCCTGACCGGGATTCGAACCCGGACCCCTTACGGACGAATGATCAGAGGCCAACGCCTTAGACCACTGCGCCACCGGGGCGGCGACATTGAGATTAAAATAATAAGTAAACTAGAAGATCCACCACTATTATACTGCAGGTATGTTGATGACATTTTTCTGTTGTCGAGGCTAAAAAATAATGAACTTGAAGACTTGACAAAAAGGTATAGTGATATTTATCCATCGATTGAATTGACAGTTGAACAAGACCATAACAATACATTGGCATTTTTGGATATTATGATAATCAAAACAAAAGATAATATGAAATACAGAGTGCATAGAAAATCATCATATATTCCCGTGTTAATACCATTTCAGTCATCGCACCCGTTAACACATAAAAGAAATAGTGTTAAAACACTAATTAAAAGAAGTTTAACACACTCGTCAATGGAACAATATAAAAAAGAAGAAATTGATATATTGAAAAAATTGCACATGATTTTGGTTACCCTAAACAAGTATTAAAAAAATGGATTTATGAAGTAACTCAGGATAATAATAAAAGCAAGACTGATAAAAAACTATTAAAATATGTTGGTGCAATACCATATGTTCAAGGCGTGTCAGCTGAAATTAATAAAATATGTGGCAGATATGATATACAAGTAGGAAATCAGGTACAGACTATAAAATATTTAGTAATAAAAAATGAAAAAATCAGCCAATTGGATAGAGCAGGAGTTTATGAAATTCCTGTAAACCAACAACCACTTGTGTCATATATAGGCAGCACCAAGAACAAATTAAAATACAGATTGAACCAGCATATAAGTAATTGGAATAAAAAAGAAGCTAAGACCACATTAACCCAATACTGTCTGGAAAATCATCATTATACAAGGTTTGAAGATATTAAAATTATTAAGAGCTGTAAAAACGAAAGGCAGTTGCGAATTGCAGAATCAATATTAATCGAAAAAAATAGATCAAGAGTATGCAACATTAATGAGCCTAGCAACTTAAGTGAACAATGGAAGGCTTTAATAAAAATAGAACAACAGCTAAGAGAGAAGAAAAGAAAAAAGAGCAACAATGACAATAGATGGCGCCAGAGACGCAGAGATGCAGAGACTGCGACTGAGACCCGGGCCTCAATAAATCAGCTCACTTGAGCTGTGGTAGGTGGGTGAGACACAGCTGCCTCCTGATGAAGACAGTGCCTGTTGAAAGCGCTAGAGGGTTGTTTATGACTAGCTGAATGAGGTTGGCACATGCAATAGGGTTAACACGGAGGTTGAAACGGATTGAGAAATTTTTAATCACAGTTGACAAATGGTTTAACAGCCTAAGAATGTATATAGTGTAAATATGTACATAGTGTTTTTAACAGAATGTATGAATGAGTGGTTACAGTGTGTGTATGTGTGAGGTTTTTTATCGTGATGACGAGCTATAGTTATGTTTCATATGGCAGAAAGAAACCTACGTGTGTTGTCCAGTAAATAATAGTACGACGTTTCATACCCGGAAGAAGGAAAATCATAGGCAAAGAGTCAGTTCAACCTCAGAAAGCCAACAACAATATAAGTGACGTGCTTGAAGTGTTACAAGATAAAAAAATGACCAAGATCTTTCGGGTAAGTGAATGGTTGTTTTTATAGAATATCATTAATGAATTGCACATAAATATACGCACTTTGCTGGTGATGGATACCTAAAATGGGCAAATATTTTGATAAAAAGGTCAGTACACCTCTCATTATTTATTTGAATGGTAAGAATAGAATATACACTATATTGACAAAAGTCACTGGACACCTAGAAGAGAAACATAACATAGCATTTATTGACATACATTAGCACAGTGTCGGTCCACCTTTGGACTTAATGCATGCACTGACCCTTTGAGACATGTTTTCGGCAAAGTTTTGGAACATAGCAATAGGTGTACACTTCCATTCAGTACATAATGCTGCCGCTAACTGTTGCTTAGTAGCAGGCCCTAGTTCCAAACTTCTTATGCCACGCTCTAATTAATCCCATAGGTGCTCTATGGGATTAAGATCAGGGCTCTGTGCTGGCCAGTTCACACACGATACGGAATTATCGTCAAACCACACCGTAATAGTCCTTTATGACTCGGTGCATTATCCTGCTGGTACCAACAAGGCCCAGTTCCATAGTATTACCACAGAGTTGGTAGGGCATAATTCTCCAGAATATCTAGGTAGACGTGCTGGTTAGCAGGTTTGTCCATGATAACCAATGGGCTAGAACCATGCCACGAAAAACAGCCCCGCATGAGTACACTGCCAGCTCCAAACTTGACTATAGGAACAGTACATTGTGGTAAATAGCATTCCCGAGCTACCACCAAAACCGCACAAGGCCATCAGACTGATGGATCATGTATCTGGAATCATCAGTCCATAGAACCCGTTTCCATTGTTTACAGTCCACAATAAATGTTCTTTCACCATGCTAAATGACGAGTAGCATTCCAAGTGGAGATGAAAGGCTTATGAGCAGCTGCACGACCATGGTAACCCATGGAATAAAGTTTTCTGCAAATGGTATGTGTACATACTGAGGTTTCTGCATTTTTACTCACCTGTACACTGAGGTCTTTTGCAGAACTCTATCGATTAGCTGTAATGACTCTCCTGAGGCTTCGACATCCTCTACCATTGACTTTGGTCTGCCAGTATGTTTTGCTGCTTCAGGCATGCCATGTGTCTTCCACTTATTCAGTACATCCAAAACAGTTGACTTTGGTATGTTTAAACGCCTCTTGGTTTCTCTTATGGACAACCCACTAATACAACACCCAACGATCTTTTCTTTCTCAATATCAGTTCTCTCCCGCTGTGACATTTTCACTCAACCTGACAGTGCGATATGATAGCGGTCAGCTGCAGGCTTGTTTTTATACCATTTGCAGCTGTACTGCGCATCTTAACAATGCAGCGGATCTGTTCATTTGCTTTTGAAGGGGTGCCCGGTGACTTTTGTCAATACAGTGTATATGTGAATCAATTTTTAATAGATAGATTGCTAAATTTAAAGAAAAACATTAATATTAAAAACCTAAAAGTTTGTTTGTGTGTATTTAACAGACTTTATGAAATAATTCACAATACAACCAAAAGATAAATTAGAATTAATTTTAAAAAGAAATGTGTGTATAGTTATTTTATATAAGAAGTCATCGCCCAAATGGAACTATTGTTTTAAATTCATCAACAACAGCACTGGCATTGGTAAATGCTGCAAGATTCAGTAACAAAGTTTTGGAGGTGGTCATGTGTTGTTTGAGTGTAACTTTGAATTGGAATGAGTTAACTTAAAAACTGGTATGTAGAAAATGAAGAAACATATGACACATGACTATAAGGGCAATAAAGAAATTTATTTATTTACTGAAAGATTAGGGGGTGCCAAGGCACCTCCTGTAGTTTTTGCCCATGTACCTCAGCCAAATTTATTAGACATACTTTTAGTTGCAGATTTATTATCTTCTTCCAAATAATTTTTTAGCTTGAAATTGATGATAGAAACAGATATTTTCTTCTAATTTCTAATTATGGATAATATTTTATAATAAGGTGTTTTGCATGAGCATTAACCTTGGTCACCTTGATACATAGCCAGAGCATGAGTTGACATGGTGGATCTTAGTCACTTGCTTGTTGACAGCAAATATTTCCAAACTAGCTCTAAAGTCCTTTGAGATAAGAATACAACGGATTCTAGAAATCACTTATTGCTATTCAAGCATTTATTAACGACATTGAAAAATATCCTTGTACATGATATTTTTTGTAAATATCTTTTCGGAATCTGGAAGTAGTTTTCCCTGTTCTGGCCCATGGAACATTTTAACTGTGACATCAAATTGTCGAACTCTTGACAATGAAACATTAAGTTGTAAACACTGGTTCAGGTAGGTAGATACCTACTTTCTCCAGTGTTTGACCTTGAGACTTATTAATGGTTATAGCAAAGGCGAGTTGTACAGGAAATTGTGGTCGTCTTAATGTGAAGTCTATATCTATAAGTGCGAGGTCAATTCCTGGAATAAAAACAGTTTTACCATATGCTGAGCCTGTGAGTAATTCTGCAATGATCAAATTTGGTTTTAGTTCTTTAATTATCAGTCTTGTTCCATTGCACAAACCTTGTTGTGTATTGAGGTTTCTCAGGAACATGATAATAGCTCAGATTTTCAACTTCAGTCTATGAAGTAGCATTCCTGATGGAGTTTTCTCATTTAAAAACTCTATAGGATTAGTATTTTCTTCGCTATTGGCCTCAATTGAATCAGAGCTTAAGTGTGTGCCAGCTGTCCCCTCTAAGAGATCATGAACATTCACATTTAATTTGTCAACATCAGAGTTTTTGGGACATAGAATGGCTTTCTTTACAAATGTTTTAAAATCAGAAATTTTTAAGTTCTCACCAAATATTTTTTTTGGCTATATCACATCATATAAAATATGTGTAGGCATCTCTATCATTTCCTCTCGTAGGCTATCAGCTGTTTCATGGGCACCATCACCAAGTCATAAAAGCCATTCACTGAATGATGAATCAACAGATCGAATATCACTTTTGAGTGTAATTTGATTGACATTAAATGTCTGTCATTACTGTTTCACACGTTATGCAAGTTCAGCAATCGGGAGATTGTTAAATGATGTTAGCATAGTATTGGCAATTGAAATCAAGAAATAATAAACTATATCTGTACTTACAATATTCGTAGTGGCTGCCAGGGCTTCATATGTACGTCTTCAAAGAATGTGAACTTTTTCAATTGTGAAGTTTAGAATAAAATTCATGATATTGTAAAATCTGCACCAGATAAAATTGAACAAGATGAATTTTTACAATGAAGGTAAAAAATTCCTTTAACAACAATGGAATATGAAACTGAATTAAAACCTTGTCGAATTTAAAAAAACGAACTATAATCCCGAAGAGGAAATCATTTTGACTACGAAGCACCACGATAACAACGAAACATAAAGACAAATTATAATTTTGCCAACATTTAAAAAAACTAACAGTCTTGAAAAAGAAATAATCATCTTGATTGCAAAGCACACAGAAATAAATCTCCCGACTGCGAAGCACCAAACTAGTTTCTGCTAATATTCATAGCTATCATCAGTGGTAGATGCACGGACTTTGGAATTACTGCACTCACTCGCTCAGGTATGCTACTCAACCCGAATGCATGTTCAGCCCTGTTATGTAGATATTTGTGCATCATGGTTTGGGTTTTACTGCGCACATCTATGGTGTCGCCATCTGTAGTTAAACAAAATAAACAAGTAGCATTTATGGAGTAGAAATATGCACTTGTATTTTTAAGTAATATTTGTCGTTAGCTGTTTTATGTTATTGTTTTTCTTTTTGAAATGTTTTTTCTCCTGTTCAATAAGGTACCTCCATGCAAACTGAAGCTCTACTGGACTATTAACGTTACAGCTGTATCTTTTGGTTTTCTCAATGACTACATCCTCGGAGGTTAGAATCTGGGCATGTGATCTATGCAATGTTATAATTTTTGTGTTAATCCAATCAGGAGTTACATGATTTTTGATACAATGTTGTATTAATGAAGTTTTTTCATCTTTTCTTGTCCAATTTGTAATATGTTCATTTAATACAGTCAAAGATCTTCTACGCGTACTTCCGATATATACTTTGTCTTTTTGGTTATCATCTTTAACTGTTGGAATGACATAAATGCCAGATTTATTTAGAACTGATCTATTATTAGTAGTAGTAAGTATACTTCCATTATCAATTACTGTTTCTGCAGTGTTAATATTGTGGTTCTAACATTCTTTTTTTTAAATAGTACTAATAGGAGGTAAGTATGGAAATTTTCCATAATATTCCTGTATTTCTTTTTCAATATTACTTTCAGAACGATAAATACTGGCCAAAATGTTGTTACACACTCATCCAATAAAATATCTGAGATCAAAGAGCTAAAATGGATTGAAAAAACTGCAGAAGAGTTTGGATATAATAAAGGATTAGTCAAATCTTTATATAACAACATTTTGGCCAGTACACATTTTCTGAAAGTAATATTGAAAAAGAAATACAGCAATATTATGGAAAATTTCCATACTTACCTCCTATTAGTACTATTTTAAAAAAAGAATGTTAGAACCACAATATTAACACTGCAGAAACAGTAATTGATAATGGAAGTATACTTACTACTAATAATAATAGATCAGTTCTAAATAAATCTGGCATTTATGTCATTCCAACAGTTAAAGATGATAACCAAAAAGACAAAGTATATATCGGAAGTACGTGTAGAAGATCTTTGACTGGATTAAATGAACATATTACAAATTGGACAAGAAAAGATGAAAAAACTTCATTAATACAACATTGTATCAAAAATCATGTAACTCCTGATTGGACTAACACAAAAATTATAACATCGCATAGATCACATGCCCAGATTCTAACCTCCGAGGATGTAGTCATTGAGAAAACCAAAAGATACAGCTGTAACATTAATAGTCCAGTAGAGCTTCAGTTTGCATGGAGGTACCTTATTGAACAGGAGAAAAAACATTTCAAGAAGAAAAACAATAACATAATACAGCTAACGACAAATATTACTTAAAAATAAAAGTGCATATTTCTACTCCATAAATGCTACTTGTTTATTTTGTTTAACTACAGATGGCGACACCATAGATGTGCGCAGTAAAACCCAAACCATGATGCACAAATATCTACATAACAGGGCTGAACATGCATTCGGGTTGAGCAGCATACCTGAGCGAGTGAGTGCAGTAATTCCAATGTCCATGCACCTACCACCACTGATGATAGCTATGAATATTAGCAGAAACTAGTTTGGTGCTTCGCAGTCGGGAGATTTATTTCTGTGTGCTTTGCAATCAAGATGATTATTTCTTTTTCAAGACTGTTAGTTTTTTTTTAAATGTCGGCAAAATTATAATTCGTCTTTATGTTTCGTTGTTATCGTGGTGCTTCACAGTCAAGATGATTTCCTCTTCAGGATTATAGTTTGTTTTATAAAAAATTCGACAAGGTTTTTATTCAGTTTCATATTCCGTTGTTGTTAAAGGAATTTTTTACCTTCATTGTAAAAATTCATCTTGTTCAATTTTATCTGGTGCAGATTTTACAATATCATGAATTTTATTCTAAACTTCACAATTGAAAAAAGTTCACATTCTTTGAAGACGTACATATGAAGCCCCGGCAGCCACTACGAATATTGTAAGTACAGATATAGTTTATTATTTCTTGATTTCAATTGCCAATACTATGCTAACATCATTTAACAATCTCCCGATTGCTGAACTTGCATAACGTGTGAAACAGTAATGACGGACATTTAATGTCAATCAAATTACACTATCGTGGCCACGTAAAAAGTTTGTTCATCGTAAATTGGCAAAATTTGAACAACCATTTTGGTTCTGTCACCATGTTTGACAACAGGGAGAGTTTGTCTAAAGTCTCCTCCAAGTAAAAGGACTTTGCCACCAAAAGGTTTCTTATTTTTCATAACATCTGTCAGTATTCGGTCAACTACAAGTAAAGCAGTACCGTGGGCCATTGTAGCTTCGTCCCAAATGATGGCTTTCTCAGATCGAATGATATCGGCGTTGGTGGAATTAATCTTTATATTCAACATAGATGTTTCATTTAAAGGTGGCACTAACTTAAATTGGTTAAAGTATGTTTTGCCACCTTCTAACAGATTAGCAGCAATTCCTGTGGATGCAACAGGCAAAGCTATGTTTCCTTCTCCACAGATAGCGCTGAGGAGGGTTTTATACAAATAAGTTTTTCCTGTGCCCCTCGGGCTATTAAGGAAAAATCATCTATGAGGAAGATCATCATTAGTGGTTGCTGACATAATACTGTCATATGCTGCGTTTTGCTCTGCATTTAAATTCCTTGCCATTCCTGTAGTTTTTTGTCGTTCTGCAGCACTGTCGAAATAAACATCCGGATTTTGAAGAATGTTACTTGATGGAATTGGAAGATTATATTTATTGCGTGAGCTGTTGTTAGTTTTGAGAGTGTTGTTAATCTCTTGAAGGGTAAAGTTCAAGCAATGTGCATAATCATCAGTATGTCCCATGTTACGTCTGTGTGCAAAATCTTCCTAAAGATGGGATTTACATTTTTCAAACAAAAATAAGAATGTATGCAAATAAATCTTGTAGTTGTCAAAGCATGCTGCAAACTGATGCTTCATCTAAGGTTTTCTCCCATATTTCATTTTTAATTAAACCTTTCTGTAATGCAGCTTCTTTGAAGGCATTATATAGAATTCCATTGACTGTTCTTAGATCTGTAAAGCTCTTCGCTCCAGACACATGAAGTAGCAGTAGCATCAAACAATATCTTTCTGGATCAGAGCCAAGGTTGACTGAATACATTCTTCCAATCACATTGTCTCTACCACATTTTCGTTGGACCCATTGCCTTTCTTTTTGATTGAAGACATAATAATGTCTTGGCATGTCGCTATATGAAGTGGATATCACATCTTCATTGCCCTAATTTAGTTTGAACCATGCTGTCAGCATTGTATCTCTTTGAACATTATGAACAACTGCATTTCAATCATTGTTTAAACGCTCTGGATTAAAGGTAATGTTCTGTTCTTCAAGAAGGTGAACAGGTAATCTAACTATTGTATGAGATTGCTGATGCATACCATAACCAAGTATTTGCCACGTTGCCTCAGCTGCGCCAACGTATTGGAAATCAACATGACTTTTTACTTTGTCGTATTTGGTGTTGTACTCTGTTATATGAAGATCTGCGCAGTCATGACCTTTCTATACGTACTTGAAAAGGTATTTCACACTTTTCACAGTAGCCCACACCTCAACATTAATGTGGCAATTGTACTTTAACAAAAGATATGGATTATAAGGGACAATCCAGCTGCTATCAATAATTTTACCACATACAGTTGTGGTTGCACCATTCTTTTTACAGTGATATAAAGGATACCCGCCTTTGTTAGCTACTGTTTCATTTTGGAAAGACTTCAAAAATTGCTTGGTACATTTGCCATCTTCCATACAAGGTGAATTGTGATTACTTTCACCACACTGGCCACGAACCATGTGTTTTGCAACAGTTGCATGTAAAACTGGTAAATGCTCTTTATCTGGAAGTTCTGCCGATACAGTTTGGTCAATTTTCTCCGGCAATTTTGGTTTGTCTTCTTTCAAAATCAGGAGCGTATGAGCATGGGGTAGCCCTCTTTTTTGGAATTCGATTACATGAACTTTGGCCACCAGAACTCCAAAAATATGCCTTTTGGTTATACTGTCCATTAATTCTTTCAACTTTAGTTGGAAGACTCTTGCAACTAAATCTGGATGGTTTTCGACAGATTAACCATTCAAGTTTTTTGTAATTTCTTCCCATTTTGGGTTGCAAGTCACAGTAAGGAAAAGATCAGGCTTGCCATACTTTCTGACTATAGCCATTGAATCCTGATAATTTTGCATCATATTTCGTGGACTACCTTGAAATGATGATGGCAAAATAAGAGCTTTTCCAGGAAGTAACTCATCCTCTCCAGCATTCTGAATTTGGTCCATCAGACCTTCATACTTTTCGACCCTTAACTGAGACTGATTTTTTCTTATGTAATTCAGTCTATTAGCTTCCATTTTTACATATGCATCAAAAATTCTTGAACTTAATAATGGATTGAATTCGTCATGGATCGAAAGACGATGTTGATAGTACTGCATTTGTGTAACTCTTGACCGTGACTTTGTATATTGGTTAATAATACTTAATAAAGGCGTTGGTCTATGTTGCAATGGAATGTCAATGGCCCAACTTTGATCACCATATGGGAAGAGAAAAGGATAAACCAAAGGCTCTAAATTTGGATAGAGAATGCTGATTCCTTTTGTTCTTCTATTGTTGGTGCTTGTACTTGAATGACAATGAATCAATAAGCCACATTCGAGTGAAGGTTCACCATCTGCATTTTCAAATATAGTGGCAACCTAATTAGATCTTCAAACATTATAATGCCTTTGATCATTTCTATGATCTTGAATAATAGCCATTGATACATTAGAAGGAACAGCATTATTCTTTTCAGCATCTTGAATACTCTTTTGCTCAACTTCATAAAGCATTTTAAATGCTTCCACAAATGGATTATTTTGTGTCATGAATGTACTCAACATTTGTAACAGATCTTTATTGCACCCACTATTTTCTCGCATTTGCACTCTTTGGGCAGCAGCCTCATCAGAATCCAATATGTACAATTGCACGTTTTTCTGCTGTTCACCATTATAAGGATGCAATGCTCCTGCATGATGATAGATTGATCTATTTATTCTAAAACAAAAAGGCCAATAACCTGGTGGAGGAGCCATTTGTGCTCCCATCGATGCAAACTGCAAGAGAACTATTTATCGACTGTATGTTAACACATTCAAAATTGAAGCTCATATCTAGGCCTAATGTATAGGCCAGACATCACTTCTATTCGGTTTTTGCATGCGTTATTTCAACATATATTGGAATATTCCAGAATGTATTGCTTACCTCTGAGGTCCGCTTTTGGAAAAAATCACATTTCGCATACGTTATTTGGTCCCCATCGCTGTCCCTGTCCTTCACTCTGTGCCTAGAGTGTAGACGTTTTGGTCCCCATTCGCTTTCACCTTCTTTGCTTACTCGAGTATTATGAATATTTAAAATCTCATGATGAATAGATAAAACTTCCATAAAATACAAACACAGACGGTTAAAATCTAGATACTACCGGCAAGGCACTGTAGGTCACAGAAAAAATTGAAGTTCCCAACGAACCAAGCTTCCTCTGGCAGCATCAAGTTTTGGTAGAAAACACAAACACTCAACACAAAACACACAAAAGACCTGATAAAACTAAAGAGCTTAAAATTTGGACAAAGTACACCGACTAAAAACCTTCATTAAAAATGCTCGAAATTTTTCGCTCAACACTTTGGGCATCTTTGGGATCTTGGAAATGTCCCCACAGATGTTCGTGGCTTAGCTATCACTATCAAGAGTGCGACACTTCAAGACTGCCTTTCGTCGGAGACACTGTCAGAGATACGTCAAAACTATGCTGGCACCATCTATGTGTTCAACCATTATCTAATTGCTGATGATCGTAGATACGGTTTTTCTCTTCATATTTTCTTTTTCCTCCATTATTACTTCTTCTTTTCTGCTGATTTTTTAAGTGTTGTTCAGTTTACTGCCTAATTAAATCTTTCCAGTGATTGGATAACGTATTGGGGTCATTATGATTACATATTCTCTTTTTATTTTTATAAATTAAAATTGATACTTCTATTCTCAGATGTCTCTCTAATCTATTATTCCTTTTTAACATCTTAATCTCTTTAATCTTCAATCTCTAAAGGTAAATTTATTTTTTGAAGTGGCATAGACAAAGTTTAAAACGACAGTCAAGTTCGCTAAGGACACTAACGTTTTGTCCTTGCCTTACTGAAATAAAAAATTATGCACATCGTCGCAAGTACATATTAAAATTAATAAATTTAATAAATATTAATGGTCATTAAATATTTTTAGGAGGAAAATGCATGAAAAAATAATAATCTTGTAAAACATCGAACAACCTAGAACTGTATGCTTCCACTTCAATCGCACTCGGAAAAAAAAAAAAAAAAAGACTAACTTCAAATGAAAGAAAAAAGATGTAAACAAAACATTAAACAGGAATGGTTACGGATAACATGGTGTGAACGCCGGAATATAAATGTTTGTCTTTTTCTGTTAAACAGTGTAATAAAGCATATCAAGGTTATGTAAAGTAGAACCAAAATTCCTGACGTAGTTTTCCTATTTCTAAAGAGTTGACCGTGTGACATAGCTCATCTCTGACGTCATGTGAGAATGATTTGGATGAGATGACATCACATCAGCAGCTGTGTTCTTTGTTTCTATGACAACAAAACAAAGTGGTATATGCATGCACTGTGCACATGAAAGTGATGACGTCACCTGCACGAAAACAAGAAAAGTTAAGCGTGACGTCACAAACATTTGTTTTTTGGTTGTTGCTATGACGTCACCTGCACGAAAACATGAAAAGTTAAGCATGATGTCACAAACATTTGTTTCTTGGTTGTTGCTATGACAACTTAAAAAGTGGTCCATGTCGTCGCAACTTAGCCTTTTACATATTAGGATAATTAGAAAACTGAAGGGTGTATCCAAATAAAAAAAGTTAGTGTTCAATAGCATTTTGACACTTTCTAAGAAGCACACAGTAGTTTTATTGGTAAAGAGAGGCATGATTAAAACTAACTGAAGCACCAGATGCTTCTACACATGCTGCCCACTTATACATTTTCAGGGTCAACAATGATAATTGAGAGAGCATATATGAAAACTATTAGCTATTATATATTCATCAAAATTTCATGGAATTTTTTATGAATATATAATAGCTAATAGTGCACAATTAACAGGTAATTTGGTATACTTTAAATATTTGAGTGTTCTTGATTTTGTGTAATTGTACAGAGTATTTTGAACTTATGCAAACACAGAAGGCACCAGATGCTTAGTTGCTAATCAGCTACAAGTTAGAGCAACTAAATATTTCATAATTTGTTTATTCAAATGCATAAACTGGTTTGGTAACAATATTTTTTTTAATTTGCAAAATGCATTAAATAAATTTTAACTACACAACATATTTCCTTATCATTTGATATTTACTTTGCACTTGTCTTGTTGGCTGCAGACACGGCAATTCCAATAAGAATAGCAGCAATGGTGAAACCCTGGGCAGCTATTCTGCTTCTCATCATGAGCTGAGATTTTCTTTTATTGCCAGTTTTCATTGAATATATTCCAAAAGTCAGTGCAACAGTTGTGGCAAGCATACCTAAGGCATAATATACATTATGTTTACATAGAATTTTGTCACTAAAACAACCAATATTATAAATTTAAAGAGAAAGGTCATTATTAAAAACATAAAGATCAACCACCAAATATAACTAAGAGACCAAAGAAATTTTCTTCTCTAAATTACTTCACATATTTTCTAAAACAGGACAAAATGCAGACCTAAAATTGTTTTACAAAATAAGTTCTACTTAGTGCTCATTTTAAAAATTTAACAGCTGGAGGAAAAGACACACTGGTGTCCAAAATTAATGTGATAAACAAAAATCATGAATAACGCAAAATCCACATGATGGAGTTTAACAGTTTCTTTCAGGACTTTTTGACTGGAAGAAGGGGAGTGGCAAATGGAACCTAAGAGGGAGGAGACAAGTTTTCCATTTGCTATATATATATATATAATTTTTAACTACTATATCTACATATGTATACTTAATCTGCAAACATAAATAGATCACATTACATTATCTAGATCATTTCGAGTAAATAAGACACTTTTGTGGAATGTATTGAATGAATATGGTGTTACTGGGAATCTACTGAACAGTGTAAAAGCCATGTATGCTGGCAGTAGAGCCTGTGTACGAGTGAATGGTGTTTTATCAAAATAGTTTTCTATTGGTGCAGGAGTCAAGCAAGGTTGTGTAATGTCACCCTGGCTGTTTAATATATTTATGGATGCATGCATGCATGCGTGATGCCAAATAGATAATGCTGGCTTATGTCTTGGTGATATCCGTGTGTGCAGATTGCTGTATGCTGATGACACTGTCCTGTTGGCAGACAGCAAAAGTGAGTTGCAGAGTGTGTTGTCCTGGATGTACAAAGTTTGCATGAAATTCAAACTGAGTAAAAATAAGGGAAAACCCAAAGTTATGGTTTTTGAGAGAGAAACTGGTAGTACTGATTATAATATAAGTCTAAAGGGCACAGTGATTGACCAGGTGAATGAGTTTGTGTATTTAGGAAGCATGTTTGACAGAGAGAACAAATTGGATGAGAAATTAGTAGGCGAGTGAATTCTTCATTGAAAGTCATGGCTGCTTTGGAAGATTTTCACAGGAATGATGGGTTCTCAAGAGAATCCCGCATGGCTGTGTATGAAAGTGCAGTAGTTTCTACTCTGATGTATGGCAGTGAAACCTGGGTACTACAGAAGAAACATAGGAGTTGTTTTTGTGCTGGAGAAATGCGTTACTTACAGGGGGTTTGTGGCAAGACACGTTTCTGATTGTGTGGGGAATGAAGATGTGTTGCAGTTGTGTAATGTGAAGCAAAATGTTGTTAGCAAGGTGGAGACTAACATACTTCGGTGGTTTGGCCATGTTGAAAGAATGAGTGATGAGATGCTTACCAAGAAAATCTTTTTATCCCAAGTGGCAGGAAGGAAAGGCAGAGTAAGGCCAAGGAAGTCATGGGAGGATCAGATTCAGGAGTGTCTGCATGAGAAAAAGATTATAAGTATGAAGTATAGAGCATCATGCATACGGTGTGTGATGGATGCGAGTGAAGCCCGAGTTGTATGTCAAGACCGCTGTAAATGGAGAAGTTTGATATGGCAACAGTAAGTAAAAATTATCTGGTAGTTTGTATTTCTTTGTGGAGCTAACCTCTGAATCTCAGAGAACAGCTTAGTGATATGCAACATTTTCTAGATGTATAGCTGTTCACAAACTCACAGTTAGACTAACAAACACGAGCTTTACAATCATACAGTATTGCATTCATATGTATTGTAATTTCGGTTACCTTAATTCCCAGAGCAACACAACTCAGACTCCATTTACATTTATCTGATTCCACTCTCTGTACTTCTATTTTCTGTTCTTGCCTAAAAGAAAGTAGGAAACCTATTTCTGAGTTTGTGAAGACGGCATATCTTTGTTATTTTGAGGTCTAGCTTGGAGACCAAGATAAATTGTGATCTTCCCATATTGTATGCAAAACTTGCATGAAACATTTGCAGCAATGGGCAAATGGAAAGAGGAGTTGCCTGAAATTTGGAGTGCCACTGGTTTGGAAGGAAACCAAAAAACCATAATGACTGTTATTTTTATCTTGTCAACATTAAGGGCATCAGTCAAAATAATCAAAGCTAGTGGACATATTCTGACCGAGATTCAACAAAATGACCTCATCCACACTCAAATGAGATACCCGTTTCATCTTTCAGCCAGCTACAGAGCTCCCAGATGATGATGATGATGATGAAGCATGCATGTCTTATGACATACAAGATAAAAGGGTAGAAAGTTACAGTGATTTTGCAGGAACTTCATCAAGTGCTCAATGTTTTAATCAACATGAACTGAGTGTCCTCATCAGGGATCTGAACCTCTCAAAGGAGTCTTCTGAATTGCTGGCCTCAAGGTTGAATGGAAAGAATTTACTTCACTTGTGATGTGTACTCTAAATTAACTTTCATTTGTAGTTGCTTTCTCTATGTAAATTTGAGTTCATTCTCTTTTAGTGTTTTCAATCTTAACATTACATCTTCTCTCTTGCTGAATGAGGTTGGCAACAATTCCAAGGTCAGAGAGCGTGACATATGCACGTGACAGATAAGAACTAAGAACTAGAGATATATAATGTTGAAGCAGCAGCTAAAAGTGTGGTGTGGTGGAATGATGTTATTATCACGGAAGCTGCTTTATGCTGAAGTTGTGTTTACTTATGTTATTATCGTGGAAGCTGCTTTATGCTGAAGTTGTGGCTGTATGTTGAGTTGTGTTATTATATATTGAGTGTTTGGAGTTAAAATTGTTCTGTTTACCAATGTACATTAATTAAAACAACTTATGAGAAAACAAACTGAACTTTGTGAGAAAAAAAAATTTAAATTTTGTTTTCTCACAAAGTTAACTTGTAATTTGAACAATTTTGAAACTTCATTTCACCGTCATTTTTTACATCTACGAATAGAATTCCTTGATGATTTTTACATACTTATGAAACATTTGACAGCAAATTTTGGATTCAAATTTCCAACATATGCAAGATTATTTTTAGAATTTTTATGTAAAATGCAGTGCTGCTATCAATGTTCATTGTAAATCGATTGAAAGACTAAGAAAAAAGGAAATGAATAAACATAAATTAGTGAAACTATGTACACATAAAATATTTTTTCTCGATTTCTTTGTGGCAAAATCTTCTACTGCAGCAGTTCGCATTTGGTGGTTCGCGAAGGTGTTCCAAAGAATTTGCAGTAATAATTCAGTAATGCCATCTGCATAAAATTACAACAAAGGTATTTTGTTTTAACCACAAGATATAATGGGTTAACAGCTTAATTATTTATTGCAGATGTTTGAGATTCACATTCTTACATAGCCAGCATGCATGAGAGGGTGATCGTGCTGTATAATATTTTAAAAACATCTATATGTAACAGACACCCACAATGAGGGAAAGACTACTCCGTGACATCACAAGGTCATACAACAGTCCGTTTCACCCGACTGTGACGTAGAAAGAAATCTGTTAATTTTTAGCTTGTGGGATGATTTTGCAGAGTGTGCGTGTGCTGGTTTAACTGGAACTCTCAAAACATTGAAAGTCTGTGCATCTTTAAGGTAACATTGGGGTTGTAGCAACTTGTGAAAACTTTGAACTTCAAGAAGAAAATACCTGCCATTAGGAACTTTTTACTATGAAATCATGGATCACTGGGTGAAGACAGGAACCATTATAAAATGTGGTAATGAGGAGCAAAAAATAAAATTATTTCTTCAAATATGCTGCAAGATGATCTTCTGACATCCCATAAAACTCATTCAACTGACAATATCCTGAAACATTGTTTAAAGATGTTCAAGATATTGGCATTACATCTAGCACTAAAAAACGGAAATACAGTGAAGATCTATATTAATATATTAATTTTATAAGGTTTTTAACTGCTAGTCCTATTTTGAGAGAACGGTGGAACGTAAAGATATGGTTGAGGTATTAAAATAAAGGTCTTACCATGTAGATGTGCCAGTTAAAGAGAAAAATGATATTGGAGCAACGGTTCAGGCATTGTGGGGTGGCAAAGTTCTCATGTAAAGTCTATGGGAGAAGTGTGCGGTTGACATTTGATCGCCTGCGGTCGACTCATGCGCTGTTGAAGGCGGAAGCATGGAGGGACTGAGATAGTCCGAAGTCTTCTCTTTTCTGAGCAAACCGTTGTGCAAAGCAATGCTAACAGGCATTCGTATCAAAGTTCTTCTCATTGGAACAGCGAACACTCTCAAAGACCTAATTGTGTTATGCCGTTGGACTGTGTGATGTATATATACAATTTAATATTCATTTGATCCAGTTTATTCACGTAGGTAAGACATTTCCCATTATATAAAGATGTAAATAAACATTCCGTTGACCATTGTTAGTGAAAATATTTAGAATGTACATATTGAGTTGCACCATCTATATCTTCATTCTATAAGGTTTTTTACTGTGAGACCTATTTTGGGAGAACGGTTGAACGTAAAAATATGGTTCAGGTATCAAAAAAAGGTCTTACCATGCAGATGTGCCAGATTGGGGCAATGGTTGTGCCTGGTGGGGCGGCAAAGTTCCCATGTAAATTCTATGGGAGAAGCGTGCGGCCGTTATCTACATGAGATACTCAGTTCAGTGTCAGACTTGGTGTGTGCATGGTGTTCTATAATCAGTCCTAAAGTAAGTAAATACTTTATTGCATAATTACCCTTAACAGAATGTCTCTCCTGCAGAAAAAAAAAAGAAAGAAAGAAAACATACGAGTCTTACTGGAAGGCGTGAGCGATCAATGGGTTACAAGTACATGTCTCGGACAAGAGAGAATGAAGAGTATTCGCAACGCGAATCTCATTCCAACAACATTTACAAACACAGTTGGGACTGAAGATGAGGGTGAAAGAGTGTGTGTGCTATCTAGTTGAATTTTTGCACACGATCGAGATGAGTGGACTTCTGCCTCCTCATATTTTACGACTGAAAAAGGGTGCAGTCGTGATGCTCATCATGAACCTGGCCGCCCCGGTGGCGCAGTGTTCTAAGTGCTGGCTTATGATGATTCATTCGTGAAGGGTCCGAATCCCAGTGAGGCATGGATGTTGTGTTTGTCTTACGGTACTGGCTCTCTTCCTTCCCCGGAACCAGTGACCCTAAATTAGGGACGGGCAACTGCTTATAGCCCATTGAGTTGCTCGCGATGGTCGTTAAACCTTGAGTCAAAAAAAAAAAAAAAAAATCACGGACCTGGACTATTATTGTCTTTACTGAAGTGGTTGAATGAATTTGTCAATCAAATAAAGTTTACATTTGTTTTTCATACGAGTTTATTCTTTTCAAAAAAAAAAAAAAAAAAAAACTACTTCGCCGTCGATTCCAATGGGTTTCGTGTAGTTATATTAAATTTGACTCTTCATTCCTGGAAGGCGAGGACTATGCACACCGACAAGGTGTCATTTGCGGAGAAGTCCTTGGGTTTGCAATATTATAACAATATAATGTTGAAAGGGGGTTTTGTAAATCAAAAAAGGTTGGAAACCGCTGTTCTACTGTATCATCAAATATCAATGTTACAACGATGCTGCCAATGCATTCATTCTTTCCTGTGAACAAACACAATTTCCTCAAATCATTATGAGTGATTTTCAAAAAAGAGAAAAGAAAAATTTCTCCAGAGGCACTACTGATGGGTATGCATAGGTAATAAATATTAATACATTACGATATGTTCAGAAAAGTTGAATAGATTTTTTCTTCCCTAATAATATTACAATGTATTAGCAATAGGAACACTTGAATTTGTTGTCTTTATGAATTGTGCCAAAATTTCTGAAAATGAATGGATTCTTGTTCAAATTCAGATAAATAATCCAACTGGGGCTGCAAGCTGAAGAATGTATTTCATAACCAGTCCACTCTTCCTCCATTGTCACATGTGCTAACATGGGGGTCTTGATCAGTGATGTATTCAGGCATCTTCTCGGGGGTGCTTAGCACACACACACACCCCAAAAATCTACGATTCCCCCAGCCCCGTAGGTTTTGGGGTGATCTCCCCTTATATTTTGTCTAATTGTGTTCATTTGTAACTGAATACTTAGAGAAATTAATTTTAAAAATTAAGAAAATGAGGGAAAATATTATAATAATAAAAAAACACACACACACACACCTGAATGAACTTTAATCTGAAATTTCTATCATCCTTCAATAAAACATTAAACAGTCCTTGCTGAAGGGGCAAATTTTCAAGCACTTATAACTCGGACTACTTCCGCAATAGAAACCTAAGTCCACACGGTAGAGATGCAGTATACATGATCATATTTTGGAAGACGGCATTCAGTTTTTTTCCAGTCTTGTGAATGCTGAATTTCTATGTATACGGTTAAGCCTCGGTGCAGCTAACATGACGTTAGTGCTTCCAATACAAAAAAATATTTGCTATGTAATTTTCACCAATAGCAAATTATTTGAAATTGTTTCCATAATAAGGTTGTTGTTTTTTTCTGGCGATGGTGGTTTAAAAAAAAAAAAAAAAAGAATCGAGTCACCTCAAACTGGCATTGAAATGATTACTTTTTTTTTTTTAACTACTACTGGTTAATCTAAAGAGGCTGAAACCAAGTGGCAGGGAAATGGCTTACACCATATGTTTTCAGGTAACACTGTAATGATTCCTTAATAATCAGAAACACGCTTGTTGTAAGGCGAGGGCATTTTTACCCCTCCAAATGTCTTGGGGAGATTTTCTCCAGCACAGACTTACCTTTACTAGCATCTTTAATATTTTACACCACCCCATGGTGAAATCCGTAGTTCATTAGTGAATTAAAGCAAAGGTATAACATTTTTACATTTTTTATTAATCACTTGTATGTGTAGATTTCTTGGAATCTGCATTTGCGATATAAGAGCCTAAGAAAATGTTTGTACTCTATTTAAAATTTTTACATGTATTAATATTTATATAAATAACAAAACTGTGATTATATGGATTTAAAATTATATGATATATTTTACGGTGATTATATGGATTTAAAATTTTATATGTATTAATATTTATATAAATAACAAAACTGTGATTATATGTATATAATCAGTCAACAAATTTTAGCCCCCCTCGAAATTCGTAATTCCCCCCCCCCCCAGAAAAAACTTGCTGAATGCAACACTGGTCTTGATCTTCTAGAAGTCTGCTTCATGGAGTCAAAAATTCCAATTCCTGTCTTTTCACCGTCGCCCTACAGTCATCTATCAACCTACAATCCATCCACTGCTGCAAAACAGCTGTTCAAAAAATCCCCCCCCCCCCCCCTTCCTCTCCCTCTCTTGATTTGATTCTTATTGCCCAGCTGGTTGTCTTTGTTTCAAAATGAATTGATATTTTTTATCATTAAATATGTTGAAAAAGTACATGTACTAATACATTTGTAATATTAAGTATTAACTGCATTGTACTACTGTTTTATTTGTAGAAATAAGAATCTGATTATTTGTAGAAACAAAAAATGCTATTTCATCGCCATTTTTTTTCTGAAATATAGTAAACGGCTTTCATCACATGTATTCCTAAAATTTTGGCACCCCTCCACATGCAGCACCCTGGGCTATGGCCCAGATTGGCTTAATGGTAAACCCACCTCTAAATAAGACCACTTCTGTGTTACTCAGTCTTAAAACTTCTACAGGTTGATAAAAATGCAATCCATGTTCAAATTAATAAGTTAATTTTGAAGTGCCAAGGGCATAAAACTTTTTCCCCATAAAAGCACACTCAATGAAAATGAGCATGTGATACCCCCTGTTTTAAAGGTACTTTCATTTAACACAGAAAATTATCAGCCAAAAACTTCACTATTAGCATCTTATTTCCGATTTTAATTTGTACACTGACTTAGAAATTTAGAAATACAAAAATGCAATATAAATATTGAAGAAGAGTACTTAAAATCTTCATAGTTCTTATAAATTCATCTGCATCTTGTAACATCCTCTTACTCGGAACCAAATTTTTAACAATCTGAGATAGGGAGGTTAGGTAGAAAGGCCTTCTGACACCTGACATCAATAGTTGGAGCTGTGGTGATGTTGATGGAACTTTCTACCTCTTATGCGCTTGTTAGCTGCAGCAGGTTTTGCTTCTCTGCAACGAGAAGTTGCATCCTTCATCAGCAACAACATGGTAGATGATAATCTAAAGTAACTTATGGGATTTTACTAGGAAATTTTTTCTTTAATAGCAAATTTTCGGAGAAAACTCTTCTTCTTCAGGCTGTCTTGTTGTTGTCACTTTTTCCTTGTCACTATCACGGTTACGGTTTACCTTGACGGTTACGGTTAACCTTGACGGTTTTAGGTTATTTTTCAACAAATCCTGCCAGATGTTAGGCAGGGAAAATCCTTTGCAGTCATTGATGATGGAATTTTGATTTTTCTCAATCTCTATTCCTTCTTTCAGTTTTCTTTTTTGGAAATTGCTTTGGAAACTGATTATTTTAAGGGAATTCCAATCCATGCTGTGCCCAGTTTCTCTAACATGCCTATCTAATCCAGTCTTGTTGGAGCAATTTTTTATAGCTGCTTTATGCTCAGCTATACGAGTTTCTAGTCTGCGACCTGTTTCACCTATGTAAGATAGTCCACAACTACAATTTACTTCATAAACTACTCCTTGCATTTTTAAAATATCTTCTTCTCTTTGAACTATTTTAGGGAAAAAATTTTTAACTTTGTTCTCTAAACTTGGAGCTAGCCTAGTAGATGATTTAAAATTCCTATCAAGACAAACGTTGAATTAACCGCATACATAGGAAGTTCATTCCGAAAAATTCTCTCTAGACTTTAAGAACATAAATCTGACGTGAAATTTGGAAAACCTTCCTCTTCCTTGTTTCAACTTACCATGGCTGACACTTCTGCTATTCCACTTTGGTCCGATACAAAAAGTTGGCTTCTTTCCAAAATCATTTTGCTTTGAGGTTTAGAGAAAGCTTGGAAATTTTATTTTCCAAAAATTGCAACTCTGATCTCCCCATTTATGTTCCATACTTCTGGAAATCTCTCATTGCGGCATGTCACCCGGAGTTACCGTTACAGAATTTACCTTTCCAACTTGGCAACGAAACAAATCATGGTTGCACTGATGAAGTAATAGCTGAAGTATATTTGCCTTAAAAACTATTATATGTATTAATAATCTAAAGTAACTTATGGGATTTTACTAGGAAATTTTTTCTTTAATAGCAAATTTTCGGAGAAAACTCTTCTCCTTCTTCAGGCTGTCTTGTTGTTGTCACTTTTTCCTTGTCACTATCACGGTTACGGTTTACCTTGACGGTTACGGTTAACCTTGACGGTTTAGGTTATTTTTCAACAAATCCTGCCAGATGTTAGGCAGGAAAATCCTTTGCAGTCATTGATGATGGAATTTTGATTTTTCTCAATCTCTATTCCTTCTTTCAGTTTTCTTTTTTGGAAATTGCTTTGGAAACTGATTACTTTAAGGGAATTCCAATCCATGCTGTGCCCAGTTTCTCTAACATGCCTATCTAATCCAGTCTTGTTGGAGCAATTTTTTATAGCTGCTTTATGCTCAGCTATACGAGTTTCTAGTCTGCGACCTGTTTCACTTATGTAAGATAGTCCACAACTACAATTTACTTCATAAACTACTCCTTGCATTTTTAAAATATCTTCTTCTCTTTGAACTATTTTAGGGAAAAATTTTTTAACTTTGTTCTCTAAACTTGGAGCTAGCCTAATATTGTATTTTTTACTAATTCTCTTTAAAGCCTCAAATAAACCTTTGTGATAAGAAATTTTTCTAGTGAATTTTACTTGTTGCTTTTGTGGGTTCTTCGTACCATTAAAATTCAGAAGCTTCTCAATTTCTTCTTTAGGATAGTTATTCTCTGCAAGTATGACTTTAAGCTCTTCCTTTTGGGCTTCTTTTTATCTGCTGTAGAAACTATTTTATTAATTTTTTCTAAAAACTGACTTGCTACATTCTTCTTAATAGAAACTGGGTGATACGAATTGAAATCCAGTAGTCTTTTAGTATTCATTGGTTTTTTATACCAACTAGTGAGGAATTTTTCATCTTCATAATAGATAGTAATATCTAAGAAGTTTATTCTTCTTTCTTTTTGAAGTTCAATAGTGAACTTAAGGGAATCATCTAATTCATTGAATGAGTCTAGAATTCTTTCTGGAATAATTTCTGAGCTATCTATTATAAATAAGATGTCATCCATGTATCTGCTATATAAGCAGAAGTATGTGGGTTGTACTAGTATCTTTTCTTCTAGTTTTCCCACATAATAGTTAGCTAAGAGTGGGGAGAGTGGGGAGCCCATTGCTAGCCCTGATTTTTGAATGAAAAAAGTTTTCCCAAATTGAAAGTAGTTGTTCTGCAAAGAGAAAGTAAGCATTTCAAAAATTCCAACTAATATGTTTTTTTCTTGTTGTGAAAAACTATTAGGTCTGCCAAGTCTTCCGCTATAAAGTCTATAAGTTGATCTATATTAATGTGAGTATACATAGACACTATATCTAAACTACCCAATGGGTAGTTTAGATATAGTGTGAAAAAGGTTTTCCCAATTGAAAGTAAACTACCCAATGGGTAGTTTAGATATAGTGTCTATGTATACTCACATTAATATAGATCAACGTATAGACTTTATAGCGGAAGACTTGGCAGACCTAATAGTTTTTCACAACAAGGAAAAAAACATATTAGTTGGAATTTTTGAAATGCTTACTTTCTCTTTGCAGAACAACTACTTTCAATTTGGGAAAACTTTTTCATTCAAAAATCAGGGCTAGCAATGGGCTCCCCACTCTCCCCACTCTTAGCTAACTATTATGTGGGAAAACTAGAAGAAAAGATACTAGTACAACCCACATACTTCTGCTTATATAGCAGATACATGGATGACATCTTATTTATAATAGATAGCTCAGAAATTATTCCAGAAAGAATTCTAGACTCATTCAATGAATTAGATGATTCCCTTAAGTTCACTATTGAACTTCAAAAAGAAAGAAGAATAAACTTCTTAGATATTACTATCTATTATGAAGATGAAAAATTCCTCACTAGTTGGTATAAAAAACCAATGAATACTAAAAGACTACTGGATTTCAATTCGTATCACCCAGTTTCTATTAAGAAGAATGTAGCAAGTCAGTTTTTAGAAAAAATTAATAAAATAGTTTCTACAGCAGATAAAAAAGAAGCCCAAAAAGAAGAGCTTAAAGTCATACTTGCAGAGAATAACTATCCTAAAGAAGAAATTGAGAAGCTTCTGAATTTTAATGGTACGAAGAACCCACAAAAGCAACAAGTAAAATTCACTAGAAAAATTTCTTATCACAAAGGTTTATTTGAGGCTTTAAAGAGAATTAATAAAAAATACAATATTAGGCTAGCTCCAAGTTTAGAGAACAAAGTTAAAAAAATTTTCCCTAAAATAGTTCAAAGAGAAGAAGATATTTTAAAAATGCAAGGAGTAGTTTATGAAGTAAATTGTAGTTGTGGACTATCTTACATAGGTGAAACAGGTCGCAGACTAGAAACTCGTATAGCTGAGCATAAAGCAGCTATAAAAAATTGCTCCAACAAGACTGGATTAGATAGGCATGTTAGAGAAACTGGGCACAGCATGGATTGGAATTCCCTTAAAGTAATCAGTTTCCAAAGCAATTTCCAAAAAAGAAAACTGAAAGAAGGAATAGAGATTGAGAAAAATCAAAATTCCATCATCAATGACTGCAAAGGATTTTCCCTGCCTAACATCTGGCAGGATTTGTTGAAAAATAACCTAAACCGTCAAGGTTAACCGTAACCGTCAAGGTAAACCGTAACCGTGATAGTGACAAGGAAAAAGTGACAACAACAAGACAGCCTGAAGAAGGAGAAGAGTTTTCTCCGAAAATTTGCTATTAAAGAAAAAATTTCCTAGTAAAATCCCATAAGTTACTTTAGATTATTAATTCAATTAAACTAGGAAGCCATTTCTCAACATGAGCTTTATTCAAAGTATTATATGTAATTTAAGCGTACTCTCAACTACCATCAAATTAACTTGTTTTTCAGTTACGTGCATTGCCTACCCCTCATTTATGAACATGGTAGATGCTAGTAACACATCAAGAACTACAAACTCTGTATATCTATTCAGCAAAAGACAGAGATATGATGGGATTCTATTAAGCTTTACGTGGATTTATGAGAAGTGATTCTATCTAGCTTTTCAGTGGACTAACTAGAAGAGATTCTTATCAGCTTCCTGTGGACTAACTAGAAGCAATTTGACTTTCTCAGCTTCCTGTGGACTACTAGAACTAATTGCACTACAGTTTCCTGTGGAGTACCTCGAGGTGACTATTAATATCTGAAACCAGATAACCCCCTTCTCTCTCTCAAGAAAGGTCTTCAGCATATTTATGCAACTAAAGAAAAATATAAGTAGGTGCGGAGGCTAACTAATAAAAAGGATGATTAATTTCAAGTTTGGACTGCTGCTGAAGTGTGTGCTGCCATGTCCCCACCCCCTCCTCATCCCTTGTTGCTCATATTACAACTACAGCCCCTTTGGTGAGTCATACTTAGTCAGTGTGATGTAGGGTAACAGCAGGCCTGAGCCAGAGGTAACTGTTGCAACCTTCCTCCCATTTCATATTAGGATTAGCACAGCCTTCACAAGACTCTTCATGTTTGCAATATATTCATGTGGCTGTACTATTCTTCATGAGGGCAATATTTTTTCTACATGGCATAAGGGTTTTTTTCAACACCTCCTATGTTTATGTAACCACCTTCCGGAGGAACTCTTCTATTCCATATTGCATTTTCAAAAGTGAAACTGATATGCATAGTGTTGCTGTTTTCTCAAGGTTCAATCTTCATCTTCATGCATATCTCTTTGTTCACTCTATGTCATTCCATTTTCAGCAAAAACTATTACATTATGGTTTTTCTTCATTTACTAAAATACTTAGCATTCTTCTCCACATTCTTATCACATTCGTGAAGTCTATGAGTAGGGATCTGTGTAGGATTATTAAAGATTCCCCCCCCACCACCACCACCACCACCACCACCACCAGAAGTTTAATGTATGAAGTAATCCTTTCATCTAATTCTTTTTTAATGTAAAAGTTTTTATATTCTCAGAATTTTTTTTTTATTTCCTATACATTATTGAATCAAAATGTTTCTTTTTTTTTTCTTCCCAGCAGTTACACTTCTTAATGTGCTAATATGTTGAGTTTTACTGATATTTCTAACTATATTTAATGCAGCTATAGTATGACATATGGTCAGTTGTTTCTGTATATATTTTTTAAAAAATCAGTTTTATTCATTTGTTTTGGTTTTATCTTTATTAGCAACTCTTTTTGTGTACTTTTTTCTTTTAATTTCAAAATCTCTGCTTTTTTTTCTGCATGTTGTCTCACATTTCGTGTTAGTTTATTAGTTACACGTAAGGAACTCCCACAGTTTGCATTCATTTCATTTTTTGGGTTTTCTCTTTTGTTGTGTGATTTGATACATAATTCAGTTCATTATTTTTTCATTACATCCAAACTGTTTTAATACTCTCATACATCCTTTTTTTTTTTTTTAATGGTGGTTTAACGACCACCGTGAGCAACTCAATGGGCTATAAGCAGTCGCTCGTCCCTAATTTAGGGTCACTGGCTCCAGGGAAGGGAGAGAGCCAGTGCCATAAGACAAACACAACATCCATATGCCTCACCGGGATTTGAACCCAAACCCCGTTTAGACTACTGCGCCACCGGGGCGGCCTCATACATCTAGCTTGTAAGTCATTAGAGATTTGTTTTGTGTGTATAGTATAATTTTTATTTCTAGCTTGTAAAATTCCTACAAGACAAAAATTAAATGCTCTCATGAATAAAGGCCTAAGGCAATTCAATTTAAATGCTGAAAGTTGATTACAGTTTGCAAGCACTGTAACCAGAACAGAAGTGATATAAACTTTGCATCCTATCTTTTTTTTTTTTAACCTGTTTTCAAATCAAAGTATGATAAGGTATTATTTATTTCTGTTTCAAGAGTTATCTTAATCCTTTAAAAGCAGCTGAAGTATCAGAACCAAATGGCGGCCAAAATGTTCTCTACTCACCAAACAGAAATGACCACACATAGTGGCCAGGTTTCATGAAAGCTGTTTGTTTTAGCAGCAAAACACCACCTTTCGCTTCTCATCTCAATAGCAGCAATCAGAAACCTGTAACTAGTGATAATCGTGTGCTCCCTTCTAGTCCTTTTTTCTCAGCTCCATGATGTGACCCAGGGCATGATGGGAAATCCATGGCCCAAATCATGATTTTCATGACCAAAGGCATGATGCTAGATTCCCTGACATGGACATCATGCCACTGGGAAGAAAGAAGTAAATGATTCAAACATGTTTTCTCTCTTTCCTTTGGTTCAATACCATTTTAATAGTACTTTCAGTAAATAATCACTCTGAAAGGATTAGTGTCAATCATCGCTCTAAATAAATACTTTGAATTACAAAACTAAAGGGAAAACAACACTTTCTGGTGTGCAGGTTCACTCATTTCAGCCAACATTTAGACAGCAAATACATTCATTCAAACTTTTTACGGCCCATTTTGTTAACCCCAAGTTATATCATTCTGGCTGGTTAAAGTGTTAATCTCTGATTAGACATTTGAGAAATTTTCCTCTATTATTTTTTTAAAATCATATGCTATTTTATTACATAGCAGAATGCCATTTAGATACAGTATATATCATACAAGAAAAAATACTAGGTGCTACACGGGTTAAAAAAATTACATCAGTCAGCTTTTAGTTCAGTGTTTTTTCAGAGTTTTCCTGAAATTATGATTAGAATGTATTGCAAAAACATTTAATTAGGATATGTCCTAATAATGGAAAGAAGAGAATTAAAAAAAAAGAAAGAAACATGCATAAATCTATACTTGTGCTGATACAGTCTAGCAGTCTTTGTTTACTGCAAATACAGGAAATTTGAAACATACACATTTTTCTATTATGTTATAATCAGGGCAATGTACAGTTCTTCTTTTAAAGAGCAAGTAAGTTTATCCTTGAAAAGTCTTTGGGCCAGACATGGAGTGCTCTTCCATTTGGAGCCAAGTTGAAGGAGTTTTAATTTCTGCCAACTCTAAAGCACAGAGCTGGCCATGAGGAAATCATGAGTTTTGCAGGTTGAGTCCAACAACTTTTAATGATTTATTCTGTGCTAGTTGATACTCATGACAAAACTGAGATGAACAGAAGACTATAGGCATTTAAACTGAAATGGAAAGTCAAATCGGATGACTGGAATGTGTGGAATAAAAACATGGTCTCCAGCAGTATGTTAGTCATCACGGTAACTTCTATGGCATTTTATACAAGTTTTTTGACATTCAGTCATGTTCCACTGTGGAGTGTTGGTGGTCCAGATTACCTCAAGATAAAATAAATAAATAGTCATGATGAGGTGGGAGTGAATGCTTGAATAGCAATGTGAAGCTTTGAAAAAATGAAATACAAGAAAAATCACATTTTTCTCATTTTTCATTTCTTGTATCATATTTGGATTTCAAAGAAATATACATATTTTTTTCTTTCAGATAGAACCATTTAATGGTGGTTTTAAATTTCTCAATACATCAAGAAATACATGCGTTTTAAAGAAATATATTTCCTCTCCAAAAGAATCACAGAACTATTTTTGTTCATATTGTGAAATTATTTAACAAAAATAGTTCCTCTGTGCTTTAGTGGAAATCCAACACAGTAAACAGCAAAATCAAATTTCAAATCACATGTGTTACATCAAATTTGAAACAATGATTGAAAAAAAAAAATAATTAAAATATTTTCATAAAAATAGCTGGGAACTATTTACAGTATGTAGCAACACATAGAGATCCATGGTTTAAATCACAAAGAAACCCATCAGCAATTACAACAGAAGCATATACACAACACTTTTTAGGAAGTCTAAAATAGTAAACTAGAAATTTCAAATCATAAATTGCACAGGTTATGTCAAATTTGAAACAATGGTTGAAGGAACTTAGACAAAATCTTTCCATAAAAATTGCTTGAAACTGTATTAGTGCATATTAACACAATGACAGCCACAGTCTGAAATGTAAATAAACCTGCCATTTTTAAATGAAGCAGAAAGACATTCAGTCATGTTTCACTGTAGAGTGTTGGTGGTCAGAAGTCTAACCCAGTTAACAGCAAGATCAAATTTTAAACTGTACATCATGCACATTATGCCAAACTCAAAACAATGGTTCCAGAAACCTAGTCAAAATTTTCCCATAGAAATAGACTGGAACTATTTGTAGTGCATGGCAACACATGGAAAGCTGCAGTCTAAAACATAAACAAACCCTCCAGCAACTGCAATGGAAGGATACATGTCCCACTTGAGAAGTGCATCCCAAAAAGAATTGGCACAACCTATTAATACAGTATATTGTCACTTCTATGGTCCCATAGATGTTATCCTGCATAGGTTTGTAGTATTAGTCTGCCTTGATAAAACCATTCGTAGGTGTGTAAAAGATTGGCACTTAAAAGTTGCTATATATCAATAAAAAAATTATTTTTGTAGCACTTTACACATAATTGTTCAATGAAATATTATTGTCTTTATGCAAAGCATAGCAAAATATTGTTGTACAAGAGGGTAATGAAATAATATTACATAACAAAAGGAAATGAACTATTGTTACCATATGGCAGAGCATACTGAAAGATCAAATTTCAATGATGTTTAAATGCTTTAAAAACTAAATAAATGAAATGAAAAATTTGTGAATAG
This sequence comes from Macrothele yani, assembly GCA_039090855.1. Lineage (NCBI taxonomy): Eukaryota > Metazoa > Arthropoda > Arachnida > Araneae > Macrothelidae > Macrothele > Macrothele yani. The sequence goes on from CM077002.1 coordinate 126,960,019, forward strand.
GAATTTCGAAAAAAAGAATACTGAGATGCTTGTGTCTGCTTAATTTCAAGTCTCTACATTCAGTAGTTTCTTCTGTAGGCAAACAGACAGAGACGGTAATGTTATTAAGACAAATTTTTTAAAAACTTTTGTATATTGTGCATCCTATGCTTTGCACTATAGCTCTTGCAAATAAAGAAGACAGAGACAACCCCAATAGTTATGTTTTTTGCTTAACATTTTGATGCCAACTAAAACAGTGGGAATTCAATATTTACTGAGGTGTACTGATAGCATATGAAAAAGTAATTGGACAAAATTTCTTATAGAACCAGTATGTACCAAATTGTCCAATTTCTATGGGGTTTTTTAAGGTAGTTAATTTCTGCACATTGTAACACCTGCTTCTAACTGAAGTTTCCATATTTCAAACATGAAGTCGAGCCCTTGAAGTGAAAAGTTTTTGTAAATTGTCTCTACAGCTATCGCCACCACCTTATCAAATGAAAAACATTTTTTTATTCTTTTTCGATTCCAGGAAGAACCAGAAGTCTCAGGGTGAGAGATCTGTACAATATGGATAGTAAGGAACAACATGGATTCTCTTTTCTTATAAAAAGTCCATTACGATGTGAGAAATGTGGACATGGTTATTGTTATGAAGCAGCAGATCATCAATATTCTTTTGTAGACTTGATTTTTTTTTTAAATTGCAGCACTGCACTTATACATGAATCCTTTGCAATCAAAGAAGATAATCACAACACTTTGCCAGCATTCTTCAAAACCTTCAGTATGTTTTATTGGGTGTTTAACAAACGTCGTGAGCAACTCAATGGGCTATAAGCAGTCACCCATCCCTAATTTTGGGCCGCTGGTTCCAGGGAAGGGAGAGAGCCAGTGCCATAAGACAAAAACAACAACACCCATGCCTCACTGGGATTTGGACCCGGACCCAGCTTAGATGAACAATCAACAGCCAGAAAATGGTGACTCCCACAGTGAGCTCTATTGTTTTTGTGTCAGAGTACAAAATCCAAAATTTGTCAACTGTCATGATATTATGAAGAAGGCAGTTAACTTCACCTGGAACCTGTCTTTTCAGTTCTTGGTGAACAGTAATGAAATATTGCATTCAATCTGGCAACAAGAGGTAAGGGATACATTAATAGGGCAGTTGTTACTCTCCTAAATTGTATGTTAGAAGGCCTGTGTACTACCATGTGAAATATTTGACCTAGTATATACAGCAGTCTTTGCACTCAATAACAGACACTGTTCACCATTACTTTGTTATGCAAAGCAGAATTTCATTTTATGCTTGTCTTTAGCAACTTTTATCTTTTTCTTTTTTGGAATGCTTTATATGACCACCTTTTGTTTTGTTTTGTTTTGTTTTGTTTATGTTTGCTTTTTTATTTTGGGTTTTAATGACTATCACAAGCAATGCTGAGGGCTACATTAGCAGTTGCCAGTTTCTAATTTTAGGCTTAGAGCTGCTCCTTACTTTAGTCATTCTAGTTGTATTTTAAAAAATTAAAACTTTAAAAACATGCTTAAGTTATGTTAAAATTTTAGCGTAATAAAGTTTTTGAATGATAACTCCAGTCTTTTTTTAACCTAGGAATGGATAGACTACATTGCCAGATCCTGCCAGATCCATTAAGTCATTTTCATTATTTTTCTTTTAAAACTTATTTCCACATTGACATAACAGTAAAAGTAGAATCAAAATTAGTTTTTATGCAAAAAAAAATTTCTTAACTTTCCTGATAACATAACGAAAAATGATTAACAAATGGAATAGTTAATTTAGTGTCAGTCCCCAGAGGTTCAGCAGAAGTGTCCTCCCTAGGTTAGAGTGGCCAGCAAAGTGTCAGAATTTCCTTTGTGGACATGGGTTTTTGCACTCCAATAGATAACCATTGATGTTGAGGACAAAAATGATGTCCATAAAGGAAATTCTGACACTTCACTGGCCAGGACACTTCTGCTGAATCTCTATGGCACTAATACCAAATGGATTGCCTGTATGTTAACCATTTTGCAGTACATTAGGGAAGTTTAGAAATTTAATTTTTGTCAGCCCCAAAACTGTAATTCTTGTTCTCCTTTTTCCCATTCCATTAATATAGAAATAAATTTTTAAAAGAAAAATCATGAATACGACTTTGTTCATTTGATTTGGTTTTGTGGTTGTAGACTTGTGCTTATAGATTAGTTAAGTTACTGCAAGCTAACTTAACTAATCTATAAGCACAAGTCTACATTTTTGCTTACTCAAGGATTAAGAATTTTTAAGTTATATCAAATATCAAAAGGACAACAGAAAATAAAACTGTCTTTGCTTTTATCGTTTTTATGCTTTTAAAATTACACTTGCTTTTATCATTACAGCTTTTTGAATTACACATCTATACTCTTGACTAACCTAGGACCTGACAATTTTAAAACCTCTAGGTAACACCAAGTGCTACATGGTAGATCCCTAGTAGCTGAAGACATTTACATACACAATCTTGCATCTAGTATTGCACACATCTTTTTCGGCCTATTAGGTCACATATATTTTTGTTTATTTCACTTAACCACAACTTTTCCCTTGCTATATACACTGAAGAGCAATTGAATTAGAGATACCTGTCTAGTAACATTTAGCACCACCTTTTGCCCTGATGACTGCAGCGATTCATCTCGGCATGGACTCAACAAGATGCCGGAAGCGTTGGGAAGCCATATGGATCCACGACCCCTGAACAAACTCCCACAGTTCACGAAGATTTGATGGAGGGGGTCAGAGCCTCGAACATCTCTCTTGATGGCATCCCAGATGTGCTCGATGGGATTGAGGTCATATTACCTAGCTGGCTAAGGAAGCAAGGTCACGTTGGTGGAGTGTTCATCCAATCATTCGGATACAATTCGTGAGCGATGGCACGGTTCATTGTCTTGTTACAGGATGAGGTCCCCAATGGGATGTTGAAGACGCACAAACGGGTGCAAATGGTCATCCAGGATATCCTGGTAACGCTGACTTGTGAGGGACGATGTCACATGTACCAGGGGTCCCATTTCAGTCCACGTAAACAGTCCCCAGACGAGAATGCCACCCCCACCAGCTTGAAGAGTACCCTGCTGGCAAGAAGGATCCATCGCTTCATGTGGTTTGTGCCATACTCGTATTTTGCCATCCGCATGTGCCAACGTGAATCTCGACTCAACAGTCCAGGCAACATTTTCCCACATGTCTAGGGTCCATTGGAGATACTCCCGCGCCCATGCTAATCTTTGCACCCTATGATGTGTGTGCAGCAGGGGTACCCTCGTGGGACGATGGCTTCTGTACCCCATAGCGAGGAGATAGTTCTGGATGGTGTGGCTGCATACACGTTTTTGTGCACCAGCATTAAATTGATGAGTGATTTCTTGCACTGTAGCCCATCTATCCTCTGTTACAGTGCGAGCTAGCCGACGATGACCCCGCTCATCCACACGCTGTTGTCCATGGCAGTTGGGCCTTGCAGGGATGGTTTTACCGGATTCGATGTACTCACGGTGCACCCGTAACACAGTGGCTCGTGAAAATCCCAGTGCCTGCATGACTTCCGAGATGGAGTGACCCATTCGTTGGGCCCCGACAATTTGCCCACGATCAAATGTGCTTAGATCCTTCGTCTTACCCATACTGCGTCCGACTCTTACTAATTCCCGTCGCATCACTCCTTATATTGTCGGATCGCTGCATACATCGTGTTGTTTCCGTTTACAGGGCCGCCTACAGTGCCACATTTGCAAAACGCCAGCTGTCTCTAATTCAATTGCTCTTCAACTAATTCCCGTCACATCACTCCTTATATTGTCGGATCGCTGCATACATCATGTCGTTTCCGTTTACAGGGCCGCCCACAGTGCCACATTTGCAAAACGCCAGCTGTCTCTAATTCAATTGCTCTTCAACTAATTCCCGTCACATCACTCCTTATATTGTCGGATCGCTGCATACATCATGTCGTTTCCGTTTACAGGGCCGCCCACAGTGCCACATTTGCAAAACGCCAGCTGTCTCTAATTCAGTTGCTCTTCAACTAATTCCCGTCGCATCACTCCTTATATTGTCGGATCGCTGCATACATCATGTCGTTTCCGTTTACAGGGCCGCCCACAGTGCCACATTTGCAAAACGCCAGCTGTCTCTAATTCAATTGCTCTTCAACTAATTCCCGTCACATCACTCCTTATATTGTCGGATCGCTGCATACATCATGTCGTTTCTGTTTACAGGGCCGCCCACAGTGCCACATTTGCAAAACGCCAGCTGTCTCTAATTCAATTGCTCTTCAATGTATTTCCCGTTTCTACTTATTGGACTTCATTCAATCAGAATCCAGCATTCAACTTAGTTAGCAGTAAAATGAGTTTGTTCTTTCGGTGTGTTCCAGCTACGGTCTGGTAAGATTTTTTTCTGGTTACTACAAGTTTTTATTTAATTGGTCAATATGGTTCATACTTTCAGCAAGCTTTATATTGTTTATTTGTTATAGTGGCTTTAGGAGCATTTCTCAGTCGACAGTGGGTATTATTCCCTGTCATTTACTGACACCAGACAAGCCACTCCCCCAGGTTGATGCTCTCCTTAAGAAGGCAACCTGATTTCTATTTCTCTACTTCGTCTTTCTATGAAATTGTGCATTTTTCGAAACACTGAACATTTTATGGAAATTTTTGTGTGTTTTGATTTTCTTGTTATCAGAACTTCTTACCATTTTTCAAAATTGCATTTTTCTAATTTATATTTTTATAACTTTGTGCATGTTTGAATTTTTTAGCATTCTATCGAAAACTATGGGGTTTTTTTTTTATTTTCTACTATATCAGTACTTCTTGCTATGTGTGTGTGAGTGTGTGTATATATATATATATATATATATATATACATATTATGGGATGTAAGGTCAGGTGATGCGTAACATCACAGCCTCTCCTTGACAAATGTCAACCTCGTCTTCTCGTAGTGCATCCTGTTCCCACTAAAGGGGCTCTGACGACCGCCAATAGCGGTATAACTATACCATCGGGATTAGAGGAAATGCTATCCCACACTCACCAACCCGCTTGGCCAGCGTGGTGAGTTATGGCCAAACCCCTCCAAAATGACTCCACAACTAAAATCTTGGCCCTCAGTCTCCAGCAGCTGGAATGTACCTGGCCAAGGCAGCGGCCAGTACGACATGAAGGCAGAGGGTGTTAAGAATCCCCGGAGGATCGGACTAGGCTGCCACCTGATGCTGACCTTGGCTACATACAGTAAAATGGACACTCCCTATCTTCTGATTCAAGGCTTCTTGAATTGGAACAGGAACTTACAAAGGATCAAGTGGGACATCGTCGGGCTAAGTGAGGTAAGGAGAAAAGGAGAAGATCTCATTGAACTGAAAAGTGGACATCTCTTCTACTATCGTGGGACAGATACTGGCAGAACAAGTGGTGTTGGATTTATGATAAGCAAGAAACTGAAGGATAAAGTTGTAGAAGTTGAAAGTTCCTCTGACAGAGCTGCACGACTCGTTATCCAACTCTCGAGAAGATACAAGGCTCAGATTATTCAAACTTATGCACCCACCACAAGTCATCCTGAAGAAGAAATTGAAGAATTTTATGAGGAAATTCGTCATCTAAATAATAAAGGTAAGCAGCACTTGAAGATAATTATGGGAGATTTCAATGCATAAATAGGGCAACGGCAACAGAATGAAACTTCAGTAGGTAAATTCGGTCACGGCAACAGAAACCAGCGTGGAAATACTCTTGTTGAGTTTGCAGAGGCAGAAGGGTTTTTCATCTTGAACTCCTTTTTCAAGAAAAAGCCACACAGGAAATGGACAAGGAGACATCTGAATGGGACTACAAGTGAAATTGATTTTATTATGTGTAACAAAAAATTCGTCATAGAAGACTGCAGTGTGCTAAACAAGTTCAACACAGGTAGTGACCATAGATTGGTGAGATGTAAGATGCACCTCAACACTAAACTTGAACGTGGCAAGCTCATAAGACAAACAAAATGAATTGACATAACCAACCTTAAAAAACACCATAATACCTTCAAGTTGGAACTGAAGAACAGATGCCTTTAGAAGGCCTAACATCAGAAGAAGTGGATAATTCTGAAGTTAAGAGAAAAGTAACCAAAGCTCTTATGGAAACAGCAACAAAATTAGCTGGGTCTAAGAACAAGTTGCATGTGAACAAATTATCAGGAAAAATCAAAATGTTGATGCAAAAAGGAAGAGAGATGAGGACAACTAAAGAAGATGTGACTTCCAAAGTGGAATATATACAGCTATGCAAGACAGTACGAAAAAGTATCACTGAAGATGTAAGGAAATTTAACTGTGAACTAGTGAGGAAAGCAACTGAAAACAACCAAAGCCTAAAGATAGCAAAGGGACATCTCAGTAAGGGAAAAAAACAGATTATGGCACTGAGAAAAGAAGATGGTTCTGTAACAAGAAATAGAGGTGGAATTTTGACAAGAGTGAAAGATTTCTACTCCAAATTATATGAAAGGGATGGTACATGTACTCCAGACATCATGAAAGGTACCAGTACCAGAGTTCTTCCAGTCCTTCCAGCAGAAGTTGCACATGCAATCAAGAACATGAAGTGGGGAAAAGCTCCAGGAGAAGATGGAATTACTGTAGACATCATACAAGAAGCAAGTGGAGAAATTGAAACAGTACTCGCATAAATTTTCACTCAATGCCTTAATAAAGGGAAGATACCTGGGGATTGGAACAACGCTACAAAGATCCTGCTACATAAAAATGGTGACATTGAGGATCTCAGGAACTACAGACCTATCAGCCTCCTATCAGTGGTTTATAAAATCTTCACTAAAGTTCTTTCACACCGCTTGAAGGTAACACTGGACATGGCTCAATCAAGAGAACAAGCTGGATTTAGGAGTGACTACAGCACAATAGATCATATCCACGTACTAAGAGAACTAATTGAAAGAGCGAAGAAATATGAACTTCCATTGTGCATGGTTTTTATCGATTATGAAAAGGCCTTCGATTCGGTGAAACCATCAGCAGTTACAATGGCTTTGAAAGCCTGCGGTATTGAAGATGCATACATTAATATTATTAATAACATCTATGAAAATGCAAATGCAAAGATTCAGCTTTTTGAAAATACAACACACATAAAAGTTGGAAAGAGAGTGAGACAAGGTGGCACCATATCTCCCAAGCTCTTTAATGCCACATTGGAAAATGTCTTTCAATCACTAAAATGGGAAAACAAAGGGATAAAGGTTAATGGACATTATCTAACTCACCTTCGTTTTGCTGATGACGTAGTCAGTTTTGCAACTACCCCCTCAGAGCTGCAGAGTATGATCCAGGAACTTGCTGACAAGAGAAAAGAAGTGGGATTAAAAATGAACTTTCAGAAGACAAAAGTGATGTTCAATGCCTTTACAAGAAATGAAGATTTATCGATTGATGGAGAAAAGCTGGAGATAACAGACATATACGTTTATCTTGGACAGCAGATATCAAGTGAGGGTCACATTGATGAAGAAATTAATCGGCATACAAAACTTGCCTGGAGAGCTTTTGGAAGAAACAGAATAATTTTCAAGAGCAATATGTCATTATGTCTTAAAAGAAAAGTATTTGATCAATGCATCCTTTCACTGCTTACGTATGGTGCAGAGACGTGGACCTTAACTAAAAGAGACATACAAAGGCTGCAGACAACTGAAAAAAGCATGAAGAGGTGCATGCTTGGTGTTACCAGGAGATATAAGAAGAGGAACTCGTGGATCCAAAAAATGACAAGAGTGGAAGACATCATGATCAGAGTTAAATCCCTGAAATGGCAATGGGCTGGACATACTGCCCGAAGGACAGACCATCGATGGACAGCCGAAATTTTAGATTGGATTCCAAGGGACAGCAAAAGACCCAGAAGACCACATGGCAGATGGGTGGATGAAATTCGAAAGTATGCAAGAGTGACATGGAGGAGACTGGCACAAGACAGACCGATCATCATCATCATTGTCAACCATTATCAATCCACTGCTGGACGAAGGTCTCCCCAAGTTTCCTCCACAACGCTCTGTCTTGTGCCAGTCTCCTCCATGTCACTCCCGCATACTTTCGAATTTCATCCACCCATCTTCCATGTGGTCTTCTTCTGGGTCTTTTCCTGTCCCTTGGAATCCAATCTAAAATTTCGGCTGTCCGTCGATGGTCTGTCCTTCTGGCAGTATGTCCAGCCCATTGCCATTTCAGGGATTTAACTCTGATCATGATGTCTTCCACTCTTGTCATTTTTCGGATCCACGAGTTCCTCTTCTTATCTCTCCTGGTAACACCAAGCATGCACCTCTCCATGCTTTTTTGAGTTGTCTGCAGCCTTTGTATGTCTCTTTTAGTTAAGGTCCACGTCTCTGCACCATACGTAAGCACTGTAAGGATGCATTGATCAAACACTTTTCTTTTAAGACATAATGGCATATTGCTCTTGAAAATTATGCTGTTTCTTCCAAAACCTCTCCAGGCAAGTTTAGTACGCCGATTAATTTCTTCATCAATGTGACCCTCACTTGATATCTGCTGTCCAAGATAAACGCACGTGTCTGTTATCTCCAGCTTTTCTCCATCAATCGATAAATCTTCATTTCTTGTAAAAGCACTGAACATCACTTTTGTCTTCTGAAAGTTCATTTTCAATCCCACTTCTTTACTCTTGTCAGCAAGTTCCTGGATCATACTCTGCAGCTCTGATGGGGTAGTTGCAAAAATGACTATGTCATCAGCAAAAGGAAGGTGGGTTAGATAATCTCCATTAATCTTTATCCCTTTGTTTTCCCAGTTCAGTGATTGAAAGACATTTTCCAATGTGGCATTAAAGAGCTTCGGAGATATGGTGTCACCTTGTCTCACTCCTTTTCCAATTTTTATGTGTGTTGTATTTTCAAACAGCCGAATCTTTGCACGTGCATTTTCATAGATGTTATTAATAATATTAATGTATGCATCTTCAACCGCAGGATTTCAGAGCCATTGTAACTACTGATGGTTTCACCGAATCAAAGGCTTTTTCATAATCGATAAAAGCCATGCACAATGGAAGTTCGTATTCCCTCGCTCTTTCAATTAGTTCTCTCAGTACGTGGATATGATCTATTGTGCTGTAGCCACTCCTGAATCCAGCTTGTTCTCTCGGTTGAGCCATGTCCAGTGTCACCTTCAAGCGGTGTGAAAGAACTTTAGTGAAGATTTTATAAACCCCTGATAAGAGGCTGATAGGTCTGTAGTTCCCGAGATCCTCAATGTCACCTTTTTTATGTAGCAAGATCATTGCAGCGTTGTTGCAATCCTCAGGAATCTTCCCTTCATTAAGGCATCGAGTGAAAATTTGGGCAAGTACTGTTTCGATTTCTCCACTTGCTTCTTGTATGATGTCTACAGTAATTCCATCTTCTCCTGGAGCTTTTCCCCGCTTCATGTTCTTGATTGCATGTGCAACTTCTACTGGGAGGACTGGAAGAACTCTGGTACTGGTACCTTTCATGATGTCTGGAGTACATGCATCATCCCTTTCATATAATTTGGAGTAGAAATCTTTCACTCTTGTCAAAATTTCACCTCTATTTCTTGTTACAGAACCATCTTCTTTTCTCAGTGCCATAATCTGTTTTCTTCCCTTACTGAGATGTCCCTTTGCTATCTTTAGGCTTTGGTTGTTTTCATTTGCTTTCCTTACTAGTTCACAGTTGAATTTCCTTACGTCTTCGGTGATACTTTTTCTTACTGTCTTGCATAGCTCTATATATTCCACTTTGGAAGTCACATCATCCTTAGTTGTCCTCGTCTCTCTTCTTTTTGCATCAACATTTTGGTTTTTCCTGATAATTTGTTCACATGCAACTTGTTCTTAGACCCAGCTAATTTTGTTGCTGTTTCCATAAGAGCTTTGGTTACTTTTCTGTTAACTTCAGAATTATCCACTTCTTCCGATGTTAGGCCTTCTAAAGCAGAGAATCTGTTCTTCTGTTCCAACTTGAAGGTATTATGGTGTTTTTTAAGGTTGGTTATGTCAATACATTTTGTTTGTCTTATGAGCTTGCTACGTTCGAGTTTAGTGTTGAGGTGCATCTTACATCACACCAATTTATGGTCACTATCTGTGTTGAACTTGTTTAGCACACTGCAGTCTTCTATGACGAATTTTTTGTTACACATAATAAAATCAATTTCACTTGTAGTCCCATTCAGATGTCTCCTTGTCCATTTCCTGTGTGGCTTTTTCTTGAAAAAGGAGTTCAAGATGAAAAACCCTTCTGCCTCTGCAAACTCTACGAGAGTATTTCCACGCTGGTTTCTGTTGCAGTGACCGAATTTACCTACTGAAGTTTCATTCTGTTGCCGTTGCCCTATTTATGCATTGAAATCTCCCATAATTATCTTTAAGTGCTGCTTACCGTTATCATTTAGATGACGAATTTCCTCATAAAATTCTTCAATTTCTTCCTCAGGATGACTTGTGGTGGGTGCATAAGTTTGAATAATCTGAGCCTGGTATCTTCCCGAGAGTTGGATAACGAGTCGTGCAGCTCTGTTAGAGGAACTTTAAACTTCTACAACTTTATCCTTCAGTTTCTTGTTTATTATCAAACCAACACCACTAGTTCTGCCAGTATCAGTCCCACGATAGTAGAAGAGATGTCCACTTTTCAGTTCAATGAGATCTTCTCCTTTTCTCCTTACCTCACTTAGCCCGACGATGTTCCACTTGATCCTTTGTAGTTCCTGTTCCAATTCAAGAAGCCTTGAATCAGAAGATAGGGAGCGTCCATTATACGTAGCCAAGGTCAGCATCAGATGGTAGCCTAGTCCGATCCTCCGGGGATTCTTAGCACCCTCTGCCTTCATGGAGCACTGGCCGCTGCCTTGGCCAGGTACATTCCAGCTGCCGGAGACTGAGGGCCAAGATTTTAGTTGTGGAGTCATTTTGGAGGAGTTTGGCCATAACTCACCGCGCTGGCCAAACGGGTTGGTGAGTGTGGGATAGCATTTCCTCTAATTCCGATGGTATAGTTATACCGCTATTGGCGGTCGTCAGAACCCCTTTGTGGGAACAGGATGTACCACGAGAAGGCGGGGTTGACATTTGTCAAGGAGAGGCTGTGATGTTATGCATCACCTGACCTTACATCCCGATGATATATATATATATATATATGTATGCATGTATATATACATGGGATGTAAGGTCAGGTGATGCGTAACATCGCAGCCTCTCCTTGACAAATGTCAACCCCGCCTTCTCGTGGTGCATCCTGTTCCCACTAAAGGGGCTCTGACGACCGCAAATAGCGGTATAACTATACCATCGGGATCAGAGGAAATGCTATCCCACACTCACCAACCCGCTTGGCCAGCGTGTGAGTTATGGCCAAACACCTCCAAAATGACTCTACAACTTAAATCTTGGCCCTCAGTCTCCGGCAGCTGGAATGTACCTGGCCAAGGCAGCGGCCAGTGCGACATGAAGGCAGAGGGTGCTAAGAATCCTCGGAGGACCGGACTAGGCTGCCATTTGATGCTGACCTTGGCTACCTACAACGGACGCTCCCTATCTTCTGATTCAAGGCTTCTTGAATTGGAAGAGGAACTACAAAGGATCAAGTGGGACATCGTCGGGCTGAGTGAGGTAAGGAGAAAAGGAGAAGATCTCATTGAACTGAAAAGTGGACATCTCTTCTATTATCGTGGGACAGATACTGGCAGAACTAGTGGTGTTGGATTTATAATAAACAAGAAACTGAAGGATAAAGTGGTAGAAGTTGAAAGTTCCTCTGACAGAGCTGCACGACTCGTTATCCAACTATCGAGAAGATACCAGGCTCAGATTATTCAAACTTATGCACCCACCACAAGTCATCCTGAAGAAGAAATTGAAGAATTTTATGAGGAAATTCGGCTATCTAAATAATAAAGGTAAGCAGCACTTGAAGATAATTATGGGAGATTTCAATGCAAAAATAGGGCACCGGCAACAGAATGAAACTTCAGTAGGTAAATTCGGTCACGGCAACAGAAACCAGCGTGGAAATACTCTTGAGTTTGCAGAGGCAGAAGGATTTTTCATCTTGAATTCCTTTTTCAAGAAAAAGCCACACAGGAAATGGACATGGAGACATCCAATTGGGACGACAAGTGAAATTGATTTTATTATGTGTAACAAAAAATTCGTCATCGAAGACTGCAGTGTGCTAAACAAGTTCAACACAGGTAGTGACCATAGATTGGTGAGATGTAAGATGCACCTCAACACTAAACTGGAACGTGGCAAGCTCATAAGACAAACAAAATGTATTGACATAACCAACCTTAAAAAACACCATAATACTTTCAAGTTGGAACTGAAGAACAGATTCTCTGCTTTAGAAGGCCTAACATCGGAAGAAGTGGATATTTCTGAAGTTAACAGAAAAGTAACCAAAGCTCTTATGGAAACAGCAACAAAATTAGCTGGGTCTAAGAACAAGTTGCATGTAAACAAATTATCAGGAAAAACCAAAATGTTGATGCAAAAGAGAAGAGAGATGAGGACAACTAAAGAAGATGTGACTTCCAAAGTGGAATATATAGAGCTATGCAAGACAGCACGAAAAAGTATCACTGAAGACGTAAGGAAATTCAACTGTGAGCTAGTGAGGAAAGCAATTGAAAACAACCAAAGCCTAAAGATAGCAAAAGGACATCTCAGTAAGGGAAGAAAACAGATTATGGCTCTGAGAAAAGAAGATGGTTCTATAACAAGAAATAGAGGCGAAATTTTGACAAGAGTGAAAGATTTCTACTCCAAACTATATGAAAGGGATGATACATGTACTCCAGACATCATGAAAGGTACCAGAGTTCTTCCAGTCCTCCCAGCAGACGTTGCTCATGCAATCAAGAACATGAAGCGGGGGAAAGCTCCAGGAGAAGATGGAATTACTATAGACATCATACAAGAAGCAAGTGGAGAAATTGAAACAGTACTCGCCCAAATTTTCACTCGATGCCTTAATGAAGGGAAGATTCCTGAGGATTGGAACAATGCTACAATGATCCTGCTACATAAAAAAGGTGACATTGAGGATCTCAGGAACTACAGACCTATCAGCCTTCTATCAGTGGTTTATAAAATCTTCACTAAAGTTCTTTCACACCGCTTGAAGGTAACACTGGACATGGCTCAACCGAGAGAACAAGCTGGATTCAGGAGTGGCTACAGCACAATAGATCATATCCACGTACTGAGAGAACTAATTGAAAGAGCGAGGGAATATGAACTTCCATTGTGCATGGCTTTTATCGATTATGAAAAAAGCCTTTGATTCGGTGAAACCATCAGCAGTTACCACGGCTCTGAAATCCTGCGGTATTGAAGATGCATACATTAATATTATTAATAACATCTATGAAAATGCAAGTGCAAAGATTCGGCTGTTTGAAAATACAACACACATAAAAATTGGAAAGGGAGTGAGACAAGGTGACGCCATATCTCCGAAGCTCTTTAATGCCACATTGGAAAATGTCTTTCAATCACTGAACTGGGAAAACAAAGGATAAAGATTAATGGAGATTATCTAACCCACCTTCGTTTTTGCTGATGACGTAGTCATTTTTGCAACTACCCCATCAGAGCTGCAGAGTATGATCCAGGAACTTGCTGAAAAGAGTAAAGAAGTGGGATTAAAAATGAACTTTCAGAAGACAAAAGTGATGTTCAATGCTTTTACAAGAAATGAAGATTTATCGATTGATGGAGAAAAACTGGAGATAACAGATACGTATGTTTATCTTGGACAGCAGATATCAAGTGAGGGTCACATTGATGAAGAAATTAATCGGCGTACAAAACTTGCCTGGAGAGCTTTTGGAAGAAACAGCATAATTTTCAAGAGCAATATGCCATTATGTCTTAAAAGAAAAGTGTTTGATCAATGCATCCTTCCAGTGCTTACGTATGGTGCAGAGACGTGGACCTTAACTAAAAGAGACATACAAAGGCTGCAGACAACTCAAAAAAGCATGGAGAGGTGCATGCTTGGTATAACCAGGAGAGATAAGAAGAGGAACTCGTGGATCCGAAAAATGACGAGAGTGGAAGACATCATGATCAGAGTTAAATCCCTGAAATGGCAATGGGCTGGACATACTGCCAGAAGGACAGACCATAGATGGACAGCCGAAATTTTAGATTGGATTCCAAGGGACAGGAAAAGACCCAGAAAAAGACCACATGGGAGATGGGTGGATGAAATTCGTAAATATGCGGGGAGTGACATGGAGGAGACTGGCACAAGACAGACCGTTGTGGAGGAAACTTGGGGAGACCTTCGTCCAGCAGTGGATTGATAATGGTTGACAATGATGATGATGATGATATATACATAAGAGCAAAACTGAAGACTAAGGAAATATATACATATAGACACCAATGAACCATTACATTATGACCATCCCCAACCTAGAGAAATGAGCGTGCTTAGAGACCAAACGGTGGAGCAGGTGAAGTTCCCAGAGCAGTATATATACTAGGGTGGGCCAAAAAAACACTTCTTTTTTTAATTTGCATATCGCCTAGTGCGGAAAAGTTGCCATTTGGGTCAATAAGAATAACAAAAGAACATTTTTTTATATTGACCAATATCTTACGTTACGCATGGCATACTAAGTTTGCGTTTTTCCGACCGCTTTGGGCCAATAAGCAAAAACGGATGGAATTTTTTGTAATTGAAATCGAGTAATCCCTAGTGCGGAAAAGTGTCCGTTAATGTTCCCAATAACAGTGAAAAAACAAAGTTTTGAAGTTGATCAATAGTCTATGTCTCTGCACTGCACACGAAGTTCACCATTTTCTTCTCACATTTGGCTCGTAGGCCTAGGCTAGGTAAAGGCATCCTGGCATGTAGGGCATCGGTAAAATCCATAGGAAATTACACTGTTCTGAGTGCACCATGCATGTGAATGTGTAGTATCCTCAGTTTGCTTTGCAATGTGTAGGGTGTAGCTTTTCGTTTGCTTCCAATGTCACACATGGAAACAACCCAGAACTCACCACGAGGAGGTGGCTACACTTCGAGTTCCACCTACCCTCCCTCCAGCTCAGAATTTTATTTCTACGTGGTATATCTTGTTCAGTAATCCACTTTACTTGAAAAATGCAGCAGTAATTGCTGTGATGCAATTGTTGCTCTTATGAAAGAATCTCTAGCTTCAAATCCACACACTGAGGCAGCTGCTTCGGACACCAGTTTCACGCAACGTTCCACAGCTCGCGTGTGGCAGGGAAACTTGGTTACTTCTTCCCCAGCTGCGGCAGAAGTTGCGATTAGTCCATCCAGATCTTTGTCTGAGAAGTGTTTTGTCAGGGGTGGTTTGGTAAGACGCGTTTTAGTCCAATTGATCATCTCATAATATTCATTAGCATCCAAATCTAATTGCGGCACTTCAAATTCTCTTATTTCATCATTCATTTGTTGTTGTCTAGCTTTCTTTATTCTTCTCCATCCAAGAGCTCTTAACGTGAATGCGTTCTTCCGCAATCATAGTTAGCATTATATTCTCTGGGTGACTAAACACGTTTCTTCTGATCACTGCATCAGTGATTACTTTGCACTTCAAATCCATGAAGCACGATAAGTTGATCAGTTTCCAAAAATGTTTGGCCCCTTCTGTGCACAAAGGCTTCTTCTTTACGAAAAACCAGACCGGGGCATGTACTTTCATTTTGTAGTTGGCAACGCAGATCAAAGTTTGCAATGGGTTTAGAGGGGCGACATAGAGGGGCATGACTATGTTAGCTGTCGTCAGCCACCGCAAATGTGACAGTGGTCCTGGATTTCTTCTAGAAAGGCTGACATCACAGTCTCCCTGTAACACGGCGCAACAGATTTCCAGTAAATACTGCTGGTCGGTACTCAGTTCACGTGTATCCTGCAATTCTTTCATGTGTTCTGTCCATTCTACATGAACAGCTGCAAAGTCAACTACTGGGAGGTTTTCACGGCCGTCGAGAGCTGCCCCAGTCTCTCCTGAATGAGTTGCAGGACCTGTTGATTTATCATCGAGTTCATCAAGCTAATGGCGAAATGGAAGTTCATTGAAATGAAAGAAGCACACCAGCCACTGCAAAGAACGTTGCAACTGAAGTTCCAGTTGACGTATAGCACCGTTTTTCCTGCCGGTATTTACAACAGTTCCATCGCACCCTAAAGCAATGAGAAAACTTGAGTCAGTGCCATTAACTTTTAAAACATTAGTGATGCTGTTTACGATGCTTCTGCTAAGTGGGGATCAAATGGCCGAGGCACTTTGATCCAGGCTCCTCCAAGAAAGTAATGTGCTCTTCTTTCTAAGGACGATAATATTTATCATCTTTCTTATTTAGGAACAGAGTTGAGTCATTCCTTCCATCAAAATAAAGTCTGTGAACGACGTTTCCGTCTGTCTGGGCTTTTTACTTTACATCCTTAGATAGCTAAATTATTTCACGAATAATTTTGTTTTTATCAATGACCTTCTCGAGACTATCGAATGTAATGATGCCCAGTAAAGATTCGTTCATAAGAGCAACAATTGCATCATGGCAATTAATGCCACATTTTTTGAATAAAGCAGATTACCAAACAAGTTATACCACGTGGAAATAAAATTCTGAGCTGGAAGGAGGGAGGGTGGGAGATACTCGAAGTGTAGCCACCTCCTCGTGGTGAGTTCTGGGTTGTTTCCATATGTGACATTGGAAGCAAGCGAAGAGCTACATCCTACACATTGCAAATCAAACTGAGAGTACTACAGATGCATACGCATGGCGCACTCAGAACAGGGCAATTTCCTACGGATTTTTCAGATGCTCTACATGCCAGGATGCCTTTAGGCGTACCGGCAAAATGTGGGAAGAAAATGGTGAACTTTGCGTGCAGTGCGGAGACATAGCATATTGATCAACTTCAAAACTTTTTATTCACTGTTATTGGGAACACTAAAGGACACTTTTCCGCACTAGGGATTACTCGATTTCAATTACAAAAAAATTCCATCCGTTTTTGCTAATTGGCCCAAAGCGGTCGGAAAAACGCAAACTTAGTGTGCCGTGCGGATACGTTAAGATATTGGTCAATTTAAAAAAATCATTTTGCTGTTCTTCTTGACCCAAATGGCAACTTTTTCGCACTAGGCGAAATGCAAATTAAAAAAAAAAGTTTTTTTCGGCCCACCTAGCGCTATATTAAATTTAAGACAGTAAATATATACTGTACAACCAGAGGACAGGTTTTCGGTTAGTAGAGTGTTCAGAGTCAGAATCGGAAAAGCTGCCAATTTATCAGACTTTGATAAAGGACAAATTGTGATGGCACAGTGCCTTGGAACTATGATCTCAGAAACGACACAGCTTGTGGGTTATCCACGTGCCACTGTAGTGAGTACATATCAAAAGTGGTGCACCGATGGCCAAATCATGACCCGCCATCCATAGCTCACTGATGCCAGAGGGGAGCGTAGACTGTTGTGCATTGACCACAGGGCCACAGTGCAAAAATTCACCTGCAGCTACAACAGTGGTGATCAGGACAATGTGTCACAGCACATAGTTTATTGCAGCCTTCTGAGCATGTGCCTATGTAGCTAATGACCCTGCTGGGTCCCCATGCTCACTGCATGTCATCGCCAACAATGCATGGAAAATGGAAGGAAGTGGTCTGGTCTGACAAATGACGATTCCTGGTGAATCACAAAGACGTCCGAGCACAGATACACTGATTACTAATGGAGGCTATGGCAGCTGGATGCACTGTTGGGTGGAAGCAGGCTAGCAGAGGAGGCATTATGCTGTGGGAGATGTTTTCTTGAGACACTTTAGGCCCATTATCCCAACAGCAAAATCCTTTACAGCTGTCAGGTATCTGAACATTGTTGCGGACCAATTCACCTATTCATGGCAACTATGTTCCCTGCTGGTATTGGCCATTATTACCAACAGGATAATGTGCCATGCCACACTGCCAAAATCATCAAGGAGTGGTTCGAGGAACATGCTGGTGACTTCCTATTAATGCCTTCGCCTCCAAATTTACCTGACATGATGAACCCAACCGAACATTTGTGGTTCAACTTGGAAATGCGGGTTCACACTAAATTCACCACCACCCCAAAATGTATGGGAACTGGAGGACCTGCTGTTGACATTATGGTACTAGATACACCAAGATAACCATCGCCATCTCATCGAATCGATGCCTTGCCAAGTGGCTGCTGTTTTGCTGGCTAAAGGGGGTCCTATAGCTTATTACATATGTTGTCATAATGTAATGGCTCATCAGTTTATAATCATCATCAACCATTATCAATCCACTACTGGATGAAGGTCTCCCCAAGTTCCTTCCACAATTGTCTGTCTTGAGCCTGTCTCCTCCATGTCACTCTGGCATGCTTTCGAATTTCATCCATCCATCTCCCATCGGGTTTTCTTCTGGGTCTTTTTCTGTCCCTTGGAATCCAGCATACATCTCGTCGGTATATATATATACAGTCGAGTCACATTATTGTGACCCCCTTCTACTTTTAAGATCAACAGCGAGTAGCCAATGAAAGGATACACGTGTCGTGAGCTGGCTAGGAGGGTATATATGGTGTGCTGTAGCCATTCTGAAAACATATCACTCGTTGCTGTCAGGGATAAAAGGAGTGATTTATCAGATTTGCAAAAACGGATGATTAACGGCTTTCAGGGCCAAGGATGGCAGTATTTCTGAAGCAGCACAGTTTGTGAACTGTTTGAGTGCTGCTGTATTTAAAGTGTATCATGATTGGAGAAATGGCACCAATGCAAATAAGCAACATGGAAACTGCTGAGCACCACGTGCCATTGATGTGAGGTGAACGTCGGCTTCAAAGGTGCATGAGGGCAGATCGACATGCTACAGTGGAGCAACTCACTGACCTAATGAACCAGGGGGCTAACGGAAGTGTGTCTAAAACAATAGTCAGCGAACTCTGCTGAGTATGGGGCTCCGATGCAGATGGATAGTCGCTGCACCTATGCTAATGAAGGTGCATTGGCAGAAAAGGCTTACTTTTGCAGAGCAGTATCGGAATTAGACCTCCACTGATTGGCAAAGAATTGCCTTCTCCGATAGTCACATTTTCTTCTTCATCGAACGGATGGATGCTGGCGTATAAGGCAGGAAACATTGAAGAACAAACACTCTTCAACCGTTGCTGGAAGAACACAAGCTGGTGGGGGTAGCATTATGGTCTGGGGAATGTTTTCGTGTCATTCCCCGGGTCCACTCATACCTGCGGAAGACACTATAGACCGAATTTGTCATGAAACCATCTTTGCAGACCACATACACCCATACATGCTGATTCTCTTCCCTGAGGCAGATGGGATCTTCCAGAATAACAATGTGACATGTCACAAAGCTAGAAATGTCCGAGAGTGGTTGGAAGAGCATGATGAACACTTGAAAGTACTTCCCTGGCCCACTAATTCTCCAGACTTAAACCCAATTGAGCATCTGTGGGACCATTTTGATTGTGCTGTTTACTCTATATGGTTCCTCCACCACGCACCCTCCAGCAGCTCTCAGATGCACTGTAGTCAGCATGACTCCACATACCTATGAACACCTTCCAGTACCTTATTGAGTCACTCCCAGCTTGTCTAGCTGCTGTCCGCAATGCACATGGCAGTTACCCTGGATATTAGCTGGTGGTCACAATAATGTGACTCGACCGTGTATATTAACATACTATATGAACACAGCCACATACTTGGGAGTTTCCTCTACTCCTACAGTAATATTTGAATTCTTCCATGCAAACAACATATAAAAATGTATGTTTTGTTTAAAAATAATAACAGAAGGACTACAGAGGCATTATTTATCAGGAGTACATGGTCAAAGGTAGGACAATCAACTCTCAGAGCTACATGCACAGCTTTAAAAAAGTTAAAGGAAAGAATAAACCGCGTGTGTAGGGAAAATAAGCCAATGATTCTGCAACACAGCAAAGCCAAACTCCATGCCAGGGCTTTTACTTCAGAGGCCATACAGAAAATTGCAATTGAAGTTCTTGAACACCTTACATCAAATTTGGTGTTGTCTGACTTCTGGTTGTTCTCTGCTCTCAAGAGACATTTGAAAGGAATGCGATTTCCCCACGACGATGTTCAAGCTGCTATGAGGAAATGGTTCTGAGAACAGCCAAAAGATTTTTACAGAAATGAGTCAAAATTTATTTTTTTTAGGCGCTGGTTTTATCTGTATCGAATGTGAGGGGGATAAAGTAGAAATTCTGAACTTTGTTCTTGTTTTGTTTCAATTTGATACCTTGCCCAGGGCTCGACAAATCCCGGATGCCAGGTAGCCCATGCGCCTAAAATTCAGGCCGTGGCACCTAATTTTCTTCTTACTTGAGGTTTCGCAATTTGCAGTAAATACCGTAATTTCTGTTGTATAATCCACAGATCATCTATTTAAAAGTTATAAATTTAGGTACTGCAGAGTGTGGACACCAGTAAATAAAACAACATTGCAGCATTTTAAAAAGTCTGTGAGGTAATTGTCAGGAGAGGTGGTGTTACTGGGAAAGTACCAAAAATGCGGCAACAAAAAAAATGTAACGTAATAGCGAGATAGAAGACTGCAAAGAGATTGTAAATATATATATATATATATTACTTAGAAGCATTTTGACAGAAAATGTGAGGCAAGGAAGGCATTACTATTTGTACATGCGGAAGCCTACATGGTGTGAGAATCCATGACTTTCGGGAATCCCGCAGAGCTATTCCGTAGCATATAACCATGCTGCGAATTGTATTGCCTAGTTTTGGTGCACTAATTGTATTAGTTAAGGATTTTTTTCCTTTTGGTATTCTGTTGAAACGCATTCAGAAATAAGACAATACTATTGACTGTCCGCAATTTCAACAATTTTTTTAGTGTAGGCCCTAACTAATAAACTACGGTAATGCTGCAACAGCTAGCGATTTTAGTTCTTTATTTACTTGAAAGTAACACAAAAGTACTTTAGAATGACAGTTACTTTTTCAATAAGATTATCATTTCTTTCTTACATCTTTGGATTTCTGAGTCGGTCCTGTGAATCACAGTTTTCTGTCAGAAATTACGATTCACGATTAACATGATAGGTGAGGATTATACGACTGTCATACATGCGAATTACTACGGAATGTCAGTAGTTTCTACGGATTTAGTTGTATGACTACAGAACTCACTCGTGTAACTACAGATTCTATGAATTTTTATTTTGTTTTAAAAAAAATATATTTTGCTATTATTTTATGATATACACAAGAAAGATTCTTAAGCGGATTCGTGAAATTTCCAGTTTTTTTTTATTGTTTTTCCTTTTGTCATCATTTAGATCATTTTTAAGATTGATGCAAAACTGAAGAGAATTTGGGGGTGGGTCATTTTCTGTCTAGGGACGGTATTTCGTGTTTCAAAGCTTTCGTAAACAGTAGTTAAACGGAGTAAAAAGAATTTGCCCTAATCGTAATTTTTTTCTCTCAATGTTGCTTTTGTGTCTAGTATTTTTGTTAAATGTCATTTTATGGCATATATGTTCGTATTTCAGCTTGTAACTGTAGGCAAGAATTTGAGAAAACGGAAGTTAGGCACAGCGAAAATTTCCTCCTGATCTTCAGGCACGAGATTCCTCCACGAATTCAAGAAATTCAACCTTTTTCATTATTTTGGTCACTCAGGAGATCAATGCACAAGTAAACAGAATTGGAGGGGGGTAGATGTACGTTGGAGGACGGAATTCCATCTTTACAAAACTTTTGAAAATGGAAAGTCGACGACGGAGTTCAGATTTTTTCCGTAATCGTAATTTCTTTTTTCTCCCAATGTTGCCTCTGTTCAGTATTTTTAAGTAACATTTTACTGCGTAAATTTTTGTATTTCAGCTTGAAAATAGGAGAAAAATTTCCAAAACTGGAAGTCGGATGGATTTCACGTAATCCCTATCCCCTCCCACCCACCTCCCGATATCCCCCACCCCATAAGTTTTTACATTTAATCTTGATAAGGGAAGACGGAAATTCCCGAAAACGGAAGTGACAAATTTGGAAAAATTGATGCATTGTGTTCAGAAGTATTAATATTCCCAAAGTTAAACCATTTATCTAAAATAGTTGAAGCTTTGATGTCATGTGCTCATGGTCCTCAGACTGATGGTTGTTATCAGAGGACATAAAAAAAAATAAGAAGAAAAGAAAGAAAAGCGACAATGAAGAAGTTGGGAGAGAAAGATATCAGCAGAAAAAAAACTTACGCAATGGTGCTGTGCAGTTGCAGAGTCAACAAAAGACAAACTGACAGTAGTCCGCATTCTTGCTGTCCGTTTTGATTTTTTCACCAGTTAAAATGTTCAGCTTTTTTCCCCTTTTTTGGTTTTTATCTTGTCTTAAACTGCAATTTTAGAGGCAGTATGATCATATGGAAACCCAAGCGAGTGAACTTCGTATTCACTTGCTTGGATTTCCTGTCTGTCAAGCAATGTGGAATTCTGAATGCATTTTACTGATTTTTACTGATGGAAGTTTCAAACTTAAATCTCACAATCATGCTCTCGCCGGGGAATCAATTCTGTGTTTTGCACGTGTTAAGTTTGTTTCATTAGAGTCCTGGTTTGTTTTAACGTTTTGTTGAGGCACATATTTGTTTTTTACAAAGAGATGGATCATTTCGTAAAAGAGTCTGTATGCTATGCAATACTAGTTATTAGTAACAAGGCTGCGGGCGGTCGTAGTGAGCGATGGGTTTGCCTCCTCGGGACGCTCTGTGGTAACAATGGCACACACAACAGCAACTAGGGCCTCTGTGAATCTTGGAGAGGTGCAAGCTAGTTCTGTGTGACATTGGCGAAAAGACCCCAACTCACTGGGTTTTGTTCCAGAATCCTTAGGTTGAATGACCAACTGGAACCCTCAGCTGTGGGCTAATCCCCCACACTGATGTACTTACCTGATTAAAAAGACAAAAAGAAATATTAAGAATGACTCAAGTGTGGGATATGGTGGACCTGCCACACTTGAGAAGGACGGTCCACCACGGAATCGACCTGGACTTTCTAAACGGCGTATGAGAAAGCGATCTCAGCTGAGTGAATGTAAGATTGGTGTATGGAATACTAGAGGTATAAATGGCAAGATGAGTGAGGTGATTGAGGAGATGAATAAGTATAGACTGGATGTGCTGTGTGTAAGTGAAACCAAAAAGAAGGAAATTGGGGTAGAAGAAGTGAATGGCACGGTGAGCGTGTGGTCTGGAGTATTGGATAATGTGAGAGGACAGGCTGGTGTAGGTGTGATTTTAAGTGAAAAGATGAAGAACAACTTGATTCACTATAGTTGCATAAGTGAGAGAATTCTCTGGATTCGTTTGAAAGTGAAACTTCAGAGAATTGTAATTGTTGCAGTGTATGCTCCTTGTGACTCGGAACCTTCTGATAAGAAAGAAGATTTCTGGAATGAGCTAAAAGCTGTTTTGAGCCAGTTTGGTGCTAAAGAAAAAGTTATAATAGCAGGGGATTTCAATGCTAGAGTAGGTGTGCAGAATGAAATTTCTGACAATGTTCTGGGTAAGTTTAATGATCCTTGTGAGAATGATAATGGTGAAAGATTAATTGAACTCTGCATTGAGAATGATTTGTGTGTATCTAATACATTTTTCAACCACAAGCACATACACACATATACTTGGGAAAATCGTACTCTTGGTCAAAAGAGTGTGATAGATTTTGCTGTTTACGATCAGCGTTTGAAACACTTAGTTGTTGACACCCGTGTGATGAGAGGTGCGGATGTTGGTTCTGATCATTACTTGGTAGTGTCACGAGTGAAACTTAATGTTGGTTGGAGGAAAAGGAATAGGAAGAGACCCAGGACAGAAAGAATAAAGTTTGATAGGCTCCTTGAAGATCATCAGCAGTATTCTGACTTACTCAGAGAATGACTGAAGGATATGAAATCTTGTGAGAGGGATGTAGAAAAGAAGTGGGAATGTTTTAAGAACTGTGTTGTTACTGCTGCTAAAAAGGTCTGTGGCACCACAATAGTGGGTAACAATAGAGGTGATGCTTGGTGGAATAGTGAGATTGATGAGGCAGTAAAGAAAAAGAAGGAAGCCTATTTGGGGATGTTGCAAGGTAGAGTCTCTGTGGATGAATATCGCTGTAAGAAGCGTGAAGCTGCTAAGCTGGTTCGCCACAGTAAGGCAAAAGATAGGAAAGAGAAAGTGGAAATGCATGAACTGGCTTTTTGGAAAGATAGAAAGTCCTTCTGGAAGTACATGAGACTCAGGAAAAATAGGGGAAACAAAGTTGTAAGTTGTGTGAAGAATGAGATTAAGGAAATGATATGGGAGCCCAATGAGTTAAGTGGCAGATGGGGCGAATACTTCTGTGAGTTATTAGATCAGGAGAGCAAAAATGATTCTGAGACGATGCAGATGATGTCACAATGAGGGATGAAAGTACAGGAGGGATCTCAAGAAAAGAAGTGTGTAAAGCTCTAAAATCTCTTCAGAATGGTAAGGCTCCAGGAGTTGATGGCATAACTGCAGAGATGTTGAAGTATGGTGGTGACTCTATAATTGACTGGTTAACTGAAATTTGCCAGTTGTGCTGGGAGTTAGGAATGGTCCTTCAGGATTGGAAGGATGCTATCATTGTTCCCTTGTATAAGGGAAAAGGTGATCAGACTGAATGCAAGAGCAATCGTGGTATTAGCCTACTGAGTGTGCCAGGGAAAGTGTTTGGTAAGGTTGTTATTGAAAAAGTACAGGGTCTTACATCAGAGAAAGTGTGGAATGTTCAGAGTGGTTTTATGCCTGGTAAAGGCTGCACTAACCAGATTTTTGCATTACGCAGGATGATTGAAAAGTATCTGGCTGTTGGGAAGAAAGTTTTCACTGCCTTCATAGATTTAGAGAAAGCTTACGACCGAGTCAATAGGACACTTTTGTGGAAGGTATTGAATGAATATGGTGTTACTGGGAATCTACTTAACAGTGTAAAAGCCATGTATGCTGGTAGTAGAGCTTGTGTACGAGTGAATGGTGTTTTATCAAAATGGTTTTCCATTGGTGCAGGAGTTAGACAAGGTTGTGTAATGTCACCATGGCTGTTTAATATATTTATGGACGCATGCGTGCGTGAGGCCAAAATAGATAATAGTGGTTTATGTCTTGGTGATATCCATGTGTGCAGATTGCTATATGCTGATGACACTGTCCTGTTGGCAGAGAGCAAAAGTGAGTTGCAGAGTATGTTGACTCGAATGCACGAAGTTTGCATGAAATTCAAACTGAGTATAAATAAGGGAAAACCAAAGTGCTGGTGTTTGAGAGAGGAATGGGTAGCACTGAATGTAATGTAAGTATAAATGGCACTGTGATTGACCAGGTGAGTGAGTTTGTGTATTTAGGAAGCATGTTTGACAGAGAGAACAAGTTGGATGGTGAAATCAGTAGGCGAGTGAATTCTTCTTTGAAAGTCATAGCTGCTCTGGGAGGTTTTCACAGGAATGATGGGTTCTCTAGAGAGTCCCGCATGGCTGTGTATGAAACAGTAATTGTTCCTACTCTGATGTATGGCAGTGAAACCTGGGTACTGCAGAAGAAACATAGGAGTCGTTTGTGTGCTGGAGAAATGCGTTACTTACGTGGGGTTTGTGGCAAGACACGATCTGATTGTGTGAGGAATCAGTTGTGTGATGTAAAGCAAAATGTTGTTAGCAAGGTGGAGACCAATATGCTTCGGTGGTTTGGCCATGTTGAAAGAATGAGTGATGAAATGCTTACTAAGAAAATCTTTTCAGCCCAAGTGGCAGGAAGGAAAGGCAGAGGAAGGCCAAGGAAGACATGGGTGGATCAGATTCAGGAGTGTCTGCATGAGAAAAAGATTATGAGTATGAAGTATAAAAGATCTTGTGTACGGCGTGTAATGGATATCAGTGAAGCACGAGTTGTATGTCAAGATCGCTGTAAATGGCGAAGTTTGATACAACAACAACAAGTAAAAATATCTGGAAGTTTGTATTTCTTTTTGGAGCTAACCTCTGAATCTCAGAGAACAGCTTAGTAGTAGTAGTAGTAGTAACAAGGCTATTGCCAATGTTGTCAGGTATGGAGTGTCTTTTTTTTTTTTTTTTTTTTTTTTTTTTTGTGAAACATCATGGTTTGAGATATGCTGCCGCGGATTATGTGAAGGAAAAAACTGTTTTTCTCAGAATTTCACAATCTACAGATCATGTGTCGCAACGGATTATACATGGGATTTTTTTTTTTTATCACCTTTGGATGATACACCCTGGCGGATTTCACGAAGGAATTTTTTTTTCTGAATTTTATGGTGTACAGATTATACGAAGAAAAAATATATCATACATGGTGCTTTGAATTAATATGTACAAAATTATCCGCAAATAGTATTTTAATAAAATCAAAATCTGAAATTTTAACTTTTTTGAGATCATCTACTTAAATAATGGAAAAAGAAAAGTATGAAGCAAATTGGAATTTTATTTTGGAATAAGTGGTTTGGGTAAAAAGGAAAAAAAAATTGACAACAAATATATTTTACCACTTTTCGTTCCAGCGTCATAAACAAACATGTTTTTGTTCAAGCGTCATAAATTTTGTTTCACCTGGCGCCTAAATTTTGGAGAATTCTGGCATTTGTCAAGCCCTGACCTTGCCACTGGGATTGCATATAAATATAAAGACATTACTTTCTGAACACCCTCTGTAGTACTCAAGTTTTCTTTTCTTTACGGTGAATTTAATGATTTTTAATTACTCTATTCTTTCAAGTTTTTTGCATTTCGTCCTGGTGCATTTGACTCTGAAGTTTTTTTCCCATTTTTCTGGAGCTACATCAGATAAATATAATAACCTAAACACTGCTGTTTTTGATCTTGCAAAATTCCTTCCTCTTAACTATTTTAACAACTCTGTTTGAAATAATCTTCCTTGGCAGTAATTTGGGCCTTAAGATTTTTCAAATCATAGTTTGATCATTTGAGGGTTTAAGGACCCCCAAGGGCAACTTTAAAGGCTATAAGGCTGCCATTTAAATCATAGTTGTTGATGTTGTTTTTCATTTAATGTTACATTAAGATTTAGTTAAATTTTATATACACTGAGAGAACAAAAATCATGGAATACCTAGTTCCTGATTAATGCTACACTGACAGCCCTCTTGCTAGTGGACAAACCAAATGCTTGGCAAGTATATAGGTAGGAGGATATTGCTGAATTCATGCAGACAGTAATTTGATATCAGTACAGATGAACATCATAAGTTAACACAGTTTGAAAGAGAGATGACAGTGGGTGCCTGTCACATGGGTTACTCTCCCGGGGAGATGGTACAGGAATTGCAGTGCAACAGTGTCAAGTGTGTACCGCAAATATGCCATTTCTGGAATAACATCAGATCGTGGATGTGCTGTGGGTGGAAGAAGTTGATGAATGAACTTGGCCACTGACGTCTGTCTCACACGGTTTCAACCAACTGGAGAGCAAGAATGATACAAATCTTTGCCAACTTTAATAACAGAACCACCACAAACACCTCCACCAATACCGCCAGGCGATCATTAGCCGCAATAGGTTATGGCAGCTACTGACCCACTAGAATTCCATTGCTAATGCCATATTTCCAAGCAGCTGGATCAAAGAACACTAGCATTGGACCTCAGATGATTGGAGACAGGTCTCCTGTTCAGAAGAGACCCATTTCCAGTTATTTCGGGCAAATGGAAAGGTTCAGATTTGGAAAAAACTGCATGAAGTGATGGACCCAGCAAGTCAACAAGGAACTGTTCAGGCTGATGGAAGCTCAGTTATGTTCTAGGTCAGAGGTTCCTGTACTGTGCATCCCGACACCCCAGGGCATCTCCGGTCTTAGTCCGCAGCATCGCAACTATAAGGAAAAACTAAAACTGTGAAATGCAGCATGCAAATTTTCAATATGTGTACATATTTCAAAGAATGAATTGTAAGAAAGAATGTTAAAGAAAAAGAAAACACATCATTTTTCTTGTTGTGAGAGCGTTCCCTTCATCTGAGTTCCGAACTGTAATGCTCTTTGAAAACCTGGTGGTGTGACGTCATGTGGATCTTGCTCTCTCCCTGCAGTCTGAAAATGGACTGAGCCCAGCAAGTCAATTTCAGATTCGATGTTTTGTGTGATGAAAAGCAAGCTCCCCATCCCATTAAGATGCAAATACCTCTGTTGGGTAGTTTATAAAATTATTGTAAAAATGTGAAAGCCAAATGAAGAGTGTTATCATTGTGAAAATATGCCTATCTCATCAATTTCTTCTTATTCAGTTCTGTAATTTTATTCTAATTTTGAATTTTTACATTAAAAAGAATACAAGCTAGTAATGTAAATGACCATTTTCTTTTTAAAAAGAATACCACAAACTCGAATTTGGGCAATGTTTTTTTTATTTTGGGTACAGGGGCATCTCAAGGAAAATGTGACATGTGAAGGGTGGCACGATCTCAAAAAGTTCAGGAACCCCTGGGCTAGGGTATGTTCCCCTGAACAGTCCACATTACGTGTCCGTCCTTGCAGATCATCTGCATCCATTCATGGTCATAGAGCACCCACAGGGCAATAGACTCTTCCAGCAGAACAATGCACCTTTCCCGCATAGCCATGATGACTATAATATGTTTAGAACAGCATTCTGCAGAAGTTCACACCCTAGAATGAATTTTTAGCAAAAAAAAAAGTCTAGATACATCTCTGAACTGAGATGTATCTAGACATAAATTTGAAACAGCCTTGCTTTTCACCAGACATGAACCATGAGGAAAGTCTTCAGCATGCCGTAATGCTGTGGATAAAAAGGTCTCTCTCTGTTCAAGGTTTGGATCTTCCACTCTGGAATGCAACAGAATTAGGAACAGTGTAGCAGCAAGCATAGGTGGAGACGCCTGTTAATGTCCCAAGCATAGGTGTAGATGCCTGTTAATGCCCCAAGCATACATAGGTGGAGATGCCTGTTAATGTCCCAAGCATAGGTGGAGATGCCTGTTAATGTCCCAAGCATAGGTGGAGATGCCTGTTAATGTCCCAAGCATAGGTGGAGATGCCTGTTGATGTCCCAGGCATAGGTGGAGATGCCTGTTGTGGGCTACAAAGATAGATATTCCATTATTTCTGTGTACTCAGTCATCACCCCCTTACAGCTTACAGGCTCGCGCACCAAATACCGGAAGCTGGATGACTTAGGGGTGAGTAGTCTGGTCATCCGTGGCGTCCATGGTGGGTGGTCGAGCATGCATGAGCTTGCCAAAGAATGGCTTGCTCACTCTCTGTATAAGCGCGACTGTCAATGTGCGTGGTTGTCGTTGTCAAGTTGTCAATTAAGTTTATTTTCATAAAGGAATATTTTTAAGAAAAACAGCACCAGAAGTAAATTTAATATGCCATTTAGATGCAGTGTACCCCACTGTCCCGGTAATTATGATGATGGACCACGAGTTAGTGTGTTCAAATTCCCTACTAATGGGGAGGTCCTAAGAAAATGGATTTCCTCAATAAAGTGTAAAAATTTTCACGTGACCAAGAACTCTAGGGTAAGTGGAAACCTTTTGTTGACCTTATTTAAACTGCTCATAAAATAAAAACTTTGAACTAGAAAATTTAAATTTGGTTAATTTTATAATCTAATGCATCTCACAGTGGAAAGTCAGAGCACTGAAAAGATTTTTGAAAAATGAAATTTATGTTTGTAATGTAAAGAACAGATTACTTGTGTTGTTATAGTAAACCATAACATGTTATTGCCAATGTGTCAAATGAATTCAAAGTAAAATATGTATATTTAGGAAGGGATTTTAAACTTTATTATGGACCCAGAATAATAAGGGTTGCATGTCTTTGATCCCAAGATTAAAATGTTGATACATTCGTACTTAGTTATTTAAGTGTCTTAGGCAGTGCCAGACTAAACTTTTTTGGGGTCCCTATTTCTGGGCACAAGTGCTTGTAAAATACCTATGTCCTATATCCTATACGAAATATATGTATGTCATGTACACATGTAACATACCTATGTCCTTTATATAAATGTTAAGGCCTTGTTGCCACGTAAAATACATCTTATGTGTTTGCAGACATGGAGAGTTGCACTGAATAATCATTTTTAATATTTATTACTAAAAGAACACAAACACTGAATCAAGTATAGACAGCAAAAATTAGATATGAATGCACAAAAACAGAAGTTCACACATAGTTCAGGAGTAAGTTTGCCTTTAAAATGTATGTTTAAGGATTTTGAAGCATTTTTCTACAAACCAACACATTGAAGAACTCTCGTGTGAGCAGTGTGTATGCTCTATGTGTGGTAGGATGGGAATTTATCAGAACCATTCAATTCTTTAAAAATAGGTGAAATATATCAATACACAGGTATTGGTTCAGTATTACTTGCTTAACTGCCAGTGTTTCCTGTAAAATTACAAAAAGTGAGAGAAATATTACCCAAGTTATAACTCGACACATATCAGGTAAACTACTAATGCTGTTAATAGCAGAGGCAATATCTGTTTGTTTTATTTATAAAATGAGTACCACAAAAAGTGTCTTTCAGTGTACACACAGTTTTGTAGAAAGTTTTGCAAACATGTCAGTCACTGATGCTAGGCATTAATTACATTAGAACTGCTAAGTGAGCTAAGAAAAACCCCTCAAAAATCTCTTCAAGTGTACTCTGTGTAGGAAATAAACATTGCTAGTATACCCCAAAAGTGCCCCAAAATCTCTTCAAGTGTCAACATATCTTATAAAAATTTTATTCTAAAGAAATGCAAACATTGGATCAAGTATAGACAACAAAAATGAGAAATGAATGCACAAAAACAAAAGTTCACACATAGTTCAGGAGTTAAAGTTTGTCTTTAAAATGTCTTCTTTCTTGCTTTAAGGCTGGCAAAAGAGAGTGCATCATTGAACGATAACTGCTTAGCAATATCTTGGTCTAATGACATGATAGCAAGACCATTAAGTCTTTGTGGAAGCATTGTCGATCGCAAGTTATATTTTACCAAGACCATTTTCGAAAAAGAATGCTCTGCTTGTCAGTTGGTTATTGATATTATCAAATATAGTTTTAATACATTGAATCATTTGGGAAAACATCAATCAAATTGTCATATACACTGTATTGACAAAAGTCACCAGACACCTTGAAGGGAAACACAACATAGCATTTATTGACATGCATTAGTGCAGTGTCGGTCCACCTTTGGCATTAATGCATGCACTGACCCTTCGAGACAAGCTTTCGGCAAGGTTTTAGAACACAGTGATAGGTACGCGCTTCTATTCAGTACATAATGCTGCCTCTAACTGTTTTTTTAGTAGTAGGCCTTGGTTCCAAACTTCTTATGCAGCGCTCTACTTCATTCCATAGGTGCTCTATGAGATTAACATCAGGGATCTGTGCTGGCCAGTCCACACATGATACGGAATCATCGTCAAACCACGCTGCAACAGTCCTTGCATTATTGCTCGGTTCCACAGTATTGCCACAGAATTGGTAGGGTATAATTGTCCAGAATATCGAGGTAGACGTGCTCGTTAACAGGTTTGTACATGATAACCAATGGGCTGGGACCAAACCACGAAAAACACACCCCACACGAGTACATTGCCAGCTCCAAACTTGACCAGAGGAACAGTACACTGTGGTAAATAGCCTTCCCCTGGCTGCTGTCATACCCACACACGCCCATCAGACAGATGGATCATGTATCTTTTGATTCATCAGTCCATGGGACCTGTTTCCATTGATTTACGGTCCAC
Organism: Macrothele yani; assembly: GCA_039090855.1. Lineage (NCBI taxonomy): Eukaryota > Metazoa > Arthropoda > Arachnida > Araneae > Macrothelidae > Macrothele > Macrothele yani. Next base: position 126,991,950 of record CM077002.1, read on the forward strand.
AATAAATGTTCTTTGCACCATTTTAAATGACGAAAGCATTCCGAGTGAAGATGAAAGGCTTCTGAGCAACCACGCGACTATGGTAGCCCATGGAATGAAGTTCTCTGCGAATGGTATGTGTACATACCGAGGTTCCAGCATTTTTACTCACCTGTACACTGAGGTCTTTCAGGCATGCTATGTGTCTCACACTTATTCAGTACATCCAAAACAGTTGACTTGGGTATGTTTAAACGCCTCTCGGTTTCTCTTATGGACAACCCACTAACATAACCCCCAACAATCTTTCCTTTCTCGAAGTCAGTTCTCTCCTGCCATGACATTTTTACTCAACCTCACAGTGCAATGTGATAGCAGTCAGCTGCAGGCTTGTTTTTATGGTGTTTGCAGCTGTACCGAACATCTTAACAATGCAGCGGATATGTTCATTTGCTTTTGAAGGGGTGTCCTGTGACTTTTGTCAATATAGTGCGTATATATATATATTTTACTTATTTTTTGCTTCCTTTTTCTTTGTGTTTTGGGCAGTGGCTACATTCACACTTTTGATAAAGTCGTGGAACTGTGAAATTTCACTACGTAAAAATTCATCCAAATCCTCATTGTAAAAATCTTAACAGTTGTTTAGAGGAATTTGGTCGATCGTATTAGAAGTTTGGCAGTTAACTAATTGAAATGGAGACTGACAGTTTTTATAAGCTAACGGACATTTGTTAAGTTTGCTATGCAACTGATCAGTAATCACATTAAGTGTTTCTACTTCAAATTTTTCCATCCTTGAAATTAGTTTCATTATGGTTATTTCCATCTGCATATTTTTTATTGATCGTGATTCAACAAAACTTCCCGGAGATTTTTCACTTAATGTTTTAACTATTTCTTCATATTTTTCAAAATTATATCTTTCATTGGCAATGAAATGCAGTGTTAGAATTAGAAGTAAATCTTCTACAGGCTCAGCTGACCACTCGAATTTTCAAATCACTGGTCTGCTAAAATGCCCACTGGTCCGTGGAAAAAAATATATGTATATATATATATTTGCAGTATATGTAGAAAATAATGTATCATTTTCATTGGAGTAGTATATCGCAAATTTAAAATGGAATGTGTGTGTGTACGTAATTATGAAAATAGTACTAATAAATAAAACACAAAACATGCTATGCAGTGGTAGAAAAAAACTGACCAGCATATATCAAAAGTTGGTAGTTCACTCATTTTTACTGGTCCAGGAATGGCACAAATACTAATACATTTTGTATGCAAAAGTCAGAGCATAAATGGTTCTTCAATCTCCAGTAGGGAAACAGTATAAAAGACACATTCGTACTCTGTGGTCACCATTTGGGCAAAAAAGTGGCCTGTCTTAATCCAAATGTTTTGAGTTGGACCTCGGTTTCCTGCAATCCAAAATTTTCAGAAAACTGAAGTATGGTTTGCAATTCTGATATTCAGTTTTTGAGTAGAATATCTGAATTTCAAAAATCTGAAAATTGCCATAGCACAACCTGGATTCTTTGAAATCTGTGGTTCAATTCTTTATGAAATTACAAGTTCCAAAACAAACTGAAAAAAAAAAAAGCTTACTGGCCATCTGGGTTAGTAACATAAAATTTTCTGTGTTCTGATGGAATTTTTACTAGCCTATGGCCAACGAACCACTGGGTAATTCAAATGCTGAAATGGGATAGTGACTGAAGGTTACATCAAGTTAACAAATCTAGTAAAGGCTTTTGTAATTTAGTACTAGCTTATGGCGGCTCAACCAGTAGCAAGATAGGAGTTGCGTGAAGAAAATAGTTTAAAATGGCAGCAATAAGCTTTTTCAGTAGTTGGTGAACACATAAGCCAAATCCTTTTAGCTGAATCCCCGTTTCGAATTTGTCAAATGAATAATTTGTCTGATAAATACGTATTTTGAGATAATACGTATTTATCAGACAATTTTGTTAAAATCGGGTACTTTAACGAACGGTTTTGGTAATAAACAAATACAATCACAGTGTTTTGGCATTAAAATAATTGAAAAAAGAAAAGTGTGTACTGGTTTGTAAATAATTAATGTGATATGGTAATTTTAAATAATAGCTGTTGTTATAATGTTACAAATATAAATGTGATATAACTTTTGTTGTTGTGTTTTGTTTAAAGAATGTTTTCTAATATTTAGTTACTTTTAATATTAGGTATGTGAGCTACATTTCTGTGAGACTGACATTGTTAGAGAGCCTTCTTCTTATGACGAGAAATGTGGGAAATTAATAACAGCTCCATTGGCACACCCAAAATTAAGGGATGGTGCTGTCCCATCCTAGTTTCCAGGATGTCCGGATAACATGTCCAAAGCGGGCACGTCTAGGGAAGGCCCTGATGAAAAAAGAGCCAGAATTGAAATGGAAACTCTTGAGCGAACAGTTCAAGAAAGCATTGAAAGTAAAGCATTGCAGGGGTGCAGAATATGTCCGAACGCGCGAACAAGGTTCGAGGGAAATTAAGGCAGCTCTGGGGAAAATTTTGCCCGTGGGTAAAATAAGGGTAGTAATTATAAAACGAAAAATTGAGTTATTAACAACGACTATAGCGTGAAAAATAGGAATAATTTACTTCACAGTAATCAGGTAATCATTTTGAACTGCCGCACGCAAATGATTCACCGAGCCTAAACGACTTTACTAATGCCAAGGCGGAGACAGCGTGGCGTGAGTAACAAGTACAACGGAACCACTAGTCACGCAAATAAACGTTTCCGAAACTAATGGGCCACCCCGGTGGCACAGTGGTCTAAGCGATGGCTTCTGATCATTCGTCCGAGATGGGTCCGGGTCCGAATCCTATTGAGGCATGGATGTTGTGTTTGTCTCATAGCACTGGTTCTCACCCTTTCCTGGAACCAGTGGCCCTAAATTAGCGATGGGTGACTGCTTATAGCCCCCCACTGAGTTGCTCTAAGTGATCGTTAAACCTCCAATAGAAAAAAATAATAATAATGGCAGCGAATATGTCAGAGGTGCCGATTTGAAAAGTTATTTGGGGGGGGGGGGTCCGGATATTTTAAAGCGAATGACCCATGCATTTTGCAAAGGATTTAAGTCAAATCTAAATTTCATTCGGTAAAATTATCTGGCACAATTAGATGCCTGAAATGCTAGAATGAAATAAATTATAATTAATTACAGAATTTTTTAGCTGTTTATTTTTCAGCCTCTCAGCCCCGGGTTACTTCTTGATTCGCCTATGCTTCGTACGTCGAAAGTTAATGGGTTCCGCCATTTTAGGCAAGGAAAGAATTCTTGATTCGCCTATTTCTGTCTCGCCGGAAACTTTCACCTGGAGCACTAAATTTTTCGTGCATAAAAAAGAAAAAAGGAAAATTTTTTTCGTGAAAAAAAAGCTAGTTATTCATTGGAATAAATATTAGTTTTTTCGTTGTTGTTTTTTTGTTGTTTTTTTTTATTTTTAAGAAATAGGCTATAAGGATGGTTCTTGACCATCGACATGTGCTCTAATAATCGTCTAAACTTGTATGAAAATCCGCTACAGTTTTGGGGGAAGTTTCAGACAAAAAAAAAATGTGTTCTGGGGAAATATTGGGCCCTGGACAATTTCTGCACCCCTGAAGCCATTGTATGACAAGAAAAAAGCATGCAGAAATTTATGTGAACTTAAAAAGCATTTAGAATCAACAAAAATTTCTAATATTTGGAATGTCATCATGGATAAACCAGATCAAGTAATTTTTCTGGACTTAAAGTTTTCACCTGGCCCTTCTGTGTTAAAATCAGTATGTGTAAATAATGAATTGGATATAACAGTATATTTAGGAAGTTCACCAATAAAGCACTTGGGTAAGTATAATTTTCCTTTCAAAATTAGAGACATTAATGATGTATCTGATATACTGCAGACTGTCGAGGAATTGCACAAAGAAAGTAGTGACTCCTGGATCAGTGATGTGATTAGTGTAATCCAGGAATTATTACTAAATATGCTAAAGATGCTACCAGAAGAAAAAGAAGGTGTTGTTAATTTTATAACTGAGCAACTCATGCTTATTTCTAACAAAAAACATCATGTAAGATATCATGTTGATTTCTTAATATTTTCAAGTTTGGTTTTTTCAATTTCTCCTCATGCATAAATTTTTTTAAGAAGTTCTGGATATGTTGCTCTTCCTCATCCATGTACAATACAAAGAATATGTTCCACATTGAAATTAGATCCTGGAAGTGAACAATTTGATTAACATTTTTTGTCGTATATGAAACCGCTGTTTCATAATGACAGAATCAAGAGATCACATTGTGTCTCTTATGGTTGATGAAATTCACATTAAGTCATGTCTTGATTTCAAGGGGGGAAATATTGTAGGGGCTGCCTACAACAGTGAGAAATGTGCTACAACTGCTTTTGTATTTATGGTTCAGAGTTTTTTGTCAGCCTATAAAGATGTTACATATATTTTGCCTGTAAGTAAGATAACAGCTGAAGACCTTTTTAAGGCTATAAGAGAGTTATAACAGATTTAGAAGGTATTGGTTTTAAGATAATTTGTGTTAGCTCTGATAATAATGCAATCAATGGTAAAGCAATGTCTTTTTTGCTTCTCCACCAAAATTGAGTATTGTGTACAATCATCCCTCTGATGTAAATAGACCTTTGTTTTTTATTTATGACCTTGTCCATATTTTAAAGTGCTTACGTAATAATTGGTTGAACCAATGTAACCATGGCCAGTGTATGTATTACATTGATTTTGAAGATCATTCAAAAACTAAGACAGCATCTTTTGATTCCATAAAAAAATATATTTTTTACAACTGGGAAACTTAGTAAAATATGCATATGGTGTTACTTTAAAAGCTCTCTCTCCAACAAATTTAGAGAGACAAAATGTTAAGCCAGTTTTGCAAATTTTCAATGAACATGTAATTGAAGGTTTGATACGGTTCGGAGAAAAAAATTAATTGCCCCATTTTAGAGAGACTTCAGAGTACATAAGGATTATTTATACATGGTGGTCAATAATGAACGCTAAAAACTTATTTAAGGGGGAACACAAAAGAGATAAGTTCATGGAGCCACTCACTAACAGTGACAATGATGTAAAATACCAGTTCTTAAGCAAATTTCTGGACTGGGTTAACCAGTGGATTAATGCAAAATATTCAACTGGGGTATTGACAAGGGAAACTTTTACATCTCTCAGACATACAACTCATGCTGTGTTAGAGTTGGTAACATACTGTATAGAAGAGTTGCATTTTTTTTTTATATTAACAGGCAAAATTCAGACTGATGCTTTGGAGTATCGTTTTTGGTAAGTTTCGCCAGCTTGCTGGCTCTCAGTTTGCCATTTCATTACGTCAGGTTTTTGAGACTAAATGCAAGTTACGTTTGCAAACCGTAGCTCCCTTAAAAATTAAGTCAGCAAAGTATGGTGACTTAAATATTGATCTGGAGCAAAAAAAATTGACCAATACAGTAAATTTCAATGAAAATAGAAATTGATGTAAATAAAAATTTCAAATTGATAGAATTGATGTAAATAAAAAGATGTGCATGCTGTTCAGCATTTACTTCCAGTTCTTACATACGTAGCTGGCTATTGTGCTCACACAACTATTAAAAAACTAAAATGCAATTCTTGTAAAATGTACCTTGTAATAGATAATACTGTTAATTTTTGTCAGTATAAACTAACAGAAAAAATGGATAGAGGAGGACTTCTATATCCCCATCCTGAAGTATTAGATATTGTAGTGCATACATATGCTATCGTACAAAAACTTGTTTCGGCTGATTTTGAAAATCTGTTTTTAAAGGTCAGAAACCGAAGGCAACTTGTTTTGGATTTGACAAAAGATGTGCTAAACAAAAAAGAAAAATGTTTAAGTGTAGATTGCTCTGAAAGTCATGGAATCGAAGTTGTAACAAAATATATCATGGCAGCCACAAATACATTTCTTCATAATTACTGTAAAAGTAAAAGTGACAGAAATGAAAAGCAGGATAAAAAAAGGAAATTTCAAACCTTAAAAAAATCGCTTGAAAAAAAAAGTGTAAAATACTTAAATTTGCATTTTTGAACTTCCCTTTTTGTTGGTAAAGTTTGATTAACAACGCCCAAGAAGCAATAGCCGATAACAGAAGCAGCCCGCGAGAACCACCGAAATGCCCAGCTGACACGGTCCGTGCTAGTCGGAGCAAAATGTCCCCTAGATGACGGTAATGGAGTATTACCGAAAGTACTCGGGTTATGAAAAATTATTGAAGTAAATGAGGAGGCAGCAAAGGAAAAAAACTCATTTAGTGACAAGGCCAGATAAATACCAACGGAAAAAAAAAAAAAAAAAATGAAGTGGACCTGCAACTAAATGAAAAACCCCCACATGCCGCATCCACATAACGGAAATAAGAATTGAAAGCCAAGCCCCACGTGTGGTAAGTGTTAATCGAACTTTACCAACAAAAAGGGAAGTTCAAAAATGCAGATGCATTAATGCACGTTAAAAAATAACCTCCAATATCGGAAGTAAATTAAATACTTAAATGTTCAGTGAAAATAATTTTGAAAAGAAACTACTGTTATTTTTTACCGTATCTTAAAAATTTCATTAAGAACTTCATGCCCCACCAATCTTTAAATATTCCTTTTCCTTAATTACTGACATTACAGCAGCACATACAATTGCCCTATGGTCGCCATGTTAAAAAAAAAAAACTGCCTTTAAATATTAGATGAAATAAGCTTCTTCACAGCAATGTAGCAGTGAATAATAATTGATAGAACACTGGTGCAGGTAAAGCAGTTCATCTCTATCTATTTTTTTAATCGTCATTTGTCATACTTAATGTTTTGTCGATTACAGAGAAAACACTGCAGTCACTACATTTTAGTTTCTTAACAGTATTATAAGCACAATAACTTCCTATAAATGTAAGGTTAAGAACTTCAGAATCCACATTAGATATATCATTTTCTAAAACACTGATCCGGAAGTCTGAAACATTTTCAGCTATCTGCATTTCAAAAAATATTCCGCCATGTAATTATAATCTTAAAAATTCAGTGTAATTGAAATTTAGTATATTATTAATTCATCCAACAGTTAATAAAGCTTCAGCAGTGCTACAGTTGAAAATCTGAGTATTAATTTCACATTTAATTTTTGTCTTTCTAAATTGGAAGGACACAAAGCTTTTAATGTTAAACCATAACCATATTTCACAATTTGACCACTTTCAATCTCATGGAATTTCTTTAACTGAAGTGAAGCCATCAGTCTTCATAGAAGACATCAAAATCTGGATAATACATACATTGCCCATTTTTCTGATTCAGCCAGGTACTTCTCACAGTTTGTATTAAATGAACAGTCAAAAATGAAATATAAAGCCTTGAACTATCATCATCATCATTGTCAACCATTATCAATTCACTGCTGGACGAAGGTCTCCCCAAGTTTCTTCCACAACGGTCTGTCTTGTGCCAGTCTTCTCCATGTTACTCCTGCATACTTTCGAATTTCATCCATCCATCTCCCATATGGTCTTCTTCTGGGTCTTTTCCTGTCCCTTGGAATCCAATCTAAAATTTCGGCTGTCCATCGATGGTCTGTCCTTCTGGCAGTATGTCCAGCCCATTGCCATTTCAGGGATTTAACTCTGATCATGATGTCTTCCACTCCTGTCATTTTTCGGATCCACGAGTTCCTCTTCTTATCTCTCCTGGTTACACCAAGCTTACACCTCTCCATACTTCTTTGAGTTGTCTGCAGCCTTTGTATGTCTCTTTTAGTTAAGGTCCACGTCTCTGCACCATACGTAAGCACTGGAAGGATGCATTGATCAAACACTTTTCTTTTAAGACATAATGGCATATTGCTCTTGAAAATTATGCTGTTTCTTCCAAAAGCTCTCCAGGCAAGTTTTGTACGCCGATTAATTTCTTCATCAATGTGACCCTCGCTTGATATCTGCTGTCCAAGATAAACGCACGTGTCTGTTATCTCCAGCTTTTCTCCATTAATCGATAAATCTTCATTTCTTGTAAAAGCATTGAACATCACTTTTGTCTTCTGAAAGTTCATTTTTAATCCCACTTCTTTACTCTTGTCAGCAAGTTCCTGGATCATACTGTGCAGCTCTGATGGGGTAGTTGCAAAAATGACTACGTCATCAGCAAAACGAAGGTGGGTTAGATAATCTCCATTAACCTTTATCCCTTTGTTTTCCCAGTTCTGTGACTGAAAGACATTTTCCAATGTGGCTATGTATATGACACACTTTGTAAAGGAGTATCTGAAAAGTATGCCATTGTTTTTTGGTTTATAGAATTGTTGTCAGTCAGTTACAGTTGCAATCGCTTTAAAGCCAATTTCTTCCAAACCAACAATTACTTTCTTTATTAAAAAAAATGCAAATCAGTTTTTGTTAAAGTGTGCACAGGTAAATTTTGGGCCACATCTTGAAAGGAAGACCTTAGGCTTTATACCATGAACACAAAAGTACTGGTTGCAGCACTTGTGTTGTTAAATGTCATTCCAGTCAGATGGCCAGCAACATAATCCAGAGTTTAAGCTGGCTCAGAAAATGCTGTAGCAAAAATGCTAAAATGGGGAAAAAAGTTGTAGCAAAATGCTAAAGATATTTCGCTGTTTTTGTTGCTCCGAAAAATATAACACCAACTGAATTGTTCACACCAACAATGCTTTGGACACCAGTGGGAAACTAATGCTTATGGCTTTTTGGGAATGCCACAGATGTCATAACAGACCCAGGTGAAATCTCTGGCATAATCAAAATATAGTTTAAAATGAATTTCATCAATGTAATATATTTTTCATTTTCTTCTAAACCAGGGTATGCTTACTTGATGTATCTTAGGAAAAACTCTGAAAATTGCTGTCCTTGGACTAAAACCAAATTTTTAACAAAGTTTCTGTAGGGTATTGGAATGTGGGATAATGATGTTTAGTGTTCTCCCTGGAGCCTTTTTACTGGGTGGCCCACCCAGCTATTTTCTCTGCTGCCCAGCTAGATTTTCTTTAACCAACTTTTTTTAACGCATATAATAGTAAGAGAGGAAAACTTATTCCCACATACACCATATATATTAATGAAAACTGGCCGAAATCCATGTTGAATATGATTTATTAGTAAGTACTCATTTTTTTAATTATTTATGTGCAATTTTCTAATGTTGTTTATCATGTTATGTTACATAAATTCCTACCACACCACTAAAGATGTTTAATAAGTATAGTAACGTTGAGCAAAACATATACACCTATTTTTTCCGGCTGGAGAAGGTATCGTTTAAAGTACCACCCAGCTAAAATTTCTTGCCATCCAGCTGTAAAAAAATCTAAGGAAACCTGTATGTATGGGGAGGAGGGGGGAGATTGAATTTAATAAACTAGCAAAAATAATTACATCTGTGGAGTACCTGTGTTGGGGCTTCACTGCTATAAGGTTTAATAACTGATCTGAAATAAAGGTAAGGGGCCATCCATAAAGAATGTCCGTGATTTTTTACTATTTTTAGACTCCCTGCCTCCCCTATGTCACATTTTGTCCGATTGTTGACCACCCCCTCCCTAAAAACTATGTCCTAATTCCTGCAACCCCTTTATTTTTGACGACTTCTTCTAGAAGTCTGTTGTGAAACAGAAAAAAACATAATTTTTCAAAGGAAACTTCCATATATTTGCATGTTTGCGTCAGAAAATGTTTAGTATTTAGGCATTAATTTATAAACACACGTACGTTTTCTTTGTAGCACACTCTTTTTTTTTTTTTTTTCTCTGCATTTCACGTTTTTTTTTTGTTTTTTTTTCCATGTCTTTCTTCAAGTTCCTTTAGCTTTTTTTACGGTTAGTTCCTTCCTGTACTTCCATTAACATTCCCCTATGTTTCATTTTCAGTAGTCCAAATACATCGACATTTTAAATAATGATTTCATAATTCAGAGCTTGTTGCACTGGTGCTAATCGAAAGAATATTCCTGGCTTAATTTTTGACGAACATGGGTTTTGTTCTTCATTACCTTTTTCAACAGAAGAAACAACGGCAGGTTTTTTTTGTTGCAGATATTCCGTAAGGACAATTGGCTTCAATGCTTGAAGATGCATCTTGAGAAGCATCAGAAGATGCAGTTTTTATAGCAGCTTGTTGGGATTGTTTTCCCCAGAATGACATCAGTGAAGCTTTTCTCTGCAACGTTTTTGATTTCCACTCACTAAAGTACTTTTCTACTAATTCAGGTACATTTAAATCTTCCTTGATGGAGTTTCAAATTGATACGACGACATCCTGTTGTTGCTTCCCTGTTTTATTTGAATATGCTGTTTTATATCCTGCCTGCAGTTGCCGAAATATCTTCTGCTTATTCATTCGGAATTAAGAAGCAGCAGATATAAACAACCATACTAACCCAGCACTGAATTCACTTTAACTGCATGCTTTATTGAACATACTCTGTTGAGGTGACATGGCATGTAAATTCCCTCGAGTGAACGGTTCTGTCATAGTAGAGCCTGTCATTTTTTTTAATTTTTTTTTTTTTGTTTTTTCTTTTCCACCGCGGCAGTGATCAAGTTTCATTGATGTTTAACTATCCCACGCAATCCAAAACTTTTGTGACTCATTTACCTCCACTTGGTGGTGTTTCTACACTGCTACTCGAGGGTGAGCAACCCTTCTCAAAATAGCTCGGTCGACAACGCATTTTCCAATTTTTTTTTATTATTTTTTTTTGTAACTCGAAGCAACTGATATTTTAGGCATAGAATACAGAGTGGAGCCTGGGGACGCCGCCCACCCTGAAAACCAATACACATTGCAGCCGTATTTTTCAGATAAAATATAATTAAGCAATAAATATTGCATTCTCTCAGTTTATGAAGTTGAAAGAGCTTAATTCTAAAAATCATAAAAGATACTTGCAGGCTCTGTCTCAAAGGACTGCGATAAAAAAAAAACCTATTCCCCACGTTGATATAAAGACATATCTGTAAACATATTTAAATTCCAATGTGAACAAACGTGGAGTTTTTTAATATTACGATTCCACTATATTTTAGCCGCTGGACGTCCAAATTACTAACCCCCTCCCCCATGTCACATTTGGTCTGGTTGTCAGGACCCCCCTGTAATCTTGGACGTACTTTATGGATGGCCCCGAATTATGTTCGGTTTGTCTTCACTTACAAGTTTTTTAATTTCTGTGAGAAATGCATGTATAATATCTAACATTCCATGAAATCTATAACTGTTATCATTTGTATTTTATGCCAAGCATGCCACTTTTTCTTAAATTTCATAAAGAATATTTTTTACATTAGCCCTCCATTCTTCTTCCTTACAAGACATGTAGGCTTGAACAGTTTTACCTTCAAGAATCAGAAGTGTTATATTTTGTAAAAGATGAGAAAGTTCAGCAACAAATGAAGCTGCGTCTCTTATGGCGGGCACAGACCCTCTTTGGAGATTAAACTTTGTTGCATAATGCTTACATAGCCCACCTAGAGCATCCCAGTTGCTGAAAAAATCCACTTTTTTTCCTCAATTTGATTATTTTTAGAAAGTTCATAAATTTGGAATTTATTTTTGAAATGTCCAGCAGCCCCATCGGAAATGTAAACAAGTGATCTAATATTTTCTAATTGGCACAACTTAGAAATTTCTTTTTATAATCTCTATAGCACAGAGAGCATGCATGAGCTGTGTCATGAGCTGTATCATCGGACACTACAACAAAACTTTTTATCTCTTTTTCAAGATATGCAACACATGTGAATAGTGAAATCTGAACATTTTGCCAGTGGTAACTTTGTATTTCATCAGGCAGTATCACTGTCCAATTTTCAGCAAAATCAAAATGTAAAACTAGAATGACAGAACTTTCTTTCACAGAGATTTTTTCTTCGGCTATTCCTTCTCTTTGGATTTTCCTGATTTTGCTATGAGAAATTGCTTTCTTCACCCAACGTCTTACATTTTCCAGAAACTTTTGGACAGATACAGATTTTCTTATGAGGTCACCACCTTCCCAAATAGCAAATGTAACTACTTCTTCGTTCAAGCAAAGAGTTTCAACTGCCAGTGCTTCTGTGCCGGGGCAGTCACCACACTCTTGGAGCCAACAATCTTCATTGTTTATTCTGTCACATAAACGCTTCTGTAAAAGAACTTCTTCCTCAATTCGTGTGTTTGTTATATTTTGGAGAGCTGTACATATAAGTTTCAGATTACTGCAATAAATACAAGTGCATACTGCTTGTATCGGCTGAATTTTGGCCCACTTTGGACGTAGAGTGTAAAACTTTGAAAGACCAATTTTTATATTTGGGTTGTCTTTTTTCATTAGCCTGTGTGCCTCTTTGATTGATCTTGCCATAAATCTTTTTACCTTTTTAATTTTCTCACCATTATCATCTCTAACACAAACATCATTTTTGTTTGGACTATAGTCTGTACTATCATCTAGGTAGTATGACAATGCCAGAGTTGTAGCTTCTGAGACAATGGATGCCCACTGTAGGGGTCAGGTTGAGCATAGATTTCCTTTTCTCTTCTAACCTTGCATGATTTATCTATGAGGTACTTTGATACTGTAGGTAACTCTCCCTTCAAATCAGTTTTACTAACAGTCTGTGGTAGCAATGTCAGTAATTGCCCTTTTTCAGTGTAGTTACAAGTATGATGTGCTGTATTAATATTAGAAAACCACTGATTACAAGTAGAACAGTCAGGCTTCTCAAGAGACAACTGACTTGAAACACCAACTCCATATATGTCTTCTAATTTCTGCACAGCTGAAGTTGTTAGTGTTTTCTCTAATGTCAACTTTTTCCTCTTCACATAAGCTTCTCTCCTATCCTCCCTAACTTCTGAATGGGCTTTAAAATAAAATGATGACACATTAACATCAAGCATTGTAATACTGCTATTTAAAACATCCACAATCTCATGACTGGGAATGAAAAAAACCCTCTTTCTCTCTGATGTGGGAATTTCTTCTTCACTTTCATTTGCACATTCCAAAATTTTTCTTCTGTAAAAAGCCACACAATTGCAACACAAATAATCATTTCTATTTATAGAGACAGATGGGCCTACAATCCTTTGAATTTCATCACCTAAATCACCAACACAGAACCTAATAAGCTTAGTTTTGTACACAACTCTTTTGTGTCTTTTAATGTAGTCCACACATCTAACTCTCTCAGAACTATGATGATCAGACATTATAAATTATTCACTGAACATCACTCATCAACAGATAAGAGCAAACTGGAGTGGGAGAAAGGTGGGGAATTAGTAAATGAAGGACATAACAGCTGCTGATTGGCTGTTCAGTGAGCAATCAATGGACATGTTTGTACTTGCAAAAGCCTGTCATAACCTGTTGTTTCAGCATTGTGGCTTGTGCAATTTCATTACAAAATGCTATAAATTTATGAGGACTATCAGTAGAACAGTGGATGGTTACAAAATTAACAAGTTTAACAAAATTAATAATTTAAAGTGTATATATAGAGAGAGAGAGGGAGAGAGTATGAGGTTGCAAACAATTCCCCTAGAAAAGAAATGAAACCAGCAAGAACATGCTGCCATGTTCTGCAAATATTTTTTAGTATATGTTTTTGTGCTGAACTTCAAAATATAATGTAATTGTACTAATCAAACACCAGTAACCTATGTTTTAACTTTGAAACCTGATTAAATGATGTTTTCAGTGAAATATGGACAATCTATTGCATTTTGTGCTGTATTACGCAACAATGCTGAAAGGCTGAAAATGTGCAATCTTTAAAAAAATATATAAAATTAACCAGGCAAAAATACACTATTCTGCAATGAGCAATTTGTTAACAACTAAGAGGACATCAAATGGACAGATTTTTAGATTTAAAAAAAATGGGGTTTTTGAATTAATGTCATTCAAAAATTGAGCTTTTTTGAACTTCCGCATAACTTAAAATTAAATTTTATGGACTGCTTGCATCCCAGGTTTAAAATGAAATTTGCTGTAAAACTAATATTGAGGGACTTCAGATTGCCATCCTTACTTACCTGAAGAATAATTATTTAGTGAGAAAAAAAAAATTCCAAAAATGCAAAAACATTTTTTTCCTTATTATTAATTGTCAGTCAGGCTTATTCAAACTATGCCAAGTTAAAATTTAATTCAATAGCTACAAAATAAAAATAAAATAAGTGAATAGATTAAATAGTTTTGAAGCAGCGCTCGTTTTAAAATACAGCATTTTCCCCATTTTTTAAAGATCGCTAGATTTTAGCCAAACTTCAAAATGCTGTAGCTGGAGAGAAAAACATTTTTTAGGAAAATCTTTTCAGGATATTTTATGTCTCCAGTAGTTGTAACTACTGTAATTTTTTTGAACAAATCTAAAATGGCCACCTGACATGCCCCACCTGAGTGAGTGGAATGACTCTTTACATTCTTTATCTGTGATGGAAATGTTGTATGCATTTTCTAGTTCATGAATAGGAACATTTTTTACATATATATGTATCAGCAAATCACTGGAAACTGTGACATAAATATTTCTGTGGTATACTCACACAAACAAGTTTACAAATATTATGCAGTTTGCTTTTTAAATTAATACCCAATTTTTTGGTTTTCATCCTCCTTCAAAAGCAATTTTAAGCTATTCAAATCATTAAAGTCCTAATCAAAATATGAAGTTTATGGTGATACCAATGTAAAGTACAGAAGTGAGGCTTCATATTCCATTTATCATATTTCAGGTCACCTAGAGTTTCATACTTTGATATTAATTTGAAAAAAAAATTGTACAACTCAATTAGCATAATGGTACCAGAAAGTTTTGCCTTCATTCAAGTACCGTATATACTCACGTATAAGTCGACCCCCCCCCCCCACTTTCAGAGGAAAAAATCGTAAGAAATCAGAAACTCGCGTATAAGTCAATCCCGGAATGAGAAAAAAATTTTCAATGAATTTATTCAAAAACATTTGAAAACGAAAAAAATTATATATATAATACTAAATTTAATTTGCATACCCAAAAACTTCATCGGAACCCTTCAAAATCCGATTCCGAGTCAGACTCGCCAAACAGTTCAAAAAGTCTTTCTTCGTCATCGGCGCGTCATCATAAACATTAGAATTCCCAGCTATGCCTTTGTCATCAGAATCACTGTCATCATCACTCATAAAAATCTCATCATCCTCTGTGCCATCAAGTTTGTTACTAATGCAACATTTCCTGAATGATTTCACGACCATTTCCGCAGGTATCGCCTCCCAAGCATCCTTGACCCATCGCGCAATCAAAACGATATCCAGCTTCTTTAGATTTCCGCCCTTGGTTTCAGTCGGCAAATCGGAACTTATCCAATCTGCCCAATACCTCCGCACATTGTCCTTGTAGGGCTTATTAAGGCAGACATCTAGTGGTTGAAGAACAGATGTCAACCCACCTGGGATGACAACAAGAGTTGTTTTTGAATTTTCTGCAGTTATTTTCACTTCTGCACAACTGTGTGCAACAAACATATCCCACACCAAAAGAGGTTTCCTCAAAAGTGCACCTGGTTTTTTTGTTCCACACATTCTTTAACCAGTCAATTGTTCCGGATTCGTTCATCCATCCTTTTTCATGGGCACGAACGAGCACACCAGATGGAAAGACAACGCTTTTCGGCAGAGTTTTGCGTTTGAAAATAATTACCGGAGGTAGCTTACTGCCGTCGGCCAAACAGGAAAGAACAACCGTGAAACTGGATTTTTCGTGGCCAGTCGTTTTGATCAAGATATTTTTTTCGCCCTTTTGGTTCACCGTCTTATTTCCAGGAAGGTCGAAACACATGGCGGTTTCATCCATTTTCCCTATTTGGGAAAGTTCAAAAGCAGTCTCTTTTCTCTTTTGAATGACATACTTTTGAAATTCCATTATCTTTGCTTCGAGGTCACGAGGTAACTTTTGTGCAATTTTGGTGCGCTGGCGTAGACACAACCCATAGCGGTTCATGAACCTTGTGCACCAACCTGGTGAGGCACAAAAAGTGTTATTTGCGGCTGCAAACTTTTCATCTTTTGCGAGCTTCATTGCTCGCAAACGTATACCAGTTTGCGTTACAATGTAACCATTTTGTCTGCAGTCCACAATCCAATCATTCAAGACACTTTCCAGCTCTGGGAAAGATGTTCCACGGCGCAGCGCCTTTTGCGATTTTGTGATTTTCACCAAGTCCTTTTTTTTTTTTTTTAACGCCAATCTCGAATCAGTTTTTCGTTAATGCCAAATTGACGTGAAGCAGCACAGTTGTTAGTATTTTCTGCAAAAGAAACCACTTTCAACTTGAATCATGCGTTATAGGACATCCCGTTTCTTTACACAATCAGTGTCGCCCATAATAGGAGAAGCAAGACACGTGCAATTAAGAACAAGAAAAACACGTGTGATTAAGAACAAGCAACACCTAACATTGGCTGTCGCATGGCTCCGTTACGTCGAAGGTCCGCGCAATCGACTGGTAGTCGGAAGGGCGGAGCTTTCTATGCGCGGCTGTGACCGATGTGGATACGCAAAGCCAGGAGAGAGGAGACTTTTCAAAGCGCGGAGAAATTCAGAAGGTTCGCGATTTCGTAATTCTACCACATCAGTGTTTTTTTTCTTTCAGAGGGTTGCGATTTCGTAATTAATACTGCATCGGCATTTTTATTTCTTTTGGGATGGATTGCCTTTTGCCTCACGGGAAGAACTTTTGGACTTAAGATTTTTTAGACCCCGCGTATAAGTCGACCCCATTACTTTGAAGCTCTCATTTTGTCCCAAATTTCTCGACTTATACGCGAGTATATACGGTACTTGTTCATAAACTTTAATTTTAGAACATGAGTGGGATGAGGAAAACCTTGTTTCTTTAATGTCTGTCATGGTCATTTAGTTAAAATTAATTGCTGTGGGTAGCAAAATATAGACACTGAATCTTTTATTCACTAAAATATGTCAAATTTCACATAATGACTGCAAATAATTTGCTTCCTGTAAAGCATATGTTCAAGTTTATCAGCAGCACTGTTAATTTTTACTGATGCAGCATTCAAATTACCTAGTGGTCTGCTGGTCATTGTCCAGTAAAACTTTCGTCGGACCACTGGACTATTGATTTTGCTGGCCCATATGGCTAGAAAGTTTTGTTTTTTTTTCTAATTTGTCACAAGTTAAAAAATGAATGTGTTTCTTTTACCTTGCTGTATGGTTTTCTTTTTAGGCTGCAAACTAATGATAGGTTTAAAAACAAATATTGGATATAATTCCATTGAAATGATACCATTATTTACTACATATATTGTAAATGTCTTCAAATTTTCATTATTATTTTTTTACGGACCAGTGGGCATTTTGGTGGACCAGTGACTTGCAAATTCTACTGGCTCCCTGGGCCAGTAAAAGATTTATTTCTGATTCTAACACTGCTGATGATGGTCATTTGCACACAAGCTGTAGTAGTAATAAGATTCACTTTAGCAAGAGCTTTGGTGCCAAAGAATTTGAATGAGCCACTATTTTTCAAGGTACTCACAAGTTATGAATCTTGAAACATCTCCCATTTGACACTCAACATATTGGCAGAAGAATCCAGCATATTTTAGGTCACCACAGAAAAATTCAAGGTGACAAAAAATACACTGTATGTGGAGTGGCACATCAGATGAAGTCTGATTAAATTTATACAAGACAGTGCTTCTTTTTCTAAATTATCCTACAGCAGTTTTGTAAAAAACTTCAAATTGTGACCGAAATCTTGAAAATTTAAAATTCAACATGTCAGAAATAATTGACATAATTTAAATTTGTATTTTTAAATTATAACAATCTTATTCTTTTTCAGTTAAAACCATTTAATGGTGGTTTAACTGTTGAAACTTTACATTTTATATTTCCTTTGTGTGAAATGCAATTTCTCAGTTGGAAGTTATTAGTGGTCGATGTTCAAATCTTTTCACGGTTGTTCTCAATTACCTGATGAGAACAACTGTGCAAAAATTTGAACATCGACCACTTACAACCGAGAGGTACATGAAAGATTTTTCCTCGAATTACATTCGATTACCAAGATATATGTTCACAGTGAATACTAATAACTTCCAACTGAGAAACTGCATTTCACACAAAGGAAATATAACATGTAAAAAGTTCCAACAGTTAAACCCACCATTAAATGGTTTTAACTGAAAAATAATAACGTATGTAAAACATGTTTTTAAATCTCGATACATCGAGAAATACATGCGTATTAAACAATCTTGTTAAATTTTCCTGTTACATTTGTTAATTATGAATTTTAAAATCTTTTTTATTGCATATGGAGGTATTTAAAAGAAGTCACAGAGAGAGAAATTTCTACCTTTGCCTTTGTGTTTTGAAATCTATTTGTTTTACTCTATATCTCTTGATATCTCATGTATATAACAGTCTGAAATTTTTTCTAATAAAATTATTTCTGCAAATTTGTTCATTCTGGTTTGCATTGTTTTTATTGCTTAAGTGTCAAAACGGTTATCATACTCAGAAGATTAAGGAAGGCGACTCGATAGATGCTTTAAATTATTCAAGTAATTGTTTTAATTAGTAAATGTAATTTCACACTTTGCATAGTGAAAGCAGCTGGCTAAAGCAAAGTCAGTAGTTTTCCAAAAGATACTAATCATATTATTTTTAAATATATCAGGAATGTATAGATATCAGGGCTTGAAAAATATCTGAAAAGTTACATGGGCATGTAACTTTTAGGTATTTACTTACTAGCTGGCAAGAAATTATTTACTTGCCCAAGTAGTGAAAGCTGGATGCCCAGGAAAATTTAGCCTTTAAAGATAGCAAACCAGAACCCTCATTTTTTTTAAGTTAAAAATATGAACTGTTTTAACATGTTCGCACTTCCATTTTAAGGGTCTGTATTCCAAATGTTTAATGCACAAAAGTGTGTATATCAATTTTTAAGATGCTGATGCTAAAATTGGTATGAAATTATATGATGATGAAATTAGTGTTTCAGAAATTTAGTGATTCTGCCATGTTCCTTTTTTGTTCAAGTTTTCTCCCTTTGTCACTAAACACGAGAGGCCGTTTACATCAGAGGCATGCATTCTGTTGTTGATTATAAACAAAATTTGGAACAAAACTACATATGGTTCCGATTTCTGGGCGTAGAGCATAATATAATTAAAGATGTGATGTTGCTCTTTCCATGGCATTTCGTAACAATAACAACTTCCATTAATTAACAATGACACGAAACACGACATGTGATGACTCTTTTTCTTCTTGTGTAGTTGGAAATTTTATTACAAACTTTTTTATTTTAAAATTTAGTTGCCATGCACAGGCAATTAGATGTTTTATTTACCTGCCCAGGCGAATGATTTACATGCCCCGGGCATTTTGGGCACGGTATTTTTAAGCCCTGGATATTGTTATTTTTAAGAGAAAACAAAAGTACCTGGATCGGCATGAATCCACATATTGTGGGAACTATGTTCTAAACAAACAAGGTTTTACTTGCTTTTTTTTTTTTTTTTTTTTTTTTTGGAAAACATTTGCTTAAAATGAGAGATCAATTTTTTATTCATTTATCTAGACTTATCACTTATCAGTTTCCATACTTTCTGCACACTGTGTTTTCACAAGCTACAGCTATAATAACTGGAACTAATATATCTCATATTATCTAATAACTACTAGAAAGTGTACTTCCAAATGTGAGGGTGGATGTCAATCTTTGTATAAGGATAAACTTCTCCAATCCTTCATAGAATTTATTTTGAAAACAAAATCATAAAAAAAGGAAAAAACAATATTTTTCAATAGCTTTAGTAATGACAAAACATTTGTGCAAAATTTTATACCATTGCTTTTTATAGTTTCTGAGAAAATGGTACATCAAGTTAGTCAATTTAATAATGACATGTACATCTTTTAAAATACATCCTATAGTACCAAAACAATTGCTTAGATTTATTCAGTACAATAACTGCATGTGCGTTTGTCAGGTTCTAAAAAATATAATTCTTATTTGGAAAAATACTTTAAGAAATTATTGAAACAAATTTCAGATTTTCTTAGAAATTTGTCTTTGAAATTCTTTAAGGAACAGTTAATGGACACATAATTAAATTGTGTTTGTGATACACAAAGAACTACACAAACATAATTATTTGTACATTAGCAGTTTTCCTGAAAACTTCTTGAAAATCAAATTTCAGGAAATTTATGCCAATAAGTTACTTGTATTTTTCCAGATAAAAAGAAATGCTTATATTGTGGATCCAAATAGTTTTGCTTGATGCTATTAATATACTTAATACAGATGTGTTGAACTTTGACAAGGTAACTTTTTTGAAATAGTGCTGTGGAAGACAAAAAATATAAACTTTATATTTGCTTACCAAAATGAAGTTGTCCAAACATGTAACTAGATGGTACTAAAATTAAGAAAACTTGTTATGTCATTAAAATGGCATTATTGTACATTTAATAATGTAGCAATTGCATAATTTTCTTGAAATCTTAATTTATTTGATGCAATCAATGGATCAAGTAGCAATTCACTGTATGTATGTTAAAAGGTGTTTTATTGAGCCTTTGGTAAATTAAAAACACAGGAAAAAATTCAGGTTTTCTTGAAATTTTTTTTTATATATATATGACATATTCGTGATCACGGATTGCACATAAGCTAGTTACTGTCTGATGTGAAAATACATTTTCACTAAAGGAATTATTTCATTACTCAAATTTTCATAGTCATAAGTTTGCAATGAGTGAAAAATCCGATTCCTTAAATTAGTCAGTTCACATCTTTTGAAATGACGGCGATACTTCATAATGGACCCTCAAACTAATCTTTAAAGTACAAGAATGATTTGTTTACAAGTACAGGAATCATTCAAGTGAAACTACGATGACAGTTTATAATTTTGATTACAGGAATGGTTTATCACTTCCAGTGAAATGACAGTAACGCTTTTATTAAGTTGACGAATATGTCTTGCTTACACTTTCACGTCGAAATTATTGCTATGCTAAAATTTTACGCTGTAATTTTTTCTGTATTTTAAAAGATTATAAAACAAACTTGTTAGCTCTGCAGTTATTTAAAAACTAACACAGAAGTTCTTATTTAAATGCAGTGAAACTCTAAAAGAACGCACGACCTGGTTAGTTGGTGTACATAAAGACGCGTTCATTTCGCACATCGCCGTAAAACTCCAAGCATTTCCCTCTCCCCGAACTACGGACTACTCTAGTGACATCACAATCCAGTGCACGGGCCTGTAAGCTATAAGGGGGTGATGACTCAGTTCAGTGGCGCCCATATGAATACTTTTAGGGAAGGGGGCTAAGAAAAATCCTTACCTCCTTCAAGGCTGTCAAACATTTTGTCAAACTAAGAGTGGATTTTACGTACTTTGTACTCATATACACTGTTTCTCACGCTATCATTAACCGTATATCAACGGGTCAATCCTCCACTGCATCCCGTCAAATGAGTGAAAAATCTGATTCCTTAAATTAGTCAGTTGACATCTTTTGAAACGATGGCGATACTTCGTAATGGACACTCAAACTAATCTTTCAAGTACAAGAACGATTTGTTCACGGGATGCAGTGTAGGATTGACCCGTTGATATATGGTTAATTATAACGTGAGAAACAGTGTATATGAATAGAAAGTACTTAAAATTAACTCTTAATCCTTTAGACCACGTATTGCATATATGTCATATATTACATGAACATATACATTTCAAAATTTTGTCAAATATTTTAGTAAATGTACAAAATACTAAAATACAACAAAAATAATTGATACAATCAATCATTAATATCTTATTATTTTTAAAAATGCTTTTAAAAAAAAGGTTTCGTCTATTTTAGTGTTTTGAATTTATCAAAAATTTGCTTATACCAACGGCTACGGGGAGATTCGAGCTCCCCCTGCCCCCTTTATGGATGCCCTCGACTCAGTGCACAGATTGCACTAACTTTTTTTTTAATTTTTGCCAACTTATTCCCACATTTTTTTTTTTTTTTTTTGCCAATGACAGTATAAAAAGGTAATCACCAAAACTTCTTTTTCATCACCAAAATGATTTGTTTTGCACGAATTACAAAGAAGGTGATCGGCAGCGCGACCCCTGTAGTGTATATATCTATACTCTGTAGCACAGCTGTAGCCAGAATGAATTTATTTTTGGGGAGGGTTTTTGAATTTGAAAATCAATTTTCTCCATACGTTATGCATATATTTAATGTTTTCTCTGTCATCCCATTTTTTCAAATACTGTACTGACTTATCGTCATCATTGTCAACCATTATCAATTCACTGCTGGACGAAGGTCTCCCCAAGTTTCCTCCACAACGGTCTGTCTTGTACCAGTCTCCTCCATGTCACTCAAGCATACTTTCGAATTTCATCCACCCATCTCCCATCTGGTCTTTTCCTGTCCCTTGGAATCCAATCTAAAATTTTGTCTGTCCATCGATGGTCTGTCCTTCTGGCAGTATGTCCAGCCCATTGCCATTTCAGGGATTTAACTCTGATCATGATGTCTTCCACTCTTGTCATTTGTTGGATCCACGAGTTCCTCTTATCTCTCCTGGTTACACTAAGCATGCACCTCTCCATGCTGCTTTGAGTTGTCTGCAGCCTTTGTATGTCTCTTTCAGTTAAGGTCCACGTCTCTACACCATACGTAAGCACTGGAAGGATGCATTGATCAAACACTTTTTTTTTAAGACATAATGGCATATTGCTCTTGAAAATTATGCTGTTTCTTCCAAAAGCTCTCCAGGCAAGTTTTGTACGCCAATTAATTTCTTCATCAATGTGACCCTCACTTGATATCTGCTGTCCAAGTTAAACGTACGTGTCTGTTATCTCCAGCTTTTCTCCATCAATCCATAAATCTTCATTTCTTGTAAAAGCATTGAACATCACTTTTGTCTTTTGAAAGTTCATTTTTAATCCCACTTCTTTACTCTTATCAGCAAGTTCCTGGATAATACTCTGCAGCTCTGATGGGGTAGTTGCAAAAATGACTATGTCATCAGCAAAACAAAGGTGGGTTAGATAATCTCCATTAAACTTTATGTACTGACTTATATGCTATACTATGTACTTACACAAGTATATGGATCTATCTACCCTCTGTTTATTTAAGTATGGCGTATGCCTCAATATCTTTTTTTTTTTTTTTTTTTTTTTTGTTAAATTGATATGTGTATAGACTAAGAAAAGAATTATATATATTAAATAATTTTTTTGTTTTCTTTACAGGCATGTAATACAGCTGCTTGTCATGAAGTGCACAGGCATGGAAGTGGTCATTGTACTCCCCAAATGACTTCCAAAAAGGCAGAAGCTCAGGAACTCCCATGATGACTTCCGAAAAGGCGGAAGCCTTTTGGCAGAACTCTTTCACCCCGAGTGCAGTAGCACAAAGTTCAAAATAGTACATGTCTGTCCACCTATAGCACAAAGGCCAGCAATCTTTCTTTTTTCTTCAGCAAATCTATGAACATCTTTGGGATTGATGCATATATTCCAATAAATGCTCATAATAGCCAAGCCAGGTTAACCACTCTTGCGCTATAGAGTTTTGTACACACATTTTCAAACGCCTGAGGGACGAAAAGGTTCATTTTGGAGAACTAGTTGAAACATGAAGAGTACTGAGCATCTTTAACAGGAAATAAACATTCATGTAAAGAGTTTTGTTGCATTGAGACAATGCTTTAACGGCTATACAATGACGTTCATTTCAAGGTTTAGTGTTCCATTTTCTTTTCCACAAATTTCTCTCCGACATGACAGAATCATCAGTGGCACATCTACGATTTTGACAAGAGGGGGGTGATCCAGAAAATATCTTCTCATAGAAAAAAATTGTGTGTGTGTGTGTGTTTGTGTGTATTGACCTCGTATAGATAGATATATATATATTTTTTTTTTATTGGAGGTTTAACTACCACCGTGAGCAACTCAATGGGCTATAAGCAGTCGCCCGTCCCTAATTTAGGGTCACTGGTTCCAGGGAAGGGAGAGAGCCAGAGCCGTAAGACAAACACAACATCCATGCCTCACCGGGATTCGAACCCGGACCCCTTATGGACGAATGATCAGAGGCCATCGCTTAGACCACTGCGCCACCGGGGCGGCCTTCGTATAGATAAATTATGACACTAGAAATATTATCATGGATTGGACACTTACCTAATACTTTGTTTTTTTGTTTTGATTGGAGGTTTAACGACCACCGTGAGCAACTCAATGGGCTATAAGCAGTCGCCCGTCCCTAATTTAGGGTCACTGATTCCAGGGAAGGGAGAGAACCAGTGCCGTAAGACAAACACAACATCCATGCCTGACCGGGATTCGAACCCGGACCCCTTACGGACGAATGATAAGAGGCCAGCGCCTTAGACCACTGCGCCACCGGCGCGGCAATACTTTGTTGGACCTCCTTGGTCAGAGACTTGAAATTTACAGGATGACTTTAAGGTCAGAAAGCAATTCTTACACCTAACATCACATTAGCATTTTTTTTTTTTTTGTCTGTCTGTCTGCACATTTGCCTATTTTTGAAAAAATATCTTGCTAACCATTGGAGATAAATTTGAAATTTTGTTGATGATTTTACAGACTGCTCATAACTGACACACCATGTTTGTACTTTGTGTGTCTGTTTGTCCGTCCATCTATCCTATGTTTTCGATGAATATCTAGGGAGCAGTTTGATATGAAAACAAGAAAATTTCTGGACAGCCATAAAAAAACTGAAGTAACTCTGTCCAAAGGACCAGAGATTACTGCAGCGTTCAGTAAGGTCACAGGCTCTGTTACCAAGCAGATGTATCAACAGTGTTACACATCCCCTACTGCCAATCTCCCAACCGATTAACGCAACAGCATCACTAAGATACAGTGAAAGTAACTAGCCCACTCCCACACCTCCTTGTAGACGTACAACAAACATTCAGATCCTAGCTGAAGCTCATGTTTCCACAGGAAGAACTCCTCTCAAGAAGGACTTAAAAAATATACATGCTTTAACTATTTTTTTCTTAATTTAAAGAGCATATCTTGCATGTGCATGCAAGATTAACTATGTATTATTTTC
The DNA here is from genome assembly GCA_039090855.1 of Macrothele yani. Classification (NCBI taxonomy): domain Eukaryota; kingdom Metazoa; phylum Arthropoda; class Arachnida; order Araneae; family Macrothelidae; genus Macrothele; species Macrothele yani. The sequence goes on from CM077002.1 coordinate 127,017,143, forward strand.
GTAGTAGCACAATACTTTAGGGTCATTGAAATTATTTTAGGGGGCGCACCCGTAAGACCCCCCACCGTCGGCACGCCACCAAGAATCATTATCCAAGAAATTCATCATCAGGGAACGCTCCTGGTACTGGCGATTGGATGTGCGTTTTATTTAAATAAAGAGCTCTATCAATTTTCTAGGAAGAACTTACCAAACAATTTTATTTTGGGGACATTTTAAACATTTCGGGGAGGGTTTAAAGTTTAAACCCTCAAAACTCCTTCCTGGCTACAGCCCTGTTGTGTGGGCCCGTCGCGGAAGTTGCACGAGACAGGAATATTCTGTCACATCACTGTGAACTGAAAATTGGCTACAATACAGTTATCATTAAACTTGCTATCGCTTTACTATTGTGTGGTTTACGTGTTAAGCTTTATTTGATTAGTTTTTCTGAAAGGGACGATTTTCTGATTTTTTACACTCTACAGGTGAAATAACAAAGCGAATACCACGTCGTGTTTGGTGCGCACCATTTTCTTCTTAAATAAATTCGCAACATTATGAATTTCACTCACCAATTGGGACAAAAGGATTTTCTTTTATTTTTGAACTCATTTTTTCGCGGAGCCCAGAAGACTTCTGCAATTTTTCAAGGGCACGAAATGTTTCAATCCATTCCAATTTTTCGGGGTCACTCGCATCAGATGGTGACGACGTTTTTGATTTTTCTTTATCCATTAAAATCCTGGAATAATGTAATCAAAGGCAATTTAATATTTGCATGTAACGACAACTGACAGTAGCGGAAGTACTACTTCCCACTTAATAAACAAAATATAAGCTTTTCCGATGAAAGTTTCTGCTACATGTAAACACTTACATGAAGTACATATTGCATGATGGGATATAAACAAATTTCCCTATTTTTAAAGATAAAATTTCCCTACTTTTCTGTAGACGCGATGTGTGGTGAAATAAAATTTGACCATAAGGACCTTCTTATTTCATGAATTGTGGCTCAGGTGACCAAGTGCTTGAAGCAGCGGGCATCTGGCAAGCCTCTTGATTGCTTGAACCACGGAGAAGAGATGCGTGTTCTGTCTGTACCCATACTTGAAGCATATTTCGGCCTGAACTATGCTTGAAGCGTGGTACAGGCACAGCACGGCCATGCTTTAAGTATGGAGCACACAATGAAACATGGTACAGCATAGCCTTTACCGTGCTTTTTGTGTGTACAGCATGGACTTACAATGGACATGCTGTACCACGGCACTGACCCTATCTTCCCTCTTCGTCATGTGCAGCCCCAAATTAGGGATAGGTGAATTCTATGCGTAGATGCTCATGCGGATCGTTAATTCCCAGGAAAAAAAGAAGAAAACGCCTCTTCGGAGCTCGATCAAGAAATAATGTTTTTTTTTGTTGTTTTTTTTATTGGTGGTTTAACGACCACCGTGAGCAACTCAGTGGGCTATAAGCAGTCGCCCGTCCCTAATTTGGGGTCACTGGTTCCAGGGAAGGGAGAGAGCCAGTGCCGTAAGACAAACACAACATCCATGCCTCACCGGGATTCGAACCCGGACCCCATTCGGACGAATGATCAGAGGCCATCGCTTAGACCACTGCGCCACCGGGGCGGCAGAAGTAATTTTTACGCTAAACAATGGCGTCCTTTAAGTAATTCTGAAATATACCATTCTTTTGGAGTTTAAAAAAATGAAATAAAAGGAATACAAACGTACATAACTCTGGAAAAATATCTGCCACTCGAGTAACAAAAACCGTTGGCTTCTAATCACTCATCCGAGATAGGTCTGAGCTCGAATCCTAAGTGAGAACTAGTTTTTTTTTGGTTGGTTGGAGGTTTAACGACCACCGTGAGCTACTCAATGGGCTATAAGCAGTCGCCCATCCCTAATTTAGGGTCACTGGTTCCAGGGAAGGGAGAGAGCCAGTGCCGTAAGACAAACACAACATCCATGCCTCACCGGGATTCGAACCCGGACCCCTTACGGACGAATGATCAGAGGCCAGCGCCTTAGACCACTGCGCCACCGGGGCGGCTGAGAACTAGTGCTGCTCACGGATTTCAGATTTTTGGATATCAGGCTATTTCAGTATCCTAAAACCGGATTTTTAGCATTCGAATAGTTCGAACTCCGAATATCCGGACTTAGAATACCGAATATTCAGACATCTCAACAACATAGATCTATCTGACCATGATAGACCGCATGCCTCAGGTTGTTGAAACCTTAACGCAGCAGTTTGTGAACGTGCGGTTTTTTTTTTTTTGCTGCACGGTTTCCGTTTGATTAGACAAGTGATCTTTCGTGACATTGTTATTGTACTAAGTGAAGGGATTATAATAAAGTTGCAGGATTTATAATATTTCGGATATTTTGAAATCCGAAGTCCAGATTTCGAAATATCCGGTTTTTGACAGCACTAGCCGAATATCTGAATTTCCGGATTTTGAAATTCGGATTTATGATATTTCGGATAATTTGAAATCCGAAATCGGGATTTCAAATTATCCGGTTTTTGACAGCACTAGTGAGAATCTCATTAGGCATGAATGGTGGGCTTGTTGTAAGGCACTGGCTCTCTCCCTTCCTTGAAAACACTATTCTAGATTAGGAACAGCAGGGAGGCAACCGCCTAAGGTGACCACCAGATATTGGAACACTGATTTGAGGGCAAAGGGTGTGGCGTCCCCAAATCAGCAGTTCATTTGGGGACATATATACGTACTCAAAATAAATATACAAATCTTTTTGTCACAAAACTGCATGAAAATTTGTGTTTTAAAAGGATGTATCTTGTAGAATGTTTGTAATTTGTATTGACTAAGTAGAATTATGATGGCCAGGCCAGAACATATTAGCAAAAGTGAAATGCTATGCATATATGCCGAATTAAAATCAAGCTGCACACCAAACTAATTGCATGCGAATTTTTCATTTTGCCAAAGTTTTTGGAGAAACTTAGCTCAAGTACAGTCGAAATTTAACTGCGCCAGTAGTTCAGTGTCCTAGTACTGGCCACTGACCATTCGTACAAGTGGGTACAGGTTCGAGTCCCGACTGAGATATGGATGGTGTGTTTGTCTTACAGCATTTGCTCTCTTTTTTCCCTAGAACGAATGTCTCAAAGTTAGAGACAGGTGACTGCTTATAGTCCTTGGAGTTGCTCGCGGTGCTCGTTAAACTCGGAAAGAAGAAAAAAAAAGTTAAAATTTCTTTTCACAAGAAGCATGTTTGAAAATTAGTACAACGAAAACTACTTTTAAGAACATTTTTCATTAGAAATCTAACGAGCTAATGAGGAAGTGTAAATTTGAGGACAAACATCAAGATTTGAGGACAATTTGCGTCCCCAAAGGCATCAGATTTTTTGGGGGGATAGTAAACTAAATTCGAGGACTGTCTTCAAGAATTGGGGACTTCTGGTCAGCTTACCTAGTATGGCCCAAGAACATTTCTAAGGTGCTAGTTTACACTACAGAAGTACTGCCATCTAGATACATGTGACTTTGGCTGAAGGCATTTCTTTAGTAATGCCTCCAGTCACATTCTGACAGATCTATATTAATAGCGATTGGAATTCCTTTTTTCATTTTGACTGTTACCTGTTTAATTGTCACGTGTTACCAAGTTTATTGAGGCACAGATTTTACGAACGTATCTTTGTGTTGGGCAGACACGAAACTTGTCTTCCCAGCAAAGTCTGTCCTGGGAAATCGTAAGGGGGAGGGAAGAATTGCAGACTGGATGTAATGTGAGAACTTTAATGGTGGCGTGACCGATATAAGCTGCTTAGATGTACCTTTCGTGATTTTCAGTTGATCGCAAAATTTTTATCTATTTCACTGGGAAATTGGAGAATATATTTCGCAAAATGACTATTAAGGTTTACATCTCTGGTATTTGCGGGAGTCAGGAGGTAATTTTTAAGGCAATATTTTATGTTTCGTGGGTGTGTTTTGATAGATTGATCAGGCTGCACGTTATGCGTCTCTTACTATATTTACTTGGAAATAGGAAATTCAATATCTTGGATCTGACATGAAAAAGTTATTTTGATTTCGCCTACAAGCTAGAATGTCAAATGCATACCTTAACTGTTTCTCTGCTGATTTGTATGTATATAGAGATCTTATGGTAAAACATCTGTTTAAATCCAAATTATAGGTGATTATAGACAATTATTAAAGCAGCAGGGTTTGGGGCTTCTTTTTTTTTTTCACATTCAGACAAATATATATTAATGTTGACTGGACTTTTTTTTTCATTAATTTTGTAGTTCTGTAAAAAATTAGTTTAAGATGGTATGGAATGGTTGATAACATGACTTGGTTTACCTTAAATTAGCAGTGATATGTATATTGAGATCTCGTGAAATATGTCATTCTAACTGATTGAAATGATGAATGTAAATTATGCCACACATACAGGGGTTGTCCAAAATAATAGAAACATCTTGAAACAGTAGGTGTTGCACATCTAATATAGTGTGGGAGCACCCTTGGCATTTAAAACTGCTTGAATCCTCCTTGGAATGGACACATATAAGTCCTGGATGGTGGTAAGTTGTATGTTGTACCATTCTTCTTGCGGAAACTGCTCCAATTCCTTGAGAGATGCCGGAGGAGGATAACGGTATCACACTCTGTTTTCCAGCACAGACCACAGGGGATCAATGATGTTTAAGTCAGGTGATTGCGCAGGCCAGGGAAGATGTGCAACTTCATCCTCATGTTCCTCAAACCATGATTGAACAGTTCGACTTCTGTGAATCGGGCCATTATCATGTTGAAAGGTGTAATTCCTTGACGGAAACAATGTCTGCACCATTGAATGCACGTGGTTGGCTAAAAGAGTGACATAGTCACCGCCAGAGTTGTATAAAAATAAAATGTATCTGCGTACACAACCATTAAAACACAAAACTTGCTGCAAACCCGCGAATCACAATAACAATAGAATAAGATAATTTAAAGAAAAATTAATATAACAATAAATAATTATTAGAACATTACAGATTCCAGAGAGGACAAAAGTACATTACAACTGAATGCGTAGAAATGTGTGTAAAATGGACCTTAAGGCCAAAAGTTTAAACTATGAACTTTGTAAAAACAAGATACTAATTAAAGAAAGTTTTTATATGTAGAAAAGCAGTTCCGTTAATGAACCTTCAAGAATTATAAATAGCATTTTCAACAACTTAATTCAAAAATAGTAGACTTATAAAATATAAAAGGAAAATATTTGTAAGGGTCGCCCGCAATTAAACTGTCAATTATGAATTTATGTACTTTTAATATTGTGATGAACACGTGCGGACGGACGTTTCATTCCGCCATTTTGTTTCAGATAAGAACTGATATTCTTCACCACCCACGTGGTACAATTTTAATCGTATGTGGGATTATGAGAGGGGTGCATGAACACTTGGGGCATCTGACCTTGAAGAGTCAGATGCTCGAATGCTTCTGTTAAACAAGTTGTCATACTGCTTTTGTATACGTGCAAGGTTGTAATCCCCTGCGGGTATCCGACGACATTCCTGAGTTCAAGTATTTCACGTGCTGACTGGGAAAACCAGTTTTTCTTGCGCATGCGTGGTAGAGGACAGAAAGGGCGAAGAGAATTGAGTGAGACAGTTAAGCTTCGGTCGTGAAGGAGAGAGGGTCCTGGTTTGGACCGGTTCTTGACAGAAGGGCTGCGGGTATCGCAGACGTGCAGCGTGGTGAACGGGAAGGAGGATTCCTTCGTCCACCGGGTATCGCGAAAAGAATTGTGGAAAGGTAGCACGTGGTCAGCACGGGGAACCTGAGCGGAAAGTCATCGGAAACCCGTGAAGCAAATGTTATCGGAATAATAAAATCTTGTTGTTGTTTTTATTTCCGTGTACTGGACTGAGTTTGTCAAGGTAATTATTCTTCTACACAAGGACGCCTTCAGCCGCCGTGATAGCCAGATCGTATAGTAAAGGCGAGGCGGTAGCTCGCTATACGGCGGGAAACAAAAGGTATTATCTAAGAATTGATATGTCTGGCCCTACAATATTTTTTTTTTTTTTTTGGAGGTTTAACGACCACCATGAGCAACTCAATGGGCGATAAGCAGTCGCCCGTCCCTAATTTAGGGTCACTGGTTCCAGGGAAGGGACAGAGCCAGTGCCGGAAGACAAACGCAACATCCATGCCTCACCGGGATTCGAACCCGAACCCCTAACGGATGAATGATCAGAGGCCATCGCTTAGACCACTGCGCCACCGGGGTGGTGGAAAATATTTTAATCGTATAACTGGCAACTGCAAGAGAAACCTGGCAATAAAATTTAAATTCTTTCTGTGTAAATGGAACTTTTGTTACAGTTCCTATATATTGAGAACAGGCCTTGATAAAATCAAGAGGCCAGAAACGGCTGTAAAAACAAAAGAACTCACTATCAGAAGATGTGAAAAATAAACATTCTCACATTAAGATAGAATTAAATATATTAATTTGAGTAAAGCCTTGAGTAAGTGTTTTAATTGCTGTAATTTTTTTTTTTTTTTTTTAATCTACAAGCCAAAACTGTCTGCAAAATCTGCTAATAGTTTTGAAACTATCCGTGTACGTCTGTATTCTGTGACTCTGGTCACCGCTAGTGATCCGTCCATGTAAGGTGATAATGGGACCTGCTCCAAACCACGAGATTATAGCCCAAACCATTATGGAACCGCCCCCATCCCTTGCTTCACTGTAGGAAGGAGACAGTCTGGGTTGTAGGCTTCTGCGGGGGTTCTCCACACGTAAACTTGTCTTGTGGTGGGGAATAGTGAGAAACTTGATTAATTGGAAAACAAGACATGTTTCCATTGATCTGCAGTCCACGTTTTATGTTCCTGACACCACTGTAGTCTCCGTTTCATATTCACCTGTGACACCAGGGGTTTTGCAATCGCAGCTCTGTCATACATATTGTGCTTATGCAATTCCCTTTTGCACGGCTTGGGTCGACACTGGGTTTTGAAGATGTACATTAAGCCCAGCAGTCGCTTTTGTCGCCGTGGTCTTCCTTCTTGCGCTTACAATCCTCCTTAATGTCATCTTTTGCAGGAGTTTGGTTTTTCTTCCACAGTTGTGTCTCACAGATGATGATGTGCCGTGAACATTGTATGCTATCATGACCTTTGACACAGTACCTCTCGATACCCCAACACCTGTGCCACTGTATTTACCGACGCATCAACCAGACGGGCTCCTACAATCTGCCCTCTTTAGAACTCCAACAGGCCACTCATTGTGCCTTCACCTGGAACGAAATTATGCAAACACCGATTTACAATACAATCACACAGACCCTTGAGACCATAAGCAACACTTTTTTACTGAAATTTTTTAACTACATGCCTTTACTCAAAAAGCAGCATATAGCAAAGTCACTGTTTTGAGCTAGATGTTTCCATTATTTTGGACAACCCCTGTATGCATAGACATTGACAGACACCATGATCAGAGAACAGAGAATTCAGTTGGTAACCGTAGTGGCATAACCGTGTTTCAAAATCGGGGGGGGGGGGTCCGATCACACATACACATACTCAGATTTTAAGCTGGCTCAAAAAATGCTAAAAGAAATTTAGCCTCTTTTGTCGATGAACCGACATGCTACAAATTGTCGTAGCGGACGAACTGGCGTGTGATGAATCGTCGTAGTTGACGAATTGATGTGACGCCATCAGACCGAACAATGGATGACGGAATACTTTTGCCCTCGATTTAGTGGCGGAATTTAAATTTTCCCCCTTCAGTTTTCGGAACACAATCACTTCTGTGATATTTAAATGTCTGGCACCATTTTGCGACAGGACGCTAATTTTCTCGCACGTTTTAGATTAATTCATCGCATTTTGTGAAAATAGCGATCGTAGCCTAACCTCTGTGCACATTATATATATATGAGGATCCTGACTCTGAGAATCGGCCCGACCACTGGCTACATGCACACCACAGAGCTATGAGAGAGACAAGAGGAGCTACGCCTATGCCACTGGCTACATGCACACACAGAGCTATGATCTGAGAGAGACAAGAGGAGCTGAAAACTGTTATTCCCACTAGCAGATGATGCATCAATAAATATCGTCTGTGGAATAAGGGTAATTTTTTTACTGCTGTGTGTAACAGTGAATAATACAACAGTAGGTGGGGTGATCCTTCCTTAGCTTGTTATAATACATCTGATCAATTTGTTAAGAAGAAAATTCTGTTTTACCTGGAACATTTTATAAGAAGAACATATCCCAATAACAGTGATGGAAAGTTTGTGCCGAACTGCTCCAATTTCATTATCTTGCGCCAAACTGTTACAAATTACAAAAAAATTTAATATTTGCGCCCAACTGCACTGAAACGGCAATCCACAGCAAAAATTGGCGAGCGAAAAAAAAATGTTTTCCCTGCAAAAAATGCTGTTTTAAACGTCGAATCGATTGACGCTTTTTTAAGGTCTAAGCTTAATTTTTGTGAAAACGACGCTAAATCAACACGTACCGTACCGCTAATCTCAAAATTGGGGAATGTTTTTCACCTACCTTCTAATTCGTTGTTTTTTCGGCAAAAGTGACGAAAAAACAACGATTTTTGCGATGTAGGAAATTAAATTGTTTTTGCTTATGGAGGAGTTTTGTTGTAATCACGTGGTATGTAGGAGAAACGATGTTGTATGTTATGAAATTTTGATGAAGATTGTTCACTGATAGTTTGGTGGTCTTTCGTAGTGCTATGCAATTGAGATTGTTTATATGTCTCTCCCATGGTTACCCTGCTCTTACAGTCAACTCCCTCATAAAGAAATATGAAAACCATGCGAAAATTGAATGCCTCCTTCCTCATAAGAAAGAAGACCTGAAATTCTGTGGTTCTGTTCCTTACCATCCTTCCTATGCTTATAAGTTACAGATTATTTTTAGAAGTTTTGGTTACCATCTTGCCATTAAATCTACCCCAAACATCTTGAAACTTCTACAAAGGGATAGGGACAAAGTTGAAAGTCTGAACCTCCTAGGAGTTTACTGCATTCCTATCTCTTCTTCTACTGGGGATAACTTATATATTGGAAGCACATACAGGAGCATTAGCCAAAGAATTTTAAACATAAAAGATGTTTCAAAAGACAATCCTAATACTGCCTTGTCTGTTTTGACGATGGAAGACACATCTGCAGTTCCCCACTGGAACGAAGCAAAACGAATTGCTTCTTTTGACAATCGTTTTGCCCTCCGTTACCGTGAAAGCCTGGAAATTATTTTCAACTCAATGACTTGCAATTCCGAATCTCCTCTCTACATTCCGATGATCTGGAGATCAATTCTAAGTTTTGGCAACAAAAATAGGAAAAATTCAAATGTAGAATTTGGCAACAATCTTAGTCCTCCATTGGCGTGATGAAGACCTAAGATACGGTCGAAAGCTTCCAACTTACGAATTTTTTGTAAAAGTTTTCATTTAACATAACTAGCGTGATCAAGTTACCTTTATTTGATAGCGCAGTTATTTCATTCTGGGTGAGGTGCGCAATTAAGTAAATACAGCGTTAGGTCAGTCATTAGCTATTTCGTCGACGTGGAGGACGACTGAAAATGGCTCTCCCGTGGCAGGGTACAATGGTTCTGTTTCTAAAGAATTCATAGGTATTCACGGATGCCAACTTTTTCGGATTTTCACTCCATCTTACGGTTTTACGGAAGTCACCCGAAAAAACTACGGAAAAGCCCTCGCAAGATCCCTGCACGCAATTTCTATTTTTTTTTTTTTACCGTCTTTTAGTCGAAGAAACGCACTTTACAGATAGTCCCTTATGCGCCTTCGATGTTCTGGCTTCCCCCGCCAACGGAGGCGCAGTTTGTCACGTGATTCCCCGTACAGCCATTTGAGAGTACCGTGCGCAAAAGTTGAGAGGGAACTCAGCTCAGCGCCTTTTGCCAACTCTTTACATTGATTGCATGCGGCTTTGCGCTTGTGAAAATTTCGGTGCAAACATTTTAACCCTTTCCACACGACTGTCGGGTGACACCCGACATTATGAAATCGCCAAAGAGTTCACCCGCCTCCGATGATGCCTTTATAGCTCGCATGTCGGTGGTCGCGAGACATTTCTTTTTCGTCAAATAGGTCGGGTGTCACTCGCCACGCCCCTATAGCTCGCATGTTGGGCTCGCGAAATGTTTCTTTTTCACCGGATAAAGAAAAAGAAACTTCATCTGCGTGTCGGGTGTTACCCGCCATGCCGCCTGTATGACTCGCATGTCGGCGCTCGCGAGGAATTTTGTCTTCACCGAAAAGCGCGCATGTCGAGTGTTATCTGTGACGCCTATGACACCTCTATAGCTCGGATGTCGGCGCTCGCAAGGAATTTCTTTTCCGCTGAATATGTCGGGTGTCATTCACCGCGTCTATGACGCCTCTATAGCCCGTATGTCGAAGCTTACGAGACATTTCTTTTTCGCCGAATATATCAGGTTTCACCCTCCATGCCAATGATGCCTCTATATATCGCTTGTAGGCGCTCGCGAGACATTTCTTTTTCGCCGAATAGCTTGCATGTCGGGTGTCATACTCTGAGCTCATTACGCCTCTATGGGTAGGGGCCTGCAAGACCTTTTTCGCCGAATATCACACGTGTCGGGTGGCACCCTCCATGCCGATGACGCCTCTATAGCTCGCATGTCGACGCTCGCGAGACGTTTCTTTTGCCGAATAGGTCTGGTGTCAGCCGTCACGCTGATGATGCCCCCATAGCTCGCATGTTGGGGCTCGCAAGACGTTTCTTTTTCACCGGATAAAGAAAAAGAAACGTCATGTGCGTGTCGGGTTTCACCTGCCATGCCGATGACGCCTCTATGGCTCGCAAGTCGGCGCTCGCCAGGAATTTCTTTTTCGCCGAATAGGTTGGGTGTCATCCGCCATGCCGATAACGCCTCTATGGCTCGCATGTCGGTGCTCGCAAGGAATTTCGTTTTCACCGAATAACTCGCGTGTCGGGTGTTATCTGACACGCCTATGGCGCTTCAATAGCTCGGATGTCAGCGCTCGCCAGGAATTTCTTTTTCGCCGAATAGGTCTTTTGTCATCCGCCACGTCTATGACGCCTCTATAGCTCGCATGTCGGACATTTCTTTTTCGCCGAATAACTTGCGTGTCGGGTGTCATCCTCTGTGCTCATTATGCCTCTATAGCTCGTGGGTCGGGGCTTGCGAGACATTTCTTTTTCGGCGAACATCGCACGTGTCGGGTGGCACCCTCCATGCCGATGACGCATCTATAGCTCACATGTCAACGCTCGCGAGATATTTCTTTTTTGCTGAATAGGTTGGGTTTCAGCCGTCACGCTGATGATACCCCTATAGCTCGCATGTCGGGGTTCGCGAGACGTTTCTTTTTCACTGGATAAAGAAAAAGAAACGTCATCTGCGTGTCGGGTGTCACCCGCCATGCCGATGACGCCTCTATAGCTCGCATGTCGACGCTCGCGAGACATTTCTTTTGCCGAATAGGTAAGGTGTCAGCCACCATGCTGATGATTTCTCTATAGCTCGTATGTCGGGGCTGGCTTGCTAAAGCTGATCTTTCACTGCTAAGTTGTTGTGGCCTGTACTGCAGAAGAAAAAAAAAAAATGCGAGTTCTGTGTGAGTATGGGTGAAAAGTTATTTGAGTGGAAAGGGTTAATTTAGATTAAAACGAAATGAAACGTAGCAGTGAAACAGCTATGACAACAAAAAGAACAAAGTCAGATAAAACTTATCGTCAAGTGTATCGCGGTATGTATAGTAAAGAATGGCCTTTTTATGAAGCATCTAAAGTTTTGCTGAATCACGTTTTATTAGCCATGTGGCTGCGATTTTAGCTTGTTGCAAGGCGGCCGCGATGATTGTAGCGTCATGCGGAGAGCAAGAAGCACAAAGATCATGTCAAAAGATTAAATGGAGATGTGAGTAAAATTAATGTAACCAAAAAACTTCTGACAGCTTATAAAGAATCCTGGAAAAAATATTAAGAGCAGATTAGTGCTGGAAAAATGCAGCAAAACAAGCAAAAAAGAGAAGAAATTGAATGTTCACAAGGTGATTTAAAATGGGAAGAAGCTGAACATTTGCAGCAGTTGGATTCCCTCATAAAATGTTAAACAATGCTGAGATGAACATTGAATGTGGCATAAAAAAAAGACATAAGTGCAACAGAAAGTGGACAGATACTATTAAAAGAAGCAAAACAAAACATTTCTAACTATCTTAAAAAATTGGAAAGGAATAGAAGTGAGCAATTAAATATTGAGAAAAGCAGCGAAAAATGAAACATTTTTTGTAAAATAAATGATTAATAATAGAATCCTGTTATGGTTACAAATTTTTTTATCTATTTGAAAACTAAAATGTTTGCATATGTGTGTGTGTATTTCAATGCAAGATGTTTTAAATTTGAGTAGGGTGCATCTATTTCCAAAACATTTTTTGCTTAAGAGTTTGTTCTATCTACTAATATTTTACCTGCTCTAAAAAATGTTTTCTTACACCAAAAATGTATTTTATCTGTTCCAAAAATGCATTTTGTTGCTTCAAAAGTGTGTTTCACCTGCTCCAAAAACACATTTTGCTGCTCCAAAAATGTATTTTACCTGCTCTAAAAATATATTTTACCTGCTCCAAAATGCATTTTGTTGCTCCAAAAATGTATTTCACCTGCTCCAAAAATGCATTTTGCTGCTCCAAAAATATATTTTACCTGCTCCAAAAATGCATTTTGCTGCTCCAAAAATGGTTTTGCAACTTTCCATCACTGCAATAATTCAAATATATAGTCTGTTGTAGCAAAGTTGGATGAGGGTGTCGTTTTATCATGCAAGACAGAGGTCATTAAATTTTTGGAGAGAAGAGCCAAATGGAAAACTGGCTAAAGCTTATGATGAATTAAAAAGAAAAATTAGTGAACTGAAGATCAATCAATGCAAATGATGTAAATTTTCAATGAACTAATATTTGTCAAGCTAATCTATATATTGTCTCTAATTTAACATGAAAGTTTTCAAATAAATATTTAAATATATTTATAGATATCTAACACAAATACAAAACTAAACTTACTGAGGACTTAAGCTTAGTCTTTAGTAAGGTGACTTCATGACATCTAAAACTGGAAAAAAATTGAGAAGAATGGTCTTGTTTCTGGTGTGATTTGGCTACATTTTCAATATTTGGTTTCAGGTTGGACAAAGTGAAGCAACAATCAAATGCTATGATGTCCAGCCATGCTATGATAAACGACAACTCCCTTTCTCAGAAAAGAAAAAAAAAAAAAAGAAATATTAAAATACACTCACAGACAATGAAATTTGCACACCAAGAAGGAAGCATCAGATTGGACTGAAATTTTATGGATGTAATGATACAGATAAATGATACTTATGATGGCAAAAACAGAGCTTCAGGACAATTACAGAGGGATCTGTGGCACACAGTCCGGTCATCTTCAATAGTGCAGCGCACTGCCTCGTGCGACAATACATGCTGCAGAATGGTCCGGCATGGAGGCGAACGGACACCTGATGTTGTTCTGCGGTAGACTGGCCTACACATGTTGGACGGTCTGCTCCAAATCCCAGATAGTGCAACACGGTGGCAGCTGACGTTTCAACTGGTCCCACATATGCTCGATAAGGGACATGTCCAGGGAGCATGCAGGCCATGGAAGTGTCAGGACATGACGTAGACAGTCCTGGGCAACCTGAGCCGTGTGCAGGTGGGCATTATCCTGCTGCTATAGCGCACCTAGAATCCCGGCCAGGAATGGGAGCACATAGGGCCACAGGATCTCATCCACATATCGCTGGCCCGTCAATGATCCACATACCACTACTAGAGCTGATCGGCTATCATAGGCAACATCTCCCCAGACCATAATGCCTGCAGTGGGGGGGGGGGCGCTCAATAGTGAGGTTGAGATTGTGCCGTTGACCTGGGGACCTCCACACCTGGTTTATGAGGCTGCTGGCTCATGCTTGCAGCTCCTCCACAGGGTGTGTGGGTCATGCGCACTCTCACTAAACATGGATCAATTGCATACCAGTACGCACTGTAGCTATTTGCAAAGTTTTGCGGTTGTAGCATGTTTTCTTCTAGGTGCAAAAATGTTATTGTCCATGAGTTTATGTAAAATTAATTTTAAAAAGAAAATTTACATTTATTTGAAAACTTTCATGTTAAGATCATGGCTTTGGTGCACTTGCTGTAGTTTGGCGACCCCAGACATAAGAGATGTTGGAATTCATGTTGCTAACTCTTTAGGGAACTTGAAAATTGTGCCCAGTTTGAGGAGTCAGGTTTCTCAACTACTGCAGCTTGATAGTTTAGATTCTTTTATCATAAGCTTTGGCTGGACTTCTGCTTAGCAAATCATGGCTACTCCATATTTTACAGATTTGTCAACCTTTTCTTCACTTTGCCTATATTGTGGAAGCTGTCAGAACTAGAAGATTAGTGGCTGTTGTGTTGGCTTTGGCTATTGTAGAAAAGAATGATCTCAGGAGATTGGAGTTGGAGAAGGCATGTCTTTAAAGCAACTTCAGGTGATAAATATTTTCATAACAGGCCAAGATTGGTGGCTTTTGTGCTTGCCTGTTGTTTCAGAAGAATTGCTCCCATTCATACCTGGGATGCACAAGTTGTTTGGTTATCTGATCATTTGATCACTTATCTTGTATATCTGATCATTTATCTTGTATTTGTAAAATGAATGTTGGTTTCTGTGGAAGTGTCCCGTAGGCTTTTGTTTCTTAAAATAGTAGCATTTTGTGTGGTATAATGGTGACATGCTAAGAAGAAAACTGGGAGTTTTTTTTTTTTTTTTTTTTTCTGAACTGTTCAGTTTTTAAGTTTCCTGAAGATTTAGCTACTTGTGTGAAAGTTATTTCCTACATATCTATGGAATTAAATAAGGAATTTCAGTGTGCTACATGTTAAATCAGTTTTTGTACCGTAAATACTTAACAATAATTACCTATATATTAATTCTATAAGTTTTTTACTGTAAGACCAGTTGTGAGAGAACGGCTGAAAGTAAACATATGGTTGAGGTATCAAAATAAAGGTCTTACCATGTATATGTGCCAGTCGAAGAGAAAAATGAGATTGGGGCAACGGTTCGGGCGTTGTGGTGTGGCAAAGTTCCCATGTAAAGTCTATGGGAGAAGCGTGTGGTTGACATTCGACCGCCTGCGGTTGACTCACGCACTGTTGAAGGCGGAAGCATGGAGGAACTGAGTTACTCCAAAGTCTGAAGTCTTCTCTTTTCTGAGCGAACCGCTGCACAAAGCAATGCTAGCAGGCATTCATATCAAGGTTGTTCTCATTGGAACAGCGCACACTTTTGAAGACCTGATTGCCGCGCCCGCTGGCGCAGTGGTCTAAGGCGCTGGCCTCTGATCATTCGTCCGTAAGGGGTCCGGGTTCGAATCCCGGTCAGGCATGGATGTTGTGTTTGTCTTACGGCACTGGCTCTTTCCCTTCCTTGGAACCAGTGACCCTAAATTAGGGACGGGCGACTGCTTATAGCCCATTGAGTTGCTCACGGTGGTCGTTAAGCCTCCAAAAAAAAAAAAAAAGGAAGACCTGATTGCATTGTGCCATTGGACTGTGTGATGTATACATACAATTTAACATTCATTCAATCCAGTAGTTCATTCACGTAAGACTTTCCCATTATGTAAAGATGTAAATAAACTTTTCATATGAGTTAATTCTTTTCAAAAAAAAAAAAAAAAGTAATCGTTGATTCCGACGGGTTTTGTCTACCGGGGGAAAAAAAACAACTATTAGTCAATTCCGACGGGTTTCGTCTGCCTTGTTTGAATCCCAATGAGGCATGGATATTGTTTTTGTTTTACGGCACTGGCTCTCTCCTTTCCCTGAAACCAGTGACTCTAAATTAGGAACGGGCAACTGCTTATAGCCCAAGCGTTGGCTTATGATAATTCGTTCGTGAAGGATCCGGGTTCGAATCCTGGTGAGGCATGGATGTTGTGTTTGTCTTACGCCACTGGCTCTCTCCCTTCCCTGGAACCAGTGACCCTAAATTAGGGACAGGCGACTACTTATAGCCCATTGAGTTGCTCACAGTGGTCATTATATCTTCAGTCACAAAAAAAATCACGAACCTGGACTATTGTCTTTACTGAAGTGGTTGAATGAATTTGTCAATCAAATAAAGTTTTTTGTGAGTTTATTATTAAAAAAAACAACAAGAAAACTGACCGTCGATTCCGACAGGTTTCGTCTAGTAGAGGATAAATTTATTAAGGTACATTACCTCTCAGATTTTTGATCTATACACTAAATCATCGTTAGGAGTTCCTGCTTCTTACTACTTTCATAGGACTAGCGACCAAGCCTGCTTGATTTGCTATCTAGCATGGCTGTTGATGTTGCCACCTTGTATGTTGTAAATTTTTTAGGGATTCCTCTAAATGGCAAATCAGCCAGGCTTGGTCGGCAGTCCTGTAGAAGTAGTAAAACACCGGAACTCTTGACGATGATCTAGGCAATGTTTCTTAAACTTTGGTCCCTTATGGACCACTTTAAGCATTTATTTATTTATCATGGACCATCAAGCAGGGAGGGGGTAACTTCCCTGAGAGAAATTTGAAATTGAAAACTATATTGTCTGGTACTAAGGTGTTTCCAACCCTGGTTAATAATATTAAGACCTACCAAACACCCTCATCGGCCGGTGAGTGATTACTCCACCCCCCGCTTTCCTGCTCCAAGAAAAGTCACAACCAAAGTATCCCCTGATTTATGTGATTTATAGGCGGGCTTATAGATATGAGCTCCGGTTCAATGTACCCCCTTCCCCCTCTTCAACAACGATGTCATGATAACAAGATAAACAGAGCTAAAAACTGTTTCATTGCAAAGATGTAGATGAATGTCAGTTATTTACGTAAAAATATTTCTGTTGAATTCGTTAGAAAAAAGTGGGCTTAGCAATTACTAAAAAGTCGCTACCAAAAAAAGCATTTGCACACTGCAGTGACATCACTATGTCGTCTCTGAAATTCACATAAACCGATCTGCAGCGGTATTATAAGTACTGCAAACGTCAAGTGGTTGCTACAGTTGTATGTGTGAATTTCAGACTAGCGGCAGTGCTCAGCTCGAGTTGTAGTTCAACATGACATGTAAGAAGTCCGAGTTACCCAAACATGTACAGGAAAGAATTTGTTCTTTTTGTACAGAAGGGAAAAGTTATCGAAAAATTGGTGAAATTTTGAATTTGAACTTTTCAACAGTCAGATATGTAGTGAAAAAGCACGAAGAAACTGGTAGCACAGATAACAAGAGGAGAACCAGTCACCCAAAGATTCTTGCTACCAGAGAGCAATGCCATGTTGTGAAAGAAGTGAGGAAAAAAACATTTACTAGTGCTCGAACTCTAGCTGTACAACTTGCGACACTATTAGGTAAGACTGGTTGTGCTCAAACAATAAGAAATGTGCTGCATTGTGCACAGTTACATGGTAGAACAGCAAGGAAAAAAACTTTTATTTTATTAGTGAAAGAAATAGACAGAAATGTTTGGATTTCGCTAAAGCTCACATGAGTAAACCAATCGAATTCTGGAAGAATGTTATATTTTCTGACGAAATAAAGATCAATCTGTTTGGCTCTGACGGTAAAAGATTTGTGTGGCGCAGACCAAACACTGAACTTCAGCAACTGTGAAGCATGGTGGAGGTCATATAATGATATGGGGCTGCAAGGGTTACAATGGAGTGGGTAAAATTGTGTTTATTGAGGGTATAATGAATGCAAAGAAATATATTGATGTGTTGTGCAGCATTATAGCAGACAGTGCAGCGAAGCCGCCCCGCCCCGCCCCGCCCCGCCCCGGTGGCACAGTGGTCTAAGCGATGGCCTCTGATCATTCGTCCGAAAGGGGTCCGGGTTCGAATCCCGGTTAGGCATGGATGTTGTGTTTGTCTTACGGCACTGGCTCTCTCCCTTCCCTGGAACCAGTGACCCTAAATTAGGGACGGGCGACTGCTTATAGCCCATTGAGTTGCTTACAGTGGTCGTTAAACCTCCAATAAAAAAAAAAAAAAAAAAACCAGTGCAGCGAAGTTAGGCATAAGTGATTATTACCTCTTTTCAACAGGATAATGATCTGAAATGCACTGCACGTATCACAAAAGAGTGGTTACTGTATAACAATGTTAGAATTAGAAATAAGTCTTCTACTGGTCCAGTCTAGAATTTTACAAACCACTGGTCCACCAAAATGCCCACTGGTCCATAAAAAAAAATAATAAAAAAAAATTAAAGACACTTCAATATATGTAGAAAATAATGCATTATTTCAATGGAATTATCTCCAATATTTGTTTCTAAACCTATTATTAGTTTGCAGCCTAAAAAGAAAACCATACAGCTAGGTAAAAGAAACAGAAATTCATTTTTTTTTTTAACTTGCAACAAATTAGAGGGGAAAAAGAAAACTTACTGGCCATTCGGGCCAGTAAAATCAACAGTTCAGTGGTCCGGCGGAAGTTTTACTGGCCAATGGCCAGCGGACCACTGGGTAATTCGAACGCTGTATAATTTTCGTGAGAGGCTTGATACCCCTCCACAGTCTCCAGACATTAACCTATCGAGAATTTGTGGTATTTATTGGATTTATCTTTAAGGAAAAAAAAGTTTCGGGGGGAAATGATCTTAAAACAAGCAGTAACTGAAGAATGGCAGAATATTTCACAAGAAACGACTTAAAAATTTGTAGAGTCTATGCCAAGAAAGCTTCAAGCTATTATTAATGCAAAAGGTATGCATACTAAATATTAGACAATTATTTTGGACTTTATTTATGACATAGTGATGGTAATGCAAAAGGTATGCATACTAAATATTAGACAATTATTTTGGACTTCATTTATGACATAGTGATGGTATCACTCGTGTGCAAAACTTTTTCGCCATTCAGAAAATGCCTTTTTCACCTATATGTCTCTTCCCGTATTTTTTCAAAATTCTCAATAGAGTATGTTTTTTTGTTTCATTAGCCCATTTGCTGTTAAATAAATATTCTTTTTCCCTATTATCGGGGCGCGATTTCACCGATTAGCAACTAGCAAATAGCTAGTGAAAAATTAAATTTGCTAATGAAAAAAATCGCAGTAACAAATATTGCTAGTAAGGTAATTTCTTTATTTAAAGTAACCAAAAATCATTATCAATCCACAAAGTTTACATAACAGTTTCTATTATCACTTGTTAAAACAGCGACGATCAGTGATTCTCTTTCGCCAATTTCCTTTCGACACTTAATACCCATCCTCCCCATATCTTTCATCACTTCCAGTGGGAACTGTCGTAGAAGCGCATTGAAACTCCTATCGTGCCCTCATTGGTCTATTACAGAAACTGAACGTGACGTCGGCAATGGTTGCTGTGGCAACCCAGAGCTCTGGGATGGATCGGTTGTTTGACCACCTGCTCTGCCACCCTCCCTTCTTTTGCCCTACGAACTTTGTCCTCAACTCCTGTCGTAACCTAAGCCAAGCGATCGCCCACTTCCACAAGTCTTGATAGTCGTGCATGCATCAAATACTGTGCTCTAATGATCAGTGATGAATAAGCAAGAATAATTCCACTTATTAGGATGGTAGACAAAACAGAAAGAAACAAACCAAAATGTTACTGGAAAATAGCCTGCCAACACTGGCAAAAGTCTTATCCATAGTAACTAGCCTTATTGCGTGGCATAGATAGACGCTTTTTTACGAAACGTGTTCGTGGAGGGGGTAAACGATTACGGAAGAAACTTTTGCTTCGTCTGACTTCAGGTTTGGGAAATTTTCCTTGTATTTTCAAGCTGAAATACAAATATTTATCCAGTAAAATGTTAATGAGCAATAATACTTGACAGAGGCAACATCGTGAGAAAAAAAAATTATGATTACGGAAAAAATCCGAATTCCGTCGACCTTTCGTTTTCTAGTTTCGTAAAGACGGAATTCCAATAATAATGAAAAAAGCCAGAATTCCTTGAATTCGCGGAAGAATCTCATGCCTGAAGATTACTGGAAAATTTTGCAGCATCCAACTTATGTTTTTGCAAATTGTTCTCCACAGTTTCAAGCTAAAATACAAACATTTATGCAATAAAATGATATTTAACAAGAAAAGCGGACACAAAGACAACATTGGGAGAAAAATTTGCAATTACGGCAAAATTTTCTTACTCCATTTCACTACTGTGTTCGAAAGTTTTGAAGCACGAAATTTTGACTCCAGATAGAAAACGACCCCCCTCTCAAGTATCGATCTTCAGAATGATCTAACTGATAACAAAAAAAAAAAAAGCGAGATTCCCCGAATCCATGTAAGAATCTCGTGTATATCATAAAAATAATAGCAAAAGAAAAATTTGTAGAATTCGTAGTTTTGATAGTGAGTTCCGTAGTCGGAAAACTAATTCCATAGAAACTACGGCATTGTGTGGTAGTTGGCAGATATGCAGTGTGTATGAATTCAAATATTTGTCTTTCACTTTAGCAAGAGTTCAAATGGAACAAATCACATGATTCCTGCTGGGCTGTTAATCAACGGCTAGTTTTGTTAGTTTTACTTGCTAGTCATGCAAATGTTTTGCTAGCAAACTATTTGGTCACTAGCAAAATTTGCTAGTGAGCAAAAAAGATGAAATCTTGCCCTGCCTATTATTATTATTTGTGTGAAATTATTGCTGAAAAACAAGTTGTGCAAATAATTTTTTTACCCACTGTAGAGACTTACTCTTACATAGCTACATCACATGTTTCGTCAAGGGTGATTGCGAAGTTCTCAGCAGCTTTTAAATATTTCACCAAGGTACTTCTGCACTACTGCTTTTGCCAATAAATTTACTGCCTCGTTTACAACGTCATGATGAAGCCATTTGTAATCTGTTCCTCTTAACCAGATGCCAAGTTTCGGGCTATCTTCAGCTCTCATCTGCAGGAATTGTTTTGAATTGGAATTGCCATCACTTCCATGTCCTCTCAAAGCTATTTCCTGTTTACTAAGAAATTTAACAGTGCTGAAAATTTTTTCGAGAGCAACCCGTGCTTCTTGCATTTCTTTATGCTTTGCGCTAGAAATCATACTTGCAACGCTGTCTTCATTTGTTAAAATAGACATTGTACTTATGTGGTAGTCACCATTTTCATGTTTTCGAAAAGTGTCCTTGGTGTCCACCAAAGCTTGAAAGCTGTTCTGCTCAAAAGCTTCTTGAAACCTCTCTGAGTTGCTGTTCTTAGGCAACGGCAAGCCTTTTTCATGTGCTTCGGTGCAAATGTGGCAAATAGCTCTCTCGTCAGAATTTAATCTTACTTAGTCAAGGGAATTGAATTTTCCACTGCATTTGAAATTTACATCCTGAAGTGTTGGGAACTGTATCTGTTGTTCTACATGCAGATTCATCTTGTGGGCTGGGCCAGTTTTATTTTGTGTTGATGAACAAGAGTGAATTTCTGACACTTCACTTTTTCAACTGCTTTGATTTCAAACTCACTGTACTTTTTCTCATTTTCATTGTTTCCCCTCCAATTTTTCACAAAAGAAAATGCTGATTGCTGCCTTTCAGAGTTCCTGGTAAAATAGAATATTCAAAGCAAACTGGAGCGATGAAATTTTCAAGTACTCGTGGACAATGAAATTTGCGCACCAAGAAGAAAGCATCAGATTGAACTGAAATTTTATGGATGTAATAATACAGATGAATGATACACATGATGGAAAAAACAGAGCTGCAGGACAATTACAGAGGGATCTGTGGCACGCAGCACGGTCATCTTCAATAGCGCGTTGTGCCGCCTCATGCGGCGATACATGTTGCAATATGGTCTGACATGGAGGCAAACAGACACCTGATGTTGTCCTGCTGCAAACTGACCCACAGATATTGGACGGTGTGCTCCAAATCCCGGATAGTGCGACACAGCGGCAGCTGGTGTTTCAACTGGTCCCACACATGCTTTATAGGGGACAGGTCCAGAGAGCGGGCAGGTCATGGAAGTGTCTGGACATGATGTAGGCAGTCTTGGGCAGCCCAAACCCTGTGCAGGTGGCCTGCTGGTATAGTGCACCTGCAATCCCGGCCAGGAATGGGAGCACATGAGGCTGTAGGATCTCATCCACGTACAGCTGGCCCATCAATGATCCACATACCACTACTAGAACTGATTGGCTATCATCTTAGGCCATGGCTCCCCAGACCATAATGCCTGCAGTGGGGAAGGTGTGACGCTCGACAGTGGGATTGGGATTGTGCCGTTGACCTGGAGACCTCCACACCCAGACACAATTATCTGTCCCCAAAATGAAGCAGCACTCATTGCTAAATACCACACTTCGCCAGTCTGTGGCATTCCACGTTGCTCTGGCCTGGCACCACTGCAAACGAAGCCGGTGATGTTCCGGTGTTAAACGCAGCACCTGTAAGGGGTGCTGGTATCGCAGATTCGCTTCCGCGAGGATTCGGGAAATGGTTCGTGGGCACACAGGAACCGCTACATCTGCCTGTATAGTGGACTGGGTCCCCATGGGATCCATTTGTGCCTGGCACAGGATCTGTCGATCCTCTCTACCGGTGGTCCTCCTGATTCGTCTGGAGCCGCTCTGCCATGTGGCAGTGCCATCATGTGTCCACTGCCCCCAACGCAGTCAGATGGTATGGTCAGAACCATCCCTGTGGGGAGCTATACAACGTGCCGACCACCCTGCGGTTTTCTGCCCGATGATCAGGCCTCTCTCAAAGTCCGTAAGTTGCTTAAATCGACGTTTTTGGCATCTACCCAGCATTCTTGTCACTCTGTACTCTTGCTTGCGTCGGCCGGTGATTTTCACTTTCATGGGACATCGACTACACTCCGATTTATGAGGCTGCTGGTTTGTGCTTGCAGCGCCACCACAGGGTGTGCGATCACGCGCACCTGCACCAAACATGGATCATTTGCTTACAAGCACGCACTCTAGCTATTTGCAAAGTTTTGCAATTATAGCATGTTTTCTTCTAGGTGTGCACATTTCATTGTCCATGAGTGTATTACCCTGCCCCCTTGTCAATTCTCAGGAATGCTTGTAGTCGATACAGCTTGGCATTTGTAATTCGGACATCAGATATCTTATCAATTATTAAGAAAGACAGAGACCCCATAGATCCCGGTGAAAGGTTTGGAATTTACAGCATTCCCATGAAACCAGTGGACAGTATTTAGTCACAAAAACTGTATATTGGCTCCACAAAACGCTCTTTACAGCTTCGCCTTTGAGAACACATTTATAGTGCGAAGACCGGGGCTATGAACTCTGCCCTAACTCGACTTACACACAGTGGGTCCCATTATCCTGCCTGGAAAGAAGTCAGTATCTCTTTCACTCCATCAGACGTGTCTACTCTTCTTTTCGCAGAGAGCTTGTATATCTACTCCCAGTTACAAGTCTGTTGTAATGACTCATTACCTAGTGAAATACCACAACCATGGAAATTGTTATTTCAAGGATACTATCCACATCAGACAGAATAACCCTTTTAAGTTTTTAAATTTAGGTCATACCTTACCTTATGTATAATATATCATGTTGATTAAATTGTGTAATGCTGACGAACTTCCTCTTATAACCTGATTTCTGCTAGAGTGCGGGATGAGCACTCTTCAAATCGGACCTACATCATGGAAGTTCATAGACAATGTATATATAGAGCACACTAGCTCATACTATTTTAGTCTGAGGATGGAACATAGTGATCCCGAAAGATCTAACTATTTTTATCTGTAAATATTTTAACTTTTATTAAAGTTTACCTGACTTGTAAAGGGTTTCCTCCTTTTTATAATTTTTTTTGTCATGTATTGATGGTGTTGTCTTTAACTTTTGAATTTTAACTGCACAAATATTTACCGCTCTTAATCTAAGCCATTTATGTCTTACTGTGTGCATTCAGAATACTTGATTTCATTTTATTAACAAACTTTTTTTTTCAAAATGTGCTGCACCAATTTGTTTGCTAGACAGTTTGTTTGTTATTGATTTCTGTTGTAATTCCTTTACCATGTACTGTATGTTACTCTTTATCAGTGCTTATTACCATGTTAAAACATTTGATTTAATCTCATTCTTCCTTAAGGTCAGGAAACGGCAGCAGCGTGTACTATTTATTCTGCAGTCAATGCCCATTGATCTCCAAGTCATAGATGTCACCGAACCTGGGCGTGAGGAAGATCGAATTTTTATGCAAGAAGAGTGTAAGAAGCATGACAAGAAAGATCCTCTTCCACCTCAAATATTTAATGAAAATGAATATTGTGGGGTAATTACATTCCTTTTTTTAAATCAACAATGAAAGCAAATTTCTGTGTAAATTTCCCACCTGCTAACGACTGCATTCTTACTATGGGTGAATCGATGTTTCATTTATTTTCATGTGAAGGTGTTTTCTTGAAGAAGTAAAATTGAAAAAAAAATCATTTCGTATCAGAACAACTAAAAAACTTGTTGCTCTGGCTATTCATTTTTTAAACTATGGTATTCTTTTTCATTTCTTATTACTCTGTTGAATATTGTTGTTCATCTGTGGGCAAGGTTAGGAAGAAGCAGCAATAATTTCTATGTCATTTTGGTTCAAGATTTATAAATATATATATATATATATATATATAACCTCCAATATCGGAAGTAAATTGAAAATTTATATAAAAGTTGATTGGAAATAGACAGCCCAAGTTGACATGTCTGATGTCTGTCTGTATCAGTCAAATGTGGCTCTTATTCCATTAAAATCTTAACAAACAACAACCACAATTCACATTTAGATAAAAAAATTGAAAATTATGTAGTTTCAGGAGATTGTACATTTAAAATTAAAAAAAGTTATCATTTCTGTTTTATTACAATGATGATCAGCAAATGTGAAAGAAAATGACACTGACATATGCTCAGGCAATGTACTCAGAATTACTAACACTATTCTTATCCAAATATTTATTTTCTTATTACAGATATTCAAAAGTTAACCTTGTAGGAAAAAACTAAAACTATAATTAATTATATCATTGCAGAAAATTATTTAAGAAATCTGGTTAAAGATGCTAGGATTTATTAAAGCTTTGAAATCATCAGAAATCACTTTTTCGTGGCATCTACTTCTACAGACAGTTGACATGTAATTAAAAAGCTATGTAAAGTACTAACACGTGGGAGTTGAAAAGTTAAATAATATATTGTAAAATTTAACTTCACTTTTACAGCCTGGACTACTAGGATAGAACATTTTTTCCTGTTGTTGAAATAAAGTTCCATCCTAGTAGTCAAGTTGCACTCCAACCCATCATCAGGAATGACTCAAGAGAGAAAATGTTGCCACTTCTGTGATAATACCCAGCCTTTCTGTTAACAACCACAATTAATGAACAGAAAGGCTGGGTATTACCGCACAAGTGGCAACACCTACTCTCTTGAATCAGTCTTGATGACAGGTTGATGTGCAACTCAAAAATTTAATAATACTAGGGAAAAAGTTCCATTCAGTGGTGGGCCACTAATAAGTGATGCAGAGCTGTAGCACCCTCAGATTTTTCAAAAAAATTTAAAAATGCAATATTTTTTTGTATTTATAATATTTGTAACACTTTTGCTCTATTGTTATTATTTAAAAACTGCTCTTTACATTGAAGTTCTGCACTAAGAAACTGCTATGATGGCAGAACCAGATATAAGGAAAGGCTATGTGTGATTGTTATGTTCTGTATGTGCGTCTGTTGTCACCCACGGGCTGTAAGATGCGCTGCCCATGTCAAGTCAAAGCCTGATGCTGTGTCTGGTTAGTAATCTCTTCTGTCTGCAGCACATGGGCTGGGAATTACCTTTAATGGAGCTGCTTTTGAGCTGCAGTCAGAGCAGTATGCGAAGCTGAAAGTGAGAGGACAGTTTATTGTCAGAGGCAGTCTGATTTCTGTTTTTGTTAATGGGTATTTAATAATTCTGTTGTGCTGACAATTCATTGTTCATACAGAGAATAAACAGTGAGTCAAGTAAGTGTATCATTCTTGCAGCAATTTTTTTTTTCTCAATTGTCTGTGAAAAACAAACTGAGGTAAAAATCAAGGTCATCCTGTTCTGGATTTACAAATATTTCAAAAATCGTTGAGCAAGAAAAGTTCTTACAAAAGAAAATATAAGATGGAAATTTATTCTAAGAATGACTGGCTTTGTGGTTGTGATATAAAAAATGCTTTATTCTTTTTTCCATGTGTGATTTTCAGTGGCGATGCAACTTGGACAAAAACTGGTGTGACTGACTTATAATAGAACATCTACCAAAAAAATTTAAAAAAGCATAAAAACTCTGTGAAACATACAAGAAATATGGTCGATTTAGGAAAGTACATATTACCACCCAACTGAGTGAAGCTTATATGTGGGTCATTTCCATGTCAGATCACCGAGGCCATGTCACCTACCAACTCAGATTTTAATGAAACTTGGCAGGTAGATATACCTGATAAAGATATGGGAAAATCCTAAGTTTCAGTTTTTTAAACCTCATAGTTTTTAAAATACAGTGCTCCAAAATTTAGCTGAACACCCACTTTTGCAGCTGTGCAGTAGCATACCACTTTTTACATAACATGCTGTAGTTTGTGTGCTACTGAATTTAGGAGAATGAAACTTTGTAATCACTTGGAAAAGGGTCCCTACATATTGAAAACACTTTTCATTTTACCTGAAACACCAGTAAGTAAGTGCCACCTAGTAGTGAAGTGAAAAATTACAGCAAAATTTAGACATTTTATGGGAGGCTTTGTAGAATATTGCTCTGGCATGAGGGAGAATTTTTTTTTTTTATATTGATGTTTAACACATCCTATAACATATTTGAAAAAAAAATGTTGGTTATCAGCATATTTTCTCAGATGGTTAAAATTATCTGAATTTCATAGAGGGCTGTCCTTCGACAGTTCAGCCATTTTGTTCTACAAACCTGACCCACTGTTTTGGATTTTGCTGAAAATTAGCATGTAGGCTTACCTAACAAAGCAACAAAACACTGCAAATTTTTTATCTTCCACATTCCATAGTTTCCATGAAACAGCGCTCGAAAGTTGGCCTAACCACTCGTTCAACAGCAAATTGATCCTGTTGCAAATGATGAAGCATATCATGTGGCAGCTTTTCAACTTAATTTTGTGTGTGTGTGTGTGTGCACATCTGCATGCATGTGTGTGTATGTGAAAGAAAGTGTGTGTGTATGTGTTCACAAGATATAGTTACTCTCACATGCTGAGGGCTAAGAACCTCTGCAAAAATGAAAAGAAATAGTTTGTTCATTTTTTACATAAAATTTCAACTTTCCAATTTGCTACCCTGTAGCATACCTTGAGAATAATCAAACATGTAATTGTAATACAAATTTTGAAGACGACAATCCGATTTTTGGCGTAAATGTGACAAGGATGGTAAGTCAGATAATATCCGAAAACTTGAAAATTTTCATCGTCCTGGAGCGGGACTCGAACCTGCGTTTCCCAGAAAACGCCTGGGTATGCTAACCACTACACCACCCAGAATGACCAAGTTTCAAGTTTCCGATCAATTTGAATATAACCATCACAGGATTCGCTAGTCGAAGCAACCGGCATTCATGTTTAGCGAATCTGGAGGTTAAGAATCTTATCCCGTGTTTGCCTGGAGAAGCAGATAAATCATGAAAGAAATACGGAATTACGCCATAATATACAAATTTTGAAGATGACAATCTGATTTTTGGCGTAAATGTGACAAGGATGGTAAGTCATGTGACAAGGATGGTTCTGGGAGACACGGGTTCGAGTCCTTGCTCCAGGACGATGAAAATTTTCAAGTTTTCGGATATTATCTGACTTGCCGCCCCAGTGGTGCAATGGTCTAAGCGATGGCCTCTGATCATTCATCCGAACAGGGTCCGGGTTCGAATCCCGGTGAGGCATGGATGTTGTGTTTGTCTTATGGCACTGGCTATCTCCCTTCCCTGGAACTAGTGACCCTAAATTAGGGACGGGCGACTGCTTATAGCCCATTGAGTTGCTCACGGTGGTCGTTAAACCTCCAAGAAAAAAATATATATATTATCTGACTTACCATCCTTGTTACATTTACGCCAAAAATCGGATTGTCATCTTCAAAATTTGTATTATATGGTGTAATCCCGTATTTCTTTCATGATGTAATTGTAATTTTGTTAATAAATTGCTAGCTAGGTAGCAACAAGATCCAAAAAAAAAAAAAAAAAGTAATTTCTTGTACACCATGATTACAAGGATTTTTTCCGGTTTTGGTAAATTTCCAAATCAAATTTAGAGGCTAACTATTTTTTAAATGTATTCCTTATAGTTGAAAAAACAAATTCTTATATACTTAATAACTAATAATTTGGACTCAATCTGCAGTTTTTTTGCTCCATTTTTTACAATCGACAAAGTGAAAAAAAATCAAATAGAAATTTTTAAGCTCTGACTAATTTTTAACTATTATGAAACATTATGTGAAATAAATTTTTCAGAGTATCAGTGCACAAAGCATCAACAGAAGTAACCATTTTTAGCGTTGCATAGAACACATTTCAACATATCACAAGTTTGCTTTATCAGCTGATTTAATCATCACAAGGGGATGTGGGTAGAGAAAATGTTGAAAGATAAGAACTTTCTGAAATATGTTTGAGGGAATGGAGTTTTGTTTTGGGTTTTAAACTTCCAGTCAGTGACAGGAGGGTTTTAAACTGACAGGCAATGTTTATTTTTGGTTTGGTTTTCAACTGACAGGCAATTTTTATTTTTGGTTTGATTTTCAACTGCCATAAATGTTTAGTTTTGGTTAGGTTTTTCCGACTGCCAATGAAAGTTTAGTTTTGGTTTCAGCTAACAAGCTAATGAAGTTTTAGTTTGATCTTCTTTTATTTTGGTTTGTTTCACTAGTACCCTGGTCATGAACAACCCCTTTGGTTTGCCTTTCAGTTAAGAGTTTTAGCTTGCTGAGAGAGTAAGATTTAAGTTAACTGTTACTGTTCTTTTGCTGAGATGGAAAGTTTTCTTAGTTTGTACATATTCTCTTACTGCTTACTTCCTTAGTAATGGATCAACAAAACCTCTGTAGTGTTGGGCAGTTGACCTAAACACCATGTCACAAAACATGCTACGTGTCACAAAGGGGACTGAAAAGAGTTGAGGAGATAAGTGAAGTTGATAAGGAAATACTGTGTTTAAGAGCTGAAATAGCAGACTGTGGAAGTATTGTGACATTATGTTTTTATCATGAATGCTTTTATATAACAAAATTTGAGGAACAACAAAAAAACATCGTGCAATCCATTTCAAGTGCATAAAAAATCTGTTGGAAGCTCTCTAAGGATGGTCAGTCTACAATTAGCAAAGGAATTTATGCAAAAACATGTTAATGTCAAACCTGGGCAGAAGATCTGTTGTAACTGTACAAATAGGGCTATGAGACTAGAGGAAGCAAGCTCTAAATCTGGTTTAGACACCACAGCTGCACAGTATAAAAGTGAAAGCACAAGTGACAACGAATTAACTCTACTACATGAATCACTAGAAAAATAACAAACACTGGATGAAATCAATATTGGCATGAGTAATATTGGCTGCTCTTCTTTGAAGCTGCATTCTGTTCCACAGCACAGAAGATTATCATATGGAAAAACGAAAATAAAACAAGTACAATCAAGCGTTAAACATAAAGTTGTCCGTGTACTGCAACATGATTTTTCAAGCTCTGAAAATGAAGATACCCCTGAGACCAGTGCAACAAAGCAAAAGGCCAGAGATTTAGATAAGCTTGTGGCTCTGATGAAAAAGAAACTTCCCACATTGAACAGGCAAAAAAAAAAAAAAAAAAAAAAGAATCCAAATGATAACAATGGCACCTCCACCTAGTCCCAAAAGATGATTATTGAAATATTTCAGGTGTCAGAATATCTAGTGCGACAATCTAAAAAACTGATTAAGAAAACAAGAATTATGTCACTACCAAAACCAAGGATATTGGAAAAACTGAGCAATGAAACATTGCAATTAATTCAGGGATTTTATGAAGATGACACTTCTTTTCAGCAGATGTCAGGAAAGAAGGATTTTGTAAACAACAGAAGAAATCAGCATATGCAGAAGAGGCTAATTTTGTGCAATCTTAGCGAACTGTATAGCTCTTTTAAACAGCAATATCCTGACAGAAAGGTTGGATTTTCAAAATTTTGCAGTGTAAGACCAAAATGGTGTTTTAGCTGGTGCTGCTGGTACTCATTATGCATGTGTGTGCTTTATACATTGAAATGTTATATTACTTCTGAATGCTGCTCAGTTCAAGGAATCGTATGAAACACTAATGGGTTACATGGTTTGTGACTTGAAAGATCGTAACTGCATGCTCAGACACTGCAAAAACTGCCCATCTACAGATAACTTAGCAAATTTTTTGAAAACAAAATTTGAAGACTATGATGAAAACAATACCATAGAATTCAGTCAGTGGGTATCAAGTGGAAGAACAGAATTAATGAAACAAACTTTAACAATGGAAGATTTTATGCAAATGCTATTGTTGAAGATGGAAAAACTTATCCCACATGCATACATTGCGAAGGAACAATCCAGGTTTCTAAAGGAACTCAAAGAAATGCTTACGCCAGACATGGCAATTGTTCTTCAGTGAGAACTACTCATTTGTCATACAAGATGAGGCACAAGGCTATCATTGGACATCAGAGGCATGCACAGTTCATCCAGTTATTATGTACACGAGAAGTGAGACACAGTTGCTTGAAATCTCCAATCACTGCTTCTTTTCTGATGATCTGGACCACGATGCTTGTATGGTGTACAGAATTCAACAAACAACAATGCAGTACATCAAGAATAAATATCAAGAAGTTGTGAAAGTTCACTATTTTACAGATGAGTGTGCAGCACAATATAAAAATTGCAAGATTTTTTGAATTTGTGAAAGCATGAAAATGATTTTGCAATATCTGCATCATGGCCATTTTTTGCCACTAGCCATGAGAAATCAGCTTGTAATGGTGATGGTACTGTGAAGCAAATTGTAAGCAGAGCAAGCTTGCAACGACCTATCAAAAATCAAATCTCGAAACCGATGGTGCCTTTAATTTTTGTGTTGCAAACATAAAAAACATTGAGTTCCACTTTATATCAAAGCCTGAAATTGAAATTGTATGAAACAACCTACGGGAACATTTTTAGAAACTTCAGTTATTCCAGGAACCAGGAGTTTTCACTATTTTTGTCCACTTTCATCAAACACCATAGGAATGAAGAGGATAAGTAGAGATGACAAATATTGTTTGATATTTAATTAACTTCAAAAGTAGCACTGAACTTATAAATCGGCCACAGTTGGACACTCAATGCTATGTAGCATGCATATATGATAATAACTTTTTTTTTTTTTTTGGTATGATCAGTGATATTGAAAAGGATGAAGACGTGAAAATTAAGTTTATGCATCCACATGGTCCTGCGAAGTCATTTTACTGGCCACTTCATGATGATATATGCTATGTGCCTATGCAGCATGTATTGCATACAGTGCAACCCCCTACGATGCCACGCACGGCCTGAGCGTATTATTTTCATAACTTAGAAGACATGAAAGCTGTTCACGTTAAGTGGTGTGCAGCACAGAAAAGTTCCCTACAGTTAGAAAAACTCCCACTGAGGCATGCATCGGAATAAACTGTAGAACAACATCTGTTATACATGTAACTGAATATTATAACATTCAAGCAAAGAATGAATAGCAGCTTAATATTAATATTCAGGTAATAACTTATTCCACCATTGATTCAGGATAATGCAAATTGTAGTTAATTTTTAAAAACAACTGATTTTTTTCCGGTGTTTTTTTTTACAGCTACTTGAAAAATGGCACTTATTTTAAACATATGATTTTATTTCTTACTCATCACTTCAGTTTAATTAACTGTTAATAACAGCATTTATTCATACTGAGCACTGTGGTTACAGGACCGAGCTCCTTATGGATCTTACGCTTAAATAAAAAGTATTTAAATGTTTGGATTTATGAGCCAGCACTGCACTCAGTAACTGTCATGTACACACGTTTTCAACTTAAAAGATACCATATAATAGACTCCACAAGTTGAAACAGGATCAGTTTGCTGTTGAGCGAGTGGTTAGGCCTAACTTTCGAGTGATGTATCTCGTAAACTATGGAATGTGGAAGATAAAAAAAATTGCAGTGTTTTGCAGCTTTGTTAGGTAAACGTACATGCTAATTTTCAGCAAATTCTAAAATGGTGGGTCAGGTTTGTAGAACAAAATGGCTGAACTGTTGAAGGAGAGCCCTCTGTGAAATTCACATAATTTTAACCATCTGAGAAAATATGCTGATAACCACCATTTTTTTTTTCAAATATGTTATAGGATCAATTCCTATTAGTAGTTCTAATTCTGATTATTAGATAGCTCTAATCATTCTACTATTCTCTTTTACGTGCAATATTTCAAAGTAACTTGTACAGTATTCTAGCGGATAATGCTTACCTTGGCATTCCTTTCTAGCGATGGGAACATTTCACACACGTGTTTTCCGGTCTTTGTTGATGTTATTGTCCTAAAGTCCGTTGTATGAGATGAATAGCTTTACTTCCCACGCTTTTCGCTGGGTATACTCATTGGATCTTCGCTTTAGGATTCACACACATCAATTTTGACCGTTCTTTATACTCGAAATTTTCACCCATTCTCTGGGCATCCTCAGGAGCGTGGCAACTTTTCCACCGATGTTCGTGGTTAACTTCGCGCTAATGAAGTCCGATACTCCTTGTTGCCATTCGTCGGATATACTTTCTTGGATATATTTCGTTATCAAGCCCGGCTGGTGCCATCTATGTTTCATTAAAACATTTTTTTTTTTCTCCTATCCTGGTTTTCTTGTCTTTTTTGTCAGTTTTTCTTTTGTTGTTCTTTTTCTTGTCTTATTAGTTCTTTCCACAGGCCAGAAAATGTGCTAGGGTCGTTTTGGTTACGTACCCTTGCTTTATTTTTATAGATTAAGATTGCTTCTTCCCTCCTCAATTGCCTTTCAGATTTTTTTATTCTTTTTTAGCATTTTAATTTCATCGAATTTTGGGAAATCTGGTTTTCAATGCAGAATTGCTCTAAAGCAGTTTTGGCTTTTTGAGAAGGAAAGAAGCAATCTTAATCTATAAAAATAAAGCAAGGGTATGTAACCAAAATGACCCTAGCACATTATCTGGCCTGTGGAAAGAACTAATAAAACAAGAAAAAGAACAACAAAAGAAAAACCGACAAAAAAGAAGAAAGCCAGGATAGGAAAAGAAATTAAAAAAAATTGTTTTAATGAAACATAGATGGCGCCAGCTGGGCTTCATAACGAAATATATCCAAGAAAGTATATCTGACGAATGGCAACAAGGAGTATCGGACTCCATTAGCGCGAAGTTAACCACGAGCATCGGTGGAAATGTCGCCATGCTCCTGAGGATGCCCAGAGATGGGCGAAAATTTCGAGTATAAAGAACAGTAAAAATTGATGTGTGTGAATCCTAAAGCGAAGATCCAATGAGTATACCCAGCGAAAAGTGTGGGAAGTAAAGCTATTCATCTCATACAACGGACTTTAGGACAATAACATCAACAAAGACCGGAAAACATGTGTGTGAAATGTTCTCATCGCTAGCAAAGAATGCCAAGGTAAGCATTATCCTCTAGAATATTGTATAAAATGTTATAGGATGTGTTAAACATCAATATAAAAAAAAAATTATCTCCCTCATGCCAGAGCAATATTCTATAGAGCCTCCCATAAAATGTCTAAATTTTGCTGTAATTTTTCACTTCACCACTAGGTGGCACTCACTTAACTGGTGTTTCAGGTAAAATGAAAAGTGTTTTCAATATGTAGGGACCCTTTTCCATGTGATTACAAAGTTTCATTCTCCTAAATTCAGTAGCACACAAAATACAGCATGTTATGTAAAAAGTGGCATGCTACTGCACAGCTGCAAATGTGGGTGTTCGGCTAAATTTTGGAGCACTGTATTTTAAAAACTAGGAGGTTTAAAAAACTGAAACTTAGGATTTTCTCATATCTTTATCGAGTATATCTACCTGCAAGTTTCATTAAAATCCGAGTCAGTGGGTTACATTTTGCAAAAAAAATCGGTGATTTGGCATGGAATTACCCATGTAGATCAAGTGTAAGTAAACATAATGAGGCTGTTAGAAAAAAACAAAGACATACTGTCCAAAATTGTTGATTGTATCAAGTTTTGTGGGAAGCTTAAACTTCTATTGTGTGGTCATGACGAAAGTTTGTACCCTGCAACCCTGGGGTTTTTTGAGAGCTATTAAAGAGAATTTGCAGGCAAACTTCAGGCAAATTTAAAAACTCAATTTGAATTTGAAAACACTACTGTGTTTAAAGGAAACTATAAGACAATCCAGAATGAGTTGTTAAATTGTATGTTGGAAGTTTATAGACCTGAAATTTCTTCTAAAATCAGTGTTGCAAAACTTCTAGATGTTATGTCAGATGACACTATATAGATGTTTCTGAGAAAATACAGGAAGTTGTGGTGATTTGCTATGAAAATGAAGGTACAGCAGTACATGCAAGCTTTTTGAGATTTTAGAACTCCAATTCACAAGATGCACAGGGTTTGTCAAAATACATTTTTGAAAAACTCGGTGTTGTTTTAAAAGGTGCCTTTGGGAAGCTGTTTTTAAAAATTTTAAAAGGTGTCTTTGGAAGCTAATAGCTCAAACCTATTATGCAGTGGTGATGAGTGAAGAGAAGTAAACATACACTAGGGGGAAAACTCAAACCTATTATGCGTGGTGATGAGTGGAGTACAAACCAATGTTAAGGAAATATACGGCTGTTCCTTTTATTCACTGTTATGCTCAGTAGTCAAATTTAATAATGGAAAAAGCAGCATCATATATTCCAGAAGTTCTTATTTTTTAGTAGTCTTTGAGGAATACAAACCTTCTTCTCATGATCACCACTATGTTTTTTCATGCTTGACTGCATTTTCAATACTGAATGGAATTTTAATTCCAGGGTTGTAAACAATTTATGAAAATATTGGTGAGTTGAAAAATGTTTTCAAGAGCTACAAAAGCCAAAGAACAGTCCAGCATCTTCAAGACTCCTGCGCATATTAAATGACAAGAACTTCCTGTTTTGTTTTTCTTTCTTCCCTCTTGTCACTCCACACATTCACTTGCTTTATGATCAGCTTCAAAGACACTCTTTGACTGTCTATTCAGATGTAGTGGATTTTTATAATGCAATTCTACTATCAAGAACAACATTTCCTGAAACTCAGAAATTTCACGAGAACCCCTGAATTTAAGAAACGAAAACAAAATGAAGATCCAACCATCCTTGCAAAGAGGTCTGTGGCACAATTTGTTTTTAAGCAAAGGAAATATTCAAGTGCACTGGTCATCTTCCTACTGCAAAATTTTACTGTCTGAACAGTTTCCCTATACAACTGTGAATTTCCTTCAAAAGAACTTGATGAAACTGAGTCAGCTTATCTTTTGCTGAGTAAAGAAAGACTGTAGGCTGAACTCTCTCCTTTATGAGAGAAAAGAATTCCATCAAGTATTCGAGCTTTCAGCCTCCATCAAATAATAATGAGTAGTGGGCTCAAATTCTTTTGCTGAAGTGCATTGTCCATTGAAAATCTCTCATACTCACAGCACCTATGACAACATCAGAGCACCTGTGAGATGCTTTTGCACAATGAAAAGAATAAAGACACATTTTTACGGAGCACTATGTCTGAAGAGCGCCTGTCAGCAATAGCTATGTTGAGTGCTTAAAAAACTTTATCAAGCCATCAAGTAGGTTCAATTACAAGGTGATTGATGTGAGGGTTGTACTGAAAGTTATGCAAAAGTGGGCATAACTTTTTTATTAAACTGACAGAGGTCATTCAAATTGCACAAATTGGTAGAGTAACTCCTTCTCTATACAAAGGTACTACTCAACATAGTCTCCATCACAAGCGATGCATTTGTGCCATCATTGAACCCAACTGTCGAATCCTCTTTGAAAAATTTCAGGTGTGGTCTATTGTATCCACTTCTTCACAGCCACTTTCACCTTGTGTGTGTCATCAAATGGTTGCCCCCGGAGACAGTCCTTCACTGGACCAAACAGGTGGAAGTCAGAGGGTGCTAGACTGGGCTGTGCAGTGGATAGATGATCACCCTATTTGCTGATCAGCTGATTTGTTGTCAAAGATGTGTGTCATCTTGTATTGTGATGGTGAATGTGGATCCTTTTCAGATTCTTGTTCGGTCTCTTCCTCCTTATGGCTTCTTTAAGCTTCTTGAGTGCCTCAATGTACTGCTTGCTGGTCACGGTACGGCCACGTTCCAGAAAATCAAGGAGAATGACACCCCTGGCATCCCAAAAAACAGTCACCATGATTTTTCGTGCTGATCACTGGCTCTTGAATTTCTTAAGCCTTGGTGAAGAGGTGTGACGCCATTCCATGGATTGATTCTTCATTTCCGGATCATAAAGATATGCCCTCATTTCATCCCCCGTCACCAGATTGAAAAAACTTGTCTTCAAACGCTTCTAGCAGATCAGAGCAGACTTCCACCCTTCTCTCCTTCAAATCGGGTGTCAACTGCCTAGAAACTCACTATGCACACACTTTCCGATACCCTAAGTCTTCCACCATCTTCTGTATGGCATTGTGACCACAGTCCAGTTGTGCAACAAGCTCATGGATTGTGACTCGTCTCTCCATGCGAAGCAATTCATCCACTCGTTGACAATTCACGTCAGTGGTTGCAGATGATGGTCTCCCACTGCGTGGTTTGTCTTCAATGCTGGTTTTCCCTTCTTTAAACTTCTTCATCCATCTGTGCACAATGCTCTTGTCAATGATGTCATCTCCGTAAACATTCTGTAGCCTTCTGTGGATGTCGGACAGCCTGAACCCTTCCTTCGTCAAGAACTCAATGACGCATGTTGCTTCTGCTTGGAGTCCATCATTTACCTGCAATGAAGAAGAAGGGTTACTGTAGAGGAAAAGTTACTGTACCAACATGTGCAATTTGAACGACCTCTGTCAGTAAATAAAAAAGTTATGCCCACTTTTGCATTACTTTCGATACAATCTTTGTT
Organism: Macrothele yani; assembly: GCA_039090855.1. NCBI lineage: Eukaryota > Metazoa > Arthropoda > Arachnida > Araneae > Macrothelidae > Macrothele > Macrothele yani. The sequence goes on from CM077002.1 coordinate 127,054,420, forward strand.
CATCACAAGGAAAGGAGAATATCTTTTATAAATTGACTGTATTGCTTTTCTCTTGTTGTACATTTACTGTTTTATTTATTTATTTATAATATTTTGTGTTGTAAAGTATTCTATTTTGTTCCTATGAACAACACTACTACTGCCCAAACTCATGAGCTCCCTCTGATTTTATTCTAGTAGTTCCCATAAAACTGAAGTTAAATTTTATAATAGTTAGTCACTAGGATTTGCTGTGACTTTATTAATACACAGGATAAATAATACAGCTGTACAGAATTTCCAGAAGATGATTAGAGAGGGTTATGCTAAAACTGATAACATTGAGGTATAGTGGAACAGATTTAAAAACTGAATAGTTGAGGCTGCAAGGAGAATACAGGATGTGGTATTATATAAAGAAAGGAAAGCTAGAATGTGTCATGGTGGATATCAGAAGTAAGTAAAGTCGTTAAAGAAAAGTGAAAGATTCAGACTTTTTAAGTACTAGGTTACAAGCTTGGAGGCTTATAAAAAGTTTTAATTAAAGGTGAAACTACCATATTTCCCTAAAAGTAAGACCTAATTGGAAAATAAGCCCTAGCATGATTTTTACAGATGCTCGTAATATAAGACCTACCCCGAAAATAAGCCCCAGTTACGATACGTAGTACTGTAGCCAGCCAGCCTATCACTGTTAAAAAACTGAAGCGAGTGCCAAAATCACTGGAGGATACCCTGTTCATGAGTTTAATTTGCCTTGAATATCCAGAGTAAGAAAAAAGCCGATTGACTTTGAACTCAGCCGAGGATATGGTTTTTGTAATTATGGCGCATGCATTCAGTTCGGTTCAGAGAGCTAGCGGGAGATGAAAAGAAGCCGTCTTTTGTTCGGCTGGTGTAACATCCAGTTCCAAAAAGGGAATCCAACGTGGGAAACTTTACTGGGGGGGGGGGGGGATACAGATGCAAACTCAAAGAAAAAGTAAGAAGTGTTCTAACCGCCTTCAATGGATTACAAATCAGAGGGTTAATGTTAATATTTTGGGGCCGAACATACATTCTTAACTGTCATCACTTTTGTTGCCACTCCTGTGTCGATTAACAATTAACACTTCATTCAATGGTAGATTTAAAGGGAATAATATTTTGACCCCCATACAAGATGAGTGCGAAAAGAAAGAGCTATTCCATGGAGTACAAGAAAGGAATTGTGGAGGACTTCCAAGGCAAGAATCTTACGGCTTTCTGCAAAGAGAAGAAGTTGGATCTCCGAATGGTACAAAAAGGACGAGCAGAGTACGATAACCTCAGTCAACGGGTGGACGAGGGAAATGCTAAGAAGCGCAAGTGTAGATCAGGTCGGCAACCATTATTTCCTGAGCTGGAAGACATCGTCTGTGAATGGGTTGCTGACAGGAGAGCAAAGGCTTTGGTTGTGTGCAGGGCTGATATTCAAGCATTTGCCCTTGCAATGGCACCACAGTTAGAAATATTCCCCGGAGAATTCAAAGCATCACAACACTGGCTGGATGGCTTCCTTCAGCGATATGAACTGTCTCTAAGAAGATTGACAACACTGTTCAAGCTGGCAGATACTGAAGTTATTAAACGTGCACTTGCATTCAAGTCCTTTGTTGATGGCATCGACTTTTCTAAATACCAACTCTCCAAAATGATTGCTATGGATGAAACTGCAGTGTTTATAGGCCAAGGATCTCAAACGACAATTGATCAGAGCGGTGCCTCGTCAATCTACATTCCTTCCACTGGTTAGGAAAGTGCACGTGTTACCTGTGTTTTGGCAATTCGTCTGGATGGAAAGAAAGACCCACCTCTAATCATCACTAAGAGCAAGAAAGATGAGATTGAACATGTTTCAGGCATTTATGTTCTTGATACCTTAAAAGCCTGGTGCACACAAGCAGTTATAAGGAAATGGATCGATTTAATGCTGCCACTTGTTTTGCAAGGTGGCCAAAGAGGTCTGCTAGTCTGGGATTCAGTCAGCACTCACCGCACTAAAGACATGAAGAACTTCCTTGCAGAGAGAAGAATAGATCAAATAATGATTCCTGCAGGAATGACTGCCTATCTCCAGACTCTTGATATTGCAATAAACAAACCGTTCAAGGATCATTTGTGCATGGAAATCAATGACTACATTGAAAATAGAATGGAGAGAAATCAGCGTGGAAACTTTGTGAAGCCTAGCCTGCAAGAGGTCATGACTTGGGTGAAGAATTCGTGGGATAAAATCACTGACAGCTGTGTTTGCCAATGCACTATGAGCAGGCTACGTGGACAAGAAGTGCTCATTTAAGGAGGGTTTGGAGAGTTATCATGATGTTCCAGAAGATGATGACATGTCTGTATTTGAATGAATGTAGATTTTTGTACCTGAATAAATGTAGATTTTGTAATTGAATAAATGCAGATTTTTTTACATGAATAAATGTAGATTTTTGTACATGAATAAGTGTAAATTTTTGTACATGAATAAATGTAGATAAAAAGAAAAAAAAGTTAGTTCATGAAAAATAAGACATTCCCTGAAAATAAGCCCTAATGCGTCTTTTGGAGCAAAAATTAATATAAGACCTGGCCTTATTTTCAGGAAAACACAGTATGTATTAGGAAAGCAGAAAGTTATAAAATCCTGAATATATAATATGGCCAACATTTACAGTACAGCTTCAAAAATCCAAACAAGCTCCATTCATTTTTTTTTTTTTATTTTTTTTTTTTGGTGGTGGAAAGTTTAAGTACAGTCCGTTCATTTTGACTTAGCACTTGATGATAATGGAATCACCAAATTTTGGGGGTGCAGTGCAAGCATTTTAGGGGCAAGGTGCTGAAGGTGTAAGTGACTTTTTATATTCAGAGACAAAAGGCAAAAACTTCCTCAGCCACTTGTTCCCTGCAGGGCTAAGATTTTATGACCCATTGCCATGGCAGTACCACCCCTTGTTTCATCCCTCAGCCCCATTGTTCACTGTGAGATGGGAGAAAAGTTATTCCCCCTGTACTCAGCATAAAGTACAGCTCTTGGCAATTGGAACCAGCTTGTAATGATTGGTAAGTTTTCAAATTTGTATTTTATGTTTAAAAATTTCACAGCAGTAGTAAAAATGGCAAACTTGTTTCGTATTGCATAATAACGAAAAAAATCTTTATCTTTGCAATATTTTTTGTATACAGTTGCTTATTTTCGGTACCTGCATTTGGATAATAATAATGTAGAAATATTAGCGTATTTGTATTTTTTTACATGTTCGATAATCCAAACACATTGAAAATCCAAACTACCAGTGCATGGTTTGTATGCTTCTTGGCTGTGACATCACTACGGAGTAAAACGTCAGCCATGGCAGTAAAATAAGTGGGATGATGTATTCGTGAATTGCCATTGCAATTCACAAGTACTTGTGTTGACTGGTGTTTGGGACGCGTTCTTGCCAGAGGGTGGAACTTCTTAGACTTGCTTCATGCGTGTACCCTTCATTTCCTGGCTTCATCAAAAAATGCATCAAAGTTATGCATCAAAAGTTAAATCAAACAATAAATATCATGCCAGTAGATGAACTCGAAAAGAATGTACCCTTTCAAAATACAGTCAACTCCGCTTACAGTGAACCTCTGCGGACTCGCATATTTCATTCACTATGTCCGAGGTTCACTAAAACCGAAGTGTCTTCCCTTAACCTGAATTCAGTGAAAGTGAAATGGTGAGCAAGAAAATAAAATATGTACATACATATTTAAAACATAATTTTTTATGTACATAGAGTATATTCATTAACTAAGTAAACAAAATTAATTTTACATTACCTTAATTAACATGAAAATAGTCTGTTATGTGCAGCTGCTTGCTGCAAACAGTTTTGATAAATATTTTTTCTATGTCCTTTTCTAGAGTCTGTGCTTTTGGTACACTTGATTCTACATTTTCCACAGTCGTGACACCATCCAACATGTCTTTCACTGTTGGAAAACGCTCTTCGTTATTGTCCTCGTCATCTTCAGATTCGTTTTCATCTGTGTTGGAACCACCTTTCACAGCCTCGACAATAGTTTCATCCGGAATTTCATTCGTTATAACTCCACAGTTAGCATCGATAAAATCTACAGCTTCACTGTCATTATACAGAACTGTTTCCGGAGGTCTGGTTTGGCTACACGTCCAGTAGGCAAACCAGACCTCTGGAAACAGTTCTGTATGGTTACAGTTGACACACACTTTGTTTCCAAAATGTACAGCGTTCAGAACATTTATTGATGAATCTTTAATATTTTCACTGTACATCATGTAATTCTACAGTGAAAATATTAAAGATTTAAATCCCTACCATGTATAATATTTTTTCAGGAAAATCATTTCCCAATCTATCTGACAGAAGAAATAATTTGTATATGATTTATTGATGAGTTCTGCTTTGATTCCAAGGCTTGGATTAAATGAAGCATTACTTCCCTTCTGTAATAAGGTTTTAAAGCTGCGAATCGCATCTTGATCCATGAGTTGGAGGACTGACGTGGTGTTTGCAGGCAAAAACACCAGCTTGATGTTGCTGAGGTTTTTAATCCTACCTTTGTCCTTCAGTGCACATTAAGGAGTAGTAGGCCTACAATATTGTTCTCAAAACATTCTTTCAAGTTTTTACAAGAATGTTTGTTTTGAAATAAGTTACAATTTCATGTTATAAGAACATTCTTTCCTTTGAAGTTCTATATTTTAGGTTCACTATAACCGAAGTTGAGGGTTCACTATAAACGAAAATTTTAATATACATTTCCGATGTTGCGGGTTGGGACCAATGATTTAGGGTCACTATAGCTGAATGTTCACTATGACAGAGTTCACTGTATCCAGAGTTGACTGTATTCCACAAAATAAAATTATTTCAAAAAACACCAAAACAGGTGGGAAATTTAAAGTTAATAAAATAAACCAACAGGGAGGGGAAGGGAATAATAGGCAGGTTGCCCGTACCAGTTAAGTTTGATGGTCTGAACTTACTAAAATACCTTCCTACTGATTGACTGATAGCACACATACACACACATCATATGATAATTTGGTTTTAAAAAGACCTTGAAAAATGCTTGAATTTATTTTGCTTAGAAGTGTGTGAACCTTGCAGTGGGGTCCAATTAGTTTGGATTTTCAACACTCTACTGTACTTTTTAATGCTATGACATAAACTGTCAAATTATTCTGTTCGTCACGTTTTTAAACCTTCGTTAGAGGAGCTTTACACATTTTGTTAGTTCTTATTATTTTTATGTTGTTATTTGGTTCAAATAAAGATGTTTATTTATCTTGAGTCTTGCTTCTTAGTGTTCTTAATATCCCATATACGTCACTAATTCGATGGATGACTTGCATTTTTTCCTGAAAGACGTACTGTTTTTACCCATAATATCAGTTCCATGAAAGACCACAGGGAGTAATAGAACGAAACACTTCATCGTATTCACACTGTGGACAACACACAAATTTACGAATTAAAAAACATTTATTATTGTTAGAAGACTCTACAACGCTATATCCTCATCACGTCAAGGTTAACAAGAGATTTAATCTGTGTCTTCATAAAGTTCTTTATACGGTTTGAGTCCAGCTGTCATTAAAAGTCTTGAAGTCAAAAACGTTTTCTAAAGAATCCCTTTTTTGGGGATTTTTTCTAAAGAATCCCTTTTTGGTGGATTTTTCTAATGAATCCCTTTTTGGGATTTTTTCTAAAGAATCCCTTATTTGGGATTTTTAGAAAACTTTTTTAACTTCAAGACTTTTAATGGCAGCTGGATTCGAACCATATAAAGAACTTTATGAAGACACAGATTAAATCTCCTGTTAACCTTGACATGATGAGGATATAGCGTTGTAGAGTCTTTTAACTCTATAATAAATGTTTTTTAATTCGTAAATTTGTGTGTTGTCCACAGTGTGAATACGATGAAGTGTTTCGTTCTATTACTCCCTTGGTCGTTCATGGAACTGATATTACGGGTGAAAACAGTACGTCTTTCGGGAAAAAATACAAGTCATCCATTGAATTAGTGATGTATATGAGGTATTAAGAACACTAAAAAGCAAGACTCAAGGTAAATAAACATCTTTATTTGAACCAAATAACAACATGAAAATAATAAGAACTAACAAAATGTGTAAAGCTCCTTTAACGAAGGTTTAAAAAATGTGATGAACAGAATAATTTGACAGTTTATGTCATAACATTGAAACCAATGACCACGTAATAGGAACACCTGATGAGAGAAACGAATACATATCTCTCACTGAAGTGTTATATACAACTCTACTGTACTTATTTTTGCTTTCTTGAAGTGAAATGGGTATGCATATTATACAATTAAATACGTAATAGTAACTGATGCATGAACAAAATTTTAGAATAAGAATTTGGTTCTGAGAAAATGGTACAGAAAGAGAAAAAAAAGTTCATATTCTTCCTTGGAGTGGCCCAGCCCTCTGGCCAAATGCAGTGAAGTTCAACTGTACAACACATAGTTTGATTTCTTCACATACATGTTTCCAGAAGTTCTATTTCCTCTCCTTCCCCTATAACCAGTAGATAAAAATTCTTTCTCATATACAGGATAGTTTTCTTTAATAATATACCAATTTTCCATCACATTTATATAGAACTCCCCCATCCCTTTTTTTATACCTGTTTCTTCGATTGTTTGTTCTTATCATGTTAGGTTTTTGTAATGGTGAACATTTATGTTGTGTGACCTTTCATATGGAATTGCAGTTTATAAACAATTCTTTGTGTCATATCAAGACAGAGGCATTGGTGATTCATCACCATGAACTGCACTCAGTCATGATGATGAATATCCTGGGCAATGGGGATTTCAGTGATATGATTTTCCATTGCCTTCCTCATCAAGTATCCCCTCTTTTTCTTTTTCAGGTGCAATGGTCCAGACAGGGGCACAGATAATTCATCACCATGAGCTGCACACTTGTGGGGATGAATATCCCAGGGAAAGGAGATTACAATGAGGCAGTTTCCCCATTGCCTTCCTCAAAGTGTCAAAGGGCAACTGCCAGAAATATCTCGATATGCCCAGGGCTGATTTTAGGGATCTATCTATACATTTGCCTTACATTCATAGAAACTTTGAAAACAGTGAACTGGATGGTCAGCAGCATGGGTTTAGAACCCACAACAGATACCAACCACATAAACAGGAGACTGGCGATTAGCCAGCTATGCCACTCTGGAGATATAATGGTTTCCATAAATGATGCAACAACCAGAACAATCTGGTTTTTCTCGAAAATTTGTGAAATCTGCAGCATCTAATTTGGAAGATAAATACAAGTAAACAGCGTGCTTAGGAATTCCATTTGAGAAATGGAATGAAAATTTCAATACTCAGTTGTAAAAGTTGTGTGTGGATTGAAATATATCTCAAACTGGTAAAAGCTTGGATAGCCCAGTTCGGTACAGAGTGTGATCATTGCTCTTCCAGAGTACATTGAAGCTCCAGGTGGCTTCCATGAGCAGGATTTGGGAAAGCAGTCAATCTCATGAACAGGGTTAGACAGGTACAAGTTGCCGTGATGACTGAAAATTTTCACCAGTTTTAAATTTTTATTCTGAAAATGTTATTTCAAATTCGATTCTCAAAATTTGAATTTCTTTAATGAAGCATTCTTTTTTTTTTGGGGGGGGGGTTGTAGGTTTAACAACCACCATGAACAACTGAATGGGCTATAAGCAGTTGCCTGTCCTTAATTTAGGGCCACTTGACTCTGGGAAAGGGGGAGAGCCAGCACTGTTAGACAAACACAACACCCAATGCCTCACTGGGATTCAAACCCAGTTCCATCTTGAACAAATGGTCGGAAACCAACCAGTACTTAGACCACTACGCCACCAGGTCGGCGTGAAGCATATCTTTAATAGAGCAACAAATGCAGTATACACATTTTTTTCTGTTTGCATCTATTTTGTAGACTAATTACCATGCAATCTGAATAATAAAGGTGCCAACATAGATTTTTGGTACTACCACCAGCAGAGTTGTTATGCAATCTGCAGCAATCTTGTCAGTAGTGATTCAGGCTGAAGTTCCACAGTGTAACCCCAAGAGAGATTCATGCACTCGTTTGGAGTGTGCATCAGAATGTTCTTAGCCATGGCATTGATTCCACATGGGGTGCTTATGAATGTCTTTATTAATTAGTGCTGTTATTGAATGGCGTTACAACAGAAGATAAAGCTGGATTTTTTTCAATGGAAACCTATTTTGAAGTGCAGTTATTGATATGAGTATATAATATGTTCCCCAGTTTAAATTGCAGATTTTGAACTGAATTGTTCAACAATGTGTAAGAAATACATTAATTTGGTCGCAATTCTGAATGTGTAATTTCTGTTTGGATTGATTGTTTTTCTTTCTCCTCGTATCTCTTGAAAATATACAACGGCTCCTGAAAAAAAAAAATGGAGCTGGCACTTGAAAATTTTTTTTTTTGTGTACCTTTGGTCATAAAATTATTCCAGCCATGTTTAGGGTGGAATACTTGTTTGTCCGCTCAAGAAGTTAACAGTGTTGTTCTTAAGATAGAAGTTCACAAGGTGACAACATTAGATGTGGGAGTTACTACCAACCTGCGGGGCAAAGTTATCACCTATAGCATCTGGCTTATGATTGCATTAAGCTGTCCAAACTTGCATTGCTTTCCATGTGAACTATGATGCAGCCTTCTGATAGCACCTACAGATCTATGGGGCTACCCAAAATTTGCTTTTTCCAAACCAGCCATATCAGAAGTATACTGTTCTGGAATATTTTTTGGTATCATAGCATTTCCTGTCTCCCTTCCATATCAGATAAGGTGATGAATCATTATGGAGGAGAAAAGAATGATTTATCCATGAAGATTACACATTTCTTATGGGCCCAGTTGATGTGATGTCTACACAAGTATAACAGTATTTCCTATGGTGTCAGGTCCCAACTGCCTAGCATGCAGGTGTACTTTATAAAGCCTTCAGCTTACAGTGACAGCAATTATGGCAATTCTGCATGCTGCTTTGTGGTCTAATTGCAGTTGACTTGGCATTGACATGCTGCTACTCCTTTTGTATAACACCATACTGCAGTCTTCCTATCGGGATGTTGCCCATGTTCTATCTACTTCTGAGTCATTTGGATGCACTCTGTCCTTTTTAGAGACTGTGAAAGTCTGCACTACAAAACAACTCAGGTTAAGCCACCTGGCAACATCTGCTTGACTTTGGTGTATCTTGAGCTGTTATAGTTTAGCCAGCCCATCACTCCTTCCAGGCTTGATGTCTTATAGATATAATACCCAGTGAACCTTCTGTCTCAACCATTCCTTGCTCATACTTTGCAAGGAAACAGGATAATGCTTGTAACAACAACAATTAGCTCTCATTGAATTTTTATTTACCACTGCAACACTGCACATTTTCATGCAATACCTTAGTTCTGTTTCATATTTTACATATTGTACACAATTCTCATGAATTTCTATTTTTGAAATTTTATGATATTGTATTGCATTTTCTATTTGTTTCATAATCTTTTGTGAAACCAGGCTATTATTGTTGTCATGCAGCCAAAATATAACTCACCAAAAATTAAGTTTTAGACTAAGAGGAGTGTTATTTCTTTAATGCATTTAAACTTATGGGCAAGTTAACCTATGTAATATTTTCAAATCACTATAATTTCGATGTTTTGGTTTACCTAAATGGAAGATTTTTTAGTAAAAAATGATGTTTGGTCCATATGCAAATTATGTGCATATCAGTAGTTTTAGAACATTTTGTATTTTAATGAGGTGATGTTTCTGAAATACCAATATAATTATTGTAGGCCATTCACCTTTCATATTTATGTCAACGAACCCTACATTTTAATGAACATTACTTGCACGTGGTTAACGAATTCGGTCCGACTCCCGACTCGAAGTTATGTAAATATATCGCAACTTCCTCTCAAAATTTATTTGCACATAAACTAGGATTTGAATGCTAAGTAACTTTAAAAAATTTAACTAATATAAAAGCTGTATGGCAAACTCGACAGTACTCAAATCTCACACATACCACTTTCACCCTAAACATATCACAGCTAAAATACATGTACACAGTTTTCAGTCAAACACTGTTTGCAACAAACGCAATCACCTTTTGAAAACGACATTTTAAAAAACCTGAACGTTAAAACTTCATATCCACTAGCCTCAGGAGAGGGCCACTTTCAAACACTTTCACACTGCACTGTGGGCATCATCAAGAAAGGCCAGAGCTCTCGACTGCTTGGCTGCCAGCTGCAAAGTGAGCCCTCAGGTCGTTATGCTTGGTCAAGCCGATGGTCTCAATGCCATTGCGGTTCATAGTGCCAGTCGAAAAAAAGGGGGGGAGGCAGAAGAGAGGAATTGCAGTTTAGTAGTTAGATAAAGGTGCGTGATGGTTATCTTCCCATAGTTGGTGCTATGAACTGCGATGAGGTTGAGACCATCAGCGTGACCGAACATAACGACCTGAGGGTTCACTTTGCATCTGGCAGTAGAGAGCTCTGGCCTTTCTTGCAGTGGCATAACTACCACCCAGCTTGGGGGGGGGGGGTGCAAGTAACCAGGGGACGTACCACAGCTTCCAGTTATAGTTTTCTGAAAAAATTTGAACACTCACAAAGACAAACAAACAAATAATCTTAAGGTACATTTAGCTTTACCTAAATAAATGCCATGTTTCACTTTTACAGCACTGGATGTCCTACAGAATGAAGCTATTCGGCCCTTTGGCTCTGAGTTGTAATACGATCAGTCTCCAATCTCCCTCTCTGAGTTGCTGAGGAAAAACGCAAGGCCACATGGGGATTCCCCGTAGAGGATGTGGGGAAACAATCAGTCAGTCACCTAGGATTACGTACGCGACAAGTGCCAACGTTTATTCATGGCAGCCGCAGGTCTGCCAGTGTACAAGAGGGCGATTTCTTCAAGTCATTTATTTTAGTTTTGTACAAAACAATTGCATGTATTGTTAAATCTGTTACTTATAAAGTTAAAACTTACAGAGCTCTAGGTACCAGCATTACTTTTCCAGACACTCTCCCTTTCCCCCTCCACCAGGGGCGGCGGAAAGTGAAGTTCGTTGACCGGGCCCGAAATTTCGAATCGTGGTTAACCCCATCCCTTCCCGCTTCCCGGAACAAACAGAAGAAAATTAATGCCTCAGGAGCTTTGTTGGGGATTAGGACCACCCAACCACTTACCTAGAAGAACTTTCTAAGGCACATCACAACAATCGCATATATGCCAAATAAAAAAAAATGAAAATAAAAATCTTGGCTGGAATTATTGACCGGGTCCGAGTGGTTCAGCTGCCACTGCCCTCCACCACACACACACCATGAAAAATGCATTCAACCTCGTGCTTGAAATCCTGGGAAAATTACTGCGCTTAGGGGCGCTAAAGCAAATCTTGCAGGGGGGGGTGCACATTGAGCTAGTTACGCCACTGCTTTCTTGATGATGCGCGCAGTACGGTGCGAAATCATTTGAAAGTAGCCGTCTCCTGAGATGGGCAGATATAAAGTATTAACATTCAGGTTTTTTAAATAAAAATTTTTTAAATGTTATTTTCAAAAGGTAATTGTGTGTGTTGCAAATAGTGTTTGATTGAAAATTGTGTATATGTATTTTAGCTGTGATATGCTTGGAGTGAAAGTGGTATGTGTGAAATTTGAGTATTGTCGAGTTTGTCGTTCGCCTATTTTATATTAGTTAATTTTTTTATTTATTTTTTAAGTTACTTAAGATTCAGTTGGGAGTCAGACCAAATTTGCTAACCCACGTGTACTTGTGTAGGAAATGTTTGCTAAAATGTAGGACTCCTTGACATGAATATGAAAGGTGAGTAGCCTACAGTAATTATATTGGCATTGGCTTGCATGTTTTATGAAGTATGGAGGGATGAATTTGAATATTCTTCTGACATATCATTATATATATGTTTCTGAATAGCTCATGCAGACTATATTGTAACACCTTCTCAGGGAATATTACAGTTGGAGTGTGTGTGTGTCGTTGCTATACTGATGAATAAAAAAGGCATTCGATACTCTAAAAGTGGCAGTCAAAAAGTTTAAGAAGTGTTATGTGTTTGATTTAATGAGTGGAATGGAAGATGGTATTTTGTAAGAAAGATAAAGGAGAAACTAGGTTTATTGACAGTCAGAGGAATGAAGTTAGTATTTGTAAAGGCAATGACTATGCAGTAAATCCACGGTGAATGTAACATACCCAGTTAATGTGATTTGTGTATAACATATTTTAAAATATTTATTATGCTTAACATGTTAGCTTTTCGTAGTTGCATGAAATAATCACATGCTAATAACACAGTCCTGCTGGCAGAGGGCAAAAGTGAGTTGCATAGTATGTTGTCCTGGATGTATTAAGTTTGTATGAAATTCAAACAGGGTATAAACAAGGGAAAACCCAAAGTTATGGTTTTTGAGCAATGAATTGTTAGAACTCAATGCAAGATCAGTCTAAATGGTACAGGGATAAACCAGGTAAATGAGTTAATGTATTTAGGAAGCATGGTTGACAGATAAATTAGAATAGATGATGAAATTAGTAAGTGGGTGAATTCATCTTTGAAAGTAATTGCTGCCTAAGGAGGATTTCATAGGACTGATTGGTTTTCTGAAAGCTGCCAAATGCCTGTTTATGAAAATGTAATTGTTCCTACTGTGAAGTATAGTAGTCAAACTTGGGTACTGAAGAAGAGACTCAAGTTGTTTGTGTGCTGGAAAGATGCGTTATTTATGGGAGGGGGTGACAAGACACATACTGATCATATGAGAAACAAAGATGTGTTGCAGATGTGTAACGTGAAGCAAAATGTTTTGTTAAACTTGGTAATAATTGAGGACATGGCTATTCCTAGACTTAATGCATTAAAACTATTTCAAAATTATGGGCTTTTACTAAAAAAATAAAGGAGATTTTTAAGTCAAATGTTCAGGTATTACCCATACCCTTCCTCAGGACTACAGCTATTGTAGATGTTGCCATTCATGGGGTAAATTCCAACCTTTCAAATTATTTAATGTTAGTCCTTCTGACAATTTTCTTTTGAAAAAGTGTTGTTGATGTGTCAGAACTTCTACATTGTTCCAAAGAGCATGTCTATCCAAACCTTGTTTGTCAGATTTTTAATTGCAGCTTTATGTTCTCTTTGCCAATCTGGTTTTAAGCTGTCTACATCATGTTTCTCTCACACAGCTGAGACCACACTCACATTTTATGTTGTAGACCACACCCTTATGTAAAAGGATGTTTTCTTCTTTTTGCTTTAATTTTGGAATGCAGTTACTAATTTTATTTTGTAATTCTGGAGCCAGTCTGACTAGAAACTTCTCACTAATCTTCTGAAGTTTTGAAACAGTCTTTTATGATAAGTATAGTAATTTTCTGTTAAATAGAAAAAAACAGTACTTTATGGTAAGTAAAGTAATTTTCTGTTAAATAGAAAAAACATTCTTTTATGGTAAATAAAGTAATTTTCTGTTAAATAGAAAAAAATCGTCCTTTTGATAAGTAAAGTAATTTTCTGTTAAATAGAAAAAACAGTCATTTTGGTAAGTAAAGTAATTTTTTGTTAAATAGAAAAAACAGTCCTTTGTGGTAAGTGAAGTAAATTTCAGTTAATTAGCAAACATTACTTACCTTAAAGGACTGTTTGAAGAACTTCAGATGATTAATGAGAAGTTTTTAGTCAAACTGGCTTAATTAAGGATAACAAAATACAATTAGTAACTACCTTCCAAAATTTAAGCAAAAAGAAGAAAACATGCTTTTACAGGAAGGTGTGGTTTACAACATAAAATGTGAGTGTGGTCTCAGCTGTGTGGGAGAAACAGGCAGACAGCTTAAAATCAGACTGGCAGAGAGAGAGAGAGAGTTGGCTGCAATTAAAAGTATGACAAACAAAACAGGTTTGGACAGACATGTTCAAAATATGGACATAAAGTGTTGCTTTGGGACTAGAAGTTCTGACACATCAACAGCACTTTTCCAAAAGAAAATTGTCAAAAGGATTGGAAATAGAGAGAAGAGGTACAATGTTAAATGATTTGAAAGGTTGGAATTTACCTCATGAATGGCGACACCTAATATAGCTGTAGTCCGAGGAAGGGTAGAGGTGCTACCCGAAAGTTTTGACTTAAAAATCTCCTTGATTCCTTAGTACAAACCAATAATCTTGAAATAAATGAAAAAACCACTAGGAAGAACCATTCACTCACCATAAAGATCATGGTAACCTCCAATGACCACACACTTCCAACACGTCATTCATCGTGATGTAACTGGGCTTCCACAGGTTTACAGACTTCTTGCTTACGCTTCTTATTTTCGGGTGTGAAACATCGTTTTTTTTTTTTTTCTCTTTTGCCTTATAAGATGTTACTATAATGCTTGTCAATTCGATAAAAATCACACATACAACTCATTCATACCAAGTAAAAACTATGTACATAACCTTACATTCACAGGTGATTAAACCTTGGTCAACTCTAATTATCAAACTCCTCCTTCTGTTTCACAACCTCTGCTACTCCCACTGCAAGTGTCACACCCATTCAGCCCCACACATCCAATCCTCTAGTACTTTCGACAGGTCCCTGTCATCTTCAGGAGGCAGGTGTGTCTCACCCGCCCACCACAGCTCAAGTGAGCAGAGCCATCGAGGCCCGGGCTCCAGTCGCTTTCTCTGAATCGTTGTCTCTGGCGCCATCTATTGTCCCTGCTGCTCTTTTTTCCCTCTTTCTTTTTATGCTGCTGTTCAATTTTTATTAGGGCTTTCCATTGTTCGTTTAAGTTACTTGGCTCATTAATGTTGCATAATCTTGATCTGTTTTTTTCAATTAACACTGATTCTGCAATTCTTAACTGCTTTTCGTTTTTACAGCTCTTAATAATTTTAATATCTTCAAACCTTGGGCATTTTTGATTTTCCATACAGTATTGGGTCAATGCTGTCTTAGCTTCTTTTTTATTCCAATTATTAATATGCTGGTTCAATCTATACTTTAATTTATTCTTGGTGCTGCCTATATATGACACAGGTGGTTGCTGGTTTATTGGGATTTCATAAATTCCTGCTCTATCTAATTGGCTAATTTTTTCATTTTTAATCACTAAATTTTTTACAGTAAGTACCTGATTTCCTACCTGTATGCCATACTTGCCACAAACTTTATTAATTTCTGCTGACACATTTTCTATATATGGTATTGCTCCCACATATTTTACAAGTTTTTTATCAGTCTTGACCTTATTGTAACCTTGAGTTACTTCATAAATCCATTTTTTTAATACCTGTTTAGGGTATCCAAAAGCATAAGCAATTTTTTCAATATATTCAATTTCTTCCTTTCTATACTGTTCAATTGATGAATGTGTTAAACTTCTTTTTAATTAGTGTTTTAACACTATTTCTTTTATGTGTTAATGGATGTGATGACTGAAATGGTATAAGTACTGGGATATATGAAGATTAGGTTACAATAAGGTCAAGACTGATAAAAAACTTGTAAAATATGTGGGAGCAATACCATATATAGAAAATGTGTCAGCAGAAATTAATAAAGTTTGTGGCAAGTATGGCATACAGGTAGGAAATCAGGTACTTACTGTAAAAAATTTAGTGATTAAAAATGAAAAAATTAGCCAATTAGATAGAGCAGGAATTTATGAAATCCCAATAAACCAGCAACCACCTGTGTCATATATAGGCAGCACCAAGAATAAATTAAAGTATAGATTGAACCAGCATGTTAATAATTGGAATAAAAAAGAAGCTAAGACAGCATTGACCCAATACTGTATGGAAAATCAAAAATGCCCAAGGTTTGAAGATATTAAAATTATTAAGAGCTGTAAAAACGAAAAGCAGTTAAGAATTGCAGAATCAGTGTTAATTGAAAAAAACAGATCAAGATTATGCAACATTAATGAGCCAAGTAACTTAAACAAACAATGGAAAGCCCTAATAAAAATTGAACAGCAGCATAAAAAGAAAGAGGGAAAAAGAGCAGCAGGGACAATAGATGGCGCCAGAGACACAACGATTCAGAGAAAGCGACTGGAGCCCGGGCCTCGATGGCTCTGCTCACTTGAGCTGTGGTGGGCGGGTGAGACACACCTGCCTCCTGAAGATGACAGGGACCTGTCGAAAGTACTAGAGGATTGGATGTGTGGGGCTGAATGGGTGTGACACTTGCAGTGGGAGTAGCAGAGGTTGTGAAACAGAAGGAGGAGTTTGATAATTAGAGTTGACCAAGGTTTAATCACCTGTGAATGTAAGGTTATGTACATAGTTTTTACTTGGTATGAATGAGTTGTATGTGTGATTTTTATCGAATTGACAAGCATTATAGTAACATCTTATAAGGCAAAGAGAAAAAAAAAAAACGATGTTTCACACCCGAAAATAAGAAGCGTAAGCAAGAAGTCTGTAAACCTGTGGAAGCCCAGTTACATCACGATGAATGACGTGTTGGAAGTGTGTGGTCATTGGAGGTTACCATGATCTTTATGGTGAGTGAATGGTTCTTCCTAGTGGTTTTTTCATTTATGAATTGCACGTAAACTATGCGCACTTTGCAAGAGGTTAATACCTTAAAAGTGCAAATATAATAATCTTGAAATAGTTGTAATGTTTTTTAGTAAGCTGGAGACAGATATTTGGAGATGGTTTTGGCCATACTGAAAAAATGAGTGTTGAAATGCTGAGAGGGAATTTATTCAGCCAAAGTGGCAGGAAAGAAAGGTAGAGGAAAAGATTATTGAGTACGAAGTACAAGAGGTCTTGTGTGATACTTGTGATAGATGTCAGTGAAGCTTAAGTTGTGCACCACAAGTGCTGTGAATGGAGACATTTTATACATCAGCAGCAAGTAAGTAAATCAGTTAGCACAATCAGTTGTAAATTTTTTTTTTTTTTTTGGTGGATGAGCTTTCTTTGAGAAACTAACCTCTGGATCTCAGAGAACAACTTAGTGATGTGTGTGTTGAAATAATCTTACTTAAACACCGTAGAAAAGCCCGGGGGGGGGGGGGTTGGTATTTTCAGCCAGTGTCACTGTTGTGAATATAAACTAAACTGCATTAAATTGCAGGCAAAAGTATTTTGTAATTTGGTTCAATATGTTTTCATAGTTATATGCATTAGCCCCAAAATTATATACCTAGTTCATGGGTAAAATTTGTTAGTAAAATTTTGTAATTAGCAGGAAAACTTTCACAGAATTGTGTCTTCAGCCTTTGTTCAGCAAAAATACTAGTGAATAAATGAATGTTTGATTTTACTTATTGCAGTATAATTTGCTGTTGGTAGTTAAATAGATTTTGATAAATCTTGCAGGTTTAAAAAGGGACAATCTGAATTATTGGTTTTAGATGAGGGGGAGGGGGATTAGTACACTCCCACTGCAATATAATTCAAATTGACAAATTTGTTAGTTTTATTTTGTAAATAAAATTCTGCAGAAATGCTATCTAAAGTTTAATAAACAAAGTGAAGCCCGTTTCTTGATTTTCATTTAGCACTTGGCTAATTTTGACTTTGGATGACACAAGAGCAATTTTTCATTCCAAGGACTTGAAGTTATTTTACCCCATGCATTTTCTTAGGTATCTAATATTTAAAGATTTATTTGTCATGCATTGCAGAAAATGTGTACTCAGAGGTCAGAGGTATAGAATGTTTAAAGTTATATTTTGAGAGTTATGTTTTGGTAGAGAGATTTGTTGTAAATAAAATATTACTAACCATTACTAGGATTGGTTGAATTAATTTCTGTTTGTGATGATGTAATACATCTTCAAGCAGATAAAAAGCAAATCTTAATGAACATTTTATTTTCAGGATTATGGAGATTTTCAGCTAGCCAATGATGACGATGTCGTTTTAAGGTTTCTTAAGCTGGAATCTGCTACTGAATCAGTGTCAAATGAGCAAGTTGCAAAAGACAGTGCCATTACAAATGGCTTGGCTGACCATGAAGAAATAAAAAATGTGAGTAGGTTTTTCATATACCGTTAAAAATGTGATCAGATTTTGTTTTTGACATGTGTAGAAAGTGTTCTTAGAGTGTTTTTTTGTCTCCGCAATTTTTCTTTTTGTAGTTCTATAATGAATCAGAATTCGGTTGAGGTTTCATAATGTACTGTTTCAGGAGCACAGTATCTAGAATTTTGCATTATGTAATAAAAATATGATATATATGCAGTTATTAGGGTCAACTTCTGCAAGTGGTTGTATAAAATTCAAATAAGACATGTGTGACTCTTTTTTTTATTAAAAAAAGTGTAACAACAAAATGTAGTTCTTTCTCTTGATTCTTTGGTGGGTGGGGGGGTGGAGGTTTAACGACCACCGTGGGCAACTTAATGGGCTATAAGCAGTCTCCGTCCCTAATTTAGGGTCACTGGTTCCAGGGAAGGGAGAGAGCCAGTGCCGTAAGACAAACACAACATCCATGCCTCACCAGGATTCGAACCCGGGCCCCGTTCGGGCGAACGATCAGAGGCCATCGCTTAGACCACTGCGCCACCGGGGCGGCAGCTCTTGATTCTTTAAATGTAGAAACAAGTGTGTATTGAGTTGGAAAGAAAGTAATGTCTGCAAATGCAAGGCAACAAAAAGTGGGAGCAGGGACAATATCCAACAGCTGCCCAGACAATGGGAGCCGGTCATGGCAAATGATGGCAACTACATTTTGGACTGATTTGTACTTGTATATAACAGTATATACAAGTACAAATCAGTCCAAAATGTAGTTGCCATCATTTGCCATGACCTGCTCCCATTGTCTGGGCAGCTGTTGGATATTGTCCCTGTAGAATTGTGGTGGCTTGGACGCAAAGAAGTGAGTAAGTGTACATTCAACATTATGCCAGGTGATAAACCACTGGCCATCCAGGAAGTACTGCAATGACTGGAAAAGGTGGTAGTTGCTTGAGGGGGGGGCAATGTCCGAGAAATATGCTGGGTGCGGCAGCAGCTGCCAGCCCAGTTCCCTGATCTTGTGACACGTCACTCCTTCTATGTGAGGTCTCGCTCCATCCTGCTGTAGAAGGACGCCCTTACGGTTCAGCAGTGCTGGTCGTTTCAACGTGAGCAATGCATACAGATCATCAAGTTGATGGAAGTACACATTGGCGGTGATAACTGTGGTGTTGTCTGGCAGCAGCTAAAAAACTGTGACACCATGCATATCTCGCCAAACGGATCAGGACCTTACTTGAGTGTAAGCCTGCTTTGGGGGTTGACATGGGCTTCTGTTTTGGGTCCAACCACTGTTTCTGGGCACTGACATTGGTTACACAGGACCCATTTCCTGTTCCAATGTCACAATGCGGTCCAAGAATGTTTCAACTTGGGCACGTGCAAGCAGGGAAATGCATGCACTCATGCAATTTGCTTTCTGCTGAACTACGAGCTGATGGGGTATTCAAACTCCCTCTTGTGCACCTTCCCAAATTGGCGAAGGCGCATGGTAATTATATCAATTCATCAAATATTTCTATTTGTCGAACTCTTTACGTGGTTACGATTTATGTTATTTATATGTCAACAAATCCGCCGTCATATAATTCACTGTTTCTCACGTTATCATAAAATTGAGCACGGGAAACGTCAATACTTATAAATCATCATCATCGTCAACCATTATCAATCCACTGCTGGACGAAGGTCTCCCCAAGTTTCCTCCACAACGGTCTGTCTTGTGCCAGTCTCCTCCATGTCACCCCTGCATACTTTCGAATTTCATCCACCCATCTTCCATGTGGTCTTCTTCTGGGTCTTTTCCTGTCCCTTGGAATCCAATCTAAAATTTTGGCTGTCCATCGATGATCTGTCCTTCTGGCAGTATGTCCAGCCCATTGCCATTTCAGGGATTTAACTCTGATCATGATGTCTTCCACTCTTGTCATTTTTCGGATCCACGAGTTCCTCTTCTTATCTCTCCTGGTTACACCAAGCATGCACCTCTCCATGCTGCTTTGAGTTGTCTGCAGCCTTTGTATGTCTCTTTTAGTTAAGGTCCACGTCTCTGCACCATACGTAAGCACTGGAAGGATGCATTGATCAAACACTTTTCTTTTAAGACATAATGGCATATTGCTCTTGAAAATTATGCTGTTTCTTCCAAAAGCTCTCCAGGCAAGTTTTGTACGCCGATTAATTTCTTCATCAATGTGACCCTCACTTGATATCTGCTGTCCAAGATAAACGTATGTGTCTGTTATCTCCAGCTTTTCTCCATCAATCGATAAATCTTCATTTCTTGTAAAAGCATTGAACATCACTTTTGTCTTCTGAAAGTTCATTTTTAATTCCACTTCTTTACTCTTGTCAGCAAGTTCCTGGATCATACTCTGCAGCTCTGATGGGGTAGTTGCAAAAATGACTATGTCATCAGCAAAACGAAGGTGGGTTAGATAATCTCCATTAATCTTTATCCCCTTGTTTTCCCAGCTCAGCGACTGAAAAACACCCTCCAATGTGGCATTAAAGAGCTTCGGAGATATGGTGTCACCTTGTCTCACTCCCTTTCCAATTTTTACGTGTGTTGTATTTTCAAACAGCCTAATCTTTGCACTTGCATTTTCATAGATGTTATTAATAATATTAATGTATGCATCTTCAATACCGCAGGTTTTCAGAGCCATTGTAACTGCTGATGGTTTCACCGAATCAAAGGCTTTTTCATAATCGATAAAAGCCATGCACAATGGAAGTTCATATTCCCTCGCTCTTTCAATTAGTTCTCTCAGTACGTGAATATGATCTATTGTGCTGTAGCCACTCCTGAATCCAGCTTGTTCTCTCGGTTGAGCCATGTCCAGTGTTACCTTCAAGCGGTGTGAAAGAACTTTAGTGAAGATTTTATAAACTACTGATAGGAGGCTGATAGGTCTGTAGTTTCCGAGATCCTCAATGTCACCTTTCTTATGTAGCAGGATCATTGTAGCGGTGTTCCAATCCTCAGGAATCTTTCCTTCATTAAGGCATCGAGTGAAAATTTGGGCGAGTACTGTTTCGATTTCTCCACTTGCTTCTTGTATGATGTCTACAGTAATTCCATCTTCTCCTGGAGCTTTCCCCCACTTCATGTTCTTGATTGCATGTGCAACTTCTGCTGGAAGGACTGGAGGAACTCTGGTACTGGTATCTTTCATGATGTCTGGAGTGCATGTATCACCCCTTTCATATAATTTTGAGTAGAAATCTTTCACTCTTGTCAAAATTTCGCCTCTATTTCTTGTTACAGAACCATCTTTTCTCAGTGCCATAATCTGTTTTCTTCCCTTACTGAGATGTCCCTTTGCTATCTTTAGGCTTTGGTTGTTTTCAATTGCTTTCCTCACTAGTTTACAGTTGAATTTTCTTACGTCTTCAGTGATACTTTTTCTTACTGTCTTGCATAGCTCTATATATTCCACTTTGGAAGTCACATCTTCTTTAGTTGTCCTCATCTCTCTTCTTTTTTGCATCAACATTTTCATTTTTCTTGATAATTTATTTGCATGCAACTTGTTCTTAGACCCAGCTAATTTTGTTGCTGTTTCCATAAGAGCTTTGGTTACTTTTCTGTTAATTTCAGAGATGTCCACTTCTTCCGATGTTAGGCCTTCTAAAGCAGAGAACCTGTTCTTCAGTTCCAACTTGAAGGTATTATGGTGTTTTTAAGGTTGGTTATGTCAATAGATTTTGTTTGTCTTATGAGCTTGCCACGTTCAAGTTTAGTGTTGAGGTGCATCTTACATCTCACCAATCTATGGTCACTACCTGTGTTGAACTTGTTTAGCACACTGCAGTCTTCTATGACGAATTTTTTGTTACACATAATAAAATCAATTTCACTTGTCGTCCCATTTGGATGTCTCCATGTCCATTTCCCGTGTGGCTTTTTCTTGAAGAATAAGTTCAAGATGAAAAACCCTTCTGCCTCTGCAAACTCAACGAGAGTATTTCCACGCTGGTTTCTGTTGCCGTGACCGAATTTACCTACTGAAGTTTCATTCTGTTGCCGTTGCCCTATTTTTGCATTGAAATCTCCCATAATTATTTTCAAGTGCTGCTTACCTTTATTATTTAGATGACAAATTTCCTCATAAAATTCTTCAATTTCTTCTTCAGGATGACTTGTGGTGGGTGCATAAGTTTGAATAATCTGAGCCTGGTATCTTTTCGAGAGTTGGATAACAAGTCGTGCAGCTCTGTCAGAGGAACTTTCAACTTCTACAACTTTATCCTTCAGTTTCTTGTTTATTATAAATCCAACACCACTAGTTCTGCCAGTATCTGTCCCACGATAGTAGAAGAGATGTCCACTTTTCAGTTCGATGAGATCTTCTCCTTTCCTCCTTACCTCACTTAGCCCCACGATGTCCCACTTGATCCTTTGTAGTTCCTCTTCCAATTCAAGAAGCCTTGAATCAGAAGATAGGGAGCGTCCATTGTAAGTAGCCAAGGTCAGCATCAGATGGCAGCCTAGTCCGGTCCTCCGGGGATTCTTAACACCCTCTGCCTTCATGTCGCACTGGCCGCTGCCTTGGCCAGGTACATTCCAGCTGCCGGAGACTGAGGGCCAAGATTTAAGTTGTGGAATCATTTTGGAGGGGTTTGGCCATAACTCACCACGCTGGCCAAGCGGGTTGGTGAGTGTGGAATAGAATTTCCTCTAATCCCGATGGTATAGTTATACCGCTATTGGCGGTCGCCAGAGCCCCTTTAGTGGGAACAGGATGCACCACGAGAAGGCGGGGTTGACATTTGTCAAGGAGAGGCTGTGATGTTACGCATCACCTGACCTTATACCAAAATTTGAACATGTTACTCACATTCTTTCACGAGGCCCCCAAGGTATTGTAGATTTTTAGCAGTTGAAGTCATCAAACTGATATGGAAGAAGTCTTCATATGGATATTCAAAGGTAGCGTAAGTGTGACAAAGTCTTCAAATATCTAGATAAAAAAAAAAAAAGTAGCAAGTGATTATCACTATTTCAGATTCGTCATTTAAAATATGATTTATGAACTTTAAAAGAATTAAAACTTTCGAACCCCTTGCTGAAGGTGAGTTGAATTGGTAATAAATATTTTTTATTGATGAAGATTGAACCATAATCGATAAAAAATATTATATTGCCAATTCAACTCACCTTCAGCAAGGGGTTCGAAAGTTTTAATTCCTTTAAAGTTCATAAATCATATTTTAAATGACGAATCTGAAATAGTGATAATCGCTTGCTACTTTTTTTTTTTTAATCTACATATTTGAAGACTTTGTCACATTTACGCTACCTTTGAATATCCATATGAAGACTTCTTCCATATCAGTTTGATGACTTCAACTGCTGAAAATCTACAATATATTGGGGACCTTGTGAAAGAATGTGAGTAACATGTTGAAATTTTGGTATATATTTATAGTATTGATGTTTCCCCGTGCTCAATTTTATGATAACGTGAGAAACAGTGAATTATATGACAGCGCGCATGGTAATACTCATGGAGGTAGTCCCCAGCTGTTCGGCCAGTTCCTGTGTGGTCACAAGTGGGCTAGTCTCCACTAAGGTCTTCAGCATGTCCATCTCCATTGTTGTGGGTCTTCTGGCTTTGGAAGCAGTCTGACAGGTGAAAATATTGCTCTCAAAACCATTTGAATCAATGACAGCACTGACGATGTGATATGGCATTGTGGTACACCCTGGTAACGCTCATTACAGCACTTGTGGGGGTGCTACCATGACAAAACTCATACAGCATGAATAGCAGATGTGTTCATTGCCCAGGTCTATGTTGGCTGGTGCTTACATTGTTCACCTCCTGACAGTTAGCTAGCTGCCTCTGACTTAAGCCACTTATCTGGTGATGTCATGCCGGTGTGCTGCACAGTGGTCAATGTGCGCCATGGTTGCTGCTTCGACTTCCTGTACCTCTCCACTGGGCATTACTTTCTTTCTAACCCAATAAAAGACCCTTTCATAGTTTTTGTGTAGAAATCAATATCCTGGAAAGTTTGCTTTTCAGGTATTATTTAGCATGGTTCCAAGAATGTATTTGACCCATGTGCAGAAATAAGTTTACAAGAAGTGCAGTTAATTCTTAAAAGAAAATGAATACAACTGTGTCAACATGTTTTTTCATACCCATTCATAGTAACTTTCACTATTTTAATTCATATATCGCCCAAAATATATATACAGATTGCAAAATATAACTTTAAACATATGAGACACTGACCAGAAACTTACTTCATGTAAATTCTGTCGCATAATAACATTTTTAGCACTTGTGAAAAAAGACCACAATCCAGGGCATAATCTTAACTATTGTTAAACTTACATTAATTTATTTTAAAAATATTTAAAATAAGTTTAAAAGTTAAGCTCATTTTTCATTATTTTCTTTGTTAAAATTTTTATTTACAAACCTAAAGGTTCAGTCATATGAGTTTTGTAAATAAATTTTAACAAAGAAGACCATGAAAAATGAGCTTAACTTTTAACTTATTTTAAATATCTTTAAAATAAAGCAGTGTAACTTTAATAATAGTTAGGGTGACATCCTGGGTCACAGTCCTTCTTTCATATGTGCTTAAAATGTTATATGATAAAACAGAATTCACATTAAGTAAGATTCCGGTCAGTATCTTATTTTTAAAATCCATTTATTGTTAATCATACTATTTCCAGCCAAAGTTAAATTAAAAAAAAAAAGATAGGTCAAAGTGCAATGTGATTGCAGAAAAACCCATTGCTTTTTTACTTAAAAAGAACAAAACAGAAAACTTATGACATCCTTCATTTAAAAACTAGGAATAATTGCAACTCAGTAGGGTTTCTCAATGACAAACTGAAAAATTGAAAAAGCTTGTGGAAAACAAAAGCTTTCAACACCAAATGGAAGGCACTTGTAGAAATTAATTTGTAAGTGTTCAGCTTGTAAAAACAAGTCAAATTGTAAATGCATTCTTTGAAAGGATGTTGATATTTGAAAGCACAATCCTTTGGTCAGTTTATATGCAAAAACAAAATTTTCTAACTTTTTGAGTTATTATTCTGTTGGCATCATCATACATTAATCAAACATCTAATATGGGTTTTTTTCTTCTAGGAAAATATGTTAATTAAATAACAAAATTTTTTGGAGAAAACTCTTCTCCTTCTTCAGGCAGTCTTTAGTTGTCTCTCTTTTTCCGTCACTATCACAGTTATGGTTAACTCTGACAGTAACAGTTATTTTTTACAAAATCTTGTCAGATGTTAAGCAGGAACAAACCTCTGCAGTGATTGATGGAAGTCTGATTTTTCTCACTTTCTATTCCATCTTTTGATTTTCTGTTTTGATATCAAAAAAGAAAATTAAAAGAAGGAATAGAAATTGAGAAAAATCAGACTTCCATCATAAATGACTGCAGAGGTGTGTCCCTACCTAACATCTGGCAAGATTTGGTAAATAATAACCGTAACTGCAGTAATGACGGGAAAAGAAAGACAGCAAAAAAGACTGCTTGAAGAAGAAGAGTTTTCTCCGAAAATTTGCTTTATTTAATTAACTTATTTTCTTAGAATAAAAAACCCATATTAGATGTTTGATTAAGTGTTTAATTTAAGTAACTAG
The DNA here is from genome assembly GCA_039090855.1 of Macrothele yani. Taxonomy (NCBI): domain Eukaryota; kingdom Metazoa; phylum Arthropoda; class Arachnida; order Araneae; family Macrothelidae; genus Macrothele; species Macrothele yani. Next base: position 127,080,122 of record CM077002.1, read on the forward strand.
GAAGCCAGTTTTCAGCATGAGCTTTATCATACCTGTTGTTTTATATCAGGGTTCTTTATCAAAGCACCATACTTACTGTACACTGCCATACCTTTAATATCTGAACACCCTTCTATTGATTGTGAATAAAATTTCCAAACTTTCTCTAAACCTCAGAGCATACCGATTTTGGAAGGGAGCCAACTTTTTAGTATCGGACCAAAGTGGAATAGCAGAAGTGTCAGCCATGGTGAGAAGAGACAAGGAAGATGAAGGTTTTCCAAATTTCACATCACATTTATGTTCCTGAAGTCTTGAGAGAATTTTCCGGAATGAACTTCCTATGTACGCGGTTAATCCAACGTTAGTCTTGATCAGAATTTTATACACTCCAGGCAAAGAAAGCGGAGGTCTTGGGTCTCTGTCATTATGGAGGATAACAGAAATTGAAGGGGAAGAACGAATGGCCTTCTCTTTTAAAGATACTAATGAGTTTGTAGGCAGAAGGTTTGTGGTAAGGGATTGAGCCAGCAAACGTTAGTTCCTTTTTTGGTGAAGAGCAACAACTGTTTTTTTCTTAGCATTTGGAATTAATTTAGAAACCAGGAGAGGGGGAAAGCCATGTTGAGTAGCGATCAAGCTGATGTTTGCTAATTCATTTTTTAGATTAACTTCAGCATTACAAACCAAATGAGCTCGATGAATGAGAGACTTGATTGAGGGCTGACAGTTTACATTGGTGGAAGGTATGAGAATTGAAAGGAATAATGCTATTGGTAGAAACTGGTTTTCGGTAGACAGAAGTGGATAGAAGATTATTACATTTTGAGATACTGACATCCAAGAAATTTATCTTGACATCAATTTTTTCATTAATAGTGAATCTAATGGACGGGAATTTTTCAGTGATTAAATTTGTGAGTTGCAATAGATCTTTTTTAGGATAAGGCCAGATGACAAAAATATCGTCAACATAACGGAGCCATAAGGTAGGTTGTTGGTCATGTTGCATCACATATTGATTGCTCAATATTTTGCAGGTATACTTCAACCAAAAGTGGGGAAAGAGGTGACCTCATACACCTTGATTTTGTTGATAGCATTGATTATTATAACCGAAAAAACTTTGTTGACGAAGAGAATACAGGCAATCATACAAATCCTTGGGTAAAGTGCCGTCCATGGGCAATTGTTCTTTGAATTAATGAATGAGTAGCATGTGTGCTTCAAATTGAGGCACAGAATGAAAAAGTGATTCAACGTCCAGGGTAAACATACTTGCATGATCATCAGTGGAGTTTGGAAGTCTAGAGATGAATTCAGCAGTGGATGAGATATTGAAGGGGTGGTTATTAGTGATAATCTTGAATTTTTTGGCAAGACATTTTTCCAGGTTACAAGCAGGAGAGATTATTTTCCACAAGAGGTCTAATTGGAGCATTAGCTTTGTGTAATTTAATTTGGGAAATAATGTAGGAGAATTTTAGAAAGAAGGAGCAGAAAAATCTCCTAAGAAAACCTTTAACGACTGTAACTTATTGAGGCGATCCACAGATGATTTCAAAGCTTCCACAGAATTTTTAGAAAGAAGTTTGCAATTGGTGGAAAGGAGGAAATCATTGACTTTTTGATTCAGGGTATCCTTTTTGATAATGACTGGAAGGCCGACTTCATCAGCCATACATACAGCTAAATTATTAGCTTTTAGGAACTGTTTAATTTTCAAGAGCTTTGAGGCAAACTTAGTATTAGTGACAGAACTTGAGTGTGCTTGCTTAATAAAGATGGAAGCAGCCTGAGTACGTATTTTATGCTGAGCATTGGAAGTAGTGTTATGAATAGCAGATTCAAGCAAGGTGATGGTTTCCGTGAGATTCTCAGTTGAAGGAGGAGCAAATTTTGGGCTTTGGTTAAGACAGTCATTGAAGAAGGAAGGCAGAACAAATGTAGACAAGTTGACGAATTTAGCAGCATCCAAGGTGGGAGAGTCCATGGTTGACTCCCGGTGAGAGCGGTTGACAAAATCTGACTGAGAGCATAAGAGCTTTTGGAAAAACAATTCTACACTACCTTCTTCTTAATTTGTTTGTTAGTTACGTGCATTGCCTACCACTCATTTATGATCATTAACATTCATCACACACCACACAGACCTTTTGTACTTCATACTCATTATATTTTCCTCATGCAGACATTTCTGAATCAGGTCCTCTCATGATTTCCTCGGCCTTCCTCTACCTTTCTTTTCTGCCACTTGGACTGAATAAATTTTCTTAGTAAGCATTTCATCACTCATTCTTTTAACATGGGCAACTCAGTCTGGAATAATTCTGTTCCATGTTATCCTGGCGTGCTTTCAAATGTTATCCACTTATTTTCCACATTGTCTACTTCTGATGTTTTACTTTCTTTTGGTATCCAATCTAGTATTTCAGATGTCAAATTGTGGGCTGTGCTTCTGGTAATATGTCTGGCCCATTGCTGTTTGAGGGTCTTTCTTTTGATCATGATGTCATCCAATCTTGTCATTTTCCTGATTTATGAGTTCCTTTTATTTTCTTAGTTACACCATGCGTGAATCTTTCCCTGCTTGAGTTGTCTGCAGCCTCTATGCATCTGTTATCTCTGATCCTTAATAAGTCAGAACTAGAAGAATACATTGGTTAAGCATTTTTCTTTTAAGACATAATGATAAATTCCTAACGAAAAAATTGGGTAGGTATACACCAGTAAATACTAACAAAACACTGAAATCCATTTTTATTGGTATAATTATACAAAAACTAGAACAAAAGGCTAGCTTTTGCCACCACGGGTGGCTTCTTCAGGCAGAAGTATTTTTCAAAAGCAAAAACAAAAACAGAGTTCCAGTTTTGTATTAAAAAATAGACGTTTGCTATAGATGTTATATAACGTGCACATCGTATTCAAGATGTGTGATTAAGGGCGAGCAATACAACGAAAAAACATCAATGGACCTTCCACATGTATGGAGCACGCTCCTGAATACTCGCGCCCTTAATCACGTATCTTGAATATGATGCGCGCCGCCCCGGTGGCGCAGTGGTCTAAGCGATGGCCTCTGATCATTCGTCCGAAAGGGGTCCGGGTTCGAATCCCGGTGAAGCATGGTTGTTGTTTTTGTCTTACGGCACTGGCTCTCTCCCTTCCCTGGAACCAGTGACCCTAAATTAGGGACGGGCGACTGCTTATAGCCCATTGAGTTGCTCATGGTGGTCATTAAACCTCCAATCAAAAAAAAAAAAAAAAAAAAATGAATATGATGCGCATGTTGTATAACATCTATAGGAAACATCTATTTTTGAATACGTAACTGGAACTCTATTTTTGCCTTTGAATAATACTTCTGCTTGAAAAAGCCACCTGTGGTGGCGAAAGCTAGTGTTTTGCTCTAGTTTTTGTATAATTACACCAATAAAAATGGATTTCAGCATTTTGTTGATAAATTCCTCTTGAAAATTGCATTGTTTTTTTCCAAAAGCTCTCAAACCAAGTTTTATACGCCTATTGATTTCTTCTACGTGGTCCTTGCTTGATATCTGTTGTTCAGGATAAATGTAGGTATTAGTTACTTCTAGATTTGCCATGAGGACATACTTGATTGTTTTGTAACTCTGTATAGTCTTTGTGGTATTCTTTTTAGATTGGTTATCTACGAAAAGTTGTGCTGATTGTAGTCTTGACTGTCTGAAAACTACAAAAAAGAATTCATAAAACATAAAAAATGCTTCAAAATTCTTCAAGTTAAAACTGATACTTATTTAGATTTGTGTAAAGTCTGTGGATGAGTGTTTTAAAAATTACAATGTGCCAAGATATTTAATAGCTGATTTTCTTATAGTTTTGAAGTTTCACACTGGTCTGAAGAATCTTGACCATGCTGGTTTAAAATCTTACCTTTAGAAATAAAGTATTTGGCACTTGTTTTCTTCCAGCTCCATTCTGATGTCATCAGAAAAGCATTTTATGGCAGCAAGATGGTCTTGCAGGTAGTTTCTCGAGGCTGCATATTATTGTAGGTCATCTGTGCAAATGATTATTTTAATTTACCAGGAATGAGGAACACTGTGTGAAGCAAGTAGTTTAACATGCACTTTGTTCCCCTGCACTCTCTTATCGCATATTTTCTTGGAAGCAACCTTAAAAAGTGTTACTCAATGAGTTCAATGGCATGCGTAACCATAATGCACTGAAACAGTATCCCTGAAATATGCCTGTTCAAATGCAAATGGCATTAATCTGTATTTGGTTTCCATCATTAAGAAGCTGTAATCTTGTTCTTCGTGATTTCAACACAAACTTTTGAATTTTTTTTATAGTGAGAGCAATATGGTAGATCTTCAACACTTTAATTAACCAGGAATGAGGAAACTGTCAAAGGAGTTCCTATATTATGTACAAAACATAGTGAAAATCCTCCAAATACGTGGCATCAGTGAATAAACAAATAGAAATTCTTTTTTTAACTTGTGACAAATTAAAAAACAAAAAAACTAACTATCCATCTGGGCCAGTAAAATCATTCAGTGGTCCAATGAAAGTTTTACTGGACAGTGGCCAGCGGACCATTGGATAATTCGAACACTGCACTAATTGTTCATGACAGTTCATAAATGCTTTATACCAAAAAGTTTCGTGGTGCATCTGAGCCAGGAGATTTTTAGTTTTGTGTCTCTGACAATGACTCTAGCTAGTACTTTTAAGATAACTAGGGGCTGCGCCTCCAGGCTTGCTACGCTCGTTTCCAGAGTAGTGCTCAGGCCCTGCAGCCTGATCTCCAAGTATATCACATGAAATAAAAACTGGAAAATTCATATAAATTTCAATTTTTATTGCATGTCAAAGCAAATAAGGCTTGTTATTCCGAAATTTCAGAGTTCTTTTTACTGTCGTTAATTTTTGGAAGGTCAGACTTTTGTCGTTTGAACTTATAGCAGTTGTTAAATTTACCACTAAGGAAAACAAAAGCAGTCCAAAAAGCATTTCCGTAAACCGTAATGCTAAACTGTTAAGGTGGATGTCAAGTAATTTTGCTTCCTATACTTCCAATGGAAAAACTTTTGTACACATTTCCTTCACAATCAGTGTGTCCCCAAGGATGAAAATTTGAACATCGATTAAAATAACTTCATATTATAACTTGGAATACTTAATATTTTCTAAAACATAACCATATTTATATAAAAAATCAAAAACTTTTCCTTTGGGGGTGTTGGAACCAGAAAAAAGATAGTGCGACCTGTACTTTGATGACGTCAGTAGACAAACAAATGTTGGATTACATAATTATGGTTATGCTTTAGAAAATATTAAGTATTCCAAGTTATAAAATGAAGCTATTGTAAACAATGTTCAAATTTTCATCCTTGGAAACATTAATTGTCCAGAAAAAAGATGGTGCGACCTGTACTTTGATGACGTCAGTAGACAAACAAATGTTGGATTGCATAATTATGGTTATGTTTTAGAAAACATTTAAGTATTCCAAGTTATAAAATGAAGCTATTTTAATCGATGTTCAAATTTGTATCTTTGGGAACGCATTAAATGTGAAGAAAATGTGTACAGAAGTTTTTCCATTGAAAGTATAGGAAGTAAAATTACTTGATGTCCACCTTAAACGGCTGAGATAGCTTTATAAATAAAGCATATGCATAACAAATTCTCTGTGTCACCATGGCAGCAGGTCACGGGACCAGAACGTTCTCCTGTGGTTATTGTGAAGACAGACAAGCCGTTCCTTTCTTTCCTTTGCGTCTTTAAAAAATGCTTAAAAATCAGAAAATGACTTTTTTTTTAAAAAAAAAATTTTGTAAAAAAGGTACAATTGTTGTAAATTTATGCTGCAAAAATTGCAATGCATTATGATTTATAGTTTGCAATATATCCGTTTTTTTAAATGGATCCCATCACGAAATAGAGAATTTTGTGAAATTTAGAAATTTAATTTCTCGTAAACTAAATCTAAATTTTGAAAAAAAGGGCGACAAGGTGCAAATATTCAGTCACGGCACTACATGCCTACAAAGTTTCATGGTTCTGTTGCTGTTAGTGCGTCCGGAACGCGACCTGACAGCACTTTTTTGCTTACCTTAATTTTGAAATACAATAGCTCTTGAAGTATCACTAGAATCAAGAAACGGTTTATGTCAGCATGTTCTCCAAACAATTCTCTACAAACGATGTAAATTTCATATTTTTGTGTTCCATACATCTTGCGCTGCAAGCTAGAAAAGGAAGAGTGTCGCGAAATTTCCAAAACAGCGGCAGTTACTTATTTTTAGAATAGAGAGAAAATCAAAGATTGCATGGATGGAGTGTTTGAGAACCTGGGTTATTTTTATTACAATTTATTATGGTTGTTGTCGACTTTCTTGGCCACGACTGGTGATTAAAGGCAGATATTCATCTGGAGCCAGGAGATTTCTAATGATGTAGAAGGTCTGCAAAATCACTGGCTTTTGGATTGGGTGAAAGCAGTTAGTGTGGCATTCATAATTCCTCTAGAGCAGTGTTTCTCAAACTTTTTTGTATTTGTGGCCCCCTTTTCCATATCAATTTTTATTGTGTCCCCTTCCAATCCTTTTACTGGGACACTGCCAAAACACCACACTTGTTATTTGGGTTAGTTAGCTATTGCTGTCTGAACACTGTAATTGTAGTATAATTTTTACATTACACAACTTCTTTAGTATTGATCTGTTTAAAATATCTATTCAAATCTATTGTATACATAGATCGTCGTTCGCACCGTAAAATTGCATCGTTGCCAATTTCTGATCGTCATCACCCACCTACCATATCGTGAATTCTCGCAACCTCTTCACAAGAAGTCCCGAATGTTCTGAAATTGTTTCTACAAGTATAAATAAGGCTAGAAATGACAATGCCTGTTCAGTAGGAGTAATGCTTCCAGGCATATTTCGAGATGCCTGTTGCAGTTTTTGTGCCGATTTTTGTTGTAAACTATAGCTCAAGTTGAGTACTTTGTTTATTAACTTTTTCACTGCCGCATGACACCAAAGAGAGTCATACAATATTTAGTCCAGGTGCTGCCGAATGGCATCATAATTGTGGCTTCATATTTTCCTTCCAAAAACCTTCGGCACTTAAAGAGAGGTATCTGTTTTGTTACTGGCACTGAAAATGAGTATCCAACTTTTTAAAAATTACCTCGGTTTTGGGATAGCAGATTTTTTCCCACGTGGTTTAGGGAAGGGAAAGTAAGTTGACTCCCCGTAGACTTACACAGTGTGCACTTTTCGTTGCAATGTTTATTTCCCTTTGAATGTCACTGATTTTGCGGTGAAGGGAACTAACTATCAATAAATAAATGCTTGAGTGTCAATAAAAAGCATTTGCTGCTTAGAGTTCATACGTAAGAGGGTGGTCTATTGAGGATGCTAAAGGGATTTCAAGGAAACTCATATTGACTTCAGTGCTTAGTTTTGGAAAAACAACGAATATATTCAGACATGCTATCTCCGGTCCCTCTCAACCAAAAGTTCAGCGGCCTGCCGTGGAAATAGGTGATCCTGATAATTTGTCATCATATGCAGAAACATATTCTTTTAGTAGCTGTAGTACGACCAGCAGTGAAAGTTAAAATGAAGAATGCGTTGTTCTCTCTCATATTCCGCCTCAACAGATTTTAGCTACACATTGGTATGATGTTTCCAACGCATGAGAATAATTCTGTTCACTAGTGTACTAGGACTGAAAATTAATATGGCAGATATTGAACCAATCCAATTTTTCAGTCTTTTTGCAACTGAAGAACTTTACAATTTATTAGTTACCGTCTGCAGGATATGCACGTGTATAGCATATACGTGTACATTGCAAAGCAATGCATATGCTGTAGATGTGTTTATATCCCTGGAGTTACTGAAGGTTATAATTACAAATATCAATTATGGATAAATTTTCTTGTATTTTATTGGGTTTTCGGAAAAGTCATGACGTATTTTGGCACCCGATGGCGGTTGGGCGGTTTTGGAAGTACTAGAGGCATGAGCAGCTCTGTTATCGCTATGGCATTCGACAGGTGCCAGTTCTAGCTGCAATCTAAAAGGAATAGTGAACGATTTGGTTGATTTGTGAAGATTTGACATCAAGTTGAAGATGGAAGACCAAACTGTGCATTTTCGCCATATTTTACTGTTTTACTTCCGTAAAGGGAAGAACGGGCGTCCAGCTTGTTAAAAGTTGTGTAAAGTGTATGGTGATTATGCTCTACAAGAACGTTAGTGCCAGCAATGGTTCGCAAAATTCTGTGCTGGTGATTTTGACCTCAATGATGCTCCTCACTCTGGGAGGCCAACCGAGGTTGATGACGACCAAATCAAGGCATTGATCGAGTCAAACCCACGTTACACGACACGAGAGAATGCAAACACATTGCATATCCATCATTCAAGCATTCACGACCACCTGAAGAAGTTGTGATACGTAAGCATGCTCGATGTGTGGGTTCCTCATGAACTCAAAGAAGCTCAATTGACGGTGCGTATAAACATCTGCGATATGCTCATTAAACGTGAGGAAAACGATCCTTTTTTGAAGCGACTGATAACTGGTGATGAAAAGTGGATTGTGTACAACAATGAGCTGCGCAAATGGTCTTGGTCCTGACATGCTGCTTCGCCTCAAACGACGCAGACATTCATCAGCGGAGAGTTCTGGTCTCAGTGTGGTGGGATTTTAAAGGTGTCGTGTTTTTCGAGCTCCTACCAGGGAAACAAACAATCGATTCGAATATGTACTGTCAGCAATTGGGCAGTTTGAACGAATCCATCATCCAGAAACGTCCAGAGCTCGTTCATCGTAAAGGTGTTGTGTTCCTTCACGAGAACGCGAGACCGCACACAAGTTTGATCACCCGCCAAAAATTACTTGAGCTTGGGTGGGATGTGCTGCCACATCCAGCATACTCGCCTGACCTTGCGCAGTCAGACTTCCACTTGTTTCACTCTCTTCAACAGTCCTTGCGTGGTATAACGTATAATTCAGATGTGGCTGTAAATCAGCACCTTATACGGTTTTTCGCCACGAAAGACAGGTCCTTCTATGAATGAGGCATTGTGCAGCTCACTGAAAGATGGCAAAAGGTTATCGAACAAAATGAACATTATATCATTGATTGATCTTTGTTCTTTCTATCAATAAATGACCTTTGGAAAACATGGCTAAAATACGTCATGACTTTTCCGACAGCCCAATAGAATAGTGGAGTCGTGCAAAGCTATGCGATCCAAACACGTCTAGGTTAATCCAAATGCATAGAAGCTCATTCGTGGTGCTGCGTGACGCCTTGTGGTGTCTCGAAAGATTTGCTCGAGTTTCTTACCAACACCGTGTGCTTGCCATTGAGATAGCACAGTGGCAGCGAATGTGTTAAACAGATTTCCTTACAGACGCGAATGAGTCTGCTTTTCTTACCATTTACACAACCACGCTTGGGGAGTGCATACATTTATTGCCATGGGAAAGGTATTATTTTATTTTCAGAATGTATTTTATGTTATTAACTATATGTCAACAAAATAGTTTCCATATCATCTACTGTTTCGCACGTTAATAGAAATTCGAGCACGGGATATCCAGCAATACAAGTTACTATGGAAAAAGAAGTTAACAGACAACTACACTATTTAGACATTTCTTTATTCAGGAGAAATAGTATGATTGAATACGAAGTATATCGAAAACCAACTTTTACTCCAACAATAATTCCGATTGATTCAAATCATCCTTGGAAATATAAAAGGGCAGCACTTCAGTTTTACATAAGAGCATTAACACATTCATGTAATAAAAACAAAGAAAAGATAGAGATTAACTGGATAAAAAGAACTGCTATGAAATTTGGATTCAAAAAAAGATCATAGATGATATACTTGAAAATACAAAGAAATCTTTAAATGAAAGTAAAAATAAACAAAAAAATGAAATAAAATTTGCTGGTAAATTCCCTACATTCCCCCAATAACAAATATCCTAAAGAAGGAATGTGTTAAAGAAAAAATGATATTAGCAGAAACCGTCATAGATAACAAAACTATATTAACTGCAGGAAATGAAAGAAGATCAATGCTTGATAAAGCCGGAGTATATTCTATACCAACAAAATATTATACAGAAATAGAAAGAAATGAAAGAAATGAAGTATACATAGGAAGTACAAAAAGAAATTTTAAGACCAGATTAAAAGAACATATATCCAATTGGAATAAAAAAGAAAACAAAACATCATTAATAAATCCTTGTATTGAAAATGAAGCTTATCCTGATTGGTGTGATGCAAAATTAATAACCTCACATAAAACTAAAAATCAAATATTAACTTCAGAAGCAGTAATGATTGAAAAAACTAAAGAAATAAATTGTAATAATAATGATCCAATGAGTCTACCGTACGCTTGGAAATATTTTATCGAAAAAGAAAATAACGCTAAAAAATATAATAAAAGACTTTATTAATTGTTTTCAACAAACGAATGGTAACACCAAATAATTTAGAATCAGAAATTCATATTGTAGGGGTGAGACATAGACTTTTGTGCTAAGTCCCGCCTTCTTTCCGATAGGCGTCCGTGAGCTAAGTTAACAACTTCCCCCTACAGCAAATAATCTGAGGTTCTCACTCTCGTAATTTATTAATAATAAATTTATCATCCAGGCCCCTCTTCCTCCGCCTTTTTGTGTAATTATCCACGAATCAAGGAAGGGAGAGAATGGCTACTGTAAGGCACTTCATCAACTTCAATAAATACTTCGTGAATAAGAAAGATAATAAATTTAATGAATCAAAGTACTAGTGAGAGTCTGGTTCCGGTGCCAATGTCCGCGTCGACGAATTTGTGGCATGCGTCGTCCGTCACGAAGTGTTCAATATTAAATCCGTTGCCCTATCGCCACTCTAATTTCAGAGTTGTTCTGACTCCACGCTGTCTCTTGACACTCTGTTTCACGCAAAAAATCAGGAACTGCGTTCCTCGGAGCATAAAATCTCCACAGTCTTATCCGTCTTCCAGACACTCGTTGCACTCTTTTACGCTTTCTCCCGAAGCCTCTAGCTTCACGCAAATAACAGGAACTACATTCCTCGGAGCATAGATGCTGCACGTCTACCCACCGTTCAAGCGCACCTCACAATCCTCCTTCTCTCTCCCGAAGCACACGGCTTCACGCAAAAACCAGGAACCGCATTCCTCGGAGTCAAGCTCCCGATGTCTACTCGCCTTTCAAGCAACTTCGCAATCTCCTCCTTCTCTCTCCGAAGCTATCTCTTATCCCCCTCGCTCCAGAGGTCCCCTCCCTTCTTTTTCGGCCCCTCTACCACGAGGCGCTGACCTACTACAAGGCGCTAACCTTGTCAGGTCCTGGAGCGAACCTGACCTTTGTCCGCAGGCACCCCTTTCTTCGAATCTGCACCCCAGCCGCTCCTGCTTCTGGGGAAATCGCTCTCCCTCGCTTATTGTCTCCGTGCCCGACGACATACCACACATTCCACCTGACGAACTTCTGTACATGGAAACCAGACTCTATACAAACAGAACAAAACATACAACAATACTGACATTCTTTTACACAAAGGACGTATTCAGTCTTCCCAGACAGGCTGGCGCCCTTCTAACCTTGGGCATTGTATATGCACACAGTTAATGAAATAAAGTTATTTCCTTGTTTTTATGTACATAAATTAGCACTAGATCATATCTTAATTGATATGCATCTCCTTATTACTCTTCGCCCTTACACATATCATCCAATTATATTAAAACACCACTAAGAATGAGCATTAATACCAAAATAGCATGCGCAAGAGTACAACTGCCGTGGAATGTCGGACGCCGCCAGTAAAATCGATGTAAGTAGCCGAGATACAACGTGTATGAGAAGTAGATCATAGTACCAACTGAAGATGATTCCAAAAAGAAGGAATTCAAACTAGTTTGGGATATCGAGCCATGGAAAACGGAACATGCAACCATCCTCTATAATAAGAAATTATAAGATCGAAGTTCAACTTGGAAGCTGATACCACAGGAAATGAAAAATCGTGCCTTCTTCGATAACAAGATGGTTTATTGCTGATTCAACGCATCATAATCAAGAGGTTCGAAAATTCTTTTCTTTTGTATTAATTTCGTGAATCATGAGTTAAAAAACTGGAATAATGTTAATCATTTAATGCATATTGTCTCTACATATTGGAGGACTTTGACAACTTATGATGCATATGACTGTACATATAAAAACATTTTTTCATATAAATTTGTAATCTTCATATAATAAAATTCTAAACTATCATAAGGAACATCAAAAAGGAATATTAGTGACAAGTTGAAATAAAAATTGTTATTATATTGACGTTTTTTCCCGTGCTCGAATTTCTAGTAACGTGCGAAACAGTAGATGATATGGAAATTATTTTGTTGACATATAGTTAATAATTTCTGAAACCAAGTAATGATTTCGACAAATGTTGAATTAATATAATGTATTTTATGTTTTTTCATTTCAATAAACAGTTTTTCTTCGATCTCCACTTTTCTTCGCCCCCTCTAGATATTTTGCTCCCTCTTAGAGGGCCACGCCACACAGGTTGAGAATCACTGCTCTAGAGTTTTTAGAAAATTACTAGATACCACTTGAATTGCCAAAATAAAAACTGGTAAGATCTATAATTTCTTGTTTCCTTTGTTTCCAAATCCTTTGAATTTCAATTTGCAGGTTCTCATATTTTGAGATTTTCTTAAACACTGTTCTTTGGAAGTTTTCTGTAAGTGGAACAGCTACATCTACTAGTTGTGTCTTCATTTTTTTTTTTTTATCTGCTGTTACCATGTCAGATCAATTGTTGTCAATGAACTTGTCTGTAATGATAGATTTGTCCCAGTACATAATGCAATTTTGATTTTCAAGAATAGGTTCTGGTTGGTACTTGTAATAAAGGCCTTGGATTAGGCCATATTTAATGCCAAGCTTTTTATGTAAGATCAGGGCCTTATTGAACATTTGCGGGGCACGGGTGAAATTTCAAAACAGGGCCTGAAGCAAAATTTCATTGCAGGGCCTAGAAAATAAATCTCATAGTTTAATGAAATTGTTACGTGGAAAATAAAAATGCACAAAAACTCTCATAAAGAAAAATTATTATCTCAAATTACTGTGAGCTTAAGAAAAAGACCATCATATGGATTGAAAATTCAGAGGGGGGGGGGCAGAGAGCAAAAAGTGCTAAAATCTATTATTTTCTTTCTGGGAAGAAGGTGGTTTAGGTTGCATTGTGATTTTTTTATAAAAACTTTCCCACAAAATGATTAAAAAAATAACTTTAATTAATCTTCGTAGTGAATATTTTTCCATAACAAACATTTTTGTGTATGGAATAATAACTACCTACAACGGACGCTCCCTATCTTCTGATTCAAGGCATCTTGAATTGGAAGAGGAACTACAAAGGATCAAGTGGGACATCGTCGGGCTGAGTGAGGTAAGGAGAAAAGGAGAAGATCTCATTGAACTGAAAAGTGGACATCTCTTCTATTATCGTGGGACAGATACTGGCAGAACTAGTGGTGTTGGATTTATAATAAACAAGAAACTGAAGGATAAAGTGGTAGAAGTTGAAAGTTCCTCTGACAGAGCTGCACGACTCGTTATCCAACTATCGAGAAGATACCAGGCTCAGATTATTCAAACTTATGCACCCACCACGGAGTCATCCTGAAGAAGAAATTGAAGAATTTTATGAGGAAATTCGTCATCTAAATAATAAAGGTAAGCAGCACTTGAAGATAATTATGGGAGATTTCAATGCAAAAATAGGGCACCGGCAACAGAATGAAACTTCAGTAGGTAAATTCGGTCACGGCAACAGAAACCAGCGTGGAAATACTCTCGTTGAGTTTGCAGAGGCAGAAGGATTTTTCATCTTGAATTCCTTTTCAAGAAAAAGCCACACAGGAAATGGACATGGAGACATCCAATTGGGACGACAAGTGAAATTGATTTTATTATGTGTAACAAAAAATTCGTCATCGAAGACTGCAGTGTGCTAAACAAGTTCAACACAGGTAGTGACCATAGATTGGTGAGATGTAAGATGCACCTCAACACTAAACTGGAACGTGGCAAGCTCATAAGACAAACAAAATGTATTGACATAACCAACCTTAAAAAACACCATAATACTTTCAAGTTGGAACTGAAGAACAGATTCTCTGCTTTAGAAGGCCTAACATCGGAAGAAGTGGATATTACGGAAGTTAACAGAAAAGTAACCAAAGCTCTTATGGAAACAGCAACAAAATTAGCTGGGTCTAAGAACAAGTTGCATGTAAACAAATTATCAGGAAAAACCAAAATGTTGATGCAAAAAAGAAGAGAGATGAGGACAACTAAAGAAGATGTGACTTCCAAAGTGGAATATATAGAGCTATGCAAGACAGCACGAAAAGTATCACTGAAGACGTAAGGAAATTCAACTGTGAGCTAGTGAGGAAAGCAATTGAAAACAACCAAAGCCTAAAGATAGCAAAGGGACATCTCAGTAAGGGAAGAAAACAGATTATGGCTCTGAGAAAAGAAGATGGTACTATAACAAGAAATAGAGGCGAAATTTTGACAAGAGTGAAAGATTTCTACTCCAAATTATATGAAAGGGATGATACATGTACTCCAGACATCATGAAAGGTACCAGAGTTCTTCCAGTCCTCCCAGCAGAAGTTGCTCATGCAATCAAGAACATGAAGCGGGGGAAAGCTCCAGGAGAAGATGGAATTACTATAGACATCATACAAGAAGCAAGTGGAGAAATTGAAACAGTACTCGCCCAAATTTTCACTCGATGCCTTAATGAAGGGAAGATTCCTGAGGATTGGAACAATGCTACAATGATCCTGCTACATAAAAAAGGTGACATTGAGGATCTCAGGAACTACAGACCTATCAGCCTCCTATCAGTGGTTTATAAAATCTTCACTAAAGTTCTTTCACACCGCTTGAAGGTAACACTGGACATGGCTCAACCGAGAGAACAAGCTGGATTCAGGAGTGGCTACAGCACAATAGATCATATCCACGTACTGAGAGAACTAATTGAAAGAGCGAGGGAATATGAACTTCCATTGTGCATGGCTTTTATCGATTATGAAAAAGCCTTTGATTCGGTGAAACCATCAGCAGTTACCACGGCTCTGAAATCCTGCGGTATTGAAGATGCATACATTAATATTATTAATAACATCTATGAAAATGCAAGTGCAAAGATTCGGCTGTTTGAAAATACAACACACATAAATATTGGAAAGGGAGTGAGACAAGGTGACACCATATCTCCGAAGCTCTTTAATGCCACATTGGAAAATGTCTTTCAATCACTGAACTGGGAAAACAAAGGGATAAAGATTAATGGAGATTATCTAACCCACCTTCGTTTTGCTGATGACGTAGTCATTTTTGCAACTACCCCATCAGAGCTGCAGAGTATGATCCAGGAACTTGCTGACAAGAGTAAAGAAGTGGGATTAAAAATGAACTTTCAGAAGACAAAAGTGATGTTCAATGCTTTTACAAGAAATGAAGATTTATCGATTGATGGAGAAAAACTGGAGATAACAGATACGTATGTTTATCTTGGACAGCAGATATCAAGTGAGGGTCACATTGATGAAGAAATTAATCGGCGTACAAAACTTGCCTGGAGAGCTTTTGGAAGAAACAGCATAATTTTCAAGAGCAATATGCCATTATGTCTTAAAAGAAAAGTGTTTGATCAATGCATCCTTCCAGTGCTTACGTATGGTGCAGAGACGTGGACCTTAACTAAAAGAGACATACAAAGGCTGCAGACAACTCAAAGAAGCATGGAGAGGTGCATGCTTGGTATAACCAGGAGAGATAAGAAGAGGAACTCGTGGATCCGAAAAATGACGAGAGTGGAAGACATCATGATCAGAGTTAAATCCCTGAAATGGCAATGGGCTGGACATACTGCCAGAAGGACAGACCATAGATGGACAGCCGAAATTTTAGATTGGATTCCAAGGGACAGGAAAAGACCCAGAAAAGACCACATGGGAGATGGGTGGATGAAATTCGTAAATATGCGGGAGTGACATGGAGGAGACTGGCACAAGACAGACCGTTGTGGAGGAAACTTGGGGAGACCTTCGTCCAGCAGTGGATTGATAATGGTTGACAATGATGATGATGATGATATATATATTTCCTGGTACATGTTTTAGTGATTGAATTTTGATGCTAGGTGGAATAACTGACAAATTTAATGACTTTTTTTACTCTTTATATGTGTCCATGTATGTAAATTGCTTTTTTTTTTAATTTCCAATACTGTTTTTAAAGTCACTGAACGATTAGCCTCCATATATAGCCCAAATACAACTTTGATATTGTTCTTTTTATTTATGTTTTCCAACCATAGGTTGAAGAAGCGTATATGCTCCAGCTTTGTCTGTCCGCACGATAACTCATGTAAATTTGGGTTCGATTTCGACAAAATTTTAGTATGTGGTAGGGGACAACCTGGGGATGAACCCTGTTGAAAATGGGCGAAATGGAGTCAAAGGTCAGGACATAGGAGCAGGATCCATTCCATTGCCCGCCCTTATGCTTCATAACGTACATAAAAATGCTTCGATTGTGACAAAACTTTAGTATGTTGTTCCGGAGGTATACTGAACCAATTCTGTTTAATATCATCGAAATGAGTTCAAACGTTAGGGCACAGGAGCGAGATTTAGTCCACAGTCATTATCCTCATAACTTGAGTAAAAATGCTTCTATTGCGACAAAACTTTAGTATGTTGTTCTAGAGGTATACTGAATGAATCAGTAGTCAGGGTAGAGAGGAGGGTTTGTCTGCGCACGATTTCTGGTATGTTGGAAAGCGTATGATAATAATCAATGCATCGCATGATTTTACTAACTTGTTGTTTTTTTTTATTTCAGTACCTGGTTTACACACAAATGGTTGAGCATATAGTAGGGAGTCATAAAATGTGATGAAATTTAATTTCTTATTTCATGAATGTGGAAAAGTTTAAGGTTTAAAAAGGTTTGGTGAGGGGGGATTATAAACTGAAATAAAAACATTATGAAAATATATTTATTTTTAAGGGCTTCACACCCTAGATTTTTCAAAAAATAGCAATATATATACAAAATTCTAGCAAAAATGATTTTATTTTCATTTTCTAAACTCTATAGGACCCTGTAAAGATGCAGAGCCCAGGGTGACCGTCCCGGTTACCCCTATGGTCCAGCCAGCCCTGTGTAAGATCTTAGCTACTTGGTGTGTATGTTAAAATATTGTTTTGGTGCAAAAACAGAGCGACTGGCTAAAATGTCTTACAAGTGTCTTGTTATTATCTTGTTAGCAGTTATAGACATACAAATGTTTTTGTTCTAAAAATTAGCATGCAAAAGAAATCTGTTAAAGCCTCTGATAATGCAAGGAATATTTTTCAGTGTACATTTGGTGGCTCATGTGATTTGAGAAACAGCATAGTAAACTTTGAAACAATTTGTAACTAGGCTAACAGAGTTGGTTACAATCATGAGTGTTTTAGTTGAATTTAGAAAAATTTGAGTTTATTTCCCACAAAAAATTAATTATAAGAAAAGAGTAACTTGTTTCTCAGTCTTCTAAATGATCATATGCTTGACCAAGGGACTGAAGTGTCAATGGAAATAATGGTTAGTGAAAATTATGAAATGAAACTTGGGCAGATCAGGAAAGTTGGAATGTGCTGTTATGAGTGCAGCATACTATGATTTTTCTTTGTGTATGGGAGGGGAGCAGGTGTCAGTAGCTCAAAATGGTTTACTGAGACATGTCACTTTTTCTCTGACTAAAGCCAGGGACTTTTGTAAGAGCCTAATTCATTCTTGTGTGAGATGTAAGTTGTGAATCAGTATAATGTCACTGTATGCAGCAGTTGTTCACACAAGTCTTTGTGTGTGTGTGTGTGTGTGTGTGTGTGTGTGTGTGTGTGTGTGTGTGTGTGTGTGTGTGTGCGTGTGCAGTCTTATGCTAATGAAGTAACTATCAGAACAGCAATAGAGTTCAATTCAAATGAATATAGTAGACATACTAGTACATTTCCTTTGGTAACCATGTTTAAATTGGTAATTCAGTACATAAACATACTATTGTATCCGTAACTGATGAATACTTGAAATTAATACTCATATAGATAGGTGGGCACACAGTTTTACTGTTTCTTCATTGAATTTATTTTATCTCCAGTTTCCACACACGTCTATACAGACCTTTCTTCTCTTGTTGCAAAAGGTCTTCTCATGAGCAAGGAGCACATAGCACGTGACTTGTTACACATTCTCTCTTTTAAAGGTCCTATTAAGCAATGAACAAAAATTCCTGCCTGCACTGCAGACATATGTACAACAGTCAGATGGTCACAACCAGAAAATCATTGTAGGTACATTGGTGAAGACCTGACATAGAAAACAGTTTAACTTTGGAAATTCATCTATAAATAAAAACATTCCAAATTAAAAATACTCATAAAATTATAAGAAATTTTGTTTTGAAGCAACATCAGAATAGCAACTTTTTCATTTATAACTCTAATATTTGTCCATCAAGTTGTGCCTTGTGACTGATGCATTTTTCCCTGATAATTCTACTACATATTATGAGTGAATTATCAGTCTCATACAAAGAATTGTGACTCACATATAATATTGTTCACAGAGCAAATTCCACATTAACTTCTATAGGGGTTTAATAAGTATGATGTTAAGCAAATGAAACCTTGAACAGGTGCACCTTGCCAAAAACCATTCAAGTAATATTGTTTTTATTTTTGGGAACTATATATTCTGTGAACTTTGCTGTTAAGTGAAATATTGTATAAAGCTCTTCCTGATTTTTACTGTAATTTTTGCATTAATGCAGGAAATTCTTGAAAACCATGAAGTGCCTCAGGATGGAAGCAAGGATGCTACTGAGAGTGTGACTAATGCTGTTCCAGATGAAGCCGACACACAACAGACAGCCACAAATGAAGTACCTCAAGAAGAGCAAGGTAAGAAAGAATCATCTGAAGAGGAAGAAAGTGAAGAAGAAGAGGAATCTGACTAAGGAGTTGTAAAATTTTAATCCCTCAAGATTTTGTTTCATATAAATCTGTACTGAGCTAAAATTATCCTCATACCACTTTGTGCCTTAAAAATACTTTTTGAATGATATTATGAGCTTAAGAACCTAGGAATTTGAAAAATCTGCTATACCTGTCAGATCGTGAAATTTTACCCGTTTTACCATTACACAAATGATATGCTTCACTGCCTCCAAGTCCTGTATTATATGTAAAATGAATCATTAAATGCAAAAAATATACTACAGCAATGTGTTGTGTTATATCATACTATCCAGCTGCTGTGCTTTATGTTAAATTGGAGCATTATTGTCCAAACATTAGCCCTTAAAGGAAAAAGGAAGTATTCTGTTTGTAAAATGTATTTATTATTAGACGTAAGAACTTCCCATTTAAATGGCAAATCACGTAAAGTGGTGTACAAAAAGTGTTCTGTAATGAAATTTTCAAGCAGCATAATTTCCACTGATCATTAAAACTCACTTTCATGTTACACAGGTGTAACGTAATTTATTAATAAATATTTCATTGCTGAAATGTAGAATGTTTCCTTTCTAAAATACATGTTCCCGAACCTTCATGAACAATTTTCAAGTCCTGTATTATATGTAAAATGAAAGAGGGTGACACAATTGAGTAGTTTCTTTAATCTAGTTCATTTACTGGAAACTATTCTATGCTGTTAGCATAAGTGTTAGTCATGCACTGGCATATAATTGTGAGTTATATTGTATACTGTTTGTTGCAAATAGATAGCCAGAGACTAGGAAACATATCTCCTGCATTATGCTCATAGTCTTTCCAAAGTAAACACTTGTTTAACGCTTGTGTACTATCTGTTCTCTCTGATTGATATTTCTGTGATGTATCTGTTCTCCACAAAGTTTTTCTTCAATACAAAGGAAGAGGGTTTTTTTATCTGCCAATGACTGTTTATTGCAAAAACTTCAGTTATTTCACTTTGCAAAATGTATGTTTTAAAGTGGAATGTTGACTTGAATAAAAAGACATAAAACTGTTGGAAACAAGTATGTCCTTTCTTTGAAGTCAAATAAGCACTGGACGTTTTCTTCACTAGTGTTCAATGCAAGGCTTTTTCCTTGTTTGAAGTTTGTTCCCATAAAATCCATAAAAACTGTTAAAATTATTTTCTGTAGTTAAAAAGAGATACTGTAAAATATTTCCACTCATTAATCATTCTGGGGTTTGTAGAGAAAATGTTGACATGCATTCTGATGTTGATAACATGTTTTACCATTCCTCATGTGCTTGCATCCTCAAGCTTTATGTTCAAAAGCACTATGAATTCTCTCCTCTGCCCTTTTGTTTGTTTTCTGTGCACATACTCAACCTAGGTTTTCATGTTTGAGCAGTGGCACCATCTATCAGTGGTTATTTGAATTTTCTCTGCTCTTCCTTAATTTTTCATTATATTCCATTAGTTTTTTAATGTGATTTTTCTCATTGGTTTTGCAAAAGTATGCTTTCATTTTATTAAAGTTTTTATTCTTAGTCTTCTTGATGACCACTCGTTCTGTCAGCCTGTTCTCCTATACTGAAAGAAAACCTTGTTGGAGAATGGATATGATAAAGACATATCAGTCAGAGAGCATGAAAAGCACAAATGTGTTTATTTTGAAAAGACTTTGGGCAAAAGAAATGTTTCCTTGTCTCTGACTGTCAATTTACAATAGCAAATCAACTTAGTTTTTCAATAAAGAGTTCTCTTTAAATTGCAGCCTATGTGCTTCTAGTGGTATATGTAACACCATAAGCTAGCCATTTCTTCAAAGTATTATAAGTCTGTGCATAAGTTTCTAGCATTTTATGGTCAAATAGATGTCATATTTATTCAAGCAGTTCACATGTAATCAACATCGAAGTGTTTCCTTGTAAGCTATAACGTTGCACCATCCATTCTTTTTGGATATCAGGCAAGCAGTAAAACACATGTTCTACCTGTGACTAATTTTAGACTGGGAGAGTTTGAGTGGGACCCACTTTTTTACTTTCTGTATCTTTCCCAAGACATGCACGTATTTCTCGACATATCGAGATTGAAAAACATGTTTTATATATGTTATTCTTTTTCACTTAAAACCATTCAATGGTGGTTTAACCGTGGGAACTTTTTACATGTTATAGTTCCTTTGTGTGAAATGCAATTTCTCAGTTGGAAGTTATTAATATTTACTGCGAACAAATACCTCAGTAATCAAATGTAATTCAAGGAAAAAGACTTTTCACGTACCTCTCAGTTGTAAGTAGTTGATGTTCGAATCGTTTGTATGGTTGTTCTCTTCAGGCTCTTGAGTTTAGAATTTTAAGAAATAAGTCAGCATTGTGAAATGCAATTTCTCAGTTGGAAGTTATTAATATTTACTGCGAACAATTGTTGACTGATTCATGCTTGACTGTATTATCAGTTCTATGGTCGACTAAGTGTTATCTTCATCCAGAAGAGCTTTGAAGATCTGCCCTCTCCATCTCCTTCCATTCCTTTTTCGGATGTCAAGCAAGCCATAAAGCACATGTTCTACCTGTGACTAATTTTGGATTGGGAGAGTTTGTGTGGGACCCACTTTTCTACTTTCTGAATCTTTCCTAAGACGTGCAACTGTTGACTGATTCATGTCTGACTATTACCAGTTCTGTGGTCGACTAGGTGTTATCTTCATCCAGAAGAGCTTGAAGATCTGTCCTCTCCATCTCCTTCAGCCTTCCACTATGTTGCTTGTCCTCCATACTGCAATCACCACTTTTGAACTTCACAAACTACTCACAGCACGTGCTTGCACATACAGCTTTCTTGCCATATGTTGAACAAATCCACTCTCATGCTTCTGCAGTGGTTTTGCTGATATGAAACATGAACAGCCAACAGTAATGAATATGCACCTTGTCAGTTAGATCTTTTAGCTGAACATCAGCCTTTTCACACTAGTAGTAAAGTATTCATGTGGTGGACATTGTTTCTGTAGACAAAGTATTCACATGTGGACATTGCCAGTAGACTGTCAACCATTACAGAAACAATGTCCACCATGTGAATACTTTGCTACCAGTGTGAACAAGGCTGATGCTCATCCAAAACATCTGACTTTTAATTTAAATTATGTAGTAAATCATAAGTATGAAATTTTCCTTCGTTACTGTATGTGCCTTGCCAGTTGCCATGTCCTAGATCAACAAACCAAACTGTGGTCTGGCCACCGACTCATGTTGTTTAGTGTGGTATTGCCACCTTACCCCCACAATATTAAATTCTGATAAAAATCAGCCATTTCACTTTTACAGCCTGCTGTGTGGAGCATTCTTATGTATAGACCTAATATATGCAGCAGTTTTGGAATCAACCATGAGTTTGTGACAATATTCTGAAATCAATTCAAATTACTTTCAAATTAATGCACTTCAGCTCTCAGTTGTGCTGCAGTATTTGCAAAGAAATTCAGCCTTTTTGGACAGCACATTTTTTTATTTTAATTATCTGATCATATTCCTTGAGAGGGACAGACTTTCAGGAAGTCCAAGAATTGAAAAAAGAAAAAAAAAAAAAAAAGGAAGTGACATCCTCCCGTCCTCTACCATCTATTGTCGTTGTTGATGAATGATGCCTAAGTTCTGCTGGGAGTAATGTGCTACAAACTTGCATCACAACTGCTCATTTTCTTTCTTGATAGTCATTTGATCATTTTCCAAGAGAGTGAAATCATTGCAGTTAGATTTAGATCTTGCATTGTAGCTGACTACTCACTTATACATAACAATGAGATGCATGACTGTAAGAATAGTAGTTAGTGACAGCACAAGCTGTAAGAAAAAATTGTGTAAGTTTAAGGAACTGTGGAAGAAATATACTTTACAAATACATGGAACAACTACAGAATTAATAAGGCAGCAAACAGAATAGCCATTACCTTTATTACTGTTCAACATGTAACATTACAATAGGAGATGCAGGTTCTATTCCCATTCCAGGGCAATGTAATTTTAAAGTTTTCTGATGTAATGCTACATGTTGAACAGTATCGAGGCAATGGCTATTCTACTTGCTGCCTTAATAATTCTACAGAAGTTTCATTATCAGAGAAAAGTGACAGTATCCATAATGATGTTATTGATTTTTCTGTAGCAATTCTTGTGGTCCAGATACATTCAACAATTTGTATTTGTATACACATGCCAGTGGGTTAAAGGTATAAAGAATGATTGACATGAGCAAAAAATTATTTTGAAACAAAAGTTATCAGAAGCTCAATTATTACCCTAAAACAGTTCTTTGTGAAAATTTGAAACTATTTTTGTCAGGAGTTATCATGCCTGTAAAAGATTTAATCATAAATGACATGTTGAGTTTAATTTTTCCCCATATTTAGTACCAAAACCTTTTCCCCTATAGTTGTAGAACATGTTTTTAATCAGTAAAGTACAGAATGATCTAATGGTTCTCTATGTCTTAAGAACCTAACTAATGTTACATTATGGAACTTAAGTTTCTGGGGCCACAATATATGAACTTACATTAGTAGGTAATCTGTTAATTTACAAGGACATCTTTCAGATATATTTATTGGCATGAACTTCTGTTATATATGTATATATATTATATATTTTGGTGACCTCGGGACCACACAGGAGGCTTTCAACATTTTGCCTGTACCCGTATCGAAAGGTCACCAGGACCAGTGTTCCCCTGAAGAGATTGGCCCTATATTTCATTCCTTCTACTTATTTACTTTTTTATTTCATCTTGGATTAAGAATTCTGCAGCTATAGAATGTACATGCCTTTCTAGGCTTCTAGTTCTGTTCTGTGTGATTTTCATTATAATGATTTGCAATAATGTGAATACCATCTACTTCTTATATATATATATCTTTGGGATGTAAGGTCAGGTGATGCGTAACATCACAGCCTCTCCTTGACAAATGTCAACCCCGCCTTCTCGTGGTGCATCCTGTTCCCACTAAAGGGGCTCTGACGACCGCCAATAACGCTATAACTATACCATCGGGATTAGAGGAAATGCTATCCTACACTCACTAACCCGCTTGGCCAGCATGGTGAGTTATGGCCAAACCCCTCCAAAATGACTCCACAACTTAAATCTTGGCCCTCAGTCTCCGGCAGCTGAAATGTACCTGGCCAAGGCAGCGGCTAGTGCGACATGAAGGCAGAGGGTGCTAAGAATCCCCGGAGGACCGGACTAGGCTGCCATCTGATGCTGACTTTGGCTACGTATAATGGACGCTCCCTATCTTCTGATTCAAGGCTTGGAAGAGAAACTACACAGGATCAAGTGGGACATTGTCGGGCTAAGTGAGGTAAGGAGAAAAGGAGAAGATCTCATTGAACTGAAAAGTGGACATCTCTTCTACTATCGTGGGACAGATACTGGCAGAACTAGTGGTGTTGGATTTATAATAAACAAGAAACTGAAAGATAAAGTTGTAGAAGTTGAAAGTTCCTCTGACAGAGCTGCACGACTCGTTATCCAACTCTCGAGAAGATACCAGGCTCAGATTATTCAAACTTATGCACCCACCACAAGTCATCCTGAAGAAGAAATTGAAGAATTTTATGAGGAAATTCGTCATCTAAATAATAAAGGTAAGCAGCACTTGAAGATAATTATGGGAGATTTCAATGCAAAAATAGGGCAACGGCAACAGAATGAAACTTCAGTAGATAAATTCGGCCATGGCAACAGAAACCAGTGTGGAAATACTCTCGTTGAGTTTGCAGAGGCAGAAGGGTTTTTCATCTTGAACTCCTTTTTCAAGAAAAGCCGCACAGGAAATGGACATGGAGACATCCAAATAGGACGGCAAGTGAAATTGATTTTATTATGTGTAACAAAAAATTTGTCATAGAAGACTGCAGTGTACTAAACAAGTTCAACACAGGTAGTGACCATAGATTGGTGAGATGTAAGATGCACCTCAACACTAAACTCGAACGTGGCAAGCTCATAAGACAAACAAAATGTATTGACATAACCAACCTTAAAAAACACCATAATACCTTCAAGTTGGAACTGAGGAACAGATTCTCTGCTTTAGAAGGCCTAACTTTAGAAGAAGTGGATATTTCTGAAGTTAACAGAGAGCTCACCAAGGCTCTTATGGAAACAGCAACAAAAATAGGTGGTACTAAGAACAAGTTGCTTATGAAGAAACTTTCAGGAAAAGCAAAAATGCTGATGCAAAAGACAAGGGAGATGAGGACAAATAAAGACGTAACTTCCAACGTGGAATATTTAGAGCTATGCAAGACAGTGCGAAAAAGTATCACTGAAGACATAAGGAAATTGAATTGTGAACTAGTGAGGAAAGCAATTGAAAACAACCAGAGCCTGAAGAGAGCAAAAGGACATCTTAGTAAGGGAAGAAAACAGATTATGGCACTGAGAAAAGAAGATGGTTCTGTAACAAGAAATAGAGGCAAAATTTTGACAAGAGTGAAAGATTTCTACTCCAAATTATATGAAAGGGATGATACGTGTACTCCAGACATCATGAAAGGTACCAGTACAAGAGTTCTTCCAGTCCTCCCAGCAGAAGTTGCACATGCAATCAAGAACATGAAGCGGGGAAAAGCTCCAGGAGAAGATGGAATTACTGTAGACATCATACAAGAAGCAAGTGGAGAAATCGAAACAGTACTCGCCCAAATTTTCACTTGATGCCTTAATGAAGGGAAGATTCCTGAGGATTGGAACAACGCTACAATGATCCTGCTACATAAAAAAGGTGACATTGAGGATCTCAGGAACTACAGACCTATCAGCCTGCTATCAGTGGTTTATAAAATCTTCACTAAAGTTCTTTCACATCGCTTGAAGGTAACACTGGACATGGCTCAACCAAGAGAACAAGCTGGATTCAGGAGTGGCTACAGCACAATAAATCATATCCACGTACTGAGAGAACTAATTGAAAGAGCGAGGCAATATGAACTTCCATTGTGCATGGCTTTTATCGATTATGAAAAAGCCTTTGATACGGTGAAACCATCAGCAGTTACAGTGGCTCTGAAATCCTGCAGTATTGAAGATGCATACATTATTATTATTAATAACATCTAGGAAAATGCGAGTGCAAAGATTCGGCTGTTTGAAAATACAACACACATAAAAATTGGAAAGGGAGTGAGACAAGGTGACACCATATCTCCAAAGCTCTTTAATGCCATATTGGAAAATGTCTTTCAATCACTGAACTGGGAAAACAAAGGGATAAAGATTAATGGAGATTATCTAACCCACTTTTTGTTTTGCTGATGACATAGTCATTTTTGCAACTACCCCATCAGAGCTGCAGAGTATGATCCAGGAACTTGCTGACAAGAGTAAAGAAGTGGGATTAAAAATGAACTTTCAGAAGACAAAAGTGATGTTCAATGCTTTTACACGAAATGAAGATTTATCGATTGATGGAGAAAAGCTGGAGATAACAGACACGTACGTTTATCTTGGACAGTAGATATCAAGTGAGGGTGACATTGATGAAGAAATTAATCGGCGTACAAAACTTGCCTGGAGAGCTTCTAAAAGAAACAGCATAATTTTCAAGAGCAATATGCCATTATGTCTTAAAAGAAAAGTGTTTGATCAATGCATCCTTCCAACGCTTACGTATGGTGCAGAGACGTGGACCTTAACTAAAAGAGACGTACAAAGGCTGCAGACAACTCAAAGATGCATGGAGAGGTGCGTGCTTGGGGTAACCAGGAGAGATAAGAAGAGGAACTCGTGGATCCGAAAAATGACAAGAGTGGAAGACATCATGATCAGAGTTAAATCCCTGAAATGGCAATGGGCTGGACATACTGCCAGAAGGACAGACCATCGATGAACAGCTGAAATTTTAGATTGGATTCCAAGGGACAGGAAAAGACCCAGAAGAAGACCACATGGGAAATGGGTGGATGAAATTGGAAAGTATGTGGGAGTGACATGGAGGAGACTGGCACAAGACAGACCGTTGTGGAGGAAACTTGGGGATACCTTCGTCCAGCAGTGGATTGATAATGGTTGACAATGATGATGATGATATATATATATATATTCCATCTCATGGAAATAATTTTCAAATTGCAATTTATCAACAAAGTTAGTACTTTTAAATTTGATTAAGATTTTGTAGCCCAAAGGGGGATATAGCATTGATCAATAAAGTTTAGTAAAGCAATGACTGAAATAGGTTTAGCTTTGTGCATAAGGTCATGTTCAATGTAGATTCTTTCAGTTCTTGCTTTGCTATGTTATTTGTTGATCTGTTAATTGTGAAGCATTGTGTTTAGGTACTATATATGGCAGTTAATGAAACATTTATCTGCAAAAGTTAATCATTATTATCCTGTCGTGCTTTGAAGATTGATTTGCAATTAATTTCTGTGCCATTCTTTGACATAAGGATGACGTTCCTTTTTGACAAAGGTAGTGAGGTCAAAATGCTTCAATGTCACAAAAATTAATAATCAGTCAGTCTTCTTCAAAGCACATGGCAGGATAGTTCCTGTTTTGAGGATGAAAATTAGAGTGAGGCAGGAAAAGCCTCAGCTGACGCATTGTTGCCAGGTTGAAAAATAAAGTGAGGCAAGAAAAGCCTCATGTAGCACATTGTGGATGGTTGCTCAGATTTGTATACTTTACTGCTTAGAAATGGATATCACGCATGGTGTGTTGGTAACATGCTTGGACACAATGCACTAGAGCTAGTTTTGATTCCCTCTTCAGAATGATGAAGGGCTTCAGGAAGCCACAGTATACAGCTTGCAGGTCATGATGAAGACTTTTATTGCCAGCAACTAACACAACTGGAACAAAGCTATGATACTACATGCATTGAAGTAACTCAGTAGTATATCAAAACATGGTGGCACAATATTACCAGAACAAAGTTTGCAGGCATATTAGGCTTGGAACTACATATAATTGTAAATCTCATTTGTGTGGTGCCTGTGTATAATATATAAAAATTTCCACAGGTTTTGGAATCACAAGTATTTCCCAGAACATTACATATTTCCTGTATATAGTGTAGAAGAAATATTCTCATAATACATGGAAAATACATAATGAAAATTAACACAGCAATCAGACATCTCTGAAATGACTGTATTTACTGTTCTCACATAATATCAATCACATCAGAAAACTTGAAAATTTCATCGCCCTGGAGTGGGAATCGAACCCACATTTCTTGATTACTGTTCGAGCATGCTAACCATTACACCACCCAGGACGACAAAGTCCCAAGTAACTGAGTATTAAGAGCATCAGAATATTCTCCGACTGCATTCTTAATCAAAGCAAACTGTGCTGCCATCTAGCGTTGTTAAGCATATCACCAGTCATTCAGGTATATAGTGTGGAAGAAATGTTCTCATAATACATGAAAAATATGTCGTGATAATTAACACAGCAAACAGACATCTCTGAATTGACTGTATTTACTGTTCTCACATAATATTAATCACATCAGAAAACTTGAAAATTTCATTGCCCTGGAGCTGGAGTTGAATCTGCATCTCCTGATTACTGTTTGAGCATGCTAACCATTACGCTCAGATACTTGGGACTTTGTCGTCCTGGGTGGTGTAACGGTTAGCATGCTCAAACGGTAATCGGAAAGTGAGTGTTCAATTCTCACTCCAGGGCGATAAAATTTTCAAGTTTTCTGATGTGATTGATATTACGTGATAACAATAAATACAGTCAATTCAGAGATGTCTGATTGCTATGTTAATCATCATGACATTATTCCCTGGTTTTTGCAGATAAATTTCAAAACATTTGTAATTCATTTTGCAATGATATTTAGAAGTGGATAACAACTGTTGTATACTATGAAGAAGAATACATAAAATTTTCCTGCTTCATGACAGTATTGTCATATTTGCAAGGAAATACAAACCTTAGTTAATGAATTTTTAGTAGTATGTATGTGCAAATTGTATCTGTAATCTATGCATATGCTGCCTGGTTGGCCCAGTGGTCTGAGGCGTGGGCTTCTGACCATTCGTCCAAGTTCAGTCGGGCTCGAGTCCTAGATGAGACTTGGATGATGTATTTGTCTGATGGCTCTGGCTCTGTTCCTTCTCTTGAACCAGTGGCCCTAAATTAGGGACAGGCAACTACTTATAGCGCTAAGAGCTGCTCATGGTGCTCATTACACCCCAAAATGAAACAAAACAAGAAGAAAAATGTATGTATGCTGGTTAGTTACTTTGTGAAATGAATAAAAAAAACAGAAAATGTGAACAGTTTGAAAATTATTCTTCAGTCATTAATATGAGCAGTAGCTATTGAAAACCAACAATAGTTGTATGCTATAAGAAGGGTGAAGAACAATCTGTTTTGTAGCAAACATTAGTGAAAACCACACATACTACAATACAGGATATATTCAGGATTCCAATCTCATGTGTCATAAGTGGTCTTCTCAGTGATATTTCACATTCTCAGTTTTCAAACACACGCTTTTAATGAATCCCTTCTTGTAAAAACAATATTCATGTATATCAATGTATGATTGATGACTCATTAGCAATTCACTATTTACCATTGTAACAAAATCTTAATTGTAATTTGACATTTCTTTTACTGACTTTTGGAACATTTAATAAAATCTCTTAAAATTGTTGGAAAAAAGTACATAATTGAGAAATATTGGTTTGTCACTGCCATTTTTTTTTATTTATCATTCATTCAACATAATTTAAAAAATCTATCTTCATTTGTTTGGGGATTGATTGTGGATTGAATGTATTGTAACAATTCTTATTTGAGCTACTCTCCACCACTTTTTGCTTTTAACGCATCAATCCTTCCAGTGAAATTATGTAGTATAATAAATAATTTTGGCAAGCTAAGCATTACAAGTAGAGCATAGTACTAGAAAAGATTCATGTTTTTGTTTGTTTGTTTTTATCTGAAGTTCTCACTAAAAATATGTAAATAATTCTTTAGTGGTTAGTTCAGCTTCTCAGGTTCGTTCTCCTTAATGGCATTATCTTTTAGTTGTGTTTCATCATTGCATGAAAAGGGTTAATAATCATAAAAAAATTTACCAATAAAAGCTAGCATAGATAATATATTTTAAGCACATGTATATGAAAGCATGTGTGTGTCCTGCTACTTTGAAACTTTAAAATTCCTTACGTGGTTACTTTTTGTTAGAAATATAACTTGCAACTGTTAAAATCAGTGACTAATAAACTACTATTGAGCAGCTCTGCAGTTTAAGATAAGAGAAAAAAAAAGTTAACTGTGGGGCTGTACACTACAGATTTTGCCTCTCATAATAACTCATTCGCTCTCATCTCTGGTCTATGTCAGACAGAAGATCTCAAATGCAAAATATCATATTCGATTTAGGTCTTATAAGATTATGTATCGGCAAACTCATTTTAAAGCACCCACTGAGTAGCTTATAGTAAATGTGTTAAGCTAAGTTTCCCGCACCCAACCTTATAAGATCTGAGTCAGCTATGATATTTTATATATGAGGTCTCCTATCTTCTGACTTAGGTCAGACATGTTAACTTATATAAGAAGCATGAAGAGATGCATGCTTGGTGTAACCAGGAAAGATAAGATGAGGAACCCCTGGATCAGGAAAATAACAAGAACAGAAGACATCATGATCAAAGTGAAATTCTTGAAATGGCAATGGGCTGGGCATATTATTAGAAGAATGAACCACAAATGAACAACTGAAATCTTAGACTGGATACCAAGTAACTGAAAAACGCCCAGAAGAAAACCACATGGAAGATGGGTGGATGAAATTGGAAAGCATGCCAGATTAACATGGAAGAAACTGGCTCAAGACAAGCCATTGTGGAAGGAACTTGATGAAACCATCATCCAGCAGTGGACTGTCTTGAGCCAGTTTCCTCCATGTTAATATGGCATGCTTTCGAATTTCTTTTTTGGTGTGATAATTTTAGGTGGGAAACAGATGTATGTGAAACTCATGTGCATACAATATTTCATCCATTTTATCATATGCTTGCATTTTGATATTTCTGTGTTTTCTATCATTTGCTATGTTGAACTTAGTTTGTGATGCTGCTGCTAAGGTGATTTTAAGGAGACAAGAGATTATGTGTATATATTCTGGCATAGTTAATTGATGCACTTTTATAGAGAAAATTGATGTTTTTCTAAATTATGCTGAGATGATAGTTCTGGCACTTGAATTTTAGCTTTATATTGCAGTAAGGTAGTTTTAAGGGGAACAGGATTATAAGTGAAAATATTCACACCCAATACATCCAGATATACATCCAAATATTCACACCCAATACATCCAGAATACATCCAGATATGCCATTTCCAGCATATTTTTGAGATTGTTACAAATTATTTCAGTTATTCTTCTAAAAAAAAACTTGTATATATATTTGTAAGTGTGTTTCTGTGAATTATGTCTCCATACTAAACAGTCAGATTTGAACTGTAGAAGTATTGCTACTAATTAAGATGTCTCTAAAGGAGAGCTTGGTGGCAAAAATGAACATTACACACAGGTTTTAAGCATACAGCTACACAAATATATTCATCCAGCTGTATGCTTAAGTGTTTTTACAGAAATGCAGATGGAATATCCTTTGCTGTGGTTCTTAGATGAAAACAGCAGAGTGACTTTTATGAGGCAATTGAAAGAACATTTGCCTATGTTTACACGATAAACAGGTGTTAAAAGAGAGATGTATACCACTTTATATGTATTGCAGATCATTCAATATGAAAGAAGTGACAGGACCAAGTGTCAAATACACATGATAGAATTAATAAAAACCTGTGTGTTTTTGATAGCAGAATATGATATCATGAGGAAGAAATGTATTTGATAACATTTGGCTGATAAAGGAGCTAAGACCATGTTCTTTTTTATGTAAATAATAAATGAAGAATGTTTTGAATCAAATGTAGTGATGTACAGAAACCAGTTAGACTGAAAATTAGTAGATAAGTAAATTTGTGAATCATTATCTTGCAACAAACAGATACAGTGAATATGTTATGCTTCAATACAATAGTGGCTACATCTTTTTGAGAACAAATGCCATCAAAGAAAAAGTGTTGTGTAATTTCAGTAACCCCAGAATTGAGTCAGCATAACTGTTACAAATAGCTGTTTAGTAGCTTATCTGTAAATGTTTGAATTGCTCCATTTTGTAGTGCCACATAGGAAATATCTTGGGATCTGAAAGCTTTAATATCCATTCTTAAGTTTAAATATTCAGGAAATGAGGAGTTGCCCATATTTATTGTGGCTTATTGCATGCATTTTAAATTATATAAGTCAGGGATATGCCAAAACAGAAGAAACTACAATAAAAATATGTTGGTGTCCCAAAAGTACAGCCTATTGATATCCAGAAATTTAGCAATTATTATAGTACCCTAAACATTGCACAATTTGTCGGGTTTTAATAGCACTCACAGTTTTTAAACTTTCCTTAGTAGTTCAACAAAATTGTCTTTAGGAAGGGCCAAAATTTCTACTAGGACTTGTTTCGTAGAACTACAGCCATTTTTATTTTTATTTTTTTATTTTTTTGAGGAAAGATAATACTTAAAATGTTAAATTTGAATTATCTCCTAATAATTTTATAGAGGATTTCTCATTGAGTATATCTCCCACTATGATTTTCCAAAAGTTGCAGTGAAGCTGACTGAAAATAGTATTTTTGTCTTTTGAAGAGTTATACTGTTAATCTTAACTAAAATTCCTTGTAAACGGCCTTTGCACCTTTCCGCCATTTTATGTATGCTTAAAGTAAACCTTGGAATCCAGCAAGAGCTATTACAATGATTTTTGGTTTGTTCCTCTTAAGACAGGATGATGTTATTTCCTCATTTACTAAAAAGCTAATGAGATGTTCATCAAACAAGACCATACATCTAAAATAAGAGTCCAGATCCCTTTTTCTCAAACTTAAAAATACAATTCTACTTAGTAGTTCTAATTCTGACTATTATATAGCTCTAATTATTGTACTATTCTCTTTTACGTGCGATATTTCAAAGTAACTTGTACAAAAAACTAGCGGATAATGCTTACCTTGGCATTCCTTTCTAGCGACGGGAACATTTCACGCACGTGTTTTCCGGTCCTTTGTTGATGTTATTGTCCTAAAGTCCGTTGTATGCGATGACTGGCTTTACTTCTCACACTTTTTGCTGGGTATACTCATTGGATCTTTGCCTTAGGATTCAAGCATCAATTTTTACCGTTCTTTATACTCGAAATTTTCGCCCATACTCTGGGCATCTTCAGGAGCGTGGCGACTTTACCACCGATGTTCGTGGTTAACTTCGCGCTAATGGAGTCCGATACTCCTTGTTGCCATTCGTCGGAAAAACTTTCCTGGATATATTTCGTTATCAAGCCCGGCTGGCGCCATCTATGTTTCGTTAAGAACACTTTTTTTAATTTATTTTTCCGTATTTTTTTATTTTTATTTTTAATTTTCTTCTCCTATCCTGGTTTTCTTGTCTTTTTTTGCCTGTTTTTCTTTTGTTGTTGTTTTTCTTGTCTTATTAGTTCTTTCCACAGGCCCGATAATGTGCTAGGGTCGTTCTGGTTACATACCCTTGCTTTATTTTTGTAGATTAATATTGCTTCTTCCCTCCTCATTTGCCTTTCTGATTTTTTATTCTTTTTTAGCATTTTAATTTCATTGAACTTTGGGAATGTCCGGTTTTCCAAGCAGAATTGCACTAAAGCAGTTTTGGCTTCTTTTTTTTGCCAGTTAGATATGTGTTGTTTGAGTCTTTTTAATCTGCTTTTTGTACTTCCAATGTACGATATTGGGGGTATGTGTGCTATTGGAATTTCGTAGGTTCCTGATTCTTCTAGCTTTTTTCCTCTGTTTTTTTGTTGACAGTCATACTTTTCACGGTGTGCACTGAGCTTCCTAGTTGTAAGTCATATTTAGCACAGTGCCTATTGATTTCTTTACTCACTCCTTCCAGGTATGGGAAAGCTCCAATGTATTTCAATTTTTTATTTCTTATCTTCCTTTGGTTGTGCACTTCTTGGCCTTCTTTACTCTGAGTCATATGCTTTTTACTCTCATGTATCCATTTATTAATTAGCTTTGCTCGGGTACCCATACTCTTGTGATATTTTCGAGATAAACTCTAGCTCTTGATTTTTTAGCCTGTTGTTAGATGTGTGTGTGTACGCTCGCCGTATCAAGTTTACTATGCTGTTTTTTTATGTATCACTGGATGGTGCGACGAGTATGGTATCAGTACAGGTATGTAAGTTGCTTTTCTGAACACAGAGTATTCAAAACTATTTTTGTTTTTCTTTAGTTGAATGTCCAGGAAGGATAGGCAATTATCCTCTTCAAACTCAATAGTTAGCTCTATGGTGTTACAGATTTTGCTAAACTGCTGTGCTAGATCTTGTAGCTCGGCTTTGTTAAGTTTAGACATTATAATAATGTCATCTAATACTTTATGCTCAATATGTAGACGACATTATTATAATGTCTAAACTTAGCAAAGCCGAGCTACAAGATCTAGCACAGCAGTTTAGCAAAATCTGTAACACCATAGAGCTAACTATTGAGTTTGAAGAGGATAATTGCCTATCCTTCCTGGACATTCAACTAAAGAAAAACAAAAATAGTTTTGAATACTCTGTGTTCAGAAAAGCAACTTACATACCTGTACTGATACCATACTCGTCGCACCATCCAGTGATACATAAAAAACAGCATAGTAAACTTGATACTGCGAGCGTACACACACACATCTAACAACAGGCTAAAAAATCAAGAGCTAGAGTTTATCTCGAAAATATCACAAGAGTATGGGTACCCGAGCAAGCTAATTAATAAATGGATACATGAGAGTAAAAAGCATATGACTCAGAGTAAAGAAGGCCAAGAAGTGCACAACCAAAGGAAGATAAGAAATAAAAAATTGAAATACATTGGAGCTTTCCCATACCTGGAAGGAGTGAGTAAAGAAATCAATAGGCACTGTGCTAAATATGACTTACAACTAGGAAGCTCAGTTCACACCATGAAAAGTATGACTGTCAACAAAAAAACAGAGGAAAAAAGCTAGAAGAATCAGGAACCTACGAAATTCCAATAGCACACATACCCCCAATATCGTACATTGGAAGTACGAAAAGCAGATTAAAAAAAAGACTCAAACAACACATATCTAACTGGCAAAAAAAGAAGCCAAAACTGCTTTAGTGCAATTCTGCTTGGAAAACCGGACATTCCCAAAGTTCGATGAAATTAAAATGCTAAAAAAGAATAAAAAATCGGAAAGGCAAATGAGGAGGGAAGAAGCAATATTAATCTACAAAAATAAAGCAAGGGTATGTAACCAGAACGACCCTAGCACATTATCGGGCCTGTGGAAAGAACTAATGAGACAAGAAAAACAACAACAAAAGAAAAACAGGCAAAAAAAGACAAGAAAACCAGGATAGGAAAAGAAAATTAAAAAAAAAAAAAAAAAAAAATATGGAAAAAAAAATAAGTGTTCTTAACGAAACATAGATGGTGCCAGCCGGGCTTGATAACGAAATATATCCAGGAAAGTTTTTCCGACGAATGGCAACAAGGAGTATCGGACTCCATTAGCGCGAAGTTAACCACGAACATCGGTGGTAAAGTTGCCACGCTCCTGAAGATGCCCAGAGTATGGGCGAAAATTTCGAGTGTAAAGAACGGTAAAAATTGATGTTTGAATCCTAAGGCAAAGATCCAATGAGTATACCCAGCGAAAAGTGTGAGAAGTAAAGCCAGTCATCGCATACAACGGACTTTAGGACAATAACATCAACAAAGGACCGGAAAACACGTGCGTGAAATGTTCCCGTCGCTAGAAAGGAATGCCAAGGTAAGCATTATCCGCTAGTTTTTTGTACAAGTTACTTAAAAATACAGTTTAATAGATGCTTCAAGCACAATTAATTTGGCATCAGTGTCTATTGCTCTGCCAATGAATGGAGATATTTCCTCTGATTTGTGTGTCTCTATCCATTGTGAAAACACTACAGACGTAGACTACACCTTATGGTGAGCTTAATCATTCTCCTATACACTCTCTTGCAAAGCACCTAGGGAAAATAGCCCTCTGATACCTTCAGTCAGTAATTGTGTAAGAGAGAGAGAGAGAGAGAGAGAGAGATTATCTTTTGGTTTTGGGGTAATGCCCATACATCCACCCTCAACAATGATCAGAAACCAAGAAACCCTTCTTTCCTTCCCACCAAGTAATACTCTTATAACTTTCTGCAAACACCCTTGCAGAAAATAACTACCCTAAAATTGAAATTGAAAATGTTCTGTATAATTCAGTCAAGAAGAACTCTCAGAAATGAGACATAAAATTCACTAGAAAAATTACTTATCTCAAAGATTTATTTGAGTCATTGAAGAGGAATCTAAGACTAACTCCAAGTTTAGAAAACAAAGTTGAAAATGTTTTCCCAAAGATATTTCAAAGAGAAGATAATAGTTTTTTAAATGCAAGGAGTAATCTATGAAGTAAAATGCTGTTGTGGACTATCTTACATAGGAGAGACAGGTCTGAGACTAGAAACTTAAATAGCAGAACATAAAAACAGGTATGAAAAATATATCCAACAAAACAGGTTTAGATGGGCACCTTAGAGAAACTGGTCACAACATGGACTGGGATTCTCTAAACATCATCAGCTTTCAAAACAACTTCCTGAAAACAAAATTAAAAGAAAGACTTGAAATGGAGACATCATAATTCCATCATTAATGACTGCAGATGTTTATCACTGCATAACATCTGAAGGGATATTGTGAAAAATAACTAAACACCATAGTAATAGTGAGAAAAAAGAGTGACAATAAGTAACATCCTGAAGAAAGAGAATAGTTTTCTCCAAAAATTTGCAATTAAATTTCAAAATGTTTTCCTAACAATTCTCATATAGAATTATAATTTTGTGTTTAACTCATATACCTTTCCAAAACCTCAAGAGTGTTTCATTTCCTTTGACTAGCCACATTAAAGCCATTAATCTTTTGGCTGGGTATGCTTTGGAAAAAAGATCTGAACTAATCTTTTCTCTGCCATTCACTGTATCAAGAGTGATAAACTTCTGCCGGCAATGTCAGCACAACACATTGGAAAATATACATTAGCATATATCACTATTCTTATCGTGAACTTAGTATTGTTTATTCGTTTTCCAAGATTGTTAATCCTTGGTCTTTTAGCAACAGCCCATGTAGAGACTGTGCTTGTCTTATCGGTGCTGCCAAAAATGGTGAAAATGGACGAACTTCAAGAGTGAATGTGAATATTAAAATGCATTTACAATATTTATTCCTGAATGGGATTGGAAAATCCTACAATTCTTTTGAGTGTGAAAGCTGAATGAAACTAAATTATTGCATGATTATCTTTAAAAAAAATAGTTTTTTTTTAAAATAACTTTCTGTCATCTTTCCTAACTTTTTATGTCTTACCTTTTTCAGAATAATGACTTCATTCAGCCTTGCCTGTGAATACCGGTGAATGCTGCACGCATAACCTTTTAATGCATGTTGTATTACTGCTGCCATCCATGTACGATAAGCCTGGAATTCATTATGTCAGAGCAAATCATTGTTCCTTATATTTCTCCTGAAGAGAGCATGTCTTTTTAAAAATGAAATCTGACATATATTTATGTTCTGCATCTTATCCTTCCACCTTGATGGCAAAATATCTGAAACAAAATCAGTGTAATGAAGTGTTTGAAGTTTTTGTTACAGATCTTTTTTGTGACCTGCATTATCAACAGCTGTGATTTTATCATTGTCATAAAATTTTACATTAGTTTATATAAGAGAATTTCATTCCATAAACTTTTATATTCTGTATCAACAGATTTTTGTATTTGAATATTTTTAAAACACAAATTCATAGGTTTTGAAATCAGTTAAAGAAACAAAGTAAGAAGAAAAAAAAATGTCATGTGCAAAAGAAGTGTTCAAGAAATGATAAAAAATTACAGCAGTACAAAATTCAGAAACTTAAAAAGAATTGTACAAACAAAAGGTAATTCCAAGTACTTTCTGTTTAGAACAAAATTTAACCAAATTTCATTTTGTTTTACCTCATTTAAATTTTAGCTCCCCCCCCCCATATGTGAAACAGTGTTGCAGAGTCATATGAATAGAAATCTAAATGAAGTTTTTTTGAAAATTTCATAGAAAAAAAAAGGAAGGAACTGTTCAGAAACATTCATAAGAGACAAATGAAATTGTTGATTGTCATTTACAGCTGATTTTTAATTCATCTTGCAGCCATCATTACTGTCCTGTATTGGTTTTCAGTGTTTTAGTGTAGTTTTTATATGTCAAGTGTTGCTAGATATGTAATATCTACATCTTTTTTTAACTAATTAAAAAATTCTGTTTCACAGCTTGAATTTTGCTAAAATTTCAAATCTTTTAAAATTTATTAAAATTTTAAATGAAATATATAAGTAACATGAATCATGATTACATAGATAGTTTAATCAGAAGGTGTTCTTCTAGTTGATTTGTAGCTCTCTGCTTAAAGTAATGAGATCCTCGTGGTAATAATGATCCTTCTGAAAAAAAAAATGCACCATATATTTCCTGGTGAGTTCCAGTGTGAATACTATTTTATATGTACAAGTGTTGAACATTGAAGTGTGGAGAATGTATAATTTCTGTCATCTCTCTCTCTCTCTCCTCATCCTCTGAATTTTACAGCAACATGATTACATGATTTAAACATCACTGTGTGTAGTTTCATTTTTTATAAATCTAATCTATAGTGTACTATGTTGTGTGGTAAAGTATGAAATAGTGAACAACTTAACATGTTAAAAATTGGTTAAAATGAGGAAAGGTATTTTCAGATATTGTCATCCTTTCTTCTCTGCTGACACAAGAGAATGGATTGCAGAATTGCTTATTTTTTTGTACTTTACTTTCCAATACTAATAAAAAGGGATTGTGACTGGGCAGTACTTATTACTCTGACTGACCATTGAAAATGCAGTCTTCCCTCCACACATATCTCCATTTTACTTGGACAGTTATCACTACAGTAGCTGTTTACAAATAAGTATTTTCCATATATTTTTCTGTTCCACATTATATTATGCTTCTGTTGGCATGTTTTACCCATCCAATTTGTTTCTACTTCATTTCTTTTCTCTTGAATTTTACTTTTGAAATATATTTCCATTTGCCAACATCCTTTGTTGCCATATATTTTCACTGACTGTTCTCATTAAATCTGTCTCTTGTAACTTTTCAATTTACAATTTGTTTTTCCTGATCTCTGTTGTGCCTCTTCATGCTACAGTTTGTTACAATCAATATTAATAATTTATAATATTTTTTCGTATCCCCCCCCCCATCTCTCTCTCTCTCTCTCTCTCTCTCTCTCTCTCTCTCTCTCTCTCTCTCTCTCTCAAGCAGAAAACAAACGTGCACGTACGCACTTTTGTTTTCTGCATATTCAGCATTCTAGGCTTTATCTTTTTTTCTGTTATAAACTCCCTTTGATGGAACATTTGTGAATATTCAGAGTTCTAAGATTTTATTGTATTCTTATGTGAAAGAAAGTTTCACCTAAGATATTCTTATGCTTCTTGCCAATTGAAGTTGCATTGCAAACATAGTCTTGCTTTCTCTTTATTTGTATCTTCAGTTTGATTTATTAGTTTATCACTGCACTATTAATACATATTAAAATGTAATTTCAACTTTATGCTTCTTAGTGAAAAACATGTATTGGACAGGTCTAAGAATTTAAACCCAGTGCTGAGGGATTTCTTTGCAGTTTCAGTCCAGTATTACAAACAGCTTTTATTGTTCTCTCAGAATGTATGAAAAGAAAAAAAAATACTCTTATTAATTTATTCATAATTTTGTAAATATCATGTTATGCAGTGTCATAAGTTATGTTATAACCAACAAATAGATCTGTGTTGAAATGAACATACAATATCATCTCTTTCTGTGTCTGTGTGTGTGTGTGTGTGTGAGAGAGAGAGAGAGAGAGATTGTATCAGTCTGAAATGACAGTTTTTCCTGTTGCAAAATCATTGGATTTAAATTTGAATTCAGTATTTGCTGAATGTTGTATTTTATTCATTGAGTTTTGGGCAGCCAGCATTCACAGATTTATTGAACAAATAGCATTTAATTATCTTTTTATATTTTCAAGCTTGTAAAGCAGGCAGAGTTAGCACAATTTCTGGAGGGTTTTTATTATTATTATTATTATTATTATTATTATTATTATTATTATTATTATTATTATTATTACTATTGTAATTCCTTTGTGCTTTCATGAAGTCCTGTGCTGTGAAAAATAACTCTCTTTTACATTAGAAACTAAAATTTCATCAGATGTAAAATTAGTCTTATATTTGAAGAACTCCTTTCATGGAAAAATAATGTAATTAAGAAAAACTATAAGCATTATCCTTTTTTGTGTAATTATTGTAAATCTTCTGTAGTATACATTTGTTATTTCAATAACTATAATCTTATTAAAAAAAACTGGATAAAATGACCCTTTCCTAAGTAGCAGTTAGCTTTTTTTTATTTTATACTTACTGTAAGTAATAAAAATTTTATTCTTATGTTCTTTAATATGTACTTAAGTGTGCTATGAAAGTGTTATATTTATCCAGAAATGTGCATGATATGTTTGTTTAAAGCACTTTTTTCTTCTATTAGTGATAATAAGTTGTCATTATTTTATTTTCTCACAACAGTAGCATGAATAATATTTATATAAAATGCACCCGCTTATGGCTCAGTGATATTTTTAAAGACTAAATGAAGTAAAAAAATACTCCAGATAAGCAGATGGTGGTCTAAATAAAAAAAAAATTCAAATTATGTTGAATATTGTTTCAGCAATGATGCTTTAAAAGATGCATAGAGTTTTAAGGAGTTTGTATGATAAATGTAGTTGAGATGGCTTAATCATATTTGTTGTGATTGTGAGGTATTGAGATGCCCATTGAAATCCTGAAAACTCATGCCAAGGAGCCAAGAGCCAAATTTGCATTATGGCTCATTTAAAAAAAAAATACAAAAATTGGGGGAATAAAATAAATAAGTAAACTGTCACACACAGTATTTAAAGTCCAAACTCTTCAGTGATGTTACACTTTTGTGAATAGTTTTATGGCTCAGCAGCAAAGTAAAGAAATAATATATATGTTAGTTGAGCAATTATCCAATGTGCCTACAGTTCAGAAAATAGGCAGATGGACTAACTAGAATCAAGCATGTATGTAATGTGAGATGCATCAAACCAGTTAACTTTTTTTTCTATAAATAAAGAAAATAGGATATGGATATAAAGGCTGTACTTAATGAATAAGGAGGGGGAGAGAATGGGAAAAACCCTAGTTTCTTTTAAAGGGGAAGTAATGTTAATCTTTGTGTCAATTATGCCCTTAATCTTACTTTCCCACATGTAATTGCATGTGGCCCGTACGTTAGATTGTGCAAAACAAAATTACTACTGTGCACAGGAAAATGAAATATAACAACAATAGTGTTTACACAATATAACAAGAAAGATGACACCGAATTTTCTGGTGTAATAAGCACGTCTTTTGAATCCGTTCTGACGCAAATTAAATTTATCAAAGCTATTCAAAGTCAATGGAACCGGTATGGAAAACAATAGTATCTGATGGAAGAAAGAAGTTTTTCAATCGGGTTTTTAATCCCTCAGATATTGCTGTATATGGAATTGTGAGCTTACGCCCTCTGGTTGCAGACTTGTGCATTAAGAAAAACATGAATTTATATGAGCGGTATCGGTCCAAGAAAAAAAAAATTTAGTCGAGTTTTCAGGAGTCCAGATTATGCTACAAATACATCAGAAGCAGAAATTAACACTTATACCCCTGGTGGGCAAAACATTCTTTACCAAACATTAGAAATTATGTGAAAAATATTTTCCATGAGGTTTTGTATGCGATACAGGAAGAATTTTTCAAATCGGAGTTTTAGAATCAGAAATAACGCAGAAAACGCAATTTACCTTTGTGTCCCCTAGCGGAAAGCCTGTGATTTACTTGAAAATTTTGAATTTATAGGGAAAGCATTTGGCATCAGAAACACTGTCCAACAAAGAAGGAATTTTTCAAATCGGACTCCTAGAAGTAGAGATATTGACAAAAAAAAAAAAAAAAAAAGATATACATCTACACCCCTGGCGTAGAAACCCTGCATTATTTCTAGAAGAAAATGTTTCTAAAAGGTTTGTAGACATGAGTAGTATCGGTCTACAAACGACTTTTTTTCAGTCGAGATTTTAGAAGCTCATATTTTGCTGAAAATACATCAGAAGCAGAAATTAGACTTACACCACCTGGTGGCCAAACCATTTTTTTTTACAAAAATTAGAAATCATGTGCAAAAGATTTCCCTTCAGGAGCTGTATACGGTGCAGAAAGTTTTTTTTTCAAATCGGAGATTTAGAAGCAGAGATATAGGGGGAAAGCAGTTTACTTTGATGCCCCCTAGCGGAAAGTCTATGAATTATTTGAAAATTTCAAAATTATATGTAAAACATGTCACACTGAAAACACTATCCAACAAAAAAGGATTTTTTTAAATCGGACTCCTAGAAGTAGAGATATTGACAAAAATAAGATATACATCCACGCCCCTGGCAGAGAAACTATGGAATATTTTAAGAAGAATTTTTTGGAAGAGAACTATGGAATATTTTCCGAAAAGGTTTATCGATGTGAGTGGCATCAGTCCGCGAAATAATTTTTTCAATAGATATTTTAGAAGCTCAGATTTTGTAGCAAATACATCAGAAGCAATAATTAACGCTTACGCCCCAGGTAGACAAAGAATTCTGTACCGAAAATTTGAAATTATATGCAAAAGATTTTCCATCAGGAGGTGTATCCGCTGAAGAAAAAAATTTTCTTCGAATCGGAGTTTTAGAAGAAGAGTTATCGGGAAAAATGTAATTTACTTTTACATCCCCTAGTGGAAAATCTATGCGTAATTTGAAAAAGTAACTACTATATCTAAATTACTCTTCGACATAAATGGAATCGAAAGATAAAATAATTTTTTCAATCGGATGTTTAGAAGCAAATATGTGGAATAAAACATATTTTTGAATTCGACATCATCTGCAGCGGCAAAATTAGACATCATAAAAAAAGAAACTAAATAAAAGATCATCATTCTCATATTTCAAGCTTCCCAATG
Source organism: Macrothele yani (assembly GCA_039090855.1). Classification (NCBI taxonomy): domain Eukaryota; kingdom Metazoa; phylum Arthropoda; class Arachnida; order Araneae; family Macrothelidae; genus Macrothele; species Macrothele yani. The sequence goes on from CM077002.1 coordinate 127,123,547, forward strand.
CAAAAAGAATTTTTAAAATCGGACTTATAGCTAGCTGCAGAGAAATCGTGGATACAGACGGATGGACAAACCGGTAACATAAGCACAATCTTTTTTTACAAAAGACGTGCTAATAACAATAATGTTTACACATGCAACCCTTAAGGTTGTCTCATGAATTACATATTCCATGTTTACACAGTGTAACATGCAGTGTATGAAACTATACATTTAAAGGTAGACTGTGCCACTATTAGTTTTTGACTTATCATCTGATCCCAGTTGTTCATTGAAAAATGTCTGTCAATTTTTAAGTAGTATCAGTTTTAAAATATGTGCAGAGAAGAAAAATGCATAGTATCAATTGCCTAATTAAGTTTTTACTTTAAATCACTGATAAGATGTGCCAAAAACTAGCCTTTATACTTGTTGCCATACATTTTATCTTTTTGATACATGGTGTGATAATTGTTTTTCAGCACCATGTTGAGTCAGGCAATAATCTAGCCTTCTGCACTGGTGCAAATTTTGTATCCCAGTACTCATTCTTAGTGCCAACTGTATCAGATCTGCCTTATGACATGTGGGAAAGAGAGACACAGATGTTGCTCAATCAAATTTGTAGTCACGTAGTATGTACTCTTTATTAACTGACACACCATCGTCACTCCACTGTCAAAATCAAGTGCAGACCTTTTCCTTCAAAATATTTTCTTTCATCCTGCATGTGGTTCCTCTCTCCATGCTGCTGGCTTCATTTTATGAAATCAGTCCTAAAATGATTTTCTTTAGTAGTTTTGTCTTTTAAAGACAAAACTACTTGAATATAATGTATGAGACAATACATTTTTTTTATCATAAAGTATCATTTGATGTGGCAGGAAAATTGAAAAAGTAGCATACTATTGTTTTTTTCTTGTGCATCTGTGTTTTTGAACATCTTTAAGTGATTGGACATTTCCAAGATTTCCCAAATTTCGACCATGTATATAAATAACCCCAAATGGTTCAGTATTTCATGAGCATTAAATATCTTTGTTGTCAACGAATGGTGTTCTGTTTTAAGAGCTGTGTTGTGGGATTTTCATCGGGAATTTCTGTAAATCTTTAATTTGAAAGTGCTTATTATTCACTGAAATAAAAGAAAATTTGTCCTTCATATTTATTTTTTCAAGGATCACCAAACATTACTTCAGGTTGTGATTACTTGTTGTTCTGAGAATAAAGATGCAAAGCAAGGACTGTGGACCTCATTATTTTGCTCAATAAACAGGTTACATACAGTCATGGTTATATTCCCATTTTTTTTTTTTCTTTTTTTCAATATCTGAGTTCAAATATTTGGTCAAGTGTGGATCTATTTCTCTAAATCGTGCTCGGTATTCTCCCATTTTTTATGTTCCCCTGTTTGGATTACTTTTCTTTAGCACAACTTTGGAAAGGATTTTATGGCATGTACTCCATTGTTTTCATATTCTATCATCTCCTCCAGTTCATGATCACTTTAATGTTTAGTTCTTTACATCCGTATATGATCATTTTTCTCCATAATGTTGTCAGGTTTGCTGCTTTCATATTTTTCATTTAGTTGATAGTCTTTTATTTCACCCTTAGAGAGCTCCACTCAACCTTGGTTTCCAGGTTTGGAAGTGAAGAGGCTGATATAAATTACTTGTGGGATATATTCTTTTCCATTGTTCAGTAATTGCTGCACCTATGGCCAGTATGTGAACATGGAATAATGCCATGCTTGTTAATATCAATAGACAAACATAGGCTGTTTAATTTCATTTGTTCCTGATTATGTCTCAGGGCCATGCTTAGATCACTTTAAACTAACTCAGCTTAACTGTTAAGTAATACATGAAGATCAAACTTGAGGTACTGTGGATAATAGTATTCAGATGTAGCATTTATGTGAAAAGCTGTAATCTCACTTTTATTGTGGTTTGGAAGCATCACCATCTGTGTTGTGGTAGAAGCTTCCTCATTTGTTTACATGAGTTTTGGGTCTTGGAGAAAGTTAAAAGGAAAAGGGAAAAGCAGTTTCAATAATCTACCACAAACAGAGGTAAATAGGAGGAATACTTTCATTGTGTTTTTACTGTTGTCTCTCTCTCTCTCTCTCTCTCTCTCTCTCTCTCTCTCTCTCTCTCTCTCTCTCTCTCTCTCTCTCTCTCTCTCACACACACACACACACACACACACACATATTGGCATTGTAAAATAGTACTCTCCAGATAAATATTGACAGTAACTAAAAACACCAACAAGATTACTTATTATTAGTTCAATGGAATGAAACTGGATAAAAATGCTTTGTAAGTCTTTTTAAGCGAGCCTTTTCTTTCTGAATTTGTTGGGTTTTCTTCTTTCTTTCTGGATTTGGTGCAACATCTCTTATCTAGGTTGAGAACTTTTACGTTTCATTATTACTGTCTTTTAATGCTGTTAATAAGAATATAAATATAACAGATTTATAGAAAGTGATGTGGTGTAATGATAATAATGAATTATATTAAACGTTATTGGCCCATTATAAAGATAAACCATATATTAACTCCACTGACAATGCCTCTGAAATACTGAAATGATCCTTAAAAGATAAATTAATTTTTGGTGCACATAAATAAATGTCCAGTCTCTTATATATATTTGTCTAATGTGTTTGCCAATATGTGTTAGTAATTATCATTTCAGTTTTATTTACAGTACAAATAGCTGAAATTGTATTGTTGGTAGAAACTTCCATTGTTTGAGACAGTGCAGTGTGAAGGAAATTTCATCTTTGAATTAAAAAAAAAAAATGTGTGCTCCATGATCATTATACAGCTGATGATTTTTTGTGTGTTGGGCATAATAAGTATATATTCTTTTCAATATCTGGTAGTTACTGTTTTCTTTTCAATTTTTTTTTTTTTTTTGTAAATAATACTCTTGATGTATTAAAGATTTTATTTCTCAATATTTTACTACAATCTGAATCTTAGATAGGAATTTGTATGATGCGTTCAATACAAAGTTGTTTCTAGAAATGTCTTTTTGAGCTGTAATTATCAAGTATTTTACACCCTTATTCATATGGTCAGTAATAATAATAATAATAATAATGATGATGATGATGTGGTAGTTTTTTTAGCCATTTTAACATAGCTTTCTTTGCATTTGGCCATTAGTTCTTTTCATAGATCTATTGTGGTTAAAACCAGAGTACCAAAATGTATGCCTGAATTAAAATTAGTACCTTAAAACTGACAGTTTTATTGCATTCATAAACTATTATTGGATTATCGTTTTAGTGGCTAAGTGGATTATTACTCCTGTCCAAAATCTGTGCTAATAGAGTGTGTCTGTGTGAAAATATGGTTTCTATTGTGACACATTATTTCTTATTGGTCAAAAACAAAAGTCATGTTTTATATTTAACAGTGCATTAAGAAGTATAGTTGAACCCCAGTTATCTGATCTTTAGTAATTCAACATTTTTTTTATCTGACTTTAAAAAAAATATGTGAAAATTAAAAAGCAAAATGAAATGAAAATAGAAATTGGATGAAATCTGGCCTGTTTTTGAAGCTGCATTTTTGATAAATTCCTTTTTATTTTGATTTTCTCTTCTGATCATCAAATCTGCAAGGGAAAGCAGTTTTTTTTTATTTTGTTCTCTGTCATGATTAGAGACCGAATTATACGCACTAAAAAACCAGCAAAATATGCATACAAGTATGCACCTAAATTTCCCAAAATGTGCACTTAAAATGGAAAATATGCCTTTAGAATTTTTGTTTATTTAAATTCAAATAAATGCTGTGGACCCAGAAACAACTTTTTAAACACTATGAACGATTTTTCAACTTTTTTCATCTGGCACATTTTGATTTACTGAGAATTTCTTCAAAAAGTTTTGAAAGATTTTGCTGTTTAATTTATTGATTGGAATATTGCTATTAACCTAAGCCTAACATAAATCCATTGCAAAATCATTTCTGCCTACAACAAAAATAATGATGTTTACAAGGTTTCAACTGGGATACGGTCTTTATTATTTTTCTTTTTTTTTTTTTTTTTTTTTTTTTTTTTTTGCAGTGTGAAGTGCAATTTTTACATGCTATTTGTTACTTTTTTCTCACAAGTGATGTTTTCTTCACAAATCGCACAATATACAATTTTTCTTTCTGTAAATAGATCCCTACTGTAGTCAGAAATCAATGCTTTGATTTAAATTTCCTTTCTTGATTTAACTTTAGGCATTTTAGTAGCTGAATCTTACTAGCAAAACTGCATTTTGCAAAGCACTCAATTATTCGCAGATAAAAAGTAAGGCACATACCGAGAGATCTGTTATGCTGATTTGATGTAGGCAGAGTTGTATAAAAGTAAAATGTATGCATGCACAACCATAAAAACAGAAAACTTGCTGCAAACCCATGAAGTGTGAACCACGATAACAATAAAATAAGGTAATTTATAGAAAAATTAATAAAACAATAAATAATTATCAGAGCTTTGCAAATTCCAGTGATTAGTACATCGCAATTGAATGTGCAGCAATGTGTGTGAAATGGATCTTTATGGCAAAATATTAAAATATTGGAGTACGGATCTCGTAGAGACTAGAAAGTTTTTTTATCCAAGAAAATAGTTCTATTAATGAACCTTCAAAATTTATGAACAGCATTTTCAACAACTAAATTAAAAAATACAGTAAACTTACAAAATACATAAGGAAAATATTTTAATTTAATAACTGGCAACTGTAAGAGGAACTTAGCAATAAAATTTAAATTCTTTCTGTGTAAACAAAAGAACTCGGAAGTTCAAGTAAAAATTAGTATATTAATCTGAGTAACCCATGAATAAGTGTTATAACTGCTGTAAATAACACTTTTCTTTTTTATTAATCTACAAGCAAAAAGTATCTGCAAAAGCTGTTAATAATTTGGAAACTATCCACATGCAGCTAAATTCTGCTAGTCTGGATATAGGTAAAATTTGGTATGAAGAGATCATTAGTTTTGAAAACCAGCTCACAAAACTAAATGTCACATGCAGTTTTTGTGCATACATCCATATAAATTCTACCTTAGCTTTTGTTGGAACTGGAAGTAAATTTAAGCAAGAGGGTCAAACATCAAAGCATATCAACCCTTGCATTGGAGACTGGCAGAGTAGATTTATGATGCAGCATTTATTGCTGCCATGTGTGGAGGAAGGTAGTTTATTATTGTTTTCATTCGCTTTGTTTCAGTGAGCTGTTAATCTTTTGATCTATTACCAAGCTTCAAAAGTTCTTTGAGTTTTTGCAATTGCTTGCTTTACCAGGTCTTTGAAGATTGAAGCTTTCTTCTTTTTCTAAATAAAAAACATGATAAAGTGTATTTTAAAAGATCAAATAAAGTATAAACAATTTTTGCTTGAAATATGTATTTTTACTTATAATTTGCATTTATATGCACAAACATAAAAAATATCTAAATTACGCAATTGTGTATAATTCAGTCTCTAGTCATCATAATATCCCATGACATCCTCATAAAGATGGAATGAAGAATGAAGAAATTTGAAATGATTGTTCTAGTTCCAAAAATGTCTTGAAAGTTTGTGTGTTAACTTACCATTCAGGGTGTCACTGAACATCTAAAGAAAACATAGGCTTTTGTGTCAGTGTTACTGAATGCAGCATGAGAAAAAAATGACCCTGAATTACAAAATTTGCATAAACTATGAGATCACAGAGAAAGACATTTACAGAAGATGCAAAGAGAGTAAATGAATATTATCACTCAGATGTAATAATAGTGATATTTTTTTAACCTGTTGCCTTTATTCACATTTATGTCAAGCTGTGAAAACATTGGCAATGGTGATGATATTTGGTTGTCAGATAAGTTGTTTTTTTTTTTTTTTGTCCAATTATTGGAATCCTTATTTTTCATGAAAACGTTTTCACAAATCAGTCAGTAATATATTCTACTTCATTGTTCACGATCTCTTGCCAACGTTCCACTAGGTTGTCAATGGCTCGACGGTAGAAATCCCCGGGTTTTGAATTGAAGAAGTCATCGAGCCACCGTTTCGGCTCGACGTCATTATTAAACAATGTGCCTCGCAGACTGTTGGAGAGTGACCTAAAAAGGTTATAACCTGAGGGTGCTAGATCAGGAGAATATGGTGGATGCAGTAGAACTTCCCAGTTGGGTTGTTTCAGCTGAATTGCCTTGTTCAGCTAGTGCATTTGCTGAATGTAAAGCTGTGCATTGTTGGGGATGTTCTTTTCAAGCAATTCATAGAAGATTATATCTTCCCAATCCCACCGAATGCAGATCATGGTCTTGCATATATGCAGCTCGGCCTTGGCTCAACGTGTTGCTTGCTTGTGTGGACTCAGCCATTCTTTCCTCTGCTCCATATTGACATAGAGACACCATTTTTCATCACCGGTGATGATGCGGTAAAGAAATCTCTGTTTGTGTCCACGAGTAGCATAGTGTCCAGCAAGCAAACTGGTAGTGATAGTGGAGCGCTGGAGTTTGTCTCTTGCATTCAGAGAATGTGGCACCCGTGCACCGAGTTCTTGGACCTTACCCATCGGTTGAAGCTGACAGGCGACGGTATCATGAGAGCATCCCATCTGCTGGGCCAGTTCCCTAGTGAATTGACACGGATCCTCGTGGATCAGCTCATTCAATCCATCCTCATTGAACTGAACAGGTCTGTTGCAATGCGAAGAGTCTGTGAGGTTGAATTTCCCCTTCGTGAAGCTTGAATACCATTCCTGTGCAGTTCTGTCAGTAATAGTGCCTTCTCCGTGCACAGCACAAATGTCTCAAGCAGCTTTGAAACTTTGATTGAAAGCAAAGAGAAGCAGGTGTCAAAAATGCTAATTTCTGTCTACTTGGCATTCCATCTTCATATGGCTAAAAAGAGTTAAACCAAATATAATATCGAAATCAATGAACAAAAGTTGTACAGGAAGAATAGAGCTACAAAACATAACACTATGATCAAAATATTTTATTTGTGTTCCTTCAAATAACATTGGAAAACACTGAATGAACTTTTCTGAGAACCCAATAGATGAAGTTGTATAATAAGAATTGATTTAGAATAATAATAACGTTTCGCACAATAAAATGTTTATTATACATTGACTATAGTTTCGCAGAGCGTTTGGCCAAACGCTCTGCGAAACTATAGTCGATGTATAATAAACATTTTATTGTGCGAAACGTTGTTATTATTATTCTATCTTAACACCGCAAGCTTTGTAGTCATAAATTATAAAGAATTGATTTGTGGTACAATTAAATATTTGCAATGGTGACATTAAGAAAGCCAGTAAAACTGGAATAATGAAAATGAACAGTATGAGTCAACATGTTGGAGTTTTCTTCTGTTTGAATTTAGCAATAAAATAGAAAGTAATATTACAATTAAACCTATCTTCAAATATTTGCATGGTTATACCCCAAAGCAATGAAAGTCAAAAGTAAAACCTAGATACCCACTATTTTAGGGGGAAAATATGTACATCTTTATTAAAATTATTTTTGATAATGCTGTGTTGATGTTCTGCATTTCAAAATTGGAGTTCGTTTTTATTGGAAATAGCAGTAAACTAAGTTCTTAGATATTTTACATAATAAATTTTTCATATGTTGTGTGTTGACCAACACCTTTCTTGTTTTTTGTTTAAGTCAGATAATTAGAGTTCTGCTAAACTGTATGAAGTATTTTATAGTGGTTTATTTCACCACAGTCATGGTTGTATGGTTTGATCCTTTGCATTGGCTGTGTAACCTGTGAACAATAGTGGGTTCAGTTTTACTGACAGGAATTGCCTTGAAATTTTGTGAAAATACAGAATCAGCTTCATGCCAACATATTCCTGACTGCATTATTGTAGAGTTTCACATTATCTGCAGACTTTTGTACTGACCATGGCACAAAATATTCAGAAGTTCAAATTGCTTGCCCAAGAAAATCGTCAAATTAAAATTCTCTTTTGTGATGTTTTTTTGTTTTTGTTTTTTTTTCAGTCTGGGAGTGTAGTTTGTGTTTTAGTTTCTCTTCAAGTTAAATGAAAGAAAAAAATAGCTTTTTGCCTTTTGCTCATCTCAATTTCTGTTCCACAAATAAAGGTTTGCAACCTTTAATATCATAAGAGCTCTTTGAAGAAGATGAAGTTTGATCACTTTTTCTTGCAATGTTGACATTAAATTTTACATCAGAGGAGTAAAGTTAAAATATAAAAAGTTGTTCATTTAGAATGTGTGAAAAATAATTTGAAAATATGAAATGGAAAACACATATAACTTTGTTGTAATGGTTGCTATTGCTTTTCATTGGATAATTCCTTTGAATTGGGTAGTGATATGTAATAGCCAATCGCAAACATCTGTCTGGGTTGTTATTAATTTGTCTTGTTCTTGTATGTGTTGGAAAACATGAAGATGTAGATCCAAACCTTAATGATTTTTCATTAAAGTCTCACAAAATAAAGCTAAAAAGTGCACGTGATAAAAGTGCTTAGGGAGGGTTTGGCCACATATATACCAGAGAAGGCAGGTGCAATGCTACAAGTGGCCTGGGGTTGACTTAATCCCACCCAGAGTTTTTGAGCCCTTCCCAGCCCCTTCCCTGCCCCAAATATTTAAGCAGTTAGAACACATGGCAAGTGCAGCCATCTAAGATTTTAAGAAACTTTGATAAATGTCTGTAAATTTTTCAAATTCATAGAAATTGTGTTGTATAAAATTAATTTCTTTGATAAATTTTGTGCTTTTATTTCTGGGAAATGGAGAAAGTCCTCTGAGCAGATGTCTAAGAAAGTAGTTGTAAGGCTCCATTTTTATAATTATAGTTTAAAAATAAAGAAGAGATAGAGAGAGAAAAAGATGTTCCTTGTCAGATTACAAACTGAAATTCATGAACAGCCTTATGAAAGCAAATATCAACAACAAAAATTACATAAGCAGCTAAATTTGCAAAGAAATAGTAACTTGTTAAAGGCCATGGAATTCGTATCCATGGTTCCCAGTACTACATACATTGATAGAATAAATATTATGTACAGTATTTATTCAATGTATAATTTCTGTCCCCCTAATAGCCCTTTCAGTTCTGAAGCTGCTAGCATTGCCACTGAGAGGAGGTAGTAAAGGTTCCCTGTATCGCATGATCCTCTTCCGACATTTAATATCACTAGTAATAACCTCTTTGGAAGCAGCTGTTCAAAGTGCATGGCACCATAACTTTCTGCTACTGTGGTATATATCTGAAAAATCACTAGTTGCTACTGATTTTGCCTTTAATATCTTACCACTTCCCATGTTAATAATTTGAAAAAAAAATAGCATCTTTACCAGTATTAAATATGGAAAAGCACTATTTTTAGGAAGGAAAAGAAAACAAAAGGAAATAAGAAAGCAATTTCAGAAGAGAATGAAAAAATAATCCTTTGTGATCAATTACAACATTCGAGGCCAACCAATTGCCAACCTCATCACAGAGCTGTGACATCGGTCAGTACCCAGATTTCTAATTCTGTCTGGCCAGTGAAAAGATCCGATTTGTATTTCAGTCATTTAAATTGCTGCTACAATTTTGCCAGTGTGTGTAAACAATGCAGCAGTATGCTCAGTGTTTGGTTAGTTAACTATTAAAATTTCTATGGAAATAGCTAGAAAAAAAAATCTTCATTTTCCACCAGAATTTTCAAGCTACATCTTTGCCCACCATCAAAAACAACATGATCATGAACTGAACTGTAACCCACAAGTATAAATAGTAGGTAAAAGTTTTCTCCAGTATTTTTTTTTATTATTATTTAATTAGAGTGCTAACATTTCCATGTGTTGCATTATTGCTATTTTTTTTTGCTGAGCTTTTATGATATTATGAGATTTACATGCATAAAAACAAGATTTGCAGCAAAACTTTTTCTGATGATCATCATTTCTTATTGCATAATGACAGATTAAATTGAATAAAATGCTTAGCATATTTCCAAGGGAACTAAAATTCAGTTTTCAGAAGCATATTATCATTACCACTCTAACAATTAGAGGCATCAATGTTGTTGCTTGATAAGAGGTTAAAGAAATGTTGAAAAAGACAATTGAGTGATGTCAGCTTTCAAAGTGGGTCTCATGGTATATATTTTTTTTATTACAGTATGCAAATAAGTAATCGTACTGACAGTTATACCCAATTTCAGCTAACTTTGCAGAAATTGAACTTTTATGTTTTGTATTGCACATTTGGAATATCATTCTTCATGGCTCCTTTTCCCACCTCACTCTTGTTATTAAAAAGGGAAATCGTAATACTATTTATGCTTATTGTTGAAACATCGTATCCTGCCATTAAAGTTTGTTAGAAGCATTACTGTTTTTTTTTGTTTTTGTAATGCATCCTTATTCTGTTTCTTATGGTGTGTTGTATGCAATCATTTTTATGTACAAGGGCTGTTCAAAAATAAGGTAATAGACCTTGTTTGATGTGCACAAGGGTAACTGGTTGTGTCATCATAGCAAATATCCCAAGATGAGGGTGACTCAGAGAAGAAATTGAAGTCCTGTTGATGTGGGCATGTTGTTACAGTCTGTCTTGCATCTTTTGCAAAATGTCCATGTGCTAAGTGTTTTTGAGAGGGCCATAGCCATACAGATGAAAATCACAGGGAGCAAGCTCAGGGCTGTAGGTGGTGATGCTCCAAAACTTTCCAACCATATCACTACAGCTGTGTGTTAGCCCTCACATTTATCATGTAATAGCTTACCACCTCAACATGTGTAGTGTATTTTGGGTTCAGATGTGGTAAGTTTATGAGGTTTAGATGTGGTATAAACTTATACCACATGCATCACCATTTTTAAACTTTTCGTACATTATAAGTCTCCCATTTTTCGCTTTCATATTTTCAGTAAAGGCAAAGGAGCTTACTGCTTCCTTTATTGAAGACAAAATGGGAGACTTATAGCATAAGAAGAGTTTTAAAACGATTATTTTCTCTCTCACAGTATAAACTTACTGTGTTCCAACCCAAAATAACTGTTTTGGTCTTTGGTTATATTGTAAAATGGAAATTGTGTAACATTCTGATTTCCAGGAGGAACTTCTATTACCTCAACATCTGTCCTACCCTTTGCAAAGTCCTTGCATCATTTCCACACCTGCTTCCATGACATAACACCTTCCCTGTACACTTCCACCAACTAATGATGGATTTCTGCTTGAACAACACCTTTTGCATATGTGAAGAAAACAAATTATATTTCACACTTCCTCATGCAACCATGTTGATAATAATGTAGCCGTCTTTCATTAGCCATTCCAAGTAAATGAATGTGGGCACATTCGTGATAAAGTGATGTTCCTGACACATTCTCACTTGTGATGAGGTGGTGTTCCTGGTAGCTCTTTGGCATGCACATTCACTTTAACTCTTCATTGGTACTAAGACCATATTTAGCAACTGGCTTTGGTAAGCTAAAGCACAGGGCTGCATAATTTTGGGGCAGCAACTGTTTATCTGGAAAAGTTTTCTCTGTTTTACAACATTTGAAGACATACAGTATCTTATGTTTTGTGATGTTTGAATGCCTTCTGAACTCCTTATTTATCCTTCATATTGAATCTGACCTCTTGAAAGCTCTTTACTATGAAGACCTGATAAACTCCTTCACCACCCGGCAGTAGTGGTGAATATTTCTTTGAGAATTCCTTTTGCTGCTGCTAACAATGAACTGAAAATGATATGACTTCACCATATAGTTTTTCTTAAAAGAAAGGTAATGGAATGCTGAGCTTCGATTTTCATCCTGTCTGGCATAATAAATGTGAGTAAATTTGTTTGCACATTATTTTGAAATTTCTGTTTATCAGTATCATTTCCTCATTGAAACATTTTTTGTCCTTGTTAAATCTACTGTATTTTAGAATATCCAAAAAGGCTAATCTGCACAACCAGGGCCGGCTGGACCATAGGAGCACCCGGGGCGGTTGCCCAGGGCCCCGCAATTTAGGAAAAAATCATTTTCGGTAGAATCTTTTCCAATTATTTTGTGTGTGCAAGTTTTGATGTGCGAGGCCCTTAAAAAGACATTTTTTTAATTTTTTGTTTGTTTGTTTCCAATCCCCCCATTATCGAATAGGTTACCGCCCTTCGCCATACACATACTGAGATTTGCAGATATCAAATGATTATTGCAAACTACCTTAATATTTTCCTCATTCATGAAATAGCAAATTAAATTTCATCATTTTGTGGCCCTCTTATGTATTTAACAATTTATGTGCAAACCAGATGCTTAAATTTAAAAAGAAAATGAAAAGAACGATATAAAAATTGGTTTCAGAATACATATGGAGGCCATTTTTTCAGTGACTTTAAAAACAGTAGAAATTTAAAAAAAAATCAGATATGAGTGAAAGATCTTGTATGAAAGTTAAAAAAGTCACAAATTTGTCACTTACTCAACTTTGCATTAAAAAACAATCACTAAACCATCTATCAGAAGAAGAAAAAAACTATTTATATGAATTTATTATTATTCCTATACTAAAATATTTGCAATCCAAACTTTACGCTACATGGGTAGCTTATTTTTATTTTGTGAGAAAGTTTTTATAAGAGTTATAATACAACCTTAACTCCATCTCCCCGGAAAGAAAATTGTAGATTTTAACAGCCCCCTCTCTCTCTGAACTTTTAATCCGTATTATGGGGTATTTTTCTTAAGAGTAAAGTAAATACTTCTTTAAGATAATCATTTTGTCTTTATCGTAGTTTTCGTTATGATGTACTACAGAGGTGAAGCACATGTCAATACGAAAAAGTTACAGCGATAAATTCCGTCGGCATAGCTTCATTGGTAAAACATTCGACTCCAGAGTAGAAGGATGCGGCTTCATCGTCATCACCGGCAAATTTGTGGATTTCAAATTGCGTGTGTTCCTTACTGACATTTTTCACATAACGACTTTATTAAAATATGAGATTTATTTCCTAGTGCAAGCAATGAAATTTTGCTCTCGGCCCCGCAATGAAATTTCACCCCGGGCCCCGCAAAAGCTCCATCCGGCCCTGTGCACAAATCCAAAATTCTCCCTGTTTTTTTTTTTTTTTCTTTCTGATTTATCTCTGCTTTGAACTTGTGCGGCAAGTTTACCTAAATTTTTTGGCAGCGGTGGCAAAACTCCCAAGTATTTGCTGGTTTTTCTAACTCATTAGCCTTTTCTCCCCTTCTCAGAAATGCCTGTGGTAGATTTAATACCATTTGGGAGATACAAACAGCAACTGCATCCAATATTGTTTTATACAAACAAATTGTTGCTCTATGACTGAAAGCAGATGAGCAGCAAATTGAGAGGTGCCCATGGTGGCACAATTCCAAATCAACCCCTAATTGGCACATTAAGTATTTTGATACCTTCTTTATTGAACAACCTGTAGTTTGTTTCCTAGGGCTTTTAATGCACACTGACCAGATCATGAAGTAAAAATGTGAAACTACTGTGGATGAGAAGAATATAACATAAAAAAAATCTCTTTACAAATGATGAATAAAGAAATCTGTGTTCTAAGCCGGTTTGAGTCTAATGAATAGAATGTATTTTTTAGTCTTGAATCAGTAAACTATGTATGAATTCTGAGTGAAGGTCTGTTGTGTAAATGAGTTTTATCATATCACAAATCCTTTTAGTGTTTAGCTGCAGGCAGTATTTTGTATATTTGTATATAGTAAAGTGAATTTTTAAAGTGATTTTGCTCTGGTATTATCTGAGCTCCATTGTACATGTGATTTAAAACCACTAGACATGCTGGCATGCTTGTATATACTGACATATTTTTCACATCATAAGCCATAGCAAGCTAAGCTGAAGCACAGTTCATTAAATAACAGCATGTGAGTTTATGTATTTTGCGTGTTTGTGTGAATATGCGCTACTAACATGTTTTTGACTGCCATGCAAATATATTTTTATACTGATTGCAAAATTAATGTCTACTAATTACTAAATCTAATTAAGTTTTTTATGTTGTTGCTGATGCTGTTTGTTATTAAAAAGCTAATTATTCCTGTGATATCTTTGAATTTAATTTTTGTGTAGTTAGTATTTTTTTTATTTACTTTAAACTTTAACATGTTTTTCACGTTGTTGTTTTTTTAAGTGGAAAGGGATTTTTTAGCATATGATCTCAGATCTTTGTACTTATGAAATGAAAGTTAACTTCAGGATTTCATTTGTAAGGACAAATCATAACAAATTTTTAACTATCTGTATTTTCAGTCTAATTGATGGAAAGGTGTATAAAAATTTGTTCATGTACTGTTCAACCTTACTCACACATACAGGGTAACAATAATTAATCACGTGGATGGCGATATACAATTTTTGCAGCAAAATTTGCACATACGCTATCTACCAACAAGTAATTGGACACCCCTGCAATCGACGATATCTACTGTCCTGATACACGTCACGGCCGCCGCCGTTGAATATCGTGTGGGAAACAACAACGCAACCAGTCGCATGCAAGATGCCACGCAGTTTGGAACTCTCTGATTTCGAGAAAGGTGTAATCGTCGGATATCACAGAAATGGCCGATCCATACGGGACACATCCAGCGAGTTGAAGTACCCAAATTCGACAGTGGTCTACGTGATTGGCAAGTGGAAGATGAGAGGTGACTGTCGGAATGTGCCCCGACCCGGCAAACCCACAAAACTGGGAGTTAGAGACCGACGGGTGCTGCCCAGAGAAATTCGGAAGAACCGCACCAAATCGATGGGCCACATCCGCGAGGAGTTTCAACAGGCATCCGGGAGTGTTCTTTCGACGAAAACCATCCGTAAGGAAGCCCATCTGTTCGGTTATCATGGACGTGCTGCCGCCCACAAGCCTTTGATCACCAAGTCCAATAGCGCTGCTCTGGCTAACGTGGTGCAAAGAACGTCGACAGTAGACCGTTGAACAGTGGAAACAGGTTCTCTGGAGCGACGAATCAAAGTTCACCCTCCTCTACCGTTCGGATGGCAGGGTCTGGGTTTGGCGTCTGCCTGGAGAACGCCTCCTGCTGGAATGTATTGTGCCAACTGTGAAGTTCGGCGGCGGTGGAATTATGCTATGGGGGTGTTTCTCCTGGTATGGCACGGGACCCTTGGTCGCAATTCCTGGTAGACTCAACGCCGAGACCTACTGCACCATTTTGGATGACTATGCGCTTCCTACGTTGTGGCAGTTTTACGGGGTGGACCCATGTTACTTTCATAATGACAATGCCACCTATCATGTTGCGAGGTCCACCATGGCTTGGTATGGTGACAATGGGGTTAATCGAATGGACTGGCCTGCGCAGAGCCCGGACCTTAACCCTGTCGAGCACCTCTGGGACGAGTTGGAGCGTCGACTTAAGGGGTGCCCCCACCGTCCGAAATCGGTGAAGGAACTGACCTGTGTTCTTCTCCAATCCGAGTGGTAAAAAATACCGCTAGCCGTCGTACAACGCCTGTTTGAGAGTATGCCCCTGAGGATCGCAGCTGTAATCGCCGCTCGTGGAGGCTCCACCAACTATTGAAGGTGAATAAACTTCGTTTTCCTTTGCTATCACATTGGTCCAATTACTTGTTGGTAGATAGTGAATATATACAGGGCTTGAAATTTGTTCATGCTGGTTCACTAGCCACGCAAATATCTCATTCGCCAGCTGACAATAGACAGCCCCACAGGGATGTCGTTTAGCTTCATGTTTTAAAGTTTGATTTGTTAAGAAATTATACACATCTCTTAAATAGTGTTTTATCGCCAACCTAATTTAAACTATTAACCATTGTATAATAACCAAACTCAGTTTTCTCCCTCTAGAGTAGAAGATGCTAGAATCCTTCAATGTTTTAGAATTTTCCTAAAAGCTCCGCGGAAATACGAATTCCCGTGTTTGCTCACTTTTACCTACGACAGCAATTGGTTAAGGGGCAGCTCACGAGGCGCATGTGACTCTTACACTGCCTGCCTATCTTTTCACACAGGGTTTGGGGAATCATTCTATCGGGCTTGCGGCTTATTACCTCGTGTTCCTTATTAAGCGCACAGTGTCCGGATGTTTTGACTCACGGCATTCGCTGTCCAATTTCTTTCGCGGCGTTTCCCGCGCACTGTCACGCATCATTTCTGTGAATTAAAATAAGCTTTATTAAGAAACTGATTGTTTTATGTCCAACAATAGGCATATTAACGTATAAATAATTTCCGACTGAATTTAAATTGCTCTCTACTGAATTTTTTGCTCATCAACTAAAAATTTTCACTCGTCACAGACTACCGCATTTTTCAAGCCCTGTGTATAAACAGGTATCCCCGCTTTTCGTAAGTTCGCTTTTACAAAAGACCTACATTAGTACCTGTTTTCGTCAAACGAAAGAAATCAATTTAAGAAAATTTTCGCTTTTGTGAAAAAGGCGAAAATATCTTCAGCGTTAGTTTTGCACCAAGCTGTTATAGACGCAGCGCGCGCAACGAGAGTGGCGCCGCCAAGCTTCTTTCTCGGGAACTATACTCTGCATCAAGCCGCTATAGCTTTGAAAGCAAGATGTGTCCTAAAGTATCAGAAAAGCCTAAGTGATAACCCGGAGGCGCAGAAATGAATGAAATACAGGATTACACCATCATTGTACAATACAAATTTGGAAGATGTGAGTCCGTTTATTGTTGTAAATATGACATGGATGTTTAGTTAGATAATATCCGAAAACTTGAAATTTTCGTCGTCCTGGAGCGGGAATCGGAGTGCAAATGATAGTTCAAATTAATCGGAAACTTGAGACTTGGACGTTCTGGGTGGTGTAGTGGTTAGCATACTCGTGCGCGAGACGCGGTTTCGATTCCCACTCTAGGACGACGAATTTTTTTAAGTTTTCGGATATTATCTGACTTAGCATCCATGTCATATTTACACCAATAAACGGACTCGCATCTCCCAAATTTGTGTTGTACAATGGTGTAATCCCGTATTTCATTCATTGATAAGCAGTAGTATACTTATCGCTTGATTTGAGTTCGAGTTATTTCTTGTTCAGTTATTTGTTTGGTAGATGCATTGGGTTTTCTGATCTCTAGTAGGAAAGCATGGAAAAGAAAACACAAACAGGGAGAAAAAAGGACGGCCCTGGTTATTGCTTTTAAGTAATTTAAATAATTCTTCAATTACCTTTTTTAAAGAAGAAAACACAATACCCAGTTTATTGTTCAAGTCATTTGTGCATAATGCAATTTTTTAAATTATACTTGAAACCTTTTCCCAGGAAACTGTAAAGCGTGGTGGTGGTTTCCAGGACATCTTCCTAAAAAAAACAATAAATCATGTGTGAATAAAAAATCTTTCGTAGAAACACCCCAAGTGAAGGGGACCATGAAATTCCAGAGTAGGGTCCCGACTCCCTGTTCCCTACCTTCCTCAGCCCGTGAATTCTAGTATATAGTCTGTAGAAAAGGAATTAAAACAAGAAAGATGACACCGAATTTTCGGGTGTAATAAGCACGTCTTTTGAATCCGTTCTGACGCAAATTAAATTTATCAAAGCTATTCAAAGTCAGTGGAACCGGTATATATGGAAAACAATAGACCTGACCAAAGAAAGAAGTTTTACAATCGGGTCTTTAATCCCTCAGATATTGCTGTACACGGAATCGTGAGCTTACGAACTCTTAGAAACAGAGATATCGACAAAAATAAGATGTGACTTTATGTCCCCTGGTGGGAAAATCATACATTATTTTAGGAAGAAAGTATTCTTAAAAGGTTTATCCATAAAGCGATATCGGTCCAAGAAAAAAATTAGTCGAGTTTTCAGGAGCCCAGATTTTGCAACAAATGCTTCAGAAGCAGAAATTAACACTCGTGACCACTGGTGGCTAAATCGTTCTTTACCAAACAGAAATTATGTGAAAAATATTTTCCATCAGGTCTTGTATGCGATACAGGAAGAATTTTTCAAATCAGAGCTTTAGGAGCACAAATAACGCAGAAAACGCAATTTACCGTTGTGTCCCCTAGCGGAAAGTCTATGAATTACTTGAAAATTTTGAATTAACAGGAAAAACATTTTGCATCGGAAACACTATCCAACACAGAAGGAATTTTTCAAATCGTACTCTAGCCGCCCCGGTAGCGCAATGGCCTAAGCGATGGCCTCTGATCATTCGTCCGAAAGGGGTCCCCTAGCGGAAAGTATATCATTTACTTGAAAATTTTGAAATTATATGAACCACGTGTCGCACTAGAAACACTATCCAACAAAGAAGGAATTTTTCAAATCGGACTCCTAGAGGTAGAGATATTGACAAAAATAAGATATACATCTACGCCCCTGGCGTAAAAACCATTCGTTATTTTAAGAAGAAAGGATTTGTCGACATGAGTAGTATCGGTAAACAAACGACGTTTTTTTCAATCGAGAATTTAGAAGCTCATATTTTGCTGCAAATACAACAAGTGGAAATTAAGATTTACGCCCCCTGGTGGCCAAACTATTTTTTTACAAAAATTGGAAATTATGTGCAAACGATTTCCCATCAGGAGCTGTATCCGGTGCAGGAAGAATTTTTCAAATCGGAAATTTAGAAGCAGAGATATAGGGGGAAACGCAATTTACCGCTACGCCCCCTAGTGGAAAGTCTATGAATAACTCGAAAATTTGGAAATTATATGAAAAGCATGGCACACGGAAAAACACTATCCAACAAAGGTGGAATTTTTCAAATCGGACTCCTAGAAGTAGAGATATTGACAAAAATAAAATATACATCTACGCTCCCTGGGGTAGAAACCATACATTTTTTCAAGAAGAAAATTTTCCTAAAAGGTTTGTCGACATGAGTAGTATCGGTCAACAAACGACTTTTTTTCAATCGAGATTTTAGAAACTCATATTTTGCTGCAAATACAACAGAAGTGGAAATTAAGACTTACGCCACCTGGTGGCCATACCATTTCTTACAAAAATTAGAAATTATGTGCAAACGATTTCCCACCAGGAGCTGTATGCGGTGCTGAAAGAATTTTTCAAATCAGAGATTTAGAAGCAGAGATGTAGGGAGAAACGCAATTTACATTTACGCCCCCTAGCGGAAAGTCTATGATTTACTTAAAAATTTTGAAATTATATGAACCACATGTCGCACTAGAAACACTATCCAACAAAGAAGGAATTTTTCAAATCGGACTCCTAGAGGAAGAGATATTGACAAAAATAAGATATACATCTACGCCCCCTGGCGTAGAAACCATGCACTATTTTAAGAAGAAAATGTTTCTAAAAGATTTGTCGACATGAGTAGTATCGGTAAACAAACGACGTTTGTTTCAATCGAGAATTTAGAAGCTCATATTTTGCTGCAAATACAACAGAAGCGGAAATTAAGATTTACGTCCCCTGGTGGCCAAACTATTCTTTTTACAAAAATTGGAAATTATGTGCAAACGATTTCCCATCAGGAGCTGTATCCGGTGCAGGAATAATTTTTCAAATCGGAAATTTAGAAGCAGAGATATAGGGGGAAACCCAATTTACCGCTACGCCCCCTAGTGGAAAGTCTATGAATTACTTGAAAATTTTGAAATTATGTGAAAAACATGTCACACGGAAAACACTATCCAACAAAGAAGGAATTTTTCAAATCGGACTCCTAGAAGTAGAGATATTGACAAAAATAAGATGTACATCTACGCCCCTTGGCGGAGAAACTGTGGAATATTTTAAGAAGAAAATATTCCGAAAAGGTTTATCGATGTGAGTGGCATCAGTCCACGAAAGAATTTTTTCAATCGATATTTTGGAAGCTTCGAGTTAATGGCAAATACATGAGAAGCAAAAATTAAACCCTTACGCCCCGTGGTGGCCAAAGTATTCTTTACCAAAAATTTAAAAATATATGCAAAAGATTTTCCATCAGGAAATGTATCCGCTGAAGAAAAAAATTTCAAATCGGAGTTTTAGAAGAAGAGTTATCGGAAAAAAGGTAATTTACTTTTACGCCCCGTAGCGGAAAATCTATGCGTAATTTGAAAAAGTAACTGTATCTAAAATACTCTTCTACATAAATGGAATCGAAAGATAAAAAAAAAATTTCAATCGGATGTTTAGAAGCAAATATGTGGAATAAAACGTATTTTTGAATTCGACATCATCTGCATTTACGTCCCCTAGCGGCGAAATTTGTACTTCGTAAAAAAAAAACGAAATGAAGGATCATCATTTGCATATTTCAAGCTTCCCAATGCAAAAAGAATTTTTCAATTCGGACTAATAGTTGCAGAGA
Source organism: Macrothele yani (assembly GCA_039090855.1). NCBI lineage: Eukaryota > Metazoa > Arthropoda > Arachnida > Araneae > Macrothelidae > Macrothele > Macrothele yani. Next base: position 127,143,852 of record CM077002.1, read on the forward strand.
TATCGTGGGTACAGTCGGACGGACGGACAAACCGATAACAGAAGATCTTTTTTTACAAAAGACGTGCTAAAAAAGCCTGGTGTTGATTGTCCGACAGAAGAAATATAAAAAACGTAGGATATTATGTCGGAATATATGAAATGGTGATAGAGACGAATATCTTATAAGTACCCAAGTTGAAACAGAAAAAAAAAAAAAAAACAATGGAACCTCGATTATCCGTTTTTCAGATTTGTACGGAATTCTGCGCCAGTTTGGATATTTTGCTGTTGCTTTTTCAATTCAGTTATATGTAATTCGTACGCTTTTTGTGATTATACGTTAAATTTTTGAATTTCAGTTTGTCAAAAATACATGGTTCTTTGTGTCTTTTATTGGTAACCGTGTTTGTTACAACTATGAGGGAATCGAGACAGCGTTTTTTTTTTTTTTTGTTTTTTTCGCAGCCGTGAAACATAATGCAACTAAAAATTTATGGAATAACGTTGACAGTTCTCTGAAACCGTTTTCTTTGTGCTTAAGCTTTGTACAGTCATTCTCCTTTTGTACCAAAGCAATCAGGGACGCGCCAAGCCGCGGTTCAACGGGTGCGAAGCACCAGGGCGCCAGTTCTGGGGGCGGCAGGACGCCTCAATTAAATTTTACATTTGAAAAGTTAATATCAGCGGCGTGGAAGAAGTTAAGAAAACGTTTTACTGTGAGAAATTGTAATGCTACGTCGCGTTTATTTTTATTTTTTGTTTTTGTAAAAATAATTCATTATATAATTCAATAGAAAACAACTTGAAATCAAAGAACAATTTTTATTGTTTTGTTCAGTAACGGATATCGCTGGCAAAGGACTAACATTTTTTTTTTTTATAATTTCTTTTTTCTAATTTTTTTTAAATCTTCGAAGATTTCGGCATTCATGATATGCGTGATGAGCGCCATGACAATGTAGCAATATGAAGGAAAAACACAATGGACTTCAAAAAACATAAGTTTCCGATTAAACCCTTATGCATTTTATGTACTTTGAGCGGCTTATACTTTAAATTTGGTCGTAAATAGCGACGAAAATTTTCCCTAGAAATTGTGAACATTGTTCAAGAAATATATGCTTTCTTTTCGGAATTATCTTACCGTTGGAAAATTTTAAAGAAATTACTTCCAGCGTTGACCGTAAAACTGTGCTGTGAAACAAAGTAAGAAAATAGTATTGATACAATGAGGGCAACGAGTACTGGGGTGTAATTTAGATGTAATTCACGATACATTGTTTTAGCGCTTTAACGAATTTTTTAGAGACAGTGGTGCACGAAATTTAGCCAATATTTCTTAGAAAAAAGAATAAAAGCAAAAACATGCAAACATTAATGTTAATAGCAAATTAATGCCAAATACCAACCACAATAAATGTTAAAACAAGAAAATGGCTGTTTAAAAGATTGTAGAACACGTGGGGTTTTAAAGGCATGTTAGCTGAAGATAAAACAATTGCCGAGAGGGAATAGATTGCGAAACAGAATTTCCAACTGTTGATTTGGTTAGATCAGTAAGAAAAGAAAAAAAAACACATTTTTAGTACCAAAATATGGATGAGATATTGATCTGTCAAAAAGAAATTAAAAACAAAACAAAAAAAACTTTCATATTTTTTTATACAACGATAAGAACAGTTCGAACACCTGAACACGCTTAACGAGACTTTTCAATTTTTAAATGACCATTCTTTATTGACACTAAGCGGAGAGATAAAAATATAATATTGTATGGACTTACAAATAAAATTGTCAGTACTGCACGAAAGGTATATGATATAATTGCTTCAGATTTGTGTGACTAAATTGAAGTTCTTTGGACTTATGTTAAGCATCACATGAACCCATTAAGTGCTTTAGAATGCATATTTTCAAATGACACATTAATATATTTTCCAAGCAATTTATTATATTTAAGAATATTTTTGATGATGTGTGTAGCAAAATACTGTTGGAAGGGGGGACACCATACCATGTCTCATGTTAAGTTAAACGAAATATTTTTTTAGATTTTGGGGATTTTTCCCCTGCTTAAAAATAAACCTTTCTTTTTCTTAAATAAACATCTTTCTTTTTCAGACTTTTTCTTGAAATCCAAAAAAGTCTTTAAAATTACAATTTTCCGTTCGGTAGAATTGATAACGGTAATAAGGTGCACAAAACCCTTTTTTTCAAATTTTTACTGTGGTTTTTTTTTTCTTTGAGTTTTATATGAGACAATTGTGTTTTATGAAAACTCTTAATTTTCGGGAAATAGAAAATGAAGTTGCTAAAGGTGTTTATTTCATGTAAAAATGAATAAAAATTGAAAAAAATTCTGGTACAAGGGGCGGCAAATGCCATAGGCGTGCCCCTGAAAATGAACTAGCAAATGTTAGCCTAGGCCTAACCTCCGAATAACGGCATCTCCCAACAACGGTCACTTTTTACCGGTCCGAGCAGCGACCGTTATTCGAATGTTTCACTGTATCAGTATCTGAATTATAAAACACCCTCCGTATAGCATAACACCTGGTAATTAATGGATGACAGGAATGGAGATTTGAGACCCGCCTGCCTCCCATGTGGCGCAGTGTCCTAAACGATGGCTTATTACCATTCGTCCGAGTTGGGTTCGAATCCCCGGTGAGGCATAGATGTTGTGTTTGCCTAACGGTGCTAGGTTCTCTCCCTTCCCTGGAAGCAGTGACCCTATTAGGAACGGGCGACAACTTATAGCCCATTGAGCTGCTCACGGTGGTCGTTAAACCTCAATCAGCCGTCCCGGTGGCGCAGTGGTCTAAGCGATGGCCTTTGATCATTCGTCCAAAAGGAGTCCGGGTTCGAATCCCGTGAGGCATTGATGTTGTGTTGTCTTACGGCACTGGCTCTCTCCCTTCCCTGGAACCAGTGACCCTAAATTAGGGACGGGCGACTGCTTATAGCCCATTTAGTTGCTCACGGTGGTCGTTAAACCTCCAATCAAAAAAAAAAAAAAAAAGACCTCAATAATAAAAAAAGATAGACCCGCCGCCATCTACCGAACACTGCAGTTACTTGACCAATTAGTGCCGAATCTCGTGATTGAAGCACTAAAGTTCTCTCTCGAAAAATATATTAAGGTGAACTAAGAGCAAAGTTATTGAGCCATGGAGCCTGAATTTTCCTTGAGTTATTATTAATACAGTGGAACCTCTGAATCAGTGATGCATTCAGGCATCTTCTCGGGGGTGCTTACCCCCCTAGGTTTTTTGGCGATATTTCAGTCTAATTGTGTTAGTTTTATAGTTGAATATTTGGAGAAATTAATTTAAAAAACTTAAGAAAATGAGTGAAAATATTATAATAAGAAAAGAAAACGTTCGCATGGACTTCAAAATCTGAAATTTCTATCATCCTTCAATAAAACATTAAACAGTTATCGCTGAAGGGGAAATTTTTCAAGCAGTAACAACTCGAACTACTTCCGCAATAAAAACCTAATTCCGCAGAGTAGAGATGTTTGCGCTGTCATCATATTTTGAAAGCTGGCATTCCACTTTATTTTTTATTTTATTTCTTTGATTGTAGGTTTAACGACCACCGTGAGCAATTCAATGGGCTATAAGCAGTCACCCGTCCCTAATTTAGGGTCACTGGTTCCAGGGAAGGGAGAGAGCCAGTGCCGTAAGACAAACACAACATCCATGCCTCACCGGGATTCGAACCCGGACCCCGTTCGGACGAATTATCAGAGGCCACCGGCGCGGCCCACTTTATTTCAATCTCCTACATGCCGACTTTCCATGTATACGGTTAAGCCTCAGTATAGCTAATGCTTCCAATACAACAAAATATTTGCTGCCTAATTTTTAACAATACCAAATTATTAGAAGTTGTTCCCATAAAAAGTTTTTTTTTTTTTTTTTTTTTTTTTTTGTTCTGGCTGTGGGTGGTTTACACTCGGTGAAAAAAAAAAAAAAATCGAAGCACCTCAAACTGACATCCAAAAGGGGTAGTTAGTTTTTTTTTTTGTTTTTTTTTTTACTACTATGTACTAATCTAAATTATCTAAAGGGGGCTGGAACCAAATGTCAGGAGAATGGTTTACACCATACGTTTTCAGGTAACACCGCCAGAAATACGCTTGTAGTAAGGCTAAGGCGAGGACATTTTTACTTCTCCTAATGTTTTTCTGTTTTTTTTTGGGGGGGGGGATTTTCTCCAGTACAGATTTATCTTACTAGCATCCACAATATTTTACACCACCCCAAGGTAAATCCGTGGTGTATTACTGAATTAAAGCAAAGGTATAACATTTTTAATAACTTGTATGGTAGATTTCCTGGAATTAGCATTTGCGATATACGAGTATAAGAAAAAAATTATTATCTATTTAAAGTTTTTAAATACATTAATGTCTATATAAATAACAAAATTGTGATTATATGTAAATAATCAGTCAAAACGTTTCAGCCCCCTCAAAATTTGTAATTGTCACCCTGGAAAAAACTCTCTGAATAACGGTCACCGCTCGGACCGCAAAAAAAGAGTAACCGTTGTTGGGAGGTTAGGCCTAAGTTAACACTGTTTGTCAGTTGGTTTTATATAAAAGCAGAGTAAGTGGTTGAAGTGCTTTATCCAAATGCTGAATAAAATAATGAGTATATTACGAGTATATTAGAATTACAGTGATATGTAAATATATGTATTAAATTATTTATTACATAGAGAATTATCTTTCGGAAAGTATGTACACTTATATGATGAGTTTATTCAGCTTGCTTATTTTTTTATATATATATAACAGTAAGCAGGGGAAGATTGGGACCACAAAACCAAGTCGGTAATTTTAGTTTTGTGGCCCACCAGAGAAACACACGTTCCCACAGAGGAACACCTCATAATTCCCTCATGAAAAAAATCTGTTAACTACTGACTGAAACAGAATTATTGAAATATGCATTGTAAAACTAATTCAGTCGTGAACAAATTGTAACAGCAGTTTAAGGTGGTTCCTCTTAAAATCTCTGTCTTATGTTTCCAGTGGTAAAACTTCTTTACATATTTTCTTCGTAATTAATGCGTTCCCAACGATGAAAATTTGCACATCGATAAAACTAACTTTAAGTTATAGCATGGGATACCTAATACTTGCTAAACCATAACCATAATTAAGCAATCCAACATTTGTTTGTCTACTCACGTCATCAATGTACAGGTCGCGCCATCTATTAACAGGTCTGAACATTACTCAAAGACAAATTATTGATTTTTAATACACTGCTGGACAATTGCTAAGGACGGATCATAAACGGCTATATAGCGCATAAAAAAGTAAGTGTGGTTGGATGCCAAGTGAAATAAAATAATGTCAGAATGCCAGGACATTAGAAGAAAGACAATTTATTGTGCTCTGAAATCCAGAAGGCTTTGGAACGTGTTCAAGGGACAAACAGGCCATTTTGTGCAGAATACGTAAACGTGAAAAAATGCAAATACCGTCCGCAGGCGTTCCGGCGTAAAATGTCAATACGGGATATGGCCACCATGGAGGGCGATGCAAGATTCCACACGTCGTGTCATGCTTTGCACAACATTATCAAGCAGCTGTTGGGGTAATTTATAACATTCCTCTGTCAGTGCACGGATGAGGGTGTCCTTGTGTATTGGAGGGTATTGGCGACCAGCAAGACTCCTCCCCAAAGCATCCCACACATTTTCAATGGGATTCAGATCTGCAAAACGTGCTGGCCATACGAGGCGTTGATTATCCTCGCTCTCAAGACACTCCTGGACAGCGACTGTTCGATGACATGTTGCGTTGTCGTCCATGAAAATGAATCTATCACCGACAGCACCACGGAACATGCGAACATGAGGTAGCAGAACATCATTAATGTATCGTTGGCCAGTCATAGTCCCAGTTGGAAGCACATAGAGGGACGTACGGCCATTGATCAGGATGCCAGCCCATACCATGACACTACATGTCGGATATCGGTCCATTTCCTGTATGTTTGCTGGACAATATGCAGTACCACTATCACGCCAGATCAGTTGTCGTCGACAATCAGACGATAGACTGTATCTACTCTCATCTGAGAAGAGGACAACAGACCAGTCGTTATCAGTCCAATTGCGATGTTGATGGCACCATTGCAAACGGGCGGTACGGTGACGTCTGGACAATGGGATGCACACAACAGGACGGCGGGCGTATAGTCCTCCTTCATGCAAACGTCTGACGACAGTTTTTCGGGAGATCCGCTTGCCAGTAGCAGCCATAAACTGATCTAGCTGTGCTGCGCCGGTGTCTTTTTGTTGATAGCACCCTGTACCGATCTTCTGCAGGTGTCTTACTGCGAACACGACCTCCCCCGTGACGTTTGCTACACTCTCCATTTGTTTGAAATGATTTCCAAAGCCTTGAAACAACACTGTTGCTGACGTCGAACTCCCTGGCAACATCAGTTATTTCTCGCCCTGCTTCAATCTTGCCAATAATACGGCCACGCGTAAAATCATCTAGGTGATGTCGGGAAGACATACTGAAAATTGCAAGTTCGTCAATTGATTCTTTTCCTTTCAACTTTGCGTTTGAACACTAACGGTCAATACGCGTCAAATCCTTTATATCTCTTATCAGCGCTATAACGTCACAAACAAGTTCGGCAATCCAAAATTTGCATACGCACAACACGTCTTACTGTATCCCGCAATTATGCTAATTTCCACATTTTCCTGCCTTCCATTTTATGGTTGCTATCGTTGCTATTGTCATCCATCCGTCCTTAGCAATTGTCCGGCAGTGTATAATTATGGTTTTGTTTTAGCCAGTATTAAGTATCCCATACTGTAACTTAAAGCTAGTTTTTTTCGATGTGCAGATTTTCATCTACACTGGTGTGCAAAAATTAAGGACGAAGAGGAGAAATTAGCATAAAAACGGAACGAGCAGGCAGAACGGACCGAAAGACCACTCAGGAGATAGACTAGGGTTCGATACGGTAGGGCATGCGCATATATGCAGCATGATGTAGGGGGTGGGGGTGGAGTGTTGGAAGGGTATAAAGCACACGGGCGCTGTACGCTCGGCAATTCGGTGAAAGCTATTGCACGGTGTACATCGGTTTGAACGACATCGAGTTGCTGCCACCGTGTGATATGGCCAACAGGCAATTCAATAGACGGCATCTGGATGACTTTACCCGAGGTCGCGTCATTGGGAATTTGGAAGAAGGTCGAAGTGTGACTAGTGTGGCCGAGGAGTTCGGGATCGCTCACAGCATCGTTTCACAAGCTTGGAAAGCATTTCAAACGACAGGAACCAGCTGTCCGAGAGTTTAGCAGTGGTCGTCCACGAGCAACCACGGCGGCGAACGACCGGTATATTGTCCTACAGGCGAGAAGAGACAAACGGCAGACAGCGGGAGAAATCGCAAGGCACATGCAACAGACAACTGGACGTCCCTTATCGCGTTTTACCGTGACCAGGAGGCTGTGCAAAGGTGGTCTATTTGCACGACGACCAGTACGGCGTGTGCCATTAACGCCTGCTCATCGGAGACGGCGGTTTCTGTGGTGCCAGGAACACAAGAACTGGACACATCTGCAATAGGGTCGAGTTCTCTTTACGGATGAGAGCCGATTTAGTCTGACGAGCGATTCTGGACGTATACACATCTGAAGAGAGCAAGGAACGCAATCACACCTCCAACATCGTCGAAAGGGACCGGTTTGGAGGTGGCGGAGTTATCGTTTGGGGCGGTATCATGCTTGGTAGCCGTACTGACCTCCACATCTTCCAAGGAGGTTCAGTCACTGGTGTCCGCTATTGTACCGAGGTTCTCCTGCCTCATGTGCGTCTGTTTATAGGCGCTGTTGATCCTGAGTTCTTCTTCATGCACGACAACGCTGCGCCTCTTCGTACAGTGGCCTAAATCCAATCGAACACGTGTGGGACCTTCTCGGGAGACGCTTGGCAGCACGTCACCAGCCGCCAACAACGATCCCGCAGCTGCGATTGGCGCTACAAGAGGAATGGGTCGCGATGCCTCAACAGCTCCTTGACAACCTCGTCCTCAGCATGGACAGACGTTGTAAATCCTGCAACGCAGTCAGGGGTGATCATATCCCATACTAAAGACTGGATTTTTCTTGGCAGCCACCTGCCACATGGACGCTTCTGTCTTCTGTCCAGTTGTGCTCGAAGCTACCTTTTCAATAAAGTGCCTTTGTATCCTTTGGATTCCTTGTTTGGACGGTTTTTCTCACTTGTCCCATATTTTTACATCTTGGGGAACTTATGGTATGATTTGAGTCGATGTGGAGCACTTCTGCACGACGTTACATTCGAAACACCGTCTCGTCCTTAATTTTTGCACGCCAGTGTACATTAATTGCGATGAAAATATGTAAAGAAGTTTTACCATTGGAAACGTACGGCAGAGATTTTAGGTGGAACCACCTTAAGGGTAAAAGACTTTTAAAAATCGATTCGTGACTGATTGTAACGTATCAAACCATGCTCAACGGGGTGCTGTACCAGATAATTATATTTATTCGGTCATTGATCGTCTACTACGCCACGCTATTACCACTTCCTTGAATAGATGCCTTTTTAAAGCCTACCTATTATTTTGACTCATGAACTAATTTGATCCTTGAGCCAGTACTGCTAAATTGTTGTTTCTTCTGAGATGAATGTGGGTGGGACACAGATTTCGGAATATCTCTGACAAAGAATGGATTTTGCTCTATGTTTTTACGTGGATAAGTGTGTGGGGCTGATAAACCATTAAAACTGTTACTAGTGCTTCCTTCAAGATTACAAAGGGAGGGTAGCGCCTACCAAAGTCCCTTTGGTTCCAAGTCCAACGGCCTACGTCTAACCGTAGTTAGTTTAATTTATTTACAACAGCGTCGTGTTTGATCTGACGTTAATTTTTTCACTGAAGTAGAAAGAATTGTTCTTTGTAATTTTAGAGCAAACGCCCAACATACAGGGGTTGGACAGAATAATGTGAACACCTAGGAAAAGAAAGCTTTACGTACCTAGTAGGGTGTAGGACCAACTTTGGCATTCAGAACCGTCTGAATCCTCCTTGGAATAGACGCATACAATTCCTGGATTGCGGTTAGTGGGATGTAACACTATTCTTCATGCTCCAGGACCTTGAGAGATGCAGGAAGAGGAAAACGGGATCGTAATCTGTTTTCCAACACAAACCACAGTGTCTCGATGATGTTTAAGTCTGGTGATTAGGGAGGTCAAGAAAGGTGTGAAAGTTCGTCCTCATGTTCCTCAACCCATGATTGGACATTCGGAGCTTTGTGAATTGGGGCGTTATCATCTAGATACATGGCACCCCTGAAGGAAACAAAGCCTGAGCCACGGGTGGCAGAGTGGGCAACATTCGTGATGCCACGGGAAGGGCCTCAGGTTCGATCCCAGGCAGGTACGAACGCTCGATCTACTAAATACCCGCCGTGCGTCGGTTGGGCACGTTAAGCCGTCGGACCCTGGGTAATGGCCCCACGGTAATAAATAAGGGCGTCTTCCTCCCCCTTTCTACTTCGCTTCCGTGTCACTTTCCCATCGGGCGCCCTAGCCCAAATCTTCTAGTTTCCTATTTCTAAGGGTTGTTTAAGACCTGGGGTCAGACACTCTCTTCCTAAAATCCTCTACATATGATCATGATCATGAAAGCCTGATCCATTGGATGGACTTGGTCGGCCAAAATGGTTTTATACGCTCTGCCAGTCATCCGTCCTTTTAAGGTGATCAAGGGACTTGCTAAAAACCACGATATGACAGAACCACCACCATGCTGAACCGTTGGGAGCAGACAGTCTGGGTTTTACGCTACTGACGGTGTTCTCTATACTTAAACACGTATTGCGGTGGGGAATAGTGTGAATGTGGATTCATCCTACCACATTACACGCTTACATACATCGGCAGTCCACGTTGTATGCTCCTGGCACCACTGACGTCGCCGTTGTGCAATCACCCGGGTCATCAGAGGTTTTGCAATAGCACCTCTGCCATGAAGATCTTGTTTATGCAGTTCACTGCTCACTGTTTGATACTGCTGGGGATGCAGATTTAGCTCCGCCCTAATTTTCGGCGCCGTGTTCTTATTGCGGGTAACAATCCTTTCTAATGCTCTCCTGTCAGGGTCTATCAGTCAGGGTCATTTTCCAGCCGCTCTTGTGTTTTGCAGACGCCATTTTGTCACAAACACGGTATGCTGTCATGACGCTAGACACAGTTGCTCTCAATACTCCCACTACCCTGGCGACTGATGTCACGGAGGCACCAACTAGCCGGCCACCCACAATTAGCAGCCGTCTTTCGAAGTCCGTTAGGTCGCTCATTTCGTCGTCACCCTGAAAGAAATTTTGCAACAAGACACTTTAAATGCACTTACACAAGATCTTGAGGTTCTAAACAAAGCTATTACAACCAAAAAGTGGTGCATACTTATGCGTATTGCGGAGTACGCAGCTGCATTAAAAGTCACGTCTCTGAGCGTGATGTTCACATTATTCTGTCCAACCCCTGCATATATAGGTAGTAGGAAGCGCCAAGATTTTTCATTTCATTTCATTTATTTAGTTGTCGCATCAAGATACATAGCATATATATTTACGTGACAATTAGTGATTGTTGACAACTTCGAAGAAAAAAGAAAAAGGCCATTTGGCCTGACATAGCCCTCTCCTCCCTGAAAGAAATACACTGGCGGAAAGTGAATAAAAGAACACCAAGAAGGAGACGTCTGATACCAACAAAATTTATACAGCATAATAACGGAATACAGAGGATAACGTGATCAAAACATTATGGAAAAATACAGCTGTATGTGCTGGTAAACTGAAAAATAACATTTCCATGTAACATGGTTAGTACGAGGTTGAACCACCATGAACTGCGTTACACGGTGCAATTTTGGCAAGGAGTCTGTCGTACAGATGTTGGATGTAAGTTTGGGGTATTGAATTCCAAGCATCCTCAACCTGGACGCGTAAATCGGGGATGGTCGTGGCTGGCCGTGGAGACCGAATAAGTCGTTGTTCTATAAAATCCCACACGTGCTCAATGAGGGACAAATCTGGTGAACGTGCAGGCCATGGAAGTTGTCTCACACCCTGAAGTGCATGTTGCGTTGCACGGGCCGTGTGTGGGCGTTTGTTATCTTGCTGGAAAACACCACGATGGACTGACCTTACAAATGGCACAACAACGGGCTGAATGATGTTGTTGATGTAGGAGGTGCTGTTTAACGTACCCGGTACAAACACTAGTTGTGTACGGGAGTGATAGCTGATCGCTCCCCACACCAGCAGACCAGGTGTAGGCCCTGTGTGTCGCTGGCGGATGCAAGAAGGGTGGAGACGCTCCCCTGTGCGCCTGCGAACACGCATACAGCCATCGGAGGCTCCCAAGCAGAATCTGCTTTCATCGCTGAACACGACAGATCGGAATTGAGTTCTTCAGTGCGGACGTTGGCGATACCACTGCAGCCGTTCCTGCATGTCAGTGGGCTGGAGTCAGAGGTACACATGCCAGAGGCACACGTGCACGTAGTCCTGCATCCAGTAGTCGGTTGCGGATGGTTCGCACAGTCACCTCAGGTGCTACGGCAACTCGGATTTGCGTCGCAGTGGATGTTCTGCTTGACAACGCCGCTCTTCTTATGCGTCGATCGGTCCGCTCATCAGTCCGTCTGTGACTCCCGGTTCCACGTCTTCTCGTGTGGGAATGTTCCTCGGACCATCTACGCCACCATCGTACCACCACCGATACTTCCCGTCCTATTCGCTCCGCAATACGACGATACGACCACCCGGCCTCGCGGAGTCCGACTAGACGACTTCGCTCAAAGTCCGATAACTGCTGAAATCGTACACGTCTTCCTTGTCCGCAGGCATTGCAGCTTCTTCAGGGTCTTCGCATGTGTCCGTACGCCAACGACTGATTACATTCACTTCGCCGTACTCCTTAAATACCACCGATGATAATTTGCATATTATGCAGAGCCGCGGGTGGCTTAGTGGTTAGCGAGTCAGACTATCATTGCAAGGTCCTCAGGTTCGAGCCTGGGCTGATCTTTTAGAGATGGTGTGATTTACTAACAATCGCTGTATATCCGCCGTGCATCGGACGAGCACGTTAAGTGACGGCCCCCAGGCTGGACCCACTGGTTAAATATGTATCCTTTCCTATGCCCCCTGAAATTCTCTCACCCCTCTGTGTGCAACATCGTACTTGTACGGTGGCGCCATCTACTGTACTTTAATCTCACTACAAACTGTTCTGTCAAAGTCGCTAGACTTGCTCTCATTCATTCCGTTTCTGTGTCCTGCCCAAAAGGCGATCTCGCTGTAGGTGGCTGGGACCTAAAACTCTACTCACTGTGGACGGAAGTCCTACAAGAAAATGACAAATAGTGTGGTTGCATATTATGCCGTGCTGTGGCGTAAGCCCTCACCGGTTGGTCCCGAAATTAACATCCCACCTACGTAAACTCGACCCTATTAACATATGTAAATTTCATGATCGTCCGCCAATTCCTTCTTGGTATTCTTTTTTCACTTTCCGCCAGTGTAGTTACAAACACTAAGACAAACCAGCATGTGACAACATTTAATTACATGAAGAAAATTAGTTCCCCCACCCCACCCCACTCCATAGTCCGCCTCCCCATTATTAACCTCCCCTCTGTATTTCTCAGTGTCAGAACCAGTCCAATTGACGATAGTTTACAATGTTATAATATGAGAAAGTGAAACACATACATAAAATCTACATCTAATTCTAATATTTCACCAACTTGATTCCTGAGTTAATTTCGATTCGCCGCCCCGGTGGCGCAGTGGTCTAAGCGATGGCCTCTGATCATTCGTCCGAACGGGGTCCGGGTTCGAATCCCGGTGAGGCATGGATGTTGTGTTTGTCTTACGGCACTGGCTCTCTCCCTTCCCTGGAACCAGTGACCCTAAATTAGGGACGGGCGACTGCTTATAGCCCATTGAGTTGCTCACGGTGGTCGTTAAACCTCCAATCAAAAAAAAAAAAAAAAAAAAAAAAAAAAAATTTCGATTCGAGATCCGGACACTTAACCAGAGGCCATACATAAACATTTTTAAAGACAATAACATTTTACACAGATGATATACAGCTCACGTGAAGTTAGGGATTCTTATTTATTAAGACCAAAATAATTATTCGTTCTTGCCAAACAACCCAGACAAAGAGGATTCGAGAAAGTAAGCCGTTTCTCGAATGGTCACCGGGAAATGCCCTGGTGGGCGAATCTACCCCGTTCAGTAAAGACTTACGTATTTAAAGAAATTTGTTCTCAGTGACACTGTTCTGATTTGTTTCTGATAATTACTTTCTCAACAGATAAAATCATCTCTCAATAATATCGTGTACAAATCACTGTCATTCTGTTTTAGTGCAAAAGTCTGAATATCATTTAAACCTACAAACCTTATTTGTAGGGTTTCACTCTATATTTGCCAGTTTCAGTCTCTGTCTCATTAACTCCATCTTTGCTTTGATCCCCTAAAGCCTTTGCCCTAATCATTTCTTCTTCAGTAAATCACTGACTTGCGTCCTTCCACAACCATAATGTTCTGCTAAGCAGCGAACATTTATTCCTTTTTCACTCTTTTCTATAGCTTTCAGCTTTTCTGCTAATGTCGAAAACTTTCTCTTTCGTTTTTCACTCATTTTTATGAAAGTGCAAGAATTTAAACTACAGAAAAATGTGCTTTTTGCGAATTTCGAAAAGTCGTCCTGAATACTGCAGATCTGCCGCTTACGTGTATGTAAAACCAGCTTTCTGAGAAATGGGAAGAAAAGAGACACAGTCTATGGGAAAATTATTTCTGCATGCCAAACAATTCGTCATTCAGTTGAGCAAATCCTGAAAGTCAATGCGAAATTAGAGACATATGCGTTCCTCCTAGGATCGTAGCAAGCTATTCGTATCTGGGAGGGAGAGACTTGAAATTACGCCCCTTCGAGTTCAAAATTACTCCCCTTCAAGTTCCATTCAAATAATACATGGTTTTTACTTTCTCACACACCGCCGTTATAGGAAAGTACATTTGAGGCTAGCTAGGGTAGCTGCGAAGCCCAGAGAATCTTATATATGTATAAAACACAAAACGTCTGTTTGTCTGAAGCAGTAAAAACTCTCGAACGCCGAACTGTAGCATTGTGAAATTTGCATAGCTAATTAATACTGGAATTTCTAGGTCAACGCAACTGTTTTAAAATCTTTACGTTGTTCCATTTGCGAGTTATGAATTAATTAAAAAGCTAATCAATAAAGTCAGCGTCACTTGCTACGTCATCGTTATCTGAAGCACGTGACTGCATTCATCACCGCGGCACATACACAGGTGCTTCTATTCTTTGAGAACTGTGCATAAAAAAATGCAAAAACGAACTTTGCGAAATGTTAACGAAACGGGCTGAATTTTTATCAACAACATGAATTAGTAATAAGAGGAGTCCCTCAAAATTTCACCGGAATATAGTCAAAACTTTTTATAATAGGCATGGAATTTTTAATTAATCGGTAAACAGAAATATATACGCAGAAACGGATAATAAAATTTTGACGGCTAATTAAAAAAGTTATCTACCGATTCAGGCGAAATCTGGAGGTCATGTTCCTATTAGCGATTTATGGTGTTCATTGAAATTTCAGCCAGTTTCATAAAATATTTGCAAATATAGGTTTTTAACTTTTTTATCCCAGAGATTCGCCCTCTAAGAGATCTGTAACTGAAAGCACGTGATGCAGCTTCTCACATGAACAGCTAGCGTATGTTGGAATGTCAAGAGCAAAGGATCCTACAAAATTTTATATTGTCGCCGATGAAGGAGAAACCAAAAATGTTTTGTACGGCCAAGTGCTAAAATAATCACAGTATGAATAAATAATTTGTAAAGACCGAATTTGTGAAATCAGCTTTTTTCTTTCTTGCAAGCATCAATTTTTTTCCCGATTTTTTTCGGTGACACATAAGGGAATATGAAATTAATAAGCCTAAATCCCGGGCAAAGCCAGGTAGTAAAGCTAGTGCACAAATAAAAGTCAATTAAATATACACAAATAAAAGTCAATTAAATATACACAAATAAAAGTCAATTAAATATACACAAATAAAAAACAAGTATCAACTGTATTAAGATATGTCGATGCTTTCGCTGCGAAAAAAACACGTGCGAATTTGCTTCTTTTGTCTAAGAGAATCAGTCTGGCGAGCGGAGACTAACGGGGCTCCTCCTAGTGGAGGGAAGGCGCCATCGTAACGCAACCAGCTCTACAAGAGCCTTCGCTGTTCTGATTCGAAGACCGTCCAAAAGATCGCCTGCTAGCGTTTCCATGACAACACCAAGGAGCGGCTGAAGGGGATTAGGGCATTGCTTTGGGCAACGGTTCGCTCAGAAAAGAGAAGACTTAGACTACTTAAGTCACTCGCGAGTTCCGGCAGAAAACAGCACGTGTTTCGCGAGAGTTGTTTTAGTTTGTGTGAAGTGTCCATGAATTAAAATCGATATTATTTCGTTTCCATGACAACACCAATGAGCGGCTGAAGGGGAATAGGGCAGTGCTTTGGGCAACGGTTCGCTCAGAAAAGAGAAGACTTAGACTATTTAAGTCACTCGCGTGTTCCGGCAGAAAACAGCACGTGTTTCGCGAGAGTTGCTTCAGTTTGTGTGAAGTGTCAATCAATTAAAATCGATGATATTATATCCAGGGCCGGCCCTAGTTATTCTGCCGCCCCGAGCGGTATTTACGAGCGCCCCCCCCCCCCAAGAAAGAAACATCAAACACATTCTCGCGCAGTACTATATATAGACCTACTCTACATATAGATCTCCTTTTTATATAAACCTACTCTAAATTATCTGTCAATTAACTATCCATTACAAAAAATCATTCTGCAATTATTTTTTTTACAATGCTTAATTTGGTTGTAAAGAGATCTACAGTTTTAATATTTGTGAATAAAATTAGACAAGATTAGTTTTACTTTAAGAATGAATAAGCAGCAAAAACACGATAAACATACAGACTTTGAAATATAATCTAAGCATAATCTCAAAAATTAAAATGCTGCGATTGAAATATACAATACAAAAGTAATGAATCAGTGCACACCTTAGTTAAAAAAAACTCTTTTTGCCTTCGCACTGGCAAACTCCTTTATTACTTCACTATAATCCAGCGATTCAGCAATCTGATGATCAATAGATATAGTTGCTAGACCACTTAGGCGGGACTCAGACATTGTTGACCTTAGACACGTTTTTATGAGTTTAAGTTTCGAAAAACTTCTTTCTCCGCTGGCCAGTGTCACAGGTAGTGTTAACAATATTCTTAGAGCAACACTAACATTAGGCACAAACCCATACTCTTTTATTACTTTTAAAGTCTCTACAGGTGTACTCTTAGGTATTACAATAGTTGAAAGCACTTTCACTTCATCTTTTAAATCAACAAAACTGATGTCTTTGGATTCACCGTGAGTTAAAGCATTGCACAGTTTAGTGCATTTATCCGATAAAACTTCAGGTGACATGTTTTTAATTTTGCTCACATCATACAGAAAACCAAAAAGTTCACTATGACTCTTAATTTGTTGGAATCTTTCACTTAACGCACTAATGGTGATGTCTAAAACTTTGAAGTAAAAATAAACCTTATACCGCATCTCTGGGTCGTCTATGGATTCATCTTTTGCCTTTGCCTCATAATCAAATTGTGCCTTAATCTTTCTCCTTCTAGCTTGTACTATGCCCCCAATTGATGGGTTTTTCCATGTCTACTTTAGTAGGTAGTTCCTTGGCATCCACTAAATATCCTTGAAATTTAAAATCGCTTCTGACAGACATGAAATAATCTCTTGTCTTTTCAAGTAAACTGACAGCTTTTGTTACTTCCACGTCAATACACTGCAGAGTTTTGCTGACAGTATTAATATGAAGTACAGTAATATGTCGTACCATATTACTACGGAGCACAGAAATGTGAAGTCACGTATGTGGTTTACCAAGCAGCTTGCCTCATGAGCAACCATTTTATCTGCATTTTCGTTTTCACTTATATCAACCAAAGCATCGTAGATCTCTTTTATTTGATATCTTAGAGGAGTGATTGCGTCCATCCTACTTTCCCATCTTGTTTCACATAAAGGTGTTTTAACGTAAGGCTAGAAATATGGCTTTTTAGTACAGCCCAACGCTGAGTTGATGCAGAGAAGATGTTATAAATTTTTGGTCACCAAACTAAAAAAAGAAACTGCAAATTGATAACCCTTAGCAGCATCATTTAAAACTAAGTTGAGGGAGCGGCTACTACATGGACATAAAATTCCCTTGGATTAATATATATAATTCTCTTTTGGACTCCTATGTTTTTTTCCCTTCATGTTTGAACCGTTATCGTATCCCTGACCTCTCATATCTTCTATGGGTATTCCCATTTCCTGAAGTTGTTGTAATATAACTTCTGTCAGTCCTAAGCCAGTTGTTTCTAATAGAGGCACAAATCCAAGAAAATGTTCACTTATTTTGACATCTTCAGTACCGGTACCTAAATCGACAAAATGCACAATAATTGTCACCTGTTCGACTCCAGAAATGTCCGGTGTGCAATCCAAAATTATGCTGTAATACTTGGCAGCTTTCAAAGCAGACAAAATTTTATTTTTTATTTGGCCTTGAAGGATTTGGATGATTTCATTTTGAATGTTTCTTCCCAAGTAGTGGTGACGCTTGTTTTCTCCACTAGTTGTTCTTCTTATATGTTCCTGGAAAACTGAATCAAATCTTCCAAACAATTCAACCAGCTTTAAAAAATTCCCATTGTTATGTTGAAACACTTTATCACTCTTAGGGGAAGACACTGCTGAGCTAAAAATTGTATTATGGCAAAGAGCCGTTCAATTACATTTTTCCAATGCCGGGTCTCTGTATTTAGTATCTGTTGGGTTTCTCCATCAACGGTAGTGCCAGATCTTAGTCTAATGAACAGATCCACCCACTTTTGTTGTGACTCTTGGTGATTTGGAGATTTACCATGACTAGACAAAGCATCTGAAATATTCCGCTAGTTATTATATCTATTTGTAGTAAACGATATTTTAGCAGTAGAAAACAGTTTGCAACAAAAACAAAATACCGCGTTGTTGATTTTAGAGTATATCAACCATTTTCTTTCAACAGTTTCTCCGTTGCACAAATTGTAACGGTAATGATTAGTAGTAAATCGACGGTTCAAATCGTCTTTAGGGCACACGAGAGCCTCAGCCTCAGTTAATTTTTGTGGTGGGTCTCTTTTTACCCAAGGTAGTTAGAATGAGAGAAGGTAGGTCAATGAGTTCGCCCAATCCACTCAGGCTTAGGGTTCCAGGAATCAATGACGTCAGTGGAACCTTCTTGGAGCTGTCCTATACCAAGTGCAGACGTCCACTCGGTATCGTGAACTCGCTTTCAGATCCAGGTAGTTCTATTTCTTTGTTTAATCATCGGATAATTTTACAATCATCCGTTACCAATTGATTTTCAAGCACAGGCTGAAAATGCTATTGCTTGGATAAAAGCTTCCGCTGCCGGCAAATGGCAACACTAAAAACGACGAAGCAGGGCCGGCTGGAACATAAGGACAACCAGGGCGGTCGCCCAAGGCGCCGCACTTAAAGAGAAAAACAAAATCATTTTTTGTAGAATTTTATATAATTAGTTTTGGAGCGTGATGCCCTTAAAAATATTTTTATTAAGTATTATTTCCAACCGCCCCACCCCCTTTTTCTGAATAGGTTATCGCCCTTCACCGTACAGATACTGAGTTTTTCAGATTTCAAATGATTGTTATAACCTTACCTTAATGTTTTCCGCATTCATGAAATATGAAATTAAATTTCATCATTTTGCGGTCATTTTTGTATACCCCTAATTTTTAGCACGTCTTTTGTAAAAAAAGATCGTGCTTCTGTTATCGGTTTGTCCGTCCGTCCGTCCCTCTGTACCCAAGGTATCTCTGCAACTATTAGTCCGATTTGAAAAATTCTTTCTGCCTTCGGAAGCTTGAAATATGCAAATGATGAACCTTTATTTCGTTTTTTTTTTTTATGATGTTCAATTTTGCCGCTAGAGAGCGTAAATGCAGATGATGTCGAATTCAAAATTACGTTTTAATCCACATATTTGCTTCTAAGCATCCGATTGAAAAAATTATTTTATCTTTCGATTCCATTTATATCGAAGAGTGTTTTAGATATAGTTTCCTTTTCGAATTACGCATAGGTTTTCCGCTAGGGGGCGTAAAAGTAAATAACATTTTTCCAGATAGCTCTTCTCCTAAAACTCCGATTTGAAATTTTTTTTTTTTTTTCAGCGGATGCATCTCCTGATCGAAAATCTTTTGCATAAAATTTCGAAATTTTGGTAAAGAATACTTTGGCCACCAGGGGGCGTAAGGGTTAATTTTTGCTTCTGACGTATTCGCCATAAAATCTTAGCTTCTAAAATATCAATTGAAAAAGTTCTTCCGTGGACTGATGCCACTCATATCGATAAACCTTTTCGGAATATTTTCTTTCTAAAATATCCCACAGTTTCTCCGCCAGGAGGCGTAGACGTATATCTTATTTTTGTCAATATCTCTACTTCTAGGAGTCCGATTTAAAAAATTCCTTCTTTGTTGGATAGTGTTTTCCGTGTGACATGTTTTTCATATAATTTCAAAATTTTCAAGTAATTCATAGACTTTCCGCTAGGGGGCGTAAAGGTAAATTGCGTTTCTACCAATATCTCTGCTTCTAAATCTCCGATTTGAAAAATTCTTTCTGCACCGGATACAGCTTCTGATGGGAAATCGTTTGCACATAATTTCTAATTTTTGTAAAAAAATGGTTTGGCCACCAGGGGCGTAAATCTTAATTCCCGCTTCTGTAGTAATTGCAGCAAAATATGAGCTCCTAAATTCTCAATTAAAAAAAAAAACGTCGTTTGTGGACCGATACTACTCATGTCGACAAACCTTTTAGGAACATTTTCTTCTTAAAATAGTGCATGGTTCCTACGCCATAGGGCGTAGACGTATATCTTATTTTTGTGAATATCTCTACTTCTAAGGGTTCGATTTGAAAAATTCCTTCTTTGTTGGATAATGTTTCCAATGTGACATGAGCTTACTATAATTTCAAAACTTTCAAGTAATTCAAAGACTTTCCACTAGGGGGCGTAGCGGTAAATTGGGTTTCCCCTATATCTCTGCTTCTAAATTTCCGATTTGAAAAATTCTTCCTGCACCGGATACAGCTCCTGATGGGAAATCGTTTGCACATAATTTCCAATTTTTGTAAAAAAATAGTTTGGCCACCAGGGAGCGTAAATCTTAATTTCCACTTGTTGTATTTGCAGCAAAATATGAGCTTCTAAATTCTCGATTGAAAAAAACGTCGTTTGTTTACCGATACTACTCATGTCGACAAATCCTTTCTTCTTAAAATAATGAATGGTTTTTACGCCAGGGGGCGTAGATGTATATCTTATTTTTGTCAATATCTCTACCTCTAGGAGTCCGATTTGAAAAATTCCTTCTTTGTTGGATAGTGTTTTCCGTGTGACATGTTTTTCATATAATTTCAAAATTTTTAAGTAATTCATAGACTTTCCGCTAGGGGGCGTAAAGGTAAATTGCGTTTCTACCAATATCTCTGCTTCTAAATCTCCGATTTGAAAAATTCTTTCTGCACCGGATACAGCTTCTGATGGGAAATCGTTTGCACATAATTTCTAATTTTTGTAAAAAAATGGTTTGGCCACCAGGGGGCGTAAATCTTAATTCCCGCTTCTGTAGTAATTGCAGCAAAATATGAGCTCCTAAATTCTCAATTAAAAAAAAAAAACGTCGTTTGTGGACCGATACTACTCATGTCGACAAACCTTTTAGGAACATTTTCTTCTTAAAATAGTGCATGGTTCCTACGCCATAGGGCGTAGACGTATATCTTATTTTTGTGAATATCTCTACTTCTAAGGGTTCGATTTGAAAAATTCCTTCTTTGTTGGATAATGTTTCCAATGTGACATGAGCTTACTATAATTTCAAAACTTTCAAGTAATTCAAAGACTTTCCACTAGGGGGCGTAGCGGTAAATTGGGTTTCCCCTATATCTCTGCTTCTAAATTTCCGATTTGAAAAATTCTTCCTGCACCGGATACAGCTCCTGATGGGAAATCGTTTGCACATAATTTCCAATTTTTGTAAAAAAATAGTTTGGCCACCAGGGGGCGTAAATCTTAATTTCCACTTGTTGTATTTGCAGCAAAATATGAGCTTCTAAATTCTCGATTGAAAAAAACGTCGTTTGTTTACCGATACTACTCATGTCGACAAATCCTTTCTTCTTAAAATAATGAATGGTTTTTACGCCAGGGGGCGTAGATGTATATCTTATTTTTGTCAATATCTCTACCTCTAGGAGTCCGATTTGAAAAATTCCTTCTTTGTTGGATAGTGTTTTCCGTGTGACATGTTTTTCATATAATTTCAAAATTTTTAAGTAATTCATAGACTTTCCGCTAGGGGGCGTAAAGGTAAATTGCGTTTCTACCAATATCTCTGCTTCTAAATCTCCGATTTGAAAAATTCTTTCTGCACCGGATACAGCTTCTGATGGGAAATCGTTTGCACATAATTTCTAATTTTTGTAAAAAAATGGTTTGGCCACCAGGGGGCATAAATCTTAATTCCCGCTTCTGTAGTAATTGCAGCAAAATATGAGCTCCTAAATTCTCAATTAAAAAAAAAACGTCGTTTGTGGACCGATACTACTCATGTCGACAAACCTTTTAGGAACATTTTCTTCTTAAAATAGTGCATGGTTCCTACGCCAGGGGACGTAGACGTATATCTTATTTTTGTGAATATCTCTACTTCTAAGGGTTCGATTTGAAAAATTCCTTCTTTGTTGGATAATGTTTCCAGTGTGACATGAGCTTACTATAATTTCAAAACTTTCAAGTAATTCAAAGACTTTCCACTAGGGGGCGTAGCGGTAAATTGGGTTTCCCCTATATCTCTGCTTCTAAATTTCCGATTTGAAAAATTCTTCCTGCACCGGATACAGCTCCTGATGGGAAATCGTTTGCACATAATTTCCAATTTTTGTAAAAAGAATAGTTTGGCCACCAGGGGACGTAAATCTCAATTTCCGCTTCTGTTGTATTTGCAGCAAAATATGAGCTTCTAAATTCTCGATTGAAAAAAACGTCGTCTGTAGACCGATACTACTCGTGTCCACAAACCTTTTAGAAACATTTTCTTCTTAAAATAGTGCATGGTTTCTGCGCCAGGGGGCGTAGACGTATATCTTATTTTTGTCAATATCTCGACTTCTAGGAGTCCGATTTAAAAAATCCTTCTTTGTTGGATAGTGTTTCTAGTGTGACATATTTTTCCTATAAATTCAAAATTTTCAAGTAATTCATAGATTTTTCGCTAGGGGACGTATAGCTAAATTGCGTTTCTCCCTATATCTCTGCTTCTAAACCTCCGATTTGAAAAATTCGTTCTGCACCGGATACAGCTCCTGATGGGAAATCGTTTGCACACAATTTGTGATTTTTGTAAGAAAAATGGCATGGCCATCAGGTGGCGTAAGTCCTAATTTCCACTTCTGATGTATTTGCAGCAAAATATGAGCTTCTAAAATCTCGATTGAAAAAAAAAGTCTTTTGTTGGCCGATGCTACTCATGTCGACAAACCTTTTAGGAACACTTTCATCTTGAAAAAATGCATGGTTTCTACGCCAGGAGGCGAAGATGTAAATCCTTTTTTTGTCAATATCTCTACTTCTAAAAGTCCAATTTGAAAAATTCTTTCGTTGTTGGATAGTGTTTCCGATGCGAAATGTTTTTCCTATAAATTCAGAATTTTCACGTAAATCATTTAAGACTTTCCGCTAGGGCGCATAAAGGTAAATTGCGTTTTCTGCTCCTAAAACTCGGATTTGAAAAAATTCTTCCTGTGTCGCATACAAGACCTGATGGAAAATATTTTTCATATAATTTCTAATGTTTTGTAAAGAATGGTTTGGCCACCAGGGTCATAAGTGTTACTTTCTGCTTCTGATGTATTTGTAGCAAAATCTGGGCTCCTGAAAACTCAACTAAATTTTTTTTTCTTGGACCGATACCGCTCATATGGGTAAACCTTTTGCGAATACTTTCTTCCTAAAATAATGCATGGTTTTCCCACCAGGGGACGTAAAGTCAAATCTTATTTTTGTCGATAACTCTGTTTCAAGGAGTTCTTAAGCTCAAGATTCCGTTTACACCAATATCTGAGGGATTAAAGACCCGATTGAAAAACTTCTTTCTTCAATCAGATACTATTGTTTTCCATACCGATTCCATTGCCTTTGAATAGCTTTGACAAATTTAATTTGCGTCAGAACGGATTCAAAAGACGTGCTTATTACACCCGAAAATTCTGTGTCATCTTTCTTGTTTCTAAATATTTTCTAATACAAATGGCGAAAATTTTGCTGAAACTTCTGCATACCCCTAATACAAATTACGAAATATTAAGCACCTTTTTTTCTTGCTTCACTTTTTCACATACAAGCGTAACAACATGAATGCTATTAAACTAATCAAATGAAGGAAAACAGAAAATTACTAAACAGTACAATGATCACACTGTACTGTGCAGTAGAATATTTTCTAGACGGATTTAATAAAGTGTCGACTCGTTGTCCAACTCTCGAGAAGATACCAGGCTCAGATAATTCAAACTCATGCATCCACCACAAGTCATCCTGAAGAAGAAATTGAAGAATTTTATGAGGAAATTTGTCATCTAAATAATAAAGGTAAGCAGCATTTGAAGATGATTATGGGAGATTTCAATGCAAAAATAGGGCAACGGCAACAGAATGAAACTTCAGTAGGTAAATTCGGTCACGGCAACAGAAACCAGCGTATAAATACTCTCGTTGAGTTTGCAGAGGCAGAAGGGTTTTTCGTCTTGAACTCCTTTTTCAAGAAAAAGCCACACAGGAAATGGACATGGAGACATCCAAATGAGACGACAAGTGAAATTAATTTTATTATGTGTAGCAAAAAATTCGTCATAGAAGACTGCAGTGTGCTAAACAAGTTTAACACAGGTAGTGACCATAGATTGGTGAGATGTAAGATGCACCTCAACACTAAACTTGAACGTGGCAAGCTCATAAGAGAAACAAAATCTATTGACATAACCAACCTTAAAAAACACCATAATACCTTCAAATTGGAACTGAAGAACATATTCTCTGCTTTAGAAGGCCTAACATCGGAAGAAGTGGATATTTCTGAAGTTAACAGAAAAGTAATCAAAGCTCTTATGGAAACAGCAACAAAGTTAGCTGGGTCTAAAAACAAGTTGCATGTGAAAAAATTATCAGGAAAAACCAAAATGTTGATGCGAAAAAGAAGAGAGATTAGGACAACTAAAGAAGATGTGACTTCCAAAGTGGAATATATAGAGCTATGCAAGACAGTACGAAAAAGTATCACTGAAGACGTAAGGAAATTCAACTGTGAACTAGTGAGGTAAGCAATTGAAAACAACCAAAGCCTAAAGATAGCAAAGGGACATCTCAGTAAGGGAAGAAAACAGATTATGGCACTGAGAAAAGAAGATGGTTCTGTAACAAGAAATAAAGGCGAAATTTTGACAAGAGCGAAAGATTTCTACTACAAATTATATGAAAGGGATGATACATGTACTCCAGACATCATGAAAGGTACCAGTACCAGAGTTCTTCCAATCCTCCCAGCAGAAGTTGCACATGCAATCAAGAACATGAAACGGGGAAAAGCTCCAGGAGAAGATGAAATTACTGTAGACATCATACAAGAAGCAAGTGGAGAAATCGAAACAGTACTCGCCCAAATGTTCACTCGATGCCTTAATGAAGGGAAGATTCTTGAGGATTGGAACAACGCTGTAATGATCCTGCTACATAAAAAAGGTGACATTGAGGATCTCAGGAACTACAGACCTATCAGCCTCCTATCAGTGGTTTATAAAATCATCACTAAAGTTCTTTCACACCACTTGAAGATAACACTGCACATGGCTCAACCGGTTCTACGTCAATTCGTCGCGTGCGTCAATTCGTCGACTGCGTCAATTCGTCGACTGCGACGATTCGTCGCGCGTCAATTCGTCGCCTACGTCAATTCGTAGCGCGTCAATTCGTCGCGGACAAATTCGTCGACTACGTCAATTCGTCGACTACGTCAATTCGTCGCGTTTACAGATTTTGGTTACATACAAAACGAATGCAGGAAAACGTACGATTTCGAACGTCTTGCTCCATGATCAAATTTATAAAGTTTGGCCACGCAGACAGGATAGGAATATTACGTTTTTCTTTGGCACTAAAAATATTAGACGGTAAACGGTTTTTGGAACGGGGCAGGGCCCGGTTGGTCAGAGCCCCCATATACAAAATTTTCGTAAAATCTACAGTTTTCAATTCAGAACCACCAAATCTGGTATACTATCTCGTGGTATTCTAACTTAGACTGTAGACGGTTTTGGGAAGCGGTTGCAGAGAGGAGGGGGTTACAGCCCCCCCTACAGAATTGCCGTAAGATATAGTTTTTAATTTAGAACTACCAAATTTGGTATATTATCTCATAGCGCTCTAACTTAGACGGTAGACGGTTTTTGGAACGGGTCAGGGGCCCGGTTGGTCAGAGCCCCCACACTACATTTCAAAATTGCCTTTATTCTTCAGTAAAATAACATTTCTATGTACATGACAATGGAATTCTGCCAATAAATACAGCGGTATATACATCAGCTGCAGTTTTCAATTCAGAACCACCAAATCAGGTATCCTATCTCATAGTACTCTAACTTAGACGGTTGTCGGTTTTTGGAACGGGTCAAGGCCCGGGGAGTCAGAGCCCCCCCCCTCCCCCCATACATACAAAGTTTTCGTAAAATCTAGTTTTCATTTCAGAACCATCAAATTTGGTATCATGAAACTAACTTAGACGCTAGACGGTTTTTGGAAGGGGTTGGAGCCCGCGGGGTCGGACCCCCCCCTCTCATAAAAAATTTCGTAAAATACAGTTTTCATCTTAGAACCACCAAATTTGGTATACTATCTTATGGTACTCTAACTTAGTCGGCAGACCGTTTTCGGAACGGGTCAAGGCCCGGGGGTCAGAGCCCCCACATACAAAATTTTCTTAAAAACTACAGTTTTCAATTTAGAACCACCAAATTTGGTATACTATCTCATGGTACTCTAACTTAGACGCTAGACGGTTTTTGAAAGGGGTTGGAGCCCGCGGGGTCGGACCCCCCTCTCATAAAAAATTTCGTAAAATCTACAGTTTTCATCTTAGAACCACCAAATTTGGTATACTATCTTATGGTACTGTAACTTAGTCGGCAGACCGTTTTCGGAACGGGTCAAGGCGCGGGGGTCAGAGCCCCCCACATACAAAATTTTCTTAAAAACTACAGTTTTCAACTCAGAACCACCTAATCTGGTATACTATCTCATGGTACTCTAACTTAGACGCTAGACAGTTTTTGGAAGGGGTTGGAGCCCGGGGGTCAGACCCCCGAATAAAAACTTTTTCCTAAAATCTACAGTTTTCAATTTAGAACCACCAAATTTGGTATACTATCTCATGGTACTCTAACTTAGACGCTAGACGGTTTTTGAAAGGGGTTGGAGCCCGGGGGTCAGACCCCCCGAAAAAAACTTTTTCGTAAAATCTACAGTTTTCAATTTAGAACCACCAAATTTGGTATACTATCTCATGGTACTCTAACTTAGACAGTAGACCGTTTTTGGAACGGATCAAGGCCCGGGGGTCAGAGCCCCCACATACAAAATTTTCTTAAAAACTGCAGTTTTCAATTCAGAACCATCAAATCTGGCATACTATCGCATGGTACTCTAACTTAGACGCTCGACGATTTTTTGAAGGGGTTGCAGCCCGGGGGTAAGGGCCCCCTCATAAAAATTCGCAAAATCTACAGTTTTCAATTTAGAACCACCAAGTTTGGTATACTATCTCATGGTACTCTAACTTAGACGCTAGACTGTTTTTGGAAGGGGTTGGAGCCCGCGGGGTCGGAGCCCCCCCATTAAAAATTTCGTAAAATCGACAGTTTTCATCTTAGAACCACCAAATTTGGTATACTATCTTATGGTACTCTAACTTAGACAGCAGACCGTTTTTGGAACGGGTCAAGACCCGGGGGTGAGAGCCCCCCACATACAAAATGTTCTTAAAAACTACAGTTTTCAATTCAGAACCACCTAATCTGGTATACTATCTCATGGTACTCTAACTTAGACGCTAGACGGTTTTTGGAAGGGGTTGGAGCCCGGGGGTCAGACCCCCCCCCCGAATAAACAGTTTTTCGTAAAATCTACAGTTTTCAATTTAGAACCACCAAATTTGGCATACTATCTCATGGTACTCTAACTTAGACGCTAGACGGTTTTTGGAAGGGGTTGGAACCCCGGGGTGAGAGCCCCTCCCCCTCCTCATAAAAATTTCGTAAAATCTACAGTTTTCAATTTAGGACAACCAGATTTGGTATACTACTTATGGTTATCTAACTTAGACGGTAGACGGTTTTTGGAAGGGGTCGGGGCCCGGGTCAAGGTAGCCCCATGCAAAATTTTCGTAAAAAGTTCCGTTTTTTACTCTTAAGAATACCCTATTTACGTTCTAAGGCGCTCTTTGGCCCTTTGAGGGCCTTGCACCATAAACCATCAACCAACCAACCAACTAACTAACCTACGGTCTAAGTTAGGGACTGTAGATAACAATAAAGTGCAAAAATATGCGTTTAATGGTGTATTAAAAACACAAATCTATATAGTTTAGCTTTCACTACCAACGAACGGCTTATCAGAAAGAAATATAATGTAATGTAAACAGAGAGTTCCAGATATTCAAAATTCAAAACGGTAAGAAAAAGATGATCAATGCCAATGTGAAGTCGTATGCATGCGACATCACATAGGTACATTGCATTTCTGTGTCGCGGGATTCACAGAAGCACACGCCAGATGTACGGCAGTTCTATAGATGTCTCCTAGAAGGTAAGTATTCCCATTCCTTTGATGATCAATGCCAATGTGAAGTCGTATGCATGCGACATCACATAGGTACATTGCATTTCTGTGTCGCGGGATTCACAGAAGCACACGCCAGATGTACGGCAGTTCTGTAGATGTCTCCTAGAAGGTAAGTATTCCCATTCCTTTTTCTTTCTTTTTTTGTTTCGCAAAATTAAATTAACTAAATCAAAAAATTTAAAATAAGTTTACTGGAAAATTGCAGGAATATCTTTTTCATTCATTAACTTTCACCCGCTGAACTTGGTGATTCCACAAATAGTAATATTTACCTGGCAAATAACTGGTATCCCTGCTAGTACAAATTATATTAATGATTTATTTGCGTCCAGTTCAATCTAGTATGTCCATAAGAGCGTTAGGGGCCGTATGAAAAATACATTTCAACGTGTGCCGCTACGGCGGCGGAGTGATCTGGGCGCTGGCTTCTGACCACTTGTCGAGAAGGATCCTGGTTCAAATCCCGGTGAATCATGGACGTTGTGCTTGACTTCTGGCACTGGCTGTCCCCCTTCCCAGGAACCAGTGGCCCAAAATTGGGAATGTCCGACTGCTTATAGCCCACTGAATTGATCACGGTGGTCGTTAACCCCCCCCCCCAAAGATTGCGACGTGTCCATTGCTATTTGTTGTGGACCGTACAAAAAGTATGTTTTTTATATCAAGGTGTCCACTTCCATGTAGGCTGGCCATAAAATGTTAGGAGACCGTACAAAATTGCACTTTTGTTTTCACCTTGTCAGCGCTTCGGTATATGGTTGAAGTATACGTATATATAGTTGGGCCATTTCAGCACGTAGTTTGGCTTATATAGAAAATAAAGATGTTACATTTTTACTCAGCTACAACACATTAATCCCGAAGGCTATTTGTTGAAATCTTTAATCCGCCGTGCTCATATTCACAACGTTAACATAACATGTCAAGTTATTAATGTTGCAGTTTTACCCTGTCACAAAACTTTAGTTACAAGACCTTAGGCGTAAACTTTTTTTAGGAATTTTTAGTCCGACGTATTCATAAGGTTTCGATAACATGCCAAGGTTATGGTACTGCGTTTTGACTGAGGCACAAAAATTAATAAACAGGCCTTAAGCCCTTTTATCAGTTTTCAATCAACCGTGCTCATATACATAAAATTTTCAGAGAAAGTCAAGTTTACTGTGTTGCGCATTTACTCGAGTACAAAACTATAAACAGCCATTAACTTTCACCCGCTGAACTTGGTGATTCCTCAATTCATCCATTAACAAGTCTTTTAAGTGATTGTATGCTATGGTCATATTTATAATGTTTGATGACAAGTCAGGTTAATGATGTTGCACTTATTAAAGACTTAAAAAGGTGTAGAGGCTAGTAATTATTATTTGAAGTCTAAATAAAAGCTCATTTTTAACATGACTCGTCATGAAATCCTTGTGAATATGGCATTTATTTTATTTTGTACATTTTACAAAGCGTATGCATTTTTTTTTTTGGCATTTGTTTTAATTTTGTGTTGTACTTGTTACATAGCGTTTCGCATTTTTGTAATGCTTGTGACTTGTGATTGCATTTTGAATTTTTATTTGTTTCACATTTTGGATTGCATTTTGAATTTTTATATGTTTCACATTTTGGATTACTTTTTGACATTTTATGTTTTTGACATGCTATTTTGAAAATTTTGTCTTTTTTAATTTTGCGTTGGTTTTACATTCTTGCATCTTCGGCGGAATTACATTCTTGAAAAATTCAAATACAAGTTAGTAAAAGGTATAATTCAATTAGTGAGAAATACCAGCACATTTTAGTAAAGGGTAGAATTATATGAAATTCCTCTTAAAATGTCCAGCATGTTAACATTGTCTCTGTGCACCAAAGAAGTTCGAATTCCTTTTTATCTTGCCAGCGTTTCTCTTCTGGGTGGATTTGTTGGAATCTGTGCTATCACTCTTTCGATTTTAGCCATAGTTGTTCTCTGCTCTTTCGCAATTTCACTGATTATTTCGTACAGTCACAGTTTTTTCTCTCCCAGAATTGTATTCCAGCGTCTGTCTAATCTTTCAAGTTCGTTTTGTGTTCTGGGAAAGCCAAATAAATTGTTTTCACTAACTGACCAAATTGTTGGCGGGAACAGCGGAGGGCTTCTGCTTGGATTGTTTCTTCTGCTTCCACAAAATTTTCCAAGAACATAATTTTCCTCAAACCACTGAACTACAGAATCTGCATATTCTAGTAAAATTGATTTCACAAAATGAAATGCCCAAAACATTAAAAAAACTGCAACCACACGAAACAAAATACCCAAAACATGGTAAGAAATTCTGTTGAAAGCACAATGAAGGTATACGATAGGAGAAATATATGTTTTTAAAACTTAATACAAGTGTCAAAACTGAAATAAAAAGAAAGAAAAAAGAAATATTCCAAATTTCATTGTTACTTTAGATATTTTGACCTGTTGACATTTCGTAAATTGTACTTGCACTCGGTCAAAAAATATTACTTACAAGAACTCTTTAGTAACTTTTAATCGCTGTGGTCGTATTTATAAGGTTTGCATAACAAATCAAGTTAATAATGTTGCGCTTTCACTTAGGCACCAAATGCTAATTATTGGCCGCTAGGCCTAGGCCTTTTAAATAATTTTTGATAAGCGTAACACTCTTAAATTGATTTGTCATGCAAACCTCATATAATCACAGCATTATAAAAATTACTGTAAATGCATATGCCTAGGTCTCGGGCGTAGCTATTAATGCTTTGTGCTCGAGTAACATTTAAACAGAATTCATTTTATTTTCTATGAAAACTACATAAATATCAGCTCGGAGGACCGAAAACTATCAAAAATCTCTAGGCCTAGGGTCTGCTTAATAGTTCCAACCTCAGAAAAGCGCATTGCAAAAATCTTGGACTTCTATGAAAACATTATGAAAATTAGCACGGCACACTGAAAATTGCTAAACAGGCCCAGTCCTAGGGTTTTCTAATTATTGTTTTGTACCTGACTAAAAGTGTAACATTATCTTTAGTTCTTACTAGCAGGGGTACCCGGTATTTCCCAGGTAAATATTACTATTTCTAAAATCACCAAGTTCAGCGGGTGAAAGTTAATGAATGAAAAAGCTATTTCCGTAAATTTCCAGGAAACTTATTTTAAATATTTTGATTTAGTTAATTTAATTATACGAAGCAAAAAAGAATTTACATTATTTACAGTACATTGTATTTCTGCCTGATAAGGCAACCGTTGGTGGTGAAAGCTAACGTTTATTAATTTGTGTTTTTAATACATCATGAACCGGATATTTTTTCACTTTATTGTTATCTACGGCCTCTAACCTAGACCGTAGGTGCGGTAATGGAGTGCTGTATTGGGATGCAGTTCTTAAGAGTAAAAATTGTAATTTTTACGAAAATTTTGAATGGGCCCCCTTCACACCGGGCACCGACCCTTTCCGTCTGCGGTCTAAGTTACAATACAATGAGGGAGTGTACTAAATTTGGTCGTTCTAAATTCGAAACTGTAGGTTTTACAAAAATTGGCATGGGGGGGGGAGGGCTCTGAACCCCTGTCTCCAACCGTTTCCAAAAATCGCCTGCATTCTCAGTTAGAGTACCATGACATAGTATACCAAATTTGGTGGTTTTAAATTGAAAACTGTAGATTTTACGAAAAATTTTTTATGGGGAGGGCTCTGACCCCGTGCCTGACCCGTTCCCAAAACCGTCTACCATCTAAGTTAGAGTACCATGAGATAGTATACCAAATTTGGTTGTTCCAAATTGAAAACTGTAGATTTTACGAAAATTTTGTATGGGGGGAACGATCTAACCCCCGGCCCCCAACCCGTTCCGAAAATCGTCTACGGTCTAAGTTAGAGTACCATGATATGGTATACCAAATTTGGTGGTTCTAAATTGAAAACTATAGATTTCAAGAAATTCTATATGGGGGGGGGGGGGCTCTGAACCCCGGGCTCCGACCCTTTCCAAAAAACCATCTACCGTCTAAGTTAGAGAACCATGAGATAATATACCAAATTTGGTCGTTCTAAATTGAAAACTAGTTTTTACGAAAAAATTTTATGGGGGGGGACTTTTACCCCGTGCCCGACCCGTTCCAAAAACCCTCTACCGTCTAAGTCAGAGTACCATAAGATAGTATACCAAATTTGGTGGTACTAAGTTGAAAACGGTATATTTTACGAAAATTCTTTGGGGGAGGGGGGGGTGCTCTTACCGCCCGGGCCCCGATCCGTTCCAAAAACCGTCTCCCGTCTAAGTTACAGTTTCATGATACCAAATTTGGTGGTTCTAATGTGAAAACTATAGATTTTACGAAAATTTTGTATGTGGGGGCTCTTACCCCTCGCGCCTTGACTTATTCCAAAAACCGTCTAGCGTCTAAGTTAGAGTACCATGAGATAGTATACCAAATTTGGTGGTTCTAACTTGAAAACTGTAGATTTTATGAAAATTTTGTCGGGGAGGGCATTCTAACCCCCGGGCCCCGACCCGTTCCAAAAACCGTCTACCGTCTAAGTTAGAGTGCCATTATATAGTATACCGAGTTTGGTGGTTCTAAATTGAAAACTAGATTTTACGAAATTTCGTATGAGGGGGGGAGCCT
This sequence comes from Macrothele yani, assembly GCA_039090855.1. Lineage (NCBI taxonomy): Eukaryota > Metazoa > Arthropoda > Arachnida > Araneae > Macrothelidae > Macrothele > Macrothele yani. The sequence continues at coordinate 127,176,670 of CM077002.1, forward strand.
CTGAACCCAGGGCTCCGACCCTTTCCAAAAACCGTCTACAGTCTAAGTTAGAATACAATGAGATAGTATTCCAAATTTGGTGGTTCTAAATTGAAAACTGTAGGTTTTACGGAAATTTAAAATTTTGTACGGGGAAGGGGGAGTAGGGTTTGCTCCGACCCCCGAGCCCCGACCCGTTCCAAAAACCGTCTCCCGCTAAGTTAGAGTTTCATGACACAAAATTTGGTGGTTCTGAATTGAAAAATAAAAATTTTAAGAAAATTTTGTATGTGGGAGGGGTCTTACCCCCGGGCCTTGATCCGTTCCAAAAACCTTCTACCGTCTAAGTTAGAGTACCATGAGATAGTATACAAAATTTGGTGGTTCTAAATTGAAAACTATGGATTTTACGAAAGTTTGTGTGTAGGGGGGGGGGTAACCACCCTTGCCCCGACCCGTTCTGAAAACCGTCTACCGTTTAATTTAGAACACCATTATATAGTATACCCAATTTGGTAGCTCTAAATTGAAAACTTTAGTTTTTACGAAAAAAATTTATGTGCGGGGGGGGGTCTCTGACCCCGTGCCCGACCCGTTCCAAAAACCGTCTACCGTCTAAGTTAGAGTACCATGAGAGAGTATGCCAAATTTGGTGGTTCTAAATTGAAAACTGTAGATTTTACGCCGCATTTTATGGGAGGGGGGCTCTTACTCCCGGGCTCCAACCCCTTCCAAAAACCGTCTAGCGTCTAATTTAGAGTTTCATGATACCAAATTTGATGGTTCTGAAATGAAAACTAGATTTTACGAAAATTTTGTATGTGGGGTGCTGTGACCCCGGGCCTTGACCCGTTCCAAAAACGGTCTGCAGTCTAAGTTAGAGTACCATAAGATAGTATACCAAATTTGGTGGTTCTAAGATGAAAACTGTAGATTTTACGAAATTTTTATGAGGGGGGGCCCGACCCCGCGGGCTCCAACCCCTTTCAAAAACCGTCTAGCGTCTAAGTTAGAGTACCATGAGATAGTATACCAAATTTGGTGGTTCTAAATTGAAAACTGTAGATTTTAGGAAAAAGTTTTTATTCGGGGGGTCTGACCCCCGGGCTCCAACCCCTTCCAAAAACCGTCTAGCGTCTAAGTTAGAGTACCATAAGATATTGCATACCAGATTAAGTGGTTCTGAATTGAAAACTGTAGTTTTTAAGAAAATTTTGTATGTGGTGGGCTCTGACCCCCGGGCCTTGACCCGTTCCAAAAACGGTCTGCCGACTAAGTTAGAGTACCATAAGATAGTATACCAAATTTGGTGGTTCTACGATGAAAACTGTAGATTTTACGAATTTTTTATGAGAGGGCGGGGGGGGGGGGCTCCGACCCCGTGGGCTCCAACCCCTTCCAAAAACCGTCTAGCGTCTAATTTAGAGTTTCATGATACCCAAATTTGATGGTTCTGAAATGAAAACTAGATTTTACGAAAATTTTGTATGTGGGGGGCTCTGACCCCCGGGCCTTGACCCGTTCCAAAAACGGTCTGCCGTCTAAGTTAGAGTACCATAAGATAGTATACCAAATTTGGTGGTTCTAAGATGAAAACTGTAGATTTTACGAAATTTTTATGAGGAGGGGGCGACCCCGCGGGCTCCAACCCCTTCCAAAAACCGTCTAGCGTCTAAGTTAGAGTACCATGAGATAGTATACCAAATTTGGTGGTTCTAAATTGAAAACTGTAGATTTTACGAAAAAGTTTTTATTCGGGGGAAGTCTGACCCCCCCGGCTCCAACCCCTTCCCCAAACCGTCTAGCGTCTAAGTTAGAGTACCATGAGATAGTATACCAGATTAGGTGGTTCTGAATTGAAAACTGTAGTTTTTAAGAAAATTTTGTATGTGGGGGGCTCTGACCCCCGGGCCTTGACCCGTTCCAAAAACGGTCTGCAGTCTAAGTTAGAGTACCATAAGATAGTATACCAGATTAGGTGGTTCTGAATTGAAAACTGTAGTTTTTAAGAAAATTTTGTATGTGGGGGGCTCTGACCCCCGGGCCTTGACCCGTTCCAAAAACGGTCTGCAGTCTAAGTTAGAGTACCATAAGATAGTATACCAAATTTGGTGGTTCTAAGATGAAAACTGTAGATTTTACGAAATTTTTATGAGGGAGGGGCCGACCCCGCGGGCTCCAACCCCTTTCAAAAACCGTCTAGCGTCTAAGTTAGAGTACCATGAGATAGTATACCAAATTTGGTGGTTCTAAATTGAAAACTGTAGATTTTACGAAAAAGTTTTTTTTTCGGGGGGGGGGTCTGACCCCCGGGCTCCAACCCCTTTCAAAAACCGTCTAGCGTCTAAGTTAGAGTACCATAAGATAGTATACCAAATTTGGTGGTTCTAAGATGAAAATTGTAGATGTTACAATGTTTCTCGAGTTAGCCTGCAGGTTAACTGCAACACGTGCGTGTGTTACCTACGGCAAATCAAACGAGCTCTCCGTATTACCATATTACGTTTTTCATTTCTTCTTTCCTTTCCAACGACACGCCAACACCACACATTGGGTTCTTTGTGTTGCTTTGCTACTCACCGACACAGACCATTATGTATGATATACAACGTTATTGCTAGTCGTCAAAAGCTGCAGGCAGTTTTCATCATGTGGATTTTGTCACTTTGTGTTTCCCACCATAAGCAGGCATCTTTTGTCTTTTTATTTTACGCTCAACTCATTATTTTCGTATTGCGGCAATTTTTGCAAATGAATATAGTGTCTTAGTGCGTAATTCCGACTTTGTTGATTTTCCTTTATTCCGATGACCGATGAAGTCGTCCTGTTCACAGCGGCAACTTAGAAGAAGAAACACAAAATTTATTGTTTACTTATGAGAACTCTTTGTGGATACTTTCCCAAAGGCTGCATCTTTAGACGTATATTACACTCAAAAAAGGAAGGCCAAAAGTGTGATGATTATGAAAAGGTACTAAGAAAAATAAGAATCTCTGTCGGTAGATGGCGTTCAAGAGTTTTCTGAGAAAACTCTTTTCTCGAAAGGGATGGTTCGACGGTTTGTTTACAGAGGGGAGAATATGAAAAATTATCCACCGCAAAAAAAAAAAAAAAAAAAGATTGAAGAGTTGCAACCGGTCGTATTGTCGGGGAATGGTGGGTCCGGGGTAGGTGAGGAAGCGGAAATATGGATTATGTGGTTAGTGGAGTAGCCGAGGTGGAGGTGAGGGTGGGGGCGGAGATTTTATTGCACTGGGCCCGAGCTTGCTCTCCACGGCCCTGAAGACCAATGTCATTGTTTGGAGATATCCGTTAAGGTTTTTGTTCCATTTAATGAAACTGGTCTCCTACCGAGACGACACCAGATGTCGCCACGTCCTCGCACTAAAATCGTGTGCTTCCGTAGTGACTAGTGAGTGACAGAGACCTGTCATGGGTTTTCTTTTTTAAATGGCTCTTAAAATGACATTTTGTGAGTAGGAGGAGCAAAAAATAAAAAAAAGTATTTCCTTTGAAATTGTGAAACGACATGGGCGCTCATTTCTTAGTTTTTAGGAAGGGGCAAACATAAATTGTAACTACGAGTAACATGAAGCAACACCATGTGCGAATTTCCACTGTGCTTCCACTTCTTGTTATCTAAACGATTTTACCACTCTGTCAATATGTAAATTTAACTCGAAACCAGAGAAGGCGAAAACTGCAAAGAATGAGATGGATAAATGAAATTTACTCGTAGGCAGCATATTAGAACAGTAAATAAATGTTTTTGTGATCTCTTTTAGCCACTTATATCCAGTGGCGTACCTGACCCCCCGCAAATCTTCCAGACCCTTTTGCAAAAATGTATTTGCTTTCAATTACTTGAATTTTCAAATTCAATATTATGAACTAGATTTTACGGGCGTTTTTATTCAAATTTTTTGCAACCTATAAGTATTTTTCGTAAAACCAAAATTGGTGCACTATTGCGTGTAACAGAAATGTACACGCTGTAATTAAAATGATTGCCCTAGTTTTATACCAATACAAAGTATTACAAAACACTTACGCCAAAGTTAATCATATCATGAAAATTTTATTGGAGAACTAAGGCTGACCTCCTTGAAATGCTTCGCGATCACACACATAAAAAACACCTAACCGCCGTGTTACAGAGTCTGATGACTTTCCCGATTTATACGAAAATACGGGGAATATAAGTAAGCAAATAAAAAAACAACAGTTAAAAACTGACGGACCAAAAGTGTAAAATTATTTTCTCTTTAATATAAAGAAAGCACACTTAACATAATGTCACAGTGTTTTGCACATAGTAAAAATCTTTTCTTTTGACGGGTCTCTGTTTTTTCATTCCCGCGAAGAACACTTTTTAGCTCATTATATTCTGAATAATGCGTAGTTATGGACAAACAAGTGTAATACATGAAGCTTTATCCTCATTGGTATAAAAATTTCATTTCAACTGATATTTCAATCATATTATCCTGTTAATATACATGTACAGGAACTTTTGCTATGGCTGTGAAAAGGTGAAAAGGGGCCTCAAGTCAAGTCCTGAGGAAATGCTGCCCCCTCCTCCCCTCGTCACTCAGTTTTTATAAACTAAGGTGAAAATAATTTCTTGAAGGTTTTAAGATTTACTGAAAAAGAAATACCAAAAATTGCTTTTCTTTTTAATACTTCATTCAAAGCTGCCGTCAAAAATTCCTGTCTATTTCTTTAACCAGTTTCATGTGCAGTTTCCGCAAAAATAAATTGTAAAATCTCCCCCCCCCCACACACACACACTGCGGGCGTTGCGGAGTCTATCAGTACGCCAATGCTCATATCTCATGCTCGTCGCGGGTGGCCTAGTGGGCAACGTTCGTGACTGCCACGGAAAGGACCTCGGGTTCGATCCCAGGCAGGTAGGAACGCTCGATCCACTAAATATCCGCCGTGCGTCGGATGGGCACGTTAAGCCTTCGGACCCCGGGTACTGGCCCCCCGGTAATAAATAAGGGCGTCTTCCTCCCTCTTTCTACTTCGCTTCCGTGTCACTTTCCTATCGGGCACTCTAGCCCAAATCTCCTGGCTTCCTATTTCTAAGGGTTGTTTAAGACCTGGGGTCAGACACTCCCTTCCTAAAATCCTCTACATATGATCATGATCATATCTCATGCTCCACGAAGTCGCAGGAGTCACTCAATTGGTCCTCAAGAATGAAAAAATACCCTCAAGACAAATTTCTGGGAAAACTTTAGAGGGATCTTTGTCCATCACGAAATAGCTGCGCAGAGAATGATATATTTTTCATTTCTCCGTCTTTCATACTTTTCCATATGTAACGTACCAGGAGATGTGACGTACCTGCCAGAAGGACGCACACGACATAAAGGCAGATAAGAATCAGAATAAACGTCCGCGTAGCTCAATTGGTAGAGTGACTTATTCCGGAACGAGGGGATCCGGGTTCGAATCCTGGCGTGGACAGAAATGACGGAGAAATTTACTTCGTTATAATGGCGCCCGAACTATCCGGATGACCCGACCGTTCAAAATCTCGCAATGGTGTGATGGTATTTCCACACCGCGAGATAGGAAAAATATGAGAATCCCTTCTCCAGCACTTCGAAAAAAAAGGGGGGGGAGGAGATGATGTAACGTACCAGGAGATGTGACGTACCTGCCAGAAGGACGCACACGACATAAAGGCAGATAAGAATCAGAATAAACGTCCGCGTAGCTCAATTGGTAGAGCAACTTATTCCGGAATGAGGGGACCCGGGTTCGAATCCTGGCGCGGATAGAAATGACGGAGAAATTTACTTCGTTATACATACTGTACATATATATGCATGCTATTCTCTAAAGTGCAATGGGAAATTTTGCAGTTACTTTCTACGGTAAATTTCAGCTATTTCTACTGGGAATTTGGGGCCGTCCGCGATTTTTTTACTATTTTTAGATTCCCCCTCCCCCTTGTCACATTTTGTCCGATTGTTGACACCCCCCCTCTTAAAAGTACGTCCTAATTTCCGCAACCTCCTTTATTTTTGACAACTGCTTTTAGAAGTCCGTTGAGAAACAGAAAGAAAACATGTAATTATTTAAAGGAATATTCCATATATTCACACATTTTCTCCAGAAAATATTTATTATGTAGGTATTAATTTATTCCCAAATCCCAGCCGAACTTTATCGTTCTGAAATAAAGATCTACAAATGAACGAACGCATTCAAGGTTGCAACACTCCCAATAATACCATCTATAAACCACGATAGATTTGGTAGTACAAATGCGAGAACTTTTTTTTTTTTTATTAGAGGTTTAACGACCACCATGAGAGGTTTAACGACCACCATGAGCAACTCGATGGGCTATAAGCAGTCACCCGTCCCTAATTTAGGGTCACTGGTTCCAGGGAAGGGAGAGAGCCAGTGCCGTAAGACAAACACAACATCCATGCCTCACCGGAATCGAACCCGGACCCATTATCAGAAGCCATCGCTTAGACCACTGCGCCACCGGGATGACAATAGGTGAACTTAATATTCTGATTTAGCTAAATAACATCAGAAATCTGAAATATTTCGTACTTATTTTAACTACTGCATTAAAAGAAGAAAAAAAAAAAAAGAGCCGCGCCCCGGTGGCGCAGTGGTCTAAGCGATGGCCTCTGATCATTCGTCCGAACGGGGTTCGGGTTCGAATCCCGGTGAGGCATGGATGTTGTGTTTGTCTTAAGGCACTGGCTCTCTCCCTTCCCTAGAACCAGTGACCCTAAATTAGGGACGGGCGACTGCTTATAGCCCATTGAGTTGCTCACGGCGGTCGTTAAACTTTCACTCAAAAAAAAAAGAGAAAACAAAACGAAGACATGCCATCCACTACATTTTTGCAAGTGGACGTCCGAATTACTAAACCTCCCACCTCCCCCATGTCACATTTGGTCCAGTTGTCAGGAACCCCTCCCCCGGTAATCTCGGATGTACTTTTTGGATGGCCCCTTTCCAACGTTTTTCGTATTTTTATTACATACACACGTATCCAGAAATTCTGCAGAAAAATTAGCAATCAGAATTGGTGTTGTCGAAAAAATCTCTGTAGTATGTCTTCCTAGAACAGAAAGGCATGACCCTATTTTCGGATAAGGGCAAATGCCCCCACTTGCTTCACTACATGGGCGCCGCCCAAGTGAAGCGACATTCCATTTCTTATGAATGGAAATTGATAACCTGTATAGCATAGGCGTAGTCGCGGGGGTGGGCTCCGAGGGTCTGAACCCCTCCTTGATCGGAGTTGAGTACGAACTTAAAGCGATATAATACGTATACATAAAAGTTTTTTTTTTTTTTTTTTTATCTCAGTGATGATTTTTTCTTATTTTTGACTTTTAAAGAATTTGGGTTTATTCCCATTTGCATTTTTTTCCGGGAGGCTTTCACGAACCAAATTCATGGGCACCCCCCCCTCCCGCCCCCTTAAGAAATTTCTGGCTACGCCACTGCTGTGTATAAGTATAGTATTTGTGAAGCGAATCATTAAACCCCAAGTAACGAATCGTGAATATGCTCTCTGCTGCTGGATTTGGAGGGAAGAAGGGAGCGGAGGGGGGGGGGTATGTACAAAAGGTGCCATTAAGAGCACGTGGTGTCCCTTAAACATGTGGAAAGGATTTGGGCCTACAAAAGATGACTGACAGTCCAGAGGTATCCAATGAGATCGATAAAGCAATAATATCAGTGTTTCCGACTTTATGCGATCGCTAGTATCGTATGAAAACCACCAATTCTGTATTAAATGTTTTCTTTCTTTCTCTCTTCCATTTCTTTTTCATCTTTACGAGAACGCAATATGAATTCATATTCTGTTCCGAAAAGCCAGCTAACTTAGCCTTTTTGTAAACGATTGAAACTGAATCAATATTTCGAACGTATAGGAGAATGATCTACATACCACAATTCTGTGGAATAGTTGCCATGATTTGTTTTTCGATTCCGATAAAATTGCAGTAATTTGTTAGCAACTGTTACCAGAGGTTTAAACTCGTTGGAAATGGATAATATAGGAAGTTCATTAGTCAGAGTAGGTTAACTACAATATTATCACTGAGATGCTAGCGTTAGCATTGACAAAGAAACTGACGTGGGACGTGTCCGTTTCTTCATAAAGTCGTTGAACTTAATATGCTCATTTATTGCAATTATAGTGAATTACAAATGGTTTCACTATTTTTAAGCTGCGCAATTAAAAAAAAAATTGGAACTCCTTCAGCTGACGCGTAACCTGATCCTTGTGATACAGATATTTTTAGTTGAATTATAAATTTATTAGGGTTTAGTTTTTATTCATTGTAATATTTGTTATCTATATGCATATAAAAAAACACAGACCTATAAAATGTGTGTGTGTGAGAGAGAGAGAGAGAGAGAGAAGAATCCGCCCAGACTTTAAACACTAATCATTGCGTTCCTTCTAAACAAACCCTCAGCTTTCTCAACTGGATGAGGGATTAAACCAGTAATGCGATCCACTGTGCGTATCTGTTTTTATACAATATTTTTTTTAAATGTAAATTTTAAATAAGAAGAAAAAGATAGCTCAGTAGAAAGCTCTCATAGCGAGCAATAAAACTGGAGCTCGGGGGGGGGGGGCGGACGCTCTTGACTACGCCACTGCTCCGAGACGGCTTTGGTGGTACATATTAAAAAAATTACAGCTTTCATATTTAAAAATTACAGCTTTCATATTAAAAAATTGCAGCTTTCATATTAAAAAATTACAGCTTTCATATTAAAAAAACTACAGCTTTCATATTAAAAAATAGCTTTCATATTAAAAAATTACAGCTTTCATATAAAAAAATCGCAGCTTTCATATTAAAAATAACAGCTTTCATATTAAAAATTACAGCTTTCATATTAAAAAATTGCAGCTTTCATATTAAAAATTACAGCTTTCATATTAAAAAATTACAGCTTTCATATTAAAAAATAGCTTTCATATTAAAAAAACTACAGCTTTCATATTAAAAAATAGCTTTCATATTAAAAAATTACAGCTTTCATATAAAAAAATTACAGCTTTCATGTTAAAAAATTACAGCTTTCATATCCGCGAAAAATGGCGAACTAGAACAAAGGAATAGGGGAGGGGAAAAGGATTTGATCCGCAAAGAAGAGACTAGGCTAAATTTAAGATATATATCTATATCTATGTAGATAGATAGATGGATAGAGTGCTAAGTGAAAAAGCACAGGAACACGAGGTGCCTTGACGTCTTCAATAACTTACCCTTCTTACCCCTTACCCCATTCCGCCTCTTGCCTTTTTACTTTCTTATACAGGGTGTCTCACTCGCTACCGAACCCGGTACTTCTTTAATAATATTAACACCAATGAAGATATTGCAACGAAATTTGAAGTGGACTTACCTCATTTCGTGCGAAATGTGATGACATCACAACATGTGCTGGAAGTGGCCAATATTTGCGTCCAGACAGCATTGAACCAGGCGCTGTCCGCCAGCCAGCCGGAGTGTCCCTTAGTGGCAGCCACATAATTGGTCCCATCTTCGATACAACCATCACAACAGCTGCATATATGGAAATCTTCAACACCTCCTTTGTAAATCAATTGGACGACGAAGAGCTCTCCATTGGATATTACCAGCATGATGGAGCGTTATGACACAAATCACACACCAGTATGGCTGAAATTCAGTCCTTTTTCGGCGACCGCGTCACTTCGAATGGTCTATGGCCACCGCGCTCGCCCGATCTGACGCCTCCTGATTACTTTTTATGGGGTTATCTAAAAGGGGGAGTTTACCAAAAGAAACCACGAACGATAGATTCCTTGAAAGCAAACATCACCGAAGAAATTCAGGCAGTGACGGCGGACGTACTGGCAAGTACTTTCCACACTATGGTTCGCTAGATTCAATGCTGTCTAGACGTAGATGGTGGCCACTTCCAACACGTGTTGTGATGTCATCATATTTCGCACGAAATGAGGTAAGTCCCCTTCAAATTTCGTTGCAATGTCTTCATTGGTGTTAATGTCATTAAAGAAATGCCGGGATCGGTAGCGAGTGAGACACCCTGTATTTACAGTATGAGAAAGTATAGTTATCGGTCAAAATCAGACTTCCTGATTTAAACATTTTGGCATGCAAGGAGCAAGATTCACCATTCGGGACTGACAAGTGTAAATGGATTTAGAGACTAACATTACCTTCAAACAAACGTGGGTCGTTAATTTCACTAACTGTGCAGTTTTTCTGTCGCATTTTTTTTCTTTTTATTATTGGAAAAGAATTATAGGACATTCGCAGTTTAAAAAGAAAACGAATTATGCTGTGTAGGCTTTACCGGAACGCATGCCGGCTAGAAAAAAAAAAAAAAAAAAAAAAAAGTGCCGGAACCACTACCTCCCAGGATAGATAGATATACGTATTTTGTGGTTTTTTTTTTTTTTTTATTGAAGTTTTAACGACCACCGTGAGCAACTCAATGGGTTTATCAGTAGTCGCCCATTCCTAATTTAGGGCCGCTGGTTACAGGGAAGGGAGGAAAGCTATTGCTGTAAGACAAACGCAACATCCATGCCTCATCGGGATTCGAACCCGGACCCTTCCACGGACGAATGAATCCTTTTGGTGTTCAACATCCTTACTTTATGGTGGCTCAGAGCTGCACTCTGTGGACACGATAAGTAGTTACCGAACGAATTTCGTTTCATTCCATTTATGTGTATATATATTTTTTCCAATAACTTTCCAAAAAAAAAAAAAAAAAAAATCTAGCTGAAGTTCGACGTTAACTGCTAACACCTCAGCATCGGTAGGCTTGAGTTGTAAATCCAAAACTTTCTAGAATTTTATTTCTGTTAAATACCTAAGACGTTGGTACTTCTTTCACAATAATGATATATTATTATTGTCTAGCAACAGCAAGGGCGTATATAGAATTTTCTTTTGAAATCTATCAGGGCAAAATAAAAATTTATTAAAAATAAACGAAAACAATTAAAGTATTAGTTTCTAAAGTAAGTTGATACATTTTCATTAAATTAAATCTTTTTTTTTTTTTCGAATGTAACTCGCATTTTGACAAAAAATGAAACACTTTCGGAAGGGGTTGACATCTCTCCTAAATAAGCTACTCCCCAGCGCCACAGTGACGGATCCTGGATTTTTTTAAGGAGCGGGAATATGATATACACTGAAGAGCAATTGAATTAGAGACAGCTGGCGTTATGAAAATGTGGCGCTGTGGGCGGCCCTGTAAACGAAAATGACATGACGTATACAGTGATCCGACAATATGAGGAGTGATGCGACGATAATCAGTAAGAGTCGGACGCAGTATGGGTAAGACGAAGGATCTAAGCGCATTTGAGAGTGGGAAAATTGTCGGGGCCCGATGAATGGGCCACTCCATCTCGGAAGACGTGCAGGCACTGGGATTTTCACGAGCCACTGTGTCACGGGTGCACCGTGAGTACATCGAATCCGGTAAAACCGTCCCTGCAAGGGCCAACTGCCGTGGACAACAACGTGTGGATGAGCGGGGTCAATGTCGGCTAGCTCGCATTGTAACAGCGGATAGACGGGCCACAGTGCAAGAAATCACTCGGCAATTTAACGCTGGTGCGCAAAAACGTGTAAGCAGCCACACCATTCAGAACCATCTTCTCGCTATGGGGTACAGAAGCCATCGTTCCAAGAGGGTACCGCTGCTGACCGCACATCACAGGGTGCAAAGATTAGCATGAGCGCGGGAACATCGCCACTGGACCCTAGACATGTGGAAAAATGATTCCTGGACTAATGAGTCGAGATTCACGTTGGTACATGCGGATGGCAGGATACGAGTACGGCGCAAACCACATGAAACGATGGATCCTTAGTGCCAGCAGGGTACTCTTCAAGCTGGTGGGGGTGGCATTCTGATCTGGGGACTGTTTACGTGGACTGAAATGGAACCCCTGGTACGTGCGACATCGTCCTTCACAGGTCAACCTCACCGGGATATCCTGGACGACCATTTGACCCTGTTTGTGCGTCTTCAACATCTCACTGGGGACCTCATCCTGCAACAAGACAATGCACCATGCCATCGCTCCCGAATTGTATCCGAATGGTTGGATGGACACTCAACCACGTGACCTCGCTTCCTTGGCCAGCTAGGTCACCTGACCTCAATCCCATCGAGCACATCTAGGATGCCATTGAGAGAGATGTTCGAGGCTATGACCCTCCTCCATCAAATCTTCGTGAACAGTGGGAGCTTGTTCAGGGGTCGTGGATCCATACGGCTTCCGGTGTCTTGTCGAGTCCATGCCGAGACGAATCGCCGCCGTCATCAGGGCGAAAGGTGGTGCTACACGTTACTAGACAGGTATCTGTAATTCAATTGCTCTTCAGTGTACATACACACAAGGTGTGCCAAGGCAGTTCGGTAAATGCTGGCTTAACGATTAAAAGGAAAGGTGAAGATGCGGTAACTAACACGACGCAGTCAAGTGCATAAGTGAATAATAATAAATACAGTATTATAACATTTTTGTTCAGTAATTGAAGTGGAAAAGAGTGTGCCAATAACAGTATTTTCAGTACGAAATATAAAAAAAATTTACTTCATTCTTTTGATCAAACTATGTTTTTATTTCTTAGACAAGTTAAAAGTCGTATAATTGAAGTTACGCACGATCATAGTGAATATCTTTATGAAAAATATAATATTTAATTATTTTTTACTACATAGCGACAGTATTTATTCTTAAAGGGAAGTAATTGTCTGAACAAAGACAGACATAAAATGTGATGTTCTAAACCGACAGGGAGCCCGCCCCATCGTATCTGGTTTCTGCCTGCGTCCTGAAATAAAATCATAATAGCATTTTTGAGCAATGTTTTATTTTTCCTACATAAAACAAATAATATATATTTGACATGACATTGAAAATAAAGCTTGAAAATATTCAGTTCCTTTAATAGTAGGTTTATTTTAGTTCAAACCATAGGCAATGACGTAACTAACACCCCTGCAGCTGCGGGGGGCGCAGGTAAAGGAGGGGCGTACTGCAGCTGCCAGTTATAGTTTTATGAAGAAATTCGAACACGCACTATAATTAACCCAAAGATTCATATTTTGCTTTAAGATATATTTAGCTTTTGCCTAAATAAATTCCTAGTTTCAATTTTAAAACATTGAATGTCCTACGGACTGAAAGTGTTCGGCTCTTTGACTGTGGGGTGTAATACGATTGCTCTGCAGTGGATTGTAAATAATACGATCGCTCTCCATTCGCCCTCGCTCAGCGCTGCTCAGGAAAAGGGCGAGGCCACATGGGGATTCCCCGTGGAGGATGTGGGAACAGTGAGTTACCTAAGATGACGTGCACGACAGGCGTCAACATTTATTCACAGCAGCCGCAGATCTGCGGTGTGTAAGAGGGTGATTTCTTCAAGTGATTTATTTTAGGTTTAGACAAAGCAATTACACGTATTGCCAAATCTATTACTTAAAAAGTTAAAACTACAGGGTTCTAGATACCACCATTGCTCTTGCAAACACTCTCCGTGACTTCCTACCCCCCCCCCCGCCCAAACCACCACACACACACACCGCGAAAAATGCATCATCAAGATCCTTGGGGAAAATTACTGTGCTTAAAGAAAAGTGCTGAAGTAAATCTTGCGCGGGGGGGGTGCACGTTATGCTAGTTACGCCACTGACCGTAGTCGCCGACCGACTATGGGAGATGGGCAAGGTCAATCTTGCCCCCCATGCTATTGAGTCTATCGTATGCTGTGCTAATTGCAAAAAATACATTTCTTTTCTTTATGGAATTGTATTATTCTTTATAAGATGAACCAAGCTCCAACTTATGAGGCCAAAGCGATTTATTTCCAAAAATATAATAAATAACAAAATACATAAACTCCCCCCCCCCATTTATAGCATTTCTCATTTGATAAGAAACTTGGTTGCCAGCCCTGTATTGTGTTTGACATGTTCTCACGATATGTGGCAAATGTATAAGACAATTATCAAAAATAAAATTATTTAATAAAAATACGTATAGAAAAGTATAATCTCTAGCGCCTTTATTTATCTATTTTTTGCGCTTCTCGTTCTTTGAGTAATCGCGCTAATTTTTTACTTTTTTTATAAACATTTGGAAGTAAAATCTCTCTGGATATTTTTATAAAATCACAAGCTGAATATATTTTTTTAAATATTAATATTCAGCTAAAGAATATTTCTGTTGCCTTGTTCATTTGCTGATGAGCAATTACAATTGTATTTTAAAATACACGTTGAACCTCGTAGTCTTATGACCGTCTGTCCGTGAAGTGTCCGGGTTCGAATCTCGGTGAGGCATGGATATTGTGTTTGTCTTACGGGTTACGGCACTGGCTCTCTCATTTCCCTGGAGTCAGTGGCTCTAAATTAGGGACGGGCGACTGCTTATAGCCCATTGAGTTGCTCACGGTGGTCGTAAACCCCCAATAAAAAAAAATATCCTAGCATATTTTTTTCGTCCTTTGTTTTTTGTCCTGACAATGGACGAGACGTTCCTTTCTCACGTTTAACCCCCCCCCCCCCCAATAATTTGGTGAAATTGCCCCTAGTTTAAACGAATTTGTTAAAAGTACAAAAGTTAGACTCATACTTATCCAGTGGCACTATTTTTGGTGCATTCAAAACGACACTAGATGTCGCCACATGTACTCGCATCATGCGTTAACCTAACTAGAAACAAAAGTTTTCTGGTTTTTTTTTAAATGGCTCATGAAAGATCATTTTGTGTGGTCGAAGAACAGAAAGCATTTCTTCTGAAGGAAATCAGACAATTCGTGAGTTACAAATGCAACATGGTAACCTCTCCAGCAGGGGCAGTGGTGAAAGACGGTTTGTTTTGGGGGAATGTGGATTCTCTCTGTCTCTGTCTCATACACACGCACACCCTTTTTTTTATGCCTGTGTTATTTTAAATGCTCATACATAAAAAAAATATTACGATTAAAAAAACTAAACAATAATAAATTTATGATTCAGCAAAAAATGTCTCATAAAGAGCAGGTTACGTGTCAGTTGAAGGAGTTTCATTTTTCTTAATTGCGCAGCTGAAAAATAGTAAGAACATTTGGAATACACATTGTTTTCCTACCTAATTGTAAATAGTAATTATCGTAACAAATGAGAATATTCAGTTCATCGACGTTCTGCAGTATCAGAAGGAGAAAAACTACACACCCCGGTAATTTAAACTTAGAAAGGAACACCAGAGGCGACTTTAGATCTTTTGGGGCCCTAGGCGCTAAAAGATCCCCCCCCCCCACCTTTTCTCATCGTTCAGAAATTTCCATCTGTCAGATTAAAACCATAATAATAAAGTCAAGAAGAAAGTTTTTACCATTTTTAAAATGCCATTCTGTCTTTCTGTTATTGGAACGTTTGGTAAGAAACGGTGCTAATGTAATCGCTTTGTCTGTCCGTGCACATCGAACTTTTTCGTTTTCAGAGATATTTAAAAAAATATTTTTGCAGCTTATAGAAAATCAAAGGAAATTAAGTTTGGTACTTTAAATATCCTATAGACCATGAATTTATCCCTAAGGGCTGTCAAAGTCAAGAATTAAAGAAATTGAGGTTCTACATATACATACATACATACAAACATACATATCACTAAGCTGTTTTCTGAGATTCAGAGGTTAGCTCTAAAAAGAAATACAAAGTACCACATACTTTTACTTACTGTCGTCGTATCAAATACAACTCGGACTTCACTGATATCCATTACACGTCGTACACAAGATCTTTTATACTTCATACTCAAAATCTTTTTCTCATGCTGACACTCCTGAATCTGATCCACCCATGTCTTCCTTGGCCTTCCTCTGCCTTTTCTTCCTGCCACTTGGGCTAAAAAAATTTCTTAGTATGCATCTGATCACTCATTCTTTCACATGGCCAAACCACCGAAGCATATTGGTTGCCACCTTGCTAACAACATGCTAACTGCTTTCTTTTAAAAATGCAAACCAAGAAAGTTTTTGAGATATTGAAATGAGATTATGGGCCGCGGATGGCCTAGTGGTCAACGTTCGCGACTGCTATGAAGAGGTCTCAGGTTCGATTCCACGCAGGCACGAACCTCTAAATATCCGCCGTGCGTCGGATGGGCACGTTAAGCCGTCGGACCCCGGCTACTGGTCCTCAGGTTATAAATAAGGGCGTCTTCCTCCCCTTTCTACCTCGGTCCCGTGTGACTTTCCTGTCGGGCACTCTAGCCCAAATCTCCTAGCTTCCTACTTCTAAGGGTTGTTTAAGACCTGGGGTCAGACACTCCCTAAAATTCCCTACATATGATCTGATCTGATGTGAAATTAGATTTATAGAGTGCATTACTTATGATACAGGATGTAACTGATCAGAAGTACAGACCTGTAAGTACTGTACCTACGGTCAAGTTTGGAGCTAGCAGTGTACTCGTGTGGAACTGTTATTCGTGGTATAGTCCCAACCCATTGGTTATAGTGGACAAACTTGTTAACCAGCACGTCTACCTCGATATTCTGGACAATTATGCCCTACCAACTCTGTGGCAATACTGTGAAACCGAGCCTTGTTGGTAGCAGAAGGATAATGCACCGAGCCATTAAGCAAGGACTGTTACGGTGTGGTTTGACGATAACTCCGTATCGTGTGTGGACTGGCCAGCACAGAACCCTGATCTTAATCCCATAGAGCCCCTATGGGATGAATTAGAGCGCCGCATAAGAAGTTTGGAACCAAAGCCTACTACAAAGCAACAGTTAGCGGCAGAATTATGTACTGAATGGAAACGCATTCCTATCGCTGTGTTCCAAAACCTTGTCGAAAGCATGTCTTGAAGGATCAGTGCATGCATTAAGGCCAAAGGTGAACCGACACTGTACTAATGTATGTCAATAAATGCTATGTTGTGTTTCTCTTCTAGGTGTCCGGTGACTTTTGTCAATAGAGTGTATATAACTCTGAAATTAGTAATATACTATAAAAACTATACACATATATAAAACTATTAAATTAGCATTATTGGGGGGCGCAATATTTTATAGTTTGCCCCGGGAGCAGAAATGCCTAGTTACGCCTCTGGGTGTTCGTTCTAACAAATCGTTACTTGACATCGTCGTAACTTTTACTTCAGATCGTTCCAACTAAACAAATAACATTTTCATTAGTTAGTATAGCTCTAAAGGCAAATTTCAGAGCTCACGAAGATCGAGTTTAATAACCTACTAGTACGTAACACGTGCCATACATGCATGGTTGGAAAAGCTGTGACTGAAATTTTTTCTTGTCATATAACACGAATCGTAATAAAATGCATAACTATAATAAACGTTTGAATATAATTAATGGGCAGTCTACAAGATGGGTCACCAACAACAACATTTTCGTAATATTCCCATTAATTTTTCCAACTACTCGTATACGAATTTAACGATAACGTTCTTCATTTTTGTATAAACATGTGCTTACCCGTCGTTGACGGGCTCTTGCATTGGAGCATTGAGGCATTCTTTCAGTGACCCGAAATATCTTGTCTATATAACTACACAATGGGGTTAAAAATGTGTTTTATTTTTCCAGTTTGGTTTTAACATTTTTTTTTTTTTTTTTTTTTTTGGCGTCACTATATTATCTATAGTAATATATAAAGAGGGAAACTTTGTTTGTGATTGAGGTAATCTCGAAAACTACTGAACCGATTTGGATCATTCTTTCACCGTTGGGAAGCTTATTTCTTTCCGGTGGACATAGGCTATTCATTTTTTTATTATTATTTTTTATTATTTTTTGGCTGTACTACCGAATCAGATCGTTTTGAAGTAGTTCCCGATTTCCCGTGTATCGTTCCGCTTTGCTTACATATACAACTTGATTACACTCAACGTGAAAGTAGTTCACGATAATATATAGGTTTTTTTACTAATCTCGAAAGCTATACTGAACCAATTCAGATAATTACAACTACGTAGTTGATAGTGGAGGGCTTAGTTCCAAGTCCGACCACCGCAGAAAGGAAGATGGCGCTGAAAGTACTGAAGTGAGAACAAAGACCGGAATAACGAACGGCAGATTGTACAAAGAAAATGCTATGGTAACACAAAAAATACTTATGACAATAATAATTAGCGATGACAAATCTATGGGTCAGTACCTTTCATTTAAAAAAAATAATATTAAAATCGCTCCAGTGGGTGGCGCTGGCGGATTGCAGAAAGAAACAGCCTTGTATTTTAAATATACAAGTATAGATGTTTCTCATAACTTCAGCACAGAAACTGAGATTCCAATATACACAGTATATATATACACTATATTGACAAAAATCACCGGACACCTAGAAAAGAAACACAACATAGCATTTATTGGCATACATTAGTACGGTGTCGGTCCACCTTTGGCCTTAATGCATGCACTGACCCTTCGAGACATGCTTTCCACAAGGTTTTGGAACACAGCGACAGGTATGCGCTTCCATTCAGTACATAATGGTGCCACTAACTGTTGCTTAGTAGTAGTCCTTGGTTTCAAACTTCTTATGCAACGCTCTAATTCATCCCATAGGTGCTCTACGGGATTAAGATCAGGGCTCTGTGCTGGCCAGTCCACACGCGATACGGAATTATCGTCAAACCACACCGTAACAGTCCTTGCTTTATGGCTCGGTGCATTATCCTGCTGGTACCAACAAGGCTCGGTTCCATAGAATTGCAACAGAGTTGGTAGGGCATAATTGTCCAGAATATCGAGATAGACGTGCTGGTTAACAGGTTTGTCCACGATAACCAATGGGCTGGGACCATACCACGAAAAGCACCCCCACACGAGTGCACTGCCAGCTCCAAACTTGACCGTAGGAACAGAGGTAAATAGCGTTCCCCCGGCTGCCGCCATACCCACACACGGCCATCAGACTGATGGATCGTGCATCTGGTTTCATCAGTCTATAGGACCCGTTTCCATTGATCTACGGTCCACGATAAAAGTTCTTTACACCATGCTAAACGACGAGTAACATTCCGAGTGGAGATGAAAGGCTTATGAGTAGCCGCACGACCACGGTAACCCATGGAATGAAGTTCTCTGCGAATGGTACGTGTACATACCAAGGTTCCGGCATTGTTACTCATCTGTACACTGAGGTCTTGTGCAGTAGTACTCCGTCGATTAACTGTAACGACTGTCCTGAGGCTTCGACGTCCTCTATCACTGATTTCTTTGGTCTGCCGGTATACGTTTTGCTGCTTCAGGCACGCCATGTGTTTTCCACTTATTCAGTACATCCAAAACAGTTGACTTGGTTATGTTTAAGTGCCTCTCGGTTTCTCTTATGGACAATCCACTAATATAACACCCAACAATCTTTTCTTTCTCAAAGTCAGTTCTCTCTCGCAGCAACATTTTCACTCAACTTCACAGTGCGATATGATCGCGGTCAGCTGCAGGCTTGTTTTTTATACCGTTTGCAGCTGTACCGCGCATCTTACGCAGCGGATCCGTTCATTTGCTTTTGAAAGGGTGTCCGGTGACTTTTGTCACCGGACAGCCGTTCGAAAAGTTATCTTTTTGTCTTTGATAAAAAGAGAACTTTTGCCTTTGATATAATTTATTATATTAATTGTTCTAATATTTCTATTTCTATTCATAGAACTTTAGTTAATCAACTTAATCCTCAGAATTTGTAAGATCTGTAATGATAACTCTGCTATCATTAGAAATTTAAAAGATCTCTTTGTTATATTAATGAGGAATGGTTATCCTTTTGAATTTCTTAAATGCTACTTTTCTCAGTTGCTGTCTCGTCAAGAACTGGGTTTGAACTTTGCAGACATTACTAACTAAGGGCCCTTCAATATTAATAACTAAGGACTCACTAGACTGTTTGGTAGGCCGCTTACAGCACATGCTCACTAATTACAACACAGTTTACACCTATTCTGAAATTTCATCTGTAACCGTGTGTTTTTTGAACTTTGACCTCGCTCTTATCTGGGATTCTTTATCAGTGGTTCTCGGTGTTGTGTACTGTTAAGATATGTGTAGTTTTATGTTACTTTTGAGGTCGTTCTTGCTTTCTTTGGTAACTTCGCGTCCGGCCTTCTTTTGTCCTTGTGGGAATAATCAGGTTTACTTTTTTTGTTGTCTTGTTTGTATTTTTTTTTTTTTTTTTTTTGTATTGTGTCTTAGGGAGCACAACCAAGGGGACTTTTCGATTCTGTCTGTCCCTTTCTTGGTTTTAGAAAAGCCACTTGCAAAAAACGGGTGCTTCCCTGATGACGACCGTTTTTATTTGATTTAAGTATCGTCTTTGTTTATTTTTTGTTTGGTTTGGTTTGGTTTTGTCATGTTTAACTTTATTTGTTAGACTCTTTTGTGTGCTGCATTTGCGCTGCTTATGTGTCTGACTTGTCTTATATTGTGTGTTGTGTTTTGTCTTGTATTATAGTAGTGTTTAAGGTACATTTTAATATATATATATATATATACACTGAGTTTCCACTTTATTATGACCATCCCCTCAGTACTTCGTTGGGCCACCTTTTGCCTTTAATACTGCGTCGATTCTTCGTGGCATGGACTCCACGAGAAGTTGATAAGTGGTTTGTGGAATCTGAGACCATGTTTGATGAATAGCACTTTCCAGGAGTGTGAGATTGCAGGATTGTGGATCCAGCTGTCTGATGGCTCGTTCAACTTCATCCCACAAATTCTCAATGGGGTTGAGATCTGGAGATTGTGGGGGTCACCTAAGCAAAGTAAACTCACCGGCATGTTCCTGAAAGAAACCAATCCTGTGCAATACGAGCACTATGGCAGGACGAATTATCTTGTTGAAAGTAGCCATCGTAATTGGGATAAACCATCCACATGACAGGATGCACTTGGTCCGCAACCATGTTTAGATATGATGTCCCAGTCAGACGTTGATCAACACGAATTAAGGGGCCCAAATCATGCCAGGAAAACATTCCCCAAACCATAACATTGCCTCCACCAGCTTGAAGGGTTGTAGCCTTGCATTTGGGGTCCATGCTTTCGTGCTGTTTCCACCAAATTCTCGCTCGGCCATTGGCATGGTGCAACTGAAAACGTGATTCATCGGACCACATAATTTGTTTCCAATTATCGACTGTCCAATCCGTGTGCGAACTGTAGACGTTTTCTCTTGTTAACTGCAGACAGCAAAGGTGTTCGAA
Organism: Macrothele yani; assembly: GCA_039090855.1. Classification (NCBI taxonomy): domain Eukaryota; kingdom Metazoa; phylum Arthropoda; class Arachnida; order Araneae; family Macrothelidae; genus Macrothele; species Macrothele yani. Next base: position 127,197,903 of record CM077002.1, read on the forward strand.
CAGGCCTTCGGCTGCCATATCCCATCCGATGCAGTGTACTGCGAACAGTGCGTGCAGAGATCATTTGAGGGGGATCCTTGATAAAGATGGTCTGTAATTTGCTGCATTGTTGCCTTTCTGTTGTCTGTTACCAGTCTGGACACTCTCTGTTCATCACTAGTCGATGACGACCACACGTTGCATGTAGAACGTAGAGACCCAGTTTTTTGGCTGACAGTCCAGTTTTTAAACACTTTAAAAACAGCTGCTCTGGAACATTTCACGAATACGGCGGTTTCGATGATATTCGCTCCATGGCTCCGAGCTCCTACAATCATCTTACGTTGAAAGTCCGTCAAATCACATTTTTTACCCATCTCGTCACCCAAAAATCACTTTTACTACTGTCGCAAGCACTAAGCTTTCCCTTTTTATACTAGCCTCGCCCTCTGGCGGCAACAGCGTGCAGCCATAGCTCATTTGCTTAAAACTGTCAGGTGGTCATAATAAAGTGACCACTCAGTGTATATATATATATAAAGAAAAACTCTACAACTGCACTTAAATTTGGTGATATTTTGCACGAAACAGTGGTACTACACCAGCTGCACCACGCTTTTAGGACTGGTACACAAATATGTGGTATATGGAAATCCCAATACCATTATGAACAATAACATGTTACCATTTTGCTGCAGAAATGTTAAAAAGTGGTACATGGTTGACTTCTGCTCCACTTCCGAACATGACAAATTTTTATCATAACGTGATGCATATTTGCATCACACACTGTTAAAATTTTATTGTAGGTTGCCCGAAAACATTGTGCTACACCAGCTGCAACCCCTTTTGGGGTTAAGGGTAAATAATTGTGTGAACATACATAACATGGTGCAATGAGTGGAACATAGTGCAATGTTGGAACATACATAAACATGGTGCACTGAGTGCAACTTCGCACCGTTCAGGTTAAATACTATACTGTGGTGCATTACTGCATCAGGTTTTTGTGTATTTGATGCATCTTACAATGGTCTACATTTTCCCTAAAAGTGGTGCAGCTGGTGCAGCACCACTTCTTCGTGCAACCTACTGCAAAAAATTTAACAGTTCATTGTTGGGTTTTCCGTGCACCACATATTGGTGTACCTTTCCTCAAAAGGTTGTGCAACTGGTGTAGCACCACTTTTCGGTGCAAGAACGCAAATTGTTAAGTGTAAGATGGTGTTGAATCTTCATGCGTTCAAACCACAGGATGGTCAATATTGGCAACCGCAGTTCTTCCTTTTATCAAAAATTGAACCGGTGCCCAGTGTTTTACATTTTCAAAAATTCTTCCTGTATTACTACATCTGCCAGAGCGTCGGAATAATACTGGTGCACAAAATTTACGTAACAAATACAAATTCGAGAATATGTTCAAAACGAGACGACTGACTGCAAACATTTTTCAGAGACATGTGCAAGTGGAAACGCTATATAAGTCGACGTACCTAAGAAACATTGTACTAGCTTATATGGAAATATGCAAATCCGAGTTCGATAGTTTGGGGCATTGAGTAAGAGGCTTTCAGGGATCCCATCGGCATCCCGTGTGAATGTATGTATGATTTGAACGGATTAAGCCACGCCTCCTTCCATTACAGAGCGATAGTGATTGGTTGCACCCTACATTCTTATGCTGGGACCGGCGTTACATAGCTATTATTGGCATATTATGACACCAATTTGTCAATAATATAATATTTATTTGTGGAAATTATAATTGTCATTTCCATGAGTTTCAAAGTACATTTCTGAAATTACCATTTTAACTTTTTTCAGTGGATGAACGTTGCAAATCAGTTTAATGCGAAGCATAACTACTATACTGGGGGGGGGGAGGCTCAAAGGACGGCGTGATTTGCTCGTTTCCCGAAAATTCCTCCCGTAAATCAGGCCCTGCAAATGACGACAGTACCCCCATCGTGCTGAGAAAAGTGACACCACTCAAACTTTTAGTTAGATCAGTATATCACACGTTATTTCTTCCAATAAAAAGATATAAGTTAACTTTATTTTAAATACACCAGATTTTGAATACTCAAGAGACGTATATAGCGTATTACATCCGTTTATTTTTGTGGTGTAGTCAGTATACAAAGATTCGCCAAGCTTTCGCTCTCCACTGGACGGCTTTTTCAAGGCAATGGTAGACATAAAAATGATCATTTTTATGTCTACCATTGCCTTGAAAAAGCCGTCCAGTGGAGAGCGAAAGCTTGGCGAATCTTTGTATACTGACTACACCACAAAAATAAACGGATTTAATATGCTATATGCGTCTTTTGAGTATTAAGAAGGAAGTTCTTTTCAAAAATTTGAAAAATCTAACTAAACATTTTCCAGCACTCAAGCAATGGATTCGATTGTGCAGAAACAAGTCACCATATTCAGGATCAAGTTCATCTAAAATGTCTTGGATTTTTTATGCATAAAGCACGGTTTTCTCCACTAATTAAACTCATTATTTTGTCCATTGTACCAGCGAAGACTCGCATAATGCATGCTTGTTGGTTGTTGGCGTGCAACATAATGCAACATTTCAGGTTTGATTTAATCTCTTTTCGGTCAGAAATAAAATTTGGTTTATCCTTCATTTGCGGTCGCCAGTTAGGTAGTGTTGTTATGGCTCAATAACAGCAAGTTGTTTTAGATTTGGTGTGTTACAGAAAAAAATATTAAAATTTTCACATACTGTGAACAGCGTTGTAGCTGTTCTTCGAAACATTTGTCGGTGGCTCTCGAACTTTTGTGAAAGCTCTCCGTATAATAAAGTTTGGTATTTGATAAATGTTCTCTTACTTGAAGTCTATTTTTGGTCTGACTGAAGTGGTTTATTTCGTTTTGTAAGGTTCCTGACCTAAATTATGATATTTAAAGATCAATGTAATATTTACGGGACTAAAATAACAATAATAAAAAAAGGAATACAGGCGGGAAAATTTTTACTTTCAACCTTTGTAATGATGTATTAATCAAGTTCTTTATTTGGGGTTCCCATATTTTTGGGGCCCAGGGACACCAAATATCCTGCTTTGTGCCCTCCTGTAAAGCAGGGCCTGCTTGTTATGCGCGAGAATTCAGCGGCATCCTTCTTGTTTTTATACGAAAATTATTACTGCAACAGAGCATTATAGCCAGTGATGTACTCAGGTATCTTCTCGGGGGTGCTAAGCTTCCCCCGAAAATCCATGAACGCCCCTTCCCCCGTAGGTTTTTGGGCGATCTCCCCTTATATTTAATCTAATGAATTTTGTTTACATATGAATATTTGGAGAAATTAATTTAAAAAATTAAGAAAATGTGAAAAAATATTAGAATAAAAAAAGCGCATCCACATGGACGTCTCAGTAGCATTAGGATTATATTAAATTTTAAATTAATTTCTTTGTTTTGAACACTAAAACTGCCATCGGCATGTATATTTACGTTTCATAAATCCTACGTGTCAATACAGCCACTAATGTATACAGTACATCGACAAAAAAGAAGAAAACAAACTAAATTTCCGTTGTTAATTAGAGCCATAAATGACTTCACACACAGTGTTAACGCATTAAATGGAATTTTTATTTTAAAATGTAGCTGTGAAATCAAAGTAGTTACGAAAATATACACTGAAGAGCAATTGAATTAGAGATGCCTGTCTAATAACGTGTAGCACCACCTTTCGCCCTGATGACGGCGGCGATTCGTCTCGGCATGGACTCGACAAGACACCGGAAGCGTTGGGAAGCCATACGGATCCACGACCCCTGAACAAGCTCCCACAGTTCACGAAGATTTGATGGAGGGGGTCAGAGCCTCGAACATCTCTCTCGATGGCATCCCAGATGTGCTCGCTGGGATTGAGGTCAGGTGACCTAGCTGGCCAAGGAAGCGAGGTCACGTCGGTGGAGTGTTCATCCAACCATTCGGATTCAATTCGGGAGCGATGGCACGGTGCATTGTCTTGTTGCGGGGTGAGGTCCCCAGTGGGATGTTGAAGACGCACAAACGGGAGCAAATGGTTGTCCAGGATATCTCGGTAACGTTGACCTGTGAGGGACGATGTCACACGTGCCAGGGGTCCCATTTCAGTCCACGTAAACAGTCCCCAGACGAGAATGCCAACCCCACCAGCTCGAAGAGTACCCTGTTGGCAAGAAGGATCCATCGCTTCATGTGGTTTGCGCCGTACTCGTATCCTGCCATCCGCATGTACCAACGTGAATCTCGACTCATTAGTCCAGGAATCATTTTTCCACATGTCTAGGGTCCAGTGGCGATGTTCCCGCGCTCATGCTAATCTTTGCACCCTGTGATGTGCGGTCAGCAGCGGTACCCTCTTGGAACGATGGCTTCTGTACCCCATGGCGAGAAGATGGTTCTGAATGGTGTGGCTGCTTACACGTTTTTGCGCACCAGCGTTAAATTGCCGAGTGATTTCTTGCACTGTGGCCCGTCTATCCGCTGTTACAATGCGAGCTAGCCGACATTGACCCCGCTCATCCACACGTTGTTGTCCACGGCAGTTGGCCCTTGCAGGGATGGTTTTACCGGATTCGATGTACTCACGGTGCACCCGTGACACAGTGGCTCGTGAAAATCCCAGTGCCTGCACGACCTCCGAGAAGGAGTGACCCATTCGTCGGGCCCCGACAATTTGCCCACGATCAATGCGCTTAGATCCTTCGTCTTACCCATACTGCGCCCGACTCGTATCAGCGATCCGACATTATATTGTCGGATCGCTGAATACGTCATGTCGTTTCCGTTTACAGGGCAGCCCACAGCGCCACATTTGCATAACGCCAGCTGTCTCTGATTCAAGTGCTCTTCAGTGTATATACTCTAGAGAAAAATTTGTTGCTTTAGATGAGAATGCTTTTCTAATTTTTTTTACTAAATGGCGCAATTGCCCCGTTTAAAAATCTATTATGAAGTCCTACCAAAATTATTTAATACTTTAACTGTATAAAAAGGATATGGGTGGAAGACCAGTTAATCTTGATTATATATGCAAAAGAAGCAAACAAGAAATCCAGATATTGTTTCAAAATTCTGAAAATAATTATATGCTTTTTATTTTCCCCAGTCAAGTTTGCTGTAGATTTGTAATCACCAACGGCATGGTGTTTGCACTGCAATACATCACCATATTTTAGAAGCTGGCATTCAGCTTTCTTTCAGTTTCCTAGATGCCGACTTTCATGTACTGTATACTGCTCAGCCTCAGCGCAGCTAACGTGACGTCAGTGCTTCCAACCCAACAAAATATTTGCTACTTAATTTTTAACAACAGCAAGTTAGTAGAAATTGTTCCCATAAAGATTTTTTTTTTTCCCGGCGGTGGGTGGGGTACTGCACTCTGTGATAAAAAGAAAATCGAGACACTTCAAACGCTTAGTTAGTTTTTTTTTTACTAGTACTATGTGCTAATCTAAAGGAGCTGAAACCAAGTGGAAAGGAAATGGTTTACACGATACCCTTTCAGGTAACACCAATGATTCCTTAATAATCAGAAACACGTTTGTACATTGTAGTAAGGGAAGTACATTTTTGCCACTCCTAATGTTTTTTTTTGTTTTTTTTTTTTTGGAAGGAGGGGGCGGGAGGATTTTCTCCAACACAGCGGTATCTTACTAGCACCCTCAATATTTTGCACCATCCCTTGATGAAATCTGTGGTGTATTACTGAATTTAAAGGTATAAGATTCTTGATTTTTAATCATTCCTTTGTGCATATTTCTTGGAATTTGCATCGCTATACAAGCACAAGAAATGTTTTATGATGTATTTAAAAAAAATTTATATGTATTAATGTATATATATGAAAGTCAGAACAGATCAGATCATATGTAAAGGATTTCTGGAAGGAGTGTCTGACCCCAGGTCTTAAACAACCCTTAGAAATAAGAAGCTAGGAGATCTGGGCTAGAGTGCCCGATAGGAAAGTGACACGGAAGAGAGGTAGAAAGGGGGAGGAAGACGCCTTTATTTATAACCGGGGGCCAGTACCCGGGGCCCGACGACTTAACGTGCCCATCCGACGCACGGCAGATATTTAGTGGTTCGAACGTTCAAACCTGAGATTTCTCCGTAGCAGTCACGAACGCTGACCACTAGGCCATCCGTATATATGAAAGTTTTTATACTTTATAATTATGTATGTAATGCAGACATTAGAAGTGGACAAGGAACATCAAACGAAGGTCATCGCAATTTCCACGTTTATAAGTGAGTCAAGGAAGAATTCTCATTGGCCGCCACCGGGAATCGAACCCAGGGTCTTCCAGTTTCGCCTTCTAATTATTTGTTCCGTTGCTGCTTATCATCTTTGGTGAATCCCCAGCATTGTGCGGGGCTCCAAGAAGCAACCTGCCGAATTTGCTTGGCAGTTAATACGTGTGAGTCTGGAGGAATTCGAGGCCCCTATGGTGCAGTGGAAGCATATGTGGCGCGTAACTGGAAGACTCTGGGTTCGATTCCCGGTGGCGGCCAATGAGAATTTTTCCGTGACTCACTTATAAACGTGGAAAGAGCGATGACTTTTGTTTGATAATTATATATGTAATCAGTCAACAAGTTTCATCCCCCTCAAAACTTGTAATTGTCCCCTCCCTTCCGGAAAAAAACTCTCTGAATGCAACGCTGGTCACAAATAAGTGAAATGCATTTGCAATGCAGAAATTAAACGATAGCCCCCGCGAACAGCCTACACCTGCTGGGAACGGATGACCTTTCCGTTAGTACAATGGAGCACCGTGAAAGGAAGTAAGTGTGTGTGCTCTGCATGCCCTTGAAACTCAACTCATGTTGACAGTTAAACTCATATTCGTTTCCGTTATTCTTCTCTCCACTGCAGTACTAAAAAGATCCAGGACATTTGTTTGGGAACTTTTTCAGCCGACTGGGCCTATGTGGCCAAAAACCAAGGATGTTTTTCATCTTCGTTTTCAGTGACCTGTTCACCCCTTCGCCCTTTTCCAGGTGAACGCTATTTCTGGAAAGAAGAGGGGAAGAAACCATACGGTACAGAGACAGAGAGAAAGAGGTGAAGTGGATGATGAAGCTATATCGTCTTTCCTGTTCGTAGTGACCCCTAGTCGAACAAGGAAACGTGTCTGTGAGACCCGATTCCTGACATCGGTAGCATTTCCTACTACCTACCTCCTGTTCTCTCCCCTCGCCTTCCCGTTTCTCGCACTTCCTACGCTTACTTTCTTCTTTTAGCAGGAGGAATAAATTACATGTGCTTTATGTTAATTTACGACGTACTTTTCTGTTATTGTTCGAAGTTAAACTATCTCTAACCAAGGACGGATTAAGGTGGGTCTATAGGGGCTATAGCCTTGGGGCCCACCATGATCAAGGGCCCAGAGCGCATGCCTGGGCAAGTAATAAAGAGAGAGAGAGAGAGAGAGAGAGAGAGAGAGAGAGAAGGAAGAGACGAGGAGAGAGAGAGAGAGAGAGAGAGAGAGAAGGAAGAGACGAGAGAGAGAGAGAGAGAGAGAGAGAGAGAGAAGGGTCCTTAATAGCGTTTTACTTTTGTTTTGTATGATTTCCACTTGGTCAAAAACAGAGGCTGGAAGAAGTGATTTACCAAGGGTAAAGATTTCATGTCGCTGAGTACAGCAGGGTCGGCGAGAGAGTTTTCAGCTTTTTCACGTTATCCACTTACACCTCACAATTTGCACTTGGAACCGTTAATGGTCCAAGTCCCCTGAAAGCAGCTCATCCTTATATATAAAAGGTTAAGTTGCCGACGACCTGGATCACTTTTTAAGTCGGCATAGCAACAACCGAGAAACAAATGTTTGTGACGTCACGATTAGCTTTTCATGTTTTCGTGCAGGTGTCTTCATCAGGAACACGTGCACAGTTCACGCGTATATCACTTTGTTTTGTTGTCATAGCAACAAAGAAAACAGCTGCTGGTGTCACGTCACGTCATCCAAATCCTTCTCACATGACGTCAGAGATGCGTTACGTCACACGGTCAATTCTTTAGAAATAGAAAAACTACCTCAGGAATTTTGGTTCCACTTGACATACTCTTGATATGCTTTATTACGCTGTTTACCAGAAAAAGGCGAACATTTATATTTCGGTGCTCACACCGCGTTATCCGTAACCGTCCCTGTTTAATGTTTTGTTTACATCTTTTTTCTTTCATTCGAAGTCAGATTTTTTTTTTCTCTCGAGTGCATTGGATATGGAAGCATGCAGTTCTGGTTTATAAGGTGTCTTACAAGATTATTATTTCTTCATGAATTTTCCTCCTAAAAATATTTAATGGCCGTTATAATATTTATTAAATTTATTAAATTTAATACGTACTTGCGACGACGTGGATCACTTTTATTTCAGTAGATGAAGCATCAGTTTGCAGCATGCCTCGATAGCTATGAGATTTATTTTCATACATTTTTATCTTTGTTTCACCACCCAATGCACAATAACTGTTTGAAAAATATAAACCCCATCTTTGGGAAGATTTTGCACACAGACATAACATTAGATATACTGAGGATGCCGCCCCGGTGGCGCAGAGGTCTAAGCGATGGCTTCTGATCATTCGCCCGAGATGGGTCCGGGTTCGAATCCCGGTGAGGCATGGATGTTGTGTTTGTCTTACGGCCCCGGCTCTCTCCCTTCCCTAGAACTAGTAGCCCTAAATTAGGGACGGGCGACTGCTTTTAGCCCACTGAGTTGCTCACGGTGGTCGTTTAACATCCAACAAAAAAAATAAAAAAATTCTAACGATTGTGAACATCGCTTGAATTTGACCCTTCAAGAGATTAACAACACTCTCAAAGCTAACAACAGCTCATGCGATAAATATAATATTTCAATTCCATCAAGTAACATTCCTCAAAATGCGGATGTTTATTTCGACAATGCTGCAGAACGACAAAAAGCTACAAAAATGGCAAGTAGTTTAAATGCAGAGCAAAAAGCAGCGTATGATGGTATTATGTCAGCAACCACTAATGATGATCTTTCTCATAGATGTTTTTTTCCTTGATGGCCCAGGGGCCGCAGGAAAAACTTATTTGTATACAACCCTCCCCAGCACTATCCGTGGAGAAGGAAACGTAGCTTTGCCTGTTGCATCCACAGGAATAGCTGCTAATTTGTTAGAAGATGTCAAAACATACTTTAAGCAATTTAAGTTAGTGCCACCTTTAAACGAAACGTCTACGTCGAATATAGAGATTAATTCCACCGACGCCGAAATCATTCGATCTGCGAAATTCATCATTTGGGACGAAGCTACAAAGGCCCCCGGCACTGCTTTACTTGAGAAATCAGAAACCTTTTCGTGGCAAATTCCTTTTACTTGTAGGAGACTTTTAGGCAAACTCTCCCTGTTGCAAAACATGGTGACAGAACCAAAATACTCGAAGCCAGCATTAAATTCAACCAATTATGGGAGAAGTTTGAGATATTAAGACTCAAAAGTAATGTTCGGTCTGTTGATTCATCATTCAGAGAATAGTTTTTACGACTTGGTGATGGTGCCTATGAAACAGCTGATTGCCTACCAGATGAAATGATAACGATACCTACACATATTTTATATGATGGTGATATAGCCAAAAAAATTTTGGTGAGAACTTGAAAATTTCTGATTTTAAAACATTTGCAAAGAAAGCCATTCTGTGTCCCAAAAACTCTGGTGTTGACAAATTGTTCATGATCTCTTAGAGGGGACAGCAAGCACATAATTAATCTCTGATTCAATTGATGCCGATGTGGAAGAAAATACTGAACAGTATTAACCTATAGAGTTTTTAAATGAACAAACTCTATCAGCAATGCCACTTTGCAGACTGAAGTTGAAGATTGGAGCTATTATCGTGCTCCTGAGAAACCTCATTACACAACGAGGTTTATGCAATGAAACAAGACCGATAATAAAAATAATTTAAGAACTGTAACCCAATTTGATCATTGCAGAAGTACTCACAGGCTCAGCATGTGGTAAAACTGTTTTTATTCAGCGAATTGACCTCGCACCTACTGATATACACCTCCTGTTCACATTAAGGCGACGACAATTTCCTGCAAAATTCGCATTTTTTATAAGTCTCAAGGTCAAACACTGGGGAAAGTAGGTATCTATGTACTTTCCTGAACCAGTGTTTAGCCATGGATAACTTTATGTTGCATTGTCAAGAGTTCGACGGTTTAATGATGTCACAGTTAAAGTAGTCCATGGGCCAGAACAAGGAAAACTGCTTCCAGATTCCGAAAAGATATTTACAAAAAATACCGTCTACAAAGATATTTTCCAACGTCGTTAATAAACGCTTGAATAGCAATAAGTGATTTATAGAACCCGTTGTATTCTTATCTCAACGGGCTTTACAGCTAGTTGCGTAATAAAAACGATACACTAAGAAAGGTATACAATTCTAAATCATTAGAAAATCCAAGGTAGAATCTAGGAATTTTAAGCTTTTAACTCATGCTCATGTGAGAACAATGAAAAATACAGTGACTTATTGTGAAAACTTTGCAGATGATTTAGTAGTTACAGTTAGTTACAGTTTCGTGTTTTAATGGAGTACATAATAATTGCCCGTCATAATTTCTTTGGGGGCCCACTAAGGTCTTAATCCGTCCCTGTCTCTAACCCTTAGTGGTGCAAGTAGGCCTAAACGTCAGCAGAGTAGCGTGAATTGGAGGGCCCATTTGCAAAATATTTTTGGAGTCTATGAAAGAAAGTAAATATTTTGAACCTCACTCCCTTAACCCTTTTAAATTCACTTTTAATCGATTAAACAGTGTGCATTGTTTTGATTAGGACAATGATCATTTTTCCAAGTACTCCCTCAAAGTTGCATAATACGAGTCATGAACTTGCTGTCGAGAACAGAGATGTTGGTTTAAAAATAAACTTTACAGAAAGCAAAACCGACGTACATTTACAAGAACTGAAGGTTGATGTGGAAAATTCAGAAGTAGCTCATGCCTATATCTTCTTTGGGCAACAAATTTCCCCCCAAGGAACACATCGAAGAAGAAATTAAAAGGAGCATAATATCTGGCTGGAGTGCGTTTTCAAGAAATACTACAAATTTCAAGAGTGGTGTCCGAATACTTTTTGTGTTTCTATCTATGGTTTGGACAGAGCCCATTTAAGAGGGGGCTAAAGAGCTGCTGCTCCGGGCCCCAGAATTAGAAGGATGCTTGAAGAATTGACAGAGTTCTATAGTTTTTTTGTTTTGTTTTTTTTTCTAAATAAAACACAACGAAAACTATAAGAAGTTGCTTTGTGAAAAAAATATATATATTTCTTTCCGCTTTTTTTAGGAGGAGTCCGCAAAAAAGTATAGTCGCCCCCAATAATCCATCTTCACATTTTTCGAAAGTATTACAGATATTTTTTTTCTACACACCTGTGATTGGGGGGGGGGGGGATATTCATACATTAAGAATTCATTTGAATTATGATATTTGGATCATATTGTTATTTTTTCCACTGCTGCGATATAATTTCAATAAGCCGAACCCTTGGTGGGGGGGGGGGGATTAAAGCGGAACTGTAGGCTACTGGTATCCATTTTTCAACCATGCATTTTCACATTCTCTTGCTAACACTGATTCGTCCATGAATCATGGGATACACACTTCAATACGGCGGGGATATTTTTATGGCTTCCTCATCATGTTTTCGGAATGTTTTCTCCTGGGTATTTTCATTGATCCGCCCATAGTGAAATCCCAGATGTTACACTAATACTGGGGCCCCAAAATACTGCCCCCTCCCTCTCCAGTCTCTTTAAATGTGCTCTGGATTTGGAAGTTTGGAATTATAGGCTCTCACAGACAGGGCAGGCTGGGCCATAGGAGCAATCGGGCCGTCTCCCTGGCCTCCGCGCCTTAAGGGGTCTCGCAGTTTAGGAAACAAAAATATTTTCGATAGAATTTTTTTCAATCATAATTTTTTTAATGTAAGATTTGGGGTGCGAGGCCCTTAAAAAGATGTTGGTTTAAAGTTTTTACCCCCCCCCCATTTTTGAATAGGCTATCGCCCTTCGCCGTACAAATACTGAGATTTGCAGATTCCAAGTGATTATTGTAAACTACCTTAATATTTTCCGCATTCATGAAATAGCAAAATAAATTTCATCATTTTGTGGCCCTTACTTTTATATATTTAACAATTAGCGTGAAAACCAGATACTTAAATTTAAAGAAATAAAAAGAACAGCATCAAAGTTGGTTTCAGGCCACATATGGAGGCCATTTAGTCAGTGACTTTAAGAAAATCACTAGAAATTAAAAAAAATCGTATAAGAGGGCGTATAAAAGTTTAAAAAGTCACTAATTTGTCACTTACTCCACTATTATTAAAAATCAATCACTAAAACATGTATCAGGGAAAAAAAACTAGTTACACGAATTTGTTATCGTTCTTACATTAAAATATTCGCAATCCAAAAAAATTTGCTGCGCAGTTAACATTTTGTCATTTGGCGAGGAAGTTTTTATAAGAGTCATAATACAACTTCTATCCCATTTCCTAGGAAAGAAATCATAGATTTTAACCTCTCTCTCGGAACTTTCAATCCATGTTATAGTCATCAAACAGAAGTCATCTCTCTTTCCACGTTTATAAGTGAGTCACGGAAAAATTATCATCGACCGCCACCGGGAATCGAACCCAGATCTTCCAGTTACGCGCCGGACATGCTACCACTACACCGCCTCCCGGTGGTGGCAGATGAGAAATTTTCCGTGACTCACTTTTAAACGTGGAAAGAGCGATGACTTCTGTTTGATATTCCTAATCCACGTCAATTGTGTGTATTAATCATATTATGGTCTTTTTTGTTAAGCTTAAATTTTGTCTTTATGATAGTTTTCGTTATGACGTATTACAGAGGTAAAGCACATGTCAAGACGGAAACGTTACAGCGATAAATTCTGTTGGTGTGGCTTAATTGGTAAAGCATTCGGCTCCGGAGTAGAGGAAACCGGGTTCGTCGCGACACTGGCAAAGTTGTGGATTTCACTTCGTGTGTGTTCTTTACGGACATTTTTCACTCAACGACGTTATTAAAATATGAGATTTATTTCCTGGTGCAAGCAATGAAATCTTGTTCCGAAACCTCCCAATGAAATTTCATCCCGGGCCCCTGAAAAGTTTCATCCGGCTATTCTCACAGAAAAAATTAGAGTTAAACTCTACAACAACTGAGTGTTTAACATCACAAATTATGCCACATCACATAAAGCGAAAAGGTGTGACTGCTGAATATCTCTACAGAAAAAATGCTTCAAATATATTTGAAACTCGTCATATTTGGTACAAGATATCATTCCAGGTGAAAATTCCCTGTCAGAGAAGAAAGTAAATCAATAAGGTAGCACTGGGCCATGCCATGACTTTAGGTGCTTATTCCTTCACGGTGTGTTAAGGTGGTTCCATTTAAAATCTCTGCCTTATGTTTCCAATGGTAAAAGTTCTTTACAAATTCGCTCCGCAATTAATGTATTCCGAAAGATGAAAATTTGTACATCCATAAAACTAACTTTAAGTTATAGCATGCGATACTTAAAACTTGCTAAAACATAACCATAATTATATTAAAAATCAATCATTTTTCTTTGAGTAATGTTCAGACCTGTTAATAGGTGGCGCGACCTGTACATTGATGACGTCAGTAGACAAACAAATGTTGGATTGCTTAGTTATGGTTATGTTTTAGCAAGTATTAAGTATCCCATGCTATAACTTAAAGTTTGTTTTATCGATGTGCAAATTTTCATCCTTGGGAATACGTTAATTGTGAAGAAAATATGTAAAGAACTTTTACCATTGGAAACACAAGGCAGTGATTTTAGGTGGAACCACTTTAAGCCTTACAAGAATCGTTGCTTCGCTATTAGTTTGCCATCGTCTGCTTTAGAACAATTGTTCTGTATAACACTGCCTCTTCTAAATAAAAATATTCCAATTTTAATAACTGACATTGCCTTTCGGTAATTATCGCAAAGAGAGAATTTAATGCAATTATACTAGAAGGAAAATTTGCAGAATGGGGATATTGGCTCGAAATATGAACCCTACACTAATTCGACTCACACAGCATCGACATGGTTCTGAATTGTAAGCCGAATGCACTTACATTGAAGTGATGTTTTTACGTCTGTAAGTTTATTTGTATACCAGAAATGCTGTTTACAGATAGATAACACACAGCAGTCAATCTTTCTTTCATCCTGATGGATTTCCAGCTCTTTTGGAATCAATAGGTTATCTACACTGCGTAATTAAGTATCATTGATCAGTTAATTAAGAGACTTCTGAGTTTCGCATGAATTACTGAAGGCTAAGGGATTTCTTCTATCATGAAGAACGGTAGGAAAGTTTTCAATTAAGAAATCAAACGATTTTTCTTTTTAATCTATGTACAGATCACTGGTGCGAATTACTTTGCTTAAATTTATTCGGAACAACCTCGCAAAAAACCTCCAACTCAATTAAGTTGACGCAGAGTTTTAAAGAAGTACTTACACAGCTGGAATTCTGGTTCATTAGAAGCCTCTGACAAGTAACTTCTTTGAAGCAGCTGTCTGAATAATTTTGCATGGGTGCAAGCAAGTGAAAGATTCTTGTTATATCTTTTCGAAATCAGTTTATTTCCACAAAAAAAGCGCTTGGAAACTTCCACATGCCAATGTGAAAATTTCCTTCCACTTATTTATAAAATAATAAAAAAACATGCTTTCTTTATCCTTCTGTGATTTTGTGGCCAGTAGTTCTCTTAGTATTAATATACACTATATTGACAAAAGTCACCGGACACTCTTTCAAAAGCAAATGAACGGATCCGCTGCGTTGTTTAGATGCGCGGTACAGCTGCAAACGATATAAAAACAAGCCTGCAGCTGACCGTGATCATATCGCACTGTGAGGCTGAGTGAAAATGTCGCGGCGGAAGAGAACTGACTTCGAGAAAGGAAGGATTGTTGGGTGTTATATTAGTGGGTGGTCCATTAGCGAAACCGAGAGGCCTTTAAGCATACCCAAGTCAACTGTTTTGGATGTACTGACTAAGTATAAAACACATGGCGTGCCTGAAGCAGCAAAACGTACAGGCAGACCACAGAAAATCAGTGATAGAGGACGTCGAAGCCTCAGGAGAGTCGTTACAGCTAGTCGACGGAGTACTGCACAAGACCTCAGTGTACAGGTGAGTAAAAATGCTGGAACCTCGGTATGTGCACGTACCATTCGCATTCCATCAGTTACCGTGGTCGTGCGGCTGCCCAAAAGCCTTTGATCTCCACTTGGAATGCTACTCGTCGTTTAGCATGGTGTAAAGAACATTTGTCGCGAACCGTAGATCAATGAAAACCGGTCCTACGGACTGATGAATCCAGTTATACGATCCATCAGTGGCCGTGTGTGCGTATGGCGGCAGCCGGGGGAACGCTATTTACCACAGTGTACTGTTCCTACGGTCAAGTTTGGAGCTGGCATTATACTCGTGTGGGAGTGTTTTTCGTGGTATGGTCTCGACCTATTGGTTATCGTGGACAAACCTGTTAACCAGCACGTCTACCTCAATATTCTGGACAATTTTCCCCTACCAACTCTGTGGCAATACTATGGAATCAAGCATTGTTGGTACCAGCAGGATAATGCACCGAGGCTTAAAGCAAGGACTGTTACTGCGTGGTTTGACGATAATTCCGTATCGTGTGTGGGTTGGCCAGCACAGAGCCCTGATCTTAATCCCATAGAGCACCGATGGGATGAATTAGAGCGCCGCATAAAAAGTTTGGAACGAAGACCTACTACTAAGCAACAGTTAGCGGCAGTATTACGTACTGAATGGAAGCGCATACCTATCGCTGTGTTCCAAACCTTGTCGAAAGCATGTCTCGAAGCTTCAGTGCATGCATTAAGGCCAAAGGTAGACCGATACCGTACTAATGTATGCCAATAAATGTTATGTTGTGTTTCTCTTCCAGGTGTCCGGTGACCTTTGTCCATGTAGTGTACAACATTTACGGATGACACTATTTACACAGAGCCCATTTAAGAGGGGTGCTGGGAGCTGCAGCTACGGGCCCCGCATTTTCAAA
Source organism: Macrothele yani (assembly GCA_039090855.1). Taxonomy (NCBI): domain Eukaryota; kingdom Metazoa; phylum Arthropoda; class Arachnida; order Araneae; family Macrothelidae; genus Macrothele; species Macrothele yani. Next base: position 127,214,016 of record CM077002.1, read on the forward strand.
GGCACAGAATTATGCAAGATGCTTGAAGAATTGACAGAGTTCTACAGTTTTCTTTCTTTCTTTTTTTTTTTTTTTTTGCAGATAGTACAACGAAAACTATAAGAAACTGCCTTGTGAAAAAAAAATTCTATTTGTTTCCGCTGTTTAGGAGGAGTCTGCAAAAAATATATTGTCGCCATCAGTCCATCCTCACATCATTCGAAAGCATTACAGATGTTTTTATTTTTTTGTATTTTTACATACATCTGTAGCATGGGGAAATTTTCATATATTAAGAATTCGTTTCAGTCATGATATTTGGATCATATTATTTTGCTCACTACTTCGATATAATTTCATTAAGCTGAACCCAACTCTGGAGTGGGAAAATTAAAACAGAACTGAATTGGTATCCATTTTTCAAACATGCATTTTTACATTTTCTCGCTAACACTGATTCTTCCACGAATCATTGCCTACGTACTTCAATACGGCAGGGATATTTCTATGGCTTCCTTATTACATACCCTATCTACCAACAAGTAATTGGACACCTGTGATAGCAAAGGAAAACGAAGTTTATTCACCTTCAATAGTTGGTGGAGCCTTCACGAACGGCGATTACAGCTGCGACCCTCCGGGGCATACTCTCAACCAGCCGTTGTACGACGGCTAGCGGTATTTTCTTCCACTCGGCTTGGAAGAAGACAGGTCAGTTCCTTTACCGATTTCGGACGGTGGGGGCACCCCTTAAGTCGTCCCTCCAACTCGTCCCAGAGGTTCTCGATAGGGTTAAGGTCCGGGCTCTGCGCAGGCCAGTCCATTCGATTAAATCCATTTTCACCATACCAAGCCATGATGGACCTCGCAACCTGACAGGTGGCATTGTCATCCTGAAAGTAACATGGGTCCATCCCGTAAAACTGCCACAACGTAGGAAGCGCATGGTCATCCAAAGTGGTGCAGTAGGTCTCGGCGTTGAGTCTACCAGGAATTGCGACCAAGGGTCCCGTGCCATACCAGGAGAAACACCCCCATAGCATAATTCTACCACCGCCGAACTTCACAGTTGGCACAATACATTCCGGCAGGAGGCGTTCTCCAAGCAGACGCCAAACCCAGACCCTGCCATCCAAACGGGAGAGGGTGAACCTCGATTCGTCACTCCAGAGAACCTATTTGCACTGTTCAACGGTCCACTGTCGACGTTTTTTGCACCACGTTAGCTGATCAGTGCTATTGGACTTGGTGATCAAAAGCTTGTGGGCGGCAGCACGTCCATGATAACCGAGCAGATGGGCTTCCTTACGGATGGTATTCATCGAAAGAACACTCGCGGATGCCTGTTGAAACTCCTCGCGGATGTGGCCCATCGATTTGGTGTGGTTCTTCCGAATTTCTCTGGCCAGCACCCGTCGGTCTCTAACCCCCAGTTTTGTGGGTGTGCCGGGTCGGGGCACATTCCGACAGTCACCTCTCATCTTCCACTTGCCAATCACGTAAGCCACTGTCGATTTTGGGTACTTCAACTCGCTGGATATGTCACGTATGGATCGGCCATTTCTGTGATACCCGACGATTACACCTTTCTCGAAATCAGAGAGCTCCGAACTGCGCGGCATCTTGCATGCGACTGGTTGCGTTGTTGTTTCCCACATGATATTTGACGGCGGCGGCCGTGACGTGTATCAGGACCGCAGATATCGTCGATTGCAGGGGTGTCCATTTACTTGGTTGGTAGATAGTGTATTTTGGGGATGTTTTCTCCTGGTTATTTTTATTCGGTCACCCATAGTCAAACCCTAGACGTGCCAAAAATATTGCGGTCCCAAAATACTGTCCAGCCGCCGGGCCCCCGTCTCCTTAAATTTGCTCTCTTGGGCCTTATGGTCACTAGTTGTTCAGGAGAGAAGTTATTCAGAAAATTGGCACTGATAAGAATTATTTGAGAACCATGGTGACCCATGTGCTCTGTGCCTACTGGATGTAGAGAGCAGTGTTCTAAAGATGATACAGATTGAGGAATTCATTAAAGATTTCTCAAATGTCAAGTGTAGAAAAAAGACTTTCTGTACTGTTTCTGTGTATGTATACCTTTCTATGAATGTATAACTTGTCAGTTCCAATTACATGTAGTAAAATGGCTGTGAGGTGTAAATTTGGTGAATTGTCCATTTTGCTGCATATTTCAATTTCTGAGTTCGAGGGGTCCTTCGAACCTGAAGTGACCCAAGATCTGAATCCGGCCCTTCTCCGAAGAATGAAATGGCATAGTTAAATTTCCAGGGTAAGAATAAGTACTCATTCCTGCCCCCTCTGCCCCCCCCTTTCCTCCCATAGCGACCAGGGACGTTGCTAGACTTCAAAACCTCGATGGGCGACGGGTGGGCGAGCATTATTTTAGGTGGGGCAAATTTGACAGCAATTTTTTTTTTACGAAACACTGAAATAACTAATTTTTAAACCTTCTGTACACATTTTCTTCACGCTGCAAAGGAATTCGTGCAATTTTCACCCCCCCCCCACCACCTGGACACACATACATACACGGATCTGACTAGCGCCCCTAGTGTAAGGTACAAGTGTTACTAGAATGTCGCCTTCAACTTTTTGCTTGCTCTGAATCATAGCCGTAGCGTGACCAAAAATTTGGGGTGGGGGTGTTGGTACAAATAAGTGAAATCTAATTTTTATCTTGGAGAGGCGGGATTCTCTGGTATAATTTCTCCGAAAATGCTCCTGCCCAATTGCCAATAGTGTCATAACTTAGATTTTTTATTTGCCTAAAATATCCGAAACCACAAGGTGTGCGAGGCTTCCGTTGATTCGCCCTAATGAGGATGAAAAATATGTGCCTTTCAAAGCACTGTTACCGCGCCAAGCCCCGTTTGGGAACTTGAGGGCATAAATTTTGTTAATGAAAATATCGATAGACTATAGTGGCAACAATGACATTGGATTTCCTGGTATGGGCGACCCAGTCTCATCGTTGGGACCTGTAAGCTTTGTGTTTCATACGAACTCGTACGAGGTTTTCGCAAGAACTCATATGCCGCAAAAGAAATTAAGTTTAAAAAACTAACCTTTCAGTATCATGCTTGAAACATCATGGTATCTTCAAAGAAAGATAAACTGTTTACTTTAAGGTGGCCGTCAAGTAATTTTGCTTCCTATACTTCCAATGGAAAATCTTCTGTACACATTTTCTTCACAATTAATGCGTTCCCATGGATGAAAATTTGAACGTCGATTAAAAAAGCTTCATATTATAACTTGGAATACTTAATATTTTTCTAAAACATAACCATGAGTATATTAAAAATCAATCACTTTTCCTTTGGTGGTGTTGAAACAGGAAAAAAGATGGCGCTACCTGTACTTTGATGACGTCAGTAGACAAACAAATGTTGGATTGCATAATTATGATTATGTTTTATAACATATTAAGTATTCCAAGTTATAAAATGAAGCTATTTTAATCGATGTTCAAATTTTCATCCTTGGGAACGCATTAATTGTGAAGAAAATGTGTACAGAAGTTCTTTCCATTGGAAGTATAGGAGCGAAATTACTTGACGTCCGCTTTAAATTAAACCAAAACCGTACTCTTTTGCAGATCAGCGAGAAGAAAAACCCGTTTAAAGAAACAGATATATAATTTATTTTAGCATTTTTCTTAATTTATGTACAAATTAATGGTGGGACCAGATTAAGTTATATTAAGACATCGCTACAAAAAAGTTATGGTTTAGCCTGAGAGTTATAGAAATAGAAACGTTCCTAGCATTCTAACTAGTACGAGGTGAGCAATCATATTTCATTTTTGAATTACAATGATTACTCATCATGCAACGGATTGAAATATTTGGATGATATCTTACCCTAAAAATCTTCTGTTCAACACCGATCCGAGGGATGATTGTTGAAGCTACTCCTTCATGAGCTGGTCTTTTGCGTTTGCGAATCTTGGAGCTGGTGTCCTTCGTGGATAAAATGCAGCCCTCGAGCCCACGACAAACGTATGTCTTCTCCAGTCTCTACTTTGCGTTTTCTCTACTACATTCCTTGGGTACCTAACATCCTACCGAATTTGGGTCCGACTTCTTGACCCACGTACAGCAAGGCATTTCTTGCCAAACGACGATAGCAACAAATCCCCAACAACCACAGTTCGACAACAACCGACCGACAGACAACTACAGACCCTGATTTCTCTAAGTTTTCGCATTTGATTTTCACTTCGTTTTCGCTTTCAGTCATGATGCTAGGCGTGTCCCTCCCTCATGGAGGCGTACCTAGCTAGCACCTTCATTGGTTTCCGCCCCCCCTCATTCGTCAGTAGCCTGCCGTCCATGGATGTTGACCAGTGGCTATTTCGAGCAGATGTTCTCCTGGCCAGCTGACCATCTGCTGAGCTAAATCCTTAAAAAATTTATTTGGCCCTAACTGTGACCCTGTTTTGGAGTTCTATTATCGGACCATCCGAGAAAACCCTTTTTAAATCTTTAAGCATGCTCGGAGGTACGTATGCCCGACTGAATTATGTTCCCCGACACAGAGCCTGGGTGACAGTTATTACCTCGTTTTACCTTCTTACCATATTTAAGATTCTTTCTTGGACTTTCACCGTGCAGTCACCACTAACCTATTGTTAGCTAGCGCTGCATTATGTAATCCGCAGTGCTGTTGCTTCGCAAATGCCGGACAATATAAAAAATACCTTTCACTTCGCTTGCGGAATTTTGCACCTGACCTTGCGTTTACGTTTCGATCTTCTTCCCACGCGAAGGGAAAGCAAGAAAAAGAAAAAGAAACCAGCGAATCCTTATGCGGGCTGAGTCGGGATAATACTTCCTGCACCCAATTAGAGATTATGCTAAATAAAGAAATTATTAAATATTTGTGTTAATTAATTAATATAATTTATATAATTAATTAGGTGATTAAATTCCGAATTTAGGTATTTCCTTACCAGAAGCAATGTGCCCGAAATTAGAAGAATTTTCGCGGCAACAGCACCTTATGCAGTTATCTGATGATGAAAACCATCATCAAATCATTGCATGCTATTTTGATTTTTTTTTTTTTGATTGAAGGTTTAATGACCACCGTGAGAGCAACTCAATGTGCTATAAGCAGTCACCCGTCCCCAATTTAGGGTCATTGGTTCCAGGGAAGGGAAAGAGCCAGTGCCGTAAGATAAACACAACATACATGCCTCATAGGATTCGAACTCAGACCCCTTTCGGACGAGTGGTCAGAAGCCATTGCTTAGAACACTGCACCACCGGGGTGGTACGAATGTCTTATAATTATTTTCCAATAAAAAAATTCAACAGAAAAACTTCACATATAATGGAATTAATGTCCTATGTTTTTTTCGAAGGTAGAGTTAGTCTCTAAATCCATTCTCACTTGTGTGTCCCTTCAAACTCCTTTTCCTACTGTTGTTAGCAGGGACGTCGCTCATAGCCGCCCTTAGAGTTGTGCGACAGGTGCGTTCGCACAGGGCCCCGCGCTCACACCCTAAGAAAGAAAATGTGAGAGAGAGAGAGAGAGAGAAAGAGCGAGGGAGCGAAATTCTTATTTTCAATTGTTCTAATTTTATTTTTTAAACTCCGTCCCGTTTAATTATTCTTTTTTTTTTTTTTTAAATATCTATTGCTGAATTTATATTTACCCAAATATCGGCAGCAAACTACAATATTATGTCTCGCGAAACATTAGTATTGAAGCCATATCTTTCAACGAGCACCGTGCACTGATAGTTATCGAAAAAAATTGTGCTACGTGAATTTACTTCCATCTGTGGTCAAAACTGCAGCCGGTGCTTAGCGAACAGTCATAAAAATGTTCGCTATTGCGTAGCGTTGTTCCTTTGGCTGTATGTCGCACTGTATAACATTTAAAAGGCGAACGAGCAGTTATTACTTTTTCGACTTTCTAAGTTTGGGGGGCACGCTACGCCTATGCTCTAAATGCACTGTTTTAAATTGCTTTTCAAAAATTTTCATTTTTGTATACGAAAAAAAGAAAATAGCACTGTATTTGAACAATTTAAAGGAAAATGTCGTTTTTTAAGACAGCGACTTTGCCTTTGCACTCCTCTCCTACAAAGCGGTCTTCGGCCACTTCCTGCACTTTCACTGTCCTGGGGGCACTGCTGTAGCTTGCTTTAGAATCCACTTTCCGTGCTAAAATCTCCTATTTTGTAAAGAAAACAAACAGCAGAGCCATTAGTTGTGACCCCCCTCAATTAATTCCTATCCATCCTCCTCTCGTTACCCCCCTACCCGCCCCCGACTGTGCGAACATGTAAAAGAGGCTTAAACTAAGGAATTGGAAGATTGGAGAACAACTGAATTTTCATGGCCGTATTTTGATAACCTTTTCTGGAGACGTAAACAACGCTCTGTCTAGGGGGAAATACGGAGGGCTATATGAAATAAAACGCAAGACTCATATCACTTGGCGAAGTCCAGATTATATTTTATAGTTAAACATATTGAAAACTGACACATTTTGAACTGGGTGGGCAAGTCAAATTTCAGCAACCCCACCCTCTCACCCCCTTGGCGACGTCCAAGGGATGGACGCTTATGGACACACACGCGCGGTCGCTCGAATTATTTATTAGTTTTTGAACGCTTAGTGAAGGAGAGAACAGCATTAAACTTCTGAGAAGAAAAAAACATCCAGTAAAAATGCAGGCTCAGGCAACTAAACCGGCAATGCCATCAAGTTATTTAAAGTAAACCATCGCGTTAATATACAACAGCGAATACAAGACGTTGACATCTCAACTACATTCTTGATTTCCGCACGTCTACTTACTTTTACCTTTTTTCAGTAAGCACGTTGCTGTTACTGATAGAAAAAAAAAATGCAGAACGCGTTTACAACACAAAAAGTGAGGAAAAGAAGAAAAAATGTTTTTTAAAATCTCGAAAAATAACTTTGCGCAGCTAGGTTAACGAGTTTTCTAAACCACATCTTCCTGAGAAGGGGGTTCTGCAGGTATGTTTTACTTCCGTTAATTTAATACCTGTCACCCGTTTTTGCTAGCGGAAAACGGGATTAATTTTGTCTTTCTTTTTGATAGTTGCCTTTTCTTAAATTCAATTCTCTCTTTTCGGAATTATCAACCTGTATAACAGGTGGCCAAAAGGCTGACCTCATGGCAAATGGCGTTCAAATCGGCGGCGCGATGAAGGATCCGCTGCTCCGTAGCCCTACTAGTTGCTTAACCTACTGCACGAAGGGGGAAAAAATCATCGGCAGATGACGACGTTAATAGCTGTTTGCAAGGTCACCACGCAGCGAACGGCTTTACAGTAGCGCCCTCACCGGCTGCATCGGTAACCAAGGTCAGGGCAGGTTATTCCCGGTCATCGTCCCTGGCGAGCATTGTTGTGGGTCGCAGTTCCGGAGTTTTCCTTCCGCCTCAGCCTCACAAGTTACTCTGAAAAAATATCACTTTTACCAGAGTTTGCTGGGTCAACTCTTCCCTCTCCCCCCAACTTTTCTTTATTATGTCTTTTCGTTCTCACCTGTAAGGTCTCTCTTTCTTTTCTTTTCTTCTCTCTCTCTCTCTCTTTTTTATGTTTTCGTTTTTGTGTTTTCTTTTCTATTTTTAGTTTCTTTTTCCACGTGAGATACTGTACTTCACAGTGCTGTAGTATGAATTTGAATTTCCAAATAAAAATAGTTTCTTTTTCACTTTATGTTCAAGAAAATATGCTCTGAGTATACTTGTGTTACAATTGCATGAAAATACCAATGGCAGGAAACCTACGACAATAAAATTAAAAGTTAAGAGTACGTTAAAAATACATAATGATAAATAAGTAAGTGCATGTGTGTGTAAAGTTCATATATATATAATATCACCATCATCATTGTCAACCATTATCAATCCACTGCTGGATGAAGGTCTCCCCAAGTTTCTTCCACAACGGTATGTCTTGTACCAGTCTCCTTCATGTTACTCCCTCCTACTTTCGAATTTCGTCCACCCATCTCCCATGTGGTCTTCTTCTGGTTCTTTTCCTGTTCCTCGGAATCCAGTCTAGAATTTCGGTAGTCCATCGATGGTCTGTCCTTCTGGCAAATATATAAGTATTTATATATATATATGTTAAAAATGAACTTTCAGAAGACAAAACTGATGTATAATGCTTTTACAAGAAATAGAGTTTTATCAATTGATGGGGAAAAGCTGCAGATAACCAATTCCTAAATTTACCTTGGGCAGCAGTTATCAAGCGAAAAGTCATATTGATGAAGAAATTAATCGGCGTATAAAACTTGCTCAGAGAACTTTTGGAAGAAACAGTACAAGTTTTAAGAGCAATATGCCATTATGTCTTATAAGAAAAGTAATCAATGCATACTTCCAGTGCTTAAGCACGTAGCAGAGACGTGGACCTTAACTAAAAAAAGACACAAAGACTTCAGACAACTGAAAGAAGCATGAAGAGATGTATGTTTGGTGTAACCAGGAGAAATAAGAAGAGGAATTCATGAATAAGGAAAATAACAAGAGTGGAAGACGTCATGATCAGAGAAAAATCCGTGAAATGACAATGATTTGGACATATTGCTCGAAGAACGGACCACCGATTGACAATCGAAATTTTAGACTGGATTCCAAGCAACAGGAAAAGACACAAAAAGAAGACCACGACGAAGATGTTTGGATAAAATTCGAAAGAATGCGGGAGTGACATAGAGGAGACTGGTTTAGGACAGACCGATGTGGAAGAAACCTGGGGAGACCTTCATTTAGCAGTGTATTGACAATGGTTGATGATGGTGATGATGTGTGTGTGTGTTTTGTGTGTTTTTTTTTTTTTTTTTTGGAAGTTTAACGACCTCCGTGAGCAACTCAATGGGCTATAAGCGACTGCCCATCCCCAATTTAGGGTAACTGGTTTCAGGGAAGGGAGAGATCCAGTGCCATAAGTCAAACACAACATCCATGGGATTCGAACCCAGACCCCTTTCGGACGAATGATCAGAGGCCATCGCTTAGACCACTGCGCCACCGGGGCGGCGATGTGTGTGTGTGTGTGTGTGTGTGTGTGTGTTGTTATTATATGTCCATAATAGTTGGATATACTTGAAACATTTAATTAATTAACTGTAGTAGTAGAATTTAAAATGAAATACAGGTGTTAGACAGAATAACGGGAACACTTAGGAGAAGAATATTTTACGTGTCTAATAGGGAGTAAGACCATTTTTGGCTTTCAAAAGCGCCTGAATCCTCCTTGGAATGGACACATACAAATCCTAGATGGTGGTTAGTGGAATGTTATACCATTCTTCATGCAGAAACTGCTCCACGTTCTTGAGAGATGCCGGAGGAGGATAACGGGATCCAGGCACGTATTCAAGGAGAGGGGTCCAGGGGATCCGGACCCCTTTCCAAAGGTTACCTAACAACAACAAAATGAGGAATTTTTTTATTATTTATTATTGTTTTATTATTATTTGTCCACAAAATTATTTTAGAGGAAGAGATAAACAAATCTGTAACTGGGTAAGGCATCCACACGTGCCCCTACCCTGAACATATGCCTGCTACCTACACATCAAATAAAAGCAGTAAAGAACTTCTTAAGCCTCTTTATGTAATCTATTAAAATTAATGAATGAATATAGAACGGTTTGTTTATGAATGATCTTCAAGACAAGTTTCTGTGCAGTTTAAATTGACAATTTAATATATTTCTATAAATTTCGCATTTAGTCTTTTCATTTATTCCTAGTAGCATTTTATCATTTATCCCAAATTTATTATTTTATTTCTATTATATCAGTTTGAAAATTTGTATCGGTAACCTCAGGATTCCCGCTCTCTCCCCCAAGAGACGTGGCATAGTAAGATGTACACTGTGCATGCGGCAGGTTAGTGCAGCATATGATCAATACAACTTGCCACCTACATCTGCTATATACACTGAAGAGCAATTGAATTAGACACGCTGGCGTTATGCAAATGTGGCGCTGTGGGCGGCCCTGTAAACGGAAACGACATGACGTATGCAGCGATCCGACAATATAAGGAGTGATGTGACGGTATTCAGTAAGAGTCGGGCGTATTATGGGTAAGACGAAGGATCTAAGCGCATTTAATCGTGGGCAAATTGTCGGGGCTCGAAGAATGGGTCACTCCATCTCGGAAGTCGTGCAGGCACTGGGATTTTCACGAGCCACTCTGTCACGGGTGCACTGTGAGTACATCGAATCCGGTAAAACCATCTCTGCAAGGGCCAACTGCCGTAGACGACAGCGCGTGAATGAGCGGGGTCATCGTCGGCTAGCTCGCATTGTAACAGCGGATAGACGGGCCACAGTGCAAGAAATCACTCGGCAATTTAACGCTGGTGCACAAAAACGTGTAAGCAGCCACACCATTCAGAACCATCTCCTCGCTGTGGGATACAGAAGCCATCGTCCCACGAGGGTACCGCAGGGTGCAAAGATTAGCATGGGCGCGAGAACATCGTCATTGGACCCTAGACATGTGGAAAAATGTTGCCTGGACTGATGAGTCGAGATTCGCGTTGGTACATGCGGATGGCAGGATACGAGTATACGGCGTAAACCACATGAAGCGATGGATCTTTCTTGCCAGCAGGGTACTCTTCAAGCTGGTGGGGGTGGCATTCTCGTCTGGGGACTGTTTACGTGGACTGAAATGGGACCCCTGGTACATGTGACATCATCCCTCACAGGTCAACGTTACCGGGATATCCTGGACGACCGTTTGCTCCCGTTTGTGCGTCTTCAACATTCTACTGGAGACCTCATCCTGCAATAAGACAATGCACCGTGCCATCGCTCCCGAATTGTATCCGAATGGTTGGATGAACATTCCACCGACGTGATCTCGCTTCCTTGGCCAGCTAGGTCACCTGAACTCAATCCCATCGAGCACATCTGGGATGCCATCGAGAGAGAAGTTCGAGGCGCTGACCCCCTCCATCAAATCTTCGTGAACTGTGGGAGCTTCTTCAGGGGTCATGGATCCGTATGGCTTCCCAACGCTCCGGTGTTTTGTCGAGTCCATGCCGAGACGAATCGCCGCCGTCATTAGGGCGAAAGGTGGTGCTACACGTTACTAGACACGTATCTCTAATTCAATTGCTCTTCAGTGCATATAGCTAAATACCCGTTCTTCGAACGTGATGATATTAAAAATATTTCTATAATACAGGATTTCCTACCATACCATAATATAATTTGTACTATAACTTAATATACTAATAATACACTTGATCGGTTTGTTCTATAACATTATTATATCATATCGGCAATAAAATTGATTCAAATACATAATGTTTACAGCATGAATTTCTGCATCCTTATAAGATGCGGAGCGTTGTCATTTGTAACTAAACATTTTTAAAGCGATGAACGAATGTAAAATTAAAAATAATATATTCACTTATGTTAGTGCTTATTTGTACACTACGTTGGCTGTTCTGGAATCATCCGCCAGTATTGCCAAACTGTATTTTTGAAAGAGATTTTGCTTGAAGGAAATAGTCCAGAAAACTGATACACAATTTCTATACGTAACACTGCACAGTTCAAATTAACAGTAGGAATAATATCTTCAATAGAAAGAAAAGGATGTCTTACTTGATTAGTAGTTTTGCACTCCATGTAAAACTGGCCACCTCTTAAAATAAAATGTATTTGGTCCACTGAAAAGAAAGATTTTGATAAACATACAACATAACAAATCGGACAATTGAAATGGCCATACACTGCATAATTCTTCGTTCTTTTGGGAAACACATGTCTGCCTGACTTATTCTGCCAGACGACACACAAGCAATTTCGTTCATAACTGTAAATTTAAAACTTCAAGCCTACACGAAACCAATCAAAACACGTCGTTACTCTTCACTTTCATCGTTAAAATATTAACAGACAACAGAACAAATATCGTATAAACTCGTGTATAGTTCGACCACCCGATTTTATGTGAATATCTACAGTTTTTGTATACTTACCTATCTTGTATGTAAATAAAAAAAATTTTTTTTTCTTTTCCGAGGATGCGCCCGCATGCGGAAATGTGAACCTACTATTTATTGTTGTAGCTGGCTCTCGAATGTTGCTTGCGGCAGTTTCTCGCAAAATGTGGGTGGAATTGAGGCACAATTCTGGGAAGATGATAGGGCTCACCAACCTGGTTAGAGAGTTTTCAGGGGAAAACATATATATGAATATATAAACCCACTTTTGCACATAGTCCCCCGCCCCCTTTCTCCCACTTTTTGCGAGCGAGTTTTCTGCAGTTACTTCATTCATGAAGAGTAAAGCATTTGTTCCCGCAGCAAACGAATCGTGATGCATTTACCAAAGGTCGTAAAGCACGTCGTTATTTTAAAAAAAAACAAAAAAACTTCCTGAAACGTATTTGGAAAGCGTAAATACACTATCTATCAACAAGTAATTGGACACCCCTGCAAACGACGATATCTACGGTCCTGATACACGTCACGGCCGCCGCCGTTAAATATCGTGTGGGAAACAACAACGCAACCAGTCGCATTCAAAATGCCACGCAGTTCGGAGCTCTCTGATTTCGAGAAAGGTGTAATCGTCGGGTATCACAGAAATGGCCGATCCATACGTGACATATCCAGCTAGTTGAAGTACCCAGAATCGACAGTGGCCTACGTGATTGGCAAGTGGAAGATGAGAGGTGACTGTCGGAATGTGTCCCGACCCGGCAGACCCACAAAACTGGGAGTTAGAGACCGACGGGTGCTGGCCAGAGAAATTCGGAAGAACCGCACCAAATCAATAGGCCATATCCGCGAAGAGTTTCAACAGGCATCCGGGAGTGTTCTTTCGATGAATACCATTATTAAGGAAGCCCATCGGCTCGGTTATCATGGACGTGCTGCCGCCCACAAGCCTTTGATCATCAAGTCCAATAGCGCTGCTCGGCGAACGTGGTGTAAAGAACGTTGACAGTGGACCGTTGAACAGTGCAAACAGGTTCTCTGGAGCGACGAATCGAGGTTCACCCTCTACCGTTCGGATGGCAGGGTCTGGGTTTGGCGTCTGCCTGGAGAACGCCTCCTGCCGGAATGTATTGTGCCAACTGTGAAGTTCGGCGGCGGTGGAATTATGCTATGGGGGTGTTTTTCCTGGTATGGCACGGGACCCTTGATCGCAATTCCTGGTAGATTCAACGCCGAGACCTACTGCACCATTTTGGATGACCATGCGCTTCCTACGTTGTGGAAGTTTTACGGGGTGGACCCATGTTACTTTCAGGATGACAATGCCACCTGTCATGTTGCGTGGTCCACCATGGCTTGGTATGGTGACAATGGGGTTAATCGAATGGACTGGCCTGCGCAGAGCCCGGACCTTAACCCTAGCGAGCACCTCTGGGACGAGTTGTAGCGTCGACTTAAAGGGTGCCCCCACCGTCGGAAATCGGTGAAGGAACTGACCTGTCTTCTCCAAGCCGAGTGGAAGAAAATACCGCTAGCCGTCGTACAACGCCTGGTTGAGAGTATGCCCCGGAGGGTGGCAACTGTAATCGCCGCTCGTGGAGGCTCCACCAACTATTGAAGGTGAATAAACTTCGTTTTCCTTTGCTATCACAGGTGTCCAATTACTTGTTGGTAGATAGTGTAGCTCTTGATGTCGACCTGAATGTTTTTTTATCCCATAAAGAATATGCATGCCGTAAAAAATAAATGTGTAACTTTTGAAGTTTTCAATGGGTTTCTTCAAAAATTAAAAGAAATATTTATTTTGATGTATTGCGGACACTGAAAAATTTGCACGCAACTATTTAAAAAATTGAAGAAAATTTGTTCTATAAAATTTTCTCCCACTACCATGTGCAGCGTAGCAGCTGTCGGTCAACTGCTGAGTTGGACGAGTGTGTGATTGACAGAGAGGTCGTTTATCTACTCCCAAGTTTCATCCCCCTCTCCACCGTGTTTATGACAAACAATCGGCTTTAGTGACAAAACTAAACATCGCCCCATTTAGTAAAGATGCAATCCATTTTTGCTCGCTCTTAGTCTTCAGAAAAGATTATTGTTTGATTTTTAGAGCCGGGCACACACAATTTAATAACAAACGTAAGTAGGTTGTTAAACTAATGCACTTTTTTACTATCAGTGGCAATGTTATTCTGAGCGATCGGCCAAGTTTAAACACTTTCATTTTCGGGATGCATTGATCAAGTTACCGCTGTTCTGTAGATTGTCACGTTTCTCTTCGCCATCGCTAAGCAGGGGCAGCGGTCTCCTTTTCCCTCTTTATTCCCCCAGTCGAGAATTGAGCACGGTCGTAGGTCACGGCACGGTACAACTTAAACTACTGACGCATTCACCTCTTTCCTCTGGCCTCTGGGTGGTTTACCAGCGGGGCAGTCAAGTCAAGGCCATATCGACAGATCTAAAACGGACTTTGAGACATCCTTGCGAAGTAAGTTTTTCTATTAGTGAATAAAAAAAACTCGTACATATAAAATCAAGAAAATTCTTAGCAATAATTTTCTTCTGTACCAGTAACACCCAGAAAATGACTAAATATGCAACTGCAAATGAACTGCTGGCGCAAAGGGCTAAGTATGCGTATATCCATAAGGCATCAAAATTTTGGTTTTCAACCTATCAGAAATATTTTCCATGTATAGTTCGACCCCCTAATTTCGACCTAAATATTTCATTAAAAAGTCGACTTATACACGAGTATATACGGTAATAGAAAACAGAACAAAATATGTTGTTACTTTCAATTTCGTTTGGAACTGTGCATTTAAAAGCTCGCAAGTCAGACTTTTTTTTTCTTTTTTAATTGGAGGTTTAACGACCACCGTGAGCAACTTAATCGGCTATAAGCAGTCTCCCGTCCCTGATTTAGGGCCATTGGTTCCAGGGAAGTATGAGAGCCAGTGCTGTAAGACAAACACAACGTCCATGCCGCACCGGGATCCGAACCCGAATCCCTTTCGGACGAGCGATCAGAGGCCATCGTTTAGACCACTGCGCCACCGGGGCATGCTTTTTGAAGCGTGAGCAAAATTGTGTTGCCATCGCTAATATCTCAAGGGGGAAACTTTTTTTTTTCAAATTTCAATTACTATGAAAATCTACCCGCATATTTATATTTATTGCAGTCGCCTTACCACTTATATGACGTCACCGTTGC
The DNA here is from genome assembly GCA_039090855.1 of Macrothele yani. Lineage (NCBI taxonomy): Eukaryota > Metazoa > Arthropoda > Arachnida > Araneae > Macrothelidae > Macrothele > Macrothele yani. The sequence continues at coordinate 127,229,202 of CM077002.1, forward strand.
TTCGGTGAAAACGAATGTTAATTATATTTTGACTCAAAAAAATCTTGACATTCGATATGTCAAACAATAATAAATGTTTAAATGCAAAGCATGTTACGATATAGCGCTTTTTACATGATCTTTAACTTTTTTTGTTAAATAAATTCAGAACAAATAAATTTAGAACAAAATATATACTGAGCAGGTCAACTCAAGTTATTCAAAACTTAGGGCGAGGCTTCAGTTGCTGGGCAACAAATGGCTCGATCATTGCAAAACGTCCTAGCGTTATTAAAGCTGGGTTATTTAAAAAACCCATTTCGACCCACTTAAAGTTATCGTAGGAAAAAATCCTTTCTTAGTGCGCCTCTATGTTGTAAAAGGAACATCCCTGCCAAATATGAAAGTTCTAAGTTCGGTAGTTTCTGAGATTCGGTGATGAGTCAGTGAGGGCTTTCAGTTTTATATGTACAGGTTATACTTAGTTTGGGCTCGGACTTAGACCCCCCCCTCCATTCCCAAACAAAATTCCTGGATACGTGCCTGACGGGATCTTACTCTGTTTTCCAACGCAGACCACAGTGGCTCGATGATGTTTAAGTTTGATGATTAGGGAGGCCAAGGAAGTTGTGAAAGTTCGTCCTTATTTCTCAAACCATGATCGGACATTCTGAGCTCTGTGAATTGGGGCGCTATCGTCTTGATAGATAGCATCCCTTGCAGGAAACAATGCTTGAGCCATTGGATGGACTTGGTTGGCCAAAATGGTTTCATACGCAGTGCCAGTTATCCGTCCTTTCAGGGTGATCACGAGACCTGCTGAAAACCACGATATGACCTCCTAGAGCATAACAGAACCACCACCAGGATGCACTGCTGGAAGCAGACAGCCTGGGTTGTACGTTTCTGACGGTGTTGTCCACACGCAAAGATGTCCTGCGGTGGGGAATAATATGGATGTGGATTCATTCGACCGCATTACACGCTTCCATGCATCGGACGGACGGACAAAGTGATACCATAAGCACGTACTTTTTAACACATCTTTTGTAAAAAGATGTGCTTTTATTATCGGTTTGTCGGTCTGTCTTTGGACACCATACCTCTGCTACTATTAGTCCGATTTGAAAAACTCTTTTTGCATTGGGAAGCGTGAAATGTAAAAATAATGATCCTTGCATCCCGGTTTTTTTTTTTTAATGCATAATTATGCTGGTAGAAGGTGTAAATGCAGATGATATCGAATTCACAATACATTTTATTCCATATATTTGCTTCAAAATATCCGACTGAATTTTTTTCTTCCTTTCGATGCCATTTATAACAAAGGCTATTTTAGGCAGTGTTTCTTTTTCAAGTAATGCATACATTTTCCGCTAGGGGCGTAAAGGTAAATCGCGTTTTCCTTGATATCTCAGCTTCTAAAACTCGGATTTGAGGAATTCTTCCTGCAACGGAAACAGCTCCTCGTGGGAAATGTTTTGTATATAATTTCTAATTTTTGATAAAGAATAGTTTGGCGTCCAGGGGACGTAAGTGTCATAAGGGTCTATTTCTGCTTCTGATGTATTTGCAGCAAAATCTAAGCTTCCGAAAACTCAAAACAAAAAAATTATTTGTGGACCGATACCGCTCACGTCGGAAATTTTTTTAGAATACCTCCTGCCTAAAATAGCGCAAAGTTTTACCGCCAGGGGTAGTAGATGTATCTCTTATTTTTGTCGTTATCTCTGCTTCTAAGAGTTCTATTTGAAAAATTCTTTCTTTGTTGGAAAGCGTTTCGGATGCGAAATGCTTCTCATATAGTTTCAAAATTTTCAGGTACTTCATAGATTCTCCGCTAGGGCGTACAGGAAAATTGTGGTTTTCCCGATATCTCTGCTTCTAAAACTCCGATTTGAAAATTTTTTCCTGCATCGGATACAGATCCTGATAGAAAATAAAAAAAAATGGTTTAAAAATGGTTTGGCCACCAGGGGGCATAATTGTTAGTTTCTGCTTTTGATGCATTTGCAGCAAAATCTAAACTTCCGATTGAAAAAATTCTTCCCTGGATTGATACTGCTCACCTCGGAAAACCTTTCCAGAATACTTTCTTTTTCAAGTAATGCATAGTTTTTCGGCCAGGGTGCGTAGATGTATATTTTCTTTTTGTCGATATCTCTTCTTCTGAGAGTCCGATTCAAAAGTTCTTTCTTTGTTGAGAGCGTTTACACTGTGAAATATTTCTCAGGCAATTTCAGATTTTTCTTAACGCACAAGACTGCCACCAGAGGACATAAGCTCAGCAATATCTGCTGGACTAAACCCGATATAAAAATGTCTTTTTAGGTCAGATACCACTGACTATAAAACCCTTTTTGTGCATTTTCTTCTCAAAGTAATGCACAATTTCGTCGTTATAGGGGCGGGCGCCAATGTTTTATCTGCTTTTCTGAATATCTCTGCTTCTACAAATGCAATTTAAAAATTGTTTAAACACCGGATGCGTTTAACCATATGGAATACTTCAGGTTAGTATTTGAGGAGTTTTGTAGTTCACAGTCCTGTCGCTAGGTGGCGTTGGTGTACTTCTGTTCGCAGCTGTGCCTCCGGTTCGAAAACCCTACTGCGAAATTTCTTTTTCACTGTAGGCGATTCGCTACAATAGAGATGTGGAACATTATTATCCTCTTTAAATAATGCACAGATTTACCGTTAGGGGGCGTAAAGGTCAATACCTTTTTCTCGCTATCTCTGCTTCCGGGAGGCGTATTTGAAAATGCTCTTTTCCTTTAGCATAGCTTTTCCCATGAAGAATATTTTTGTCTATTTTCAACTTTCCCATTATGTGAAATTCTTCCGCTAAAAGGCGTAGTGTTATATCATGTTTCCTGCTATATTTCTTTGAACTGTTCGATTTGAAAACCTGTTTGTCTGCGTTATTTTTGTGCGCCATTTATTAATTTTCCCATGAAGAATAGTTGCTGGTGGAATTAAGCAGTTGATTTAGCTGCTGGTGGAAATAAGCAGCTTGTTCTGTTTCTGGATGTTTTATGGATTGTAAAAATCCAGTTGTGATTTTTCTAGCCTGTTGTGTTGACTTAGAATAACTTTGATAAATTTTATTCGCATTAGAAAGTATTCAAAAGACGTGCTCATCACCACAACTGAAAATTCGGGGTCATCATTCTTTTTTTTTTTTTTTTTTTTTTTTTTTCACAAAAGACATGCTAATAAAGAAGTGGAATGAAAAATGTACTTTCCGAAACAAAACTGATGTACAATGCTTTTACAAGAAACGAAGATTTAACAACTGATGAGGAAAATCTGGAGATATCAGACATCTACAATTACCTTTGCAAGAGGCATCAAGTGAGGGTCCCATTGATAAAAAAAAACTTATTGGCGGATAACATTTGGTTGGAGAGCGTTTGAAGGAAACAGTACAATTTTCAAAAGCCATTTAGCATTATATCTTAAAAGAAAAGTTTCCAATCAGTACTTTCAACCAGTTCTTACTTTCGAATCAGGGACATGGAACTTAATTTTAAAAGAAACAAACAAACAAACAAAAACGAAAAAACACATAGGTTGCAGACAGCTGAAAGCAGCTTGGAGAGATGCAGGCTTGGTACAACTAGGAAAGGTAGGAATACATGCATCGGGAAAATGCAGTGGTATAACGGCGCCGGTACGGCGTTCCGCTACTATTTTTTTATTTTATTATTATTATTTTTTTCTAGCCTGCACGCATTCCGGTAAACCCTATATAACAAAATTTATTGTTGTTGTTTTTTTATAAAATAAGAATGTCTTATTCTTTATTTTGGAGGTTTAGCTACCGCCGTGAACACTCAGTGGGCAATAAGCAGTCGCCCATTCCAAATTTAGGGTCACTGGTTCCAGGGAAGGGAGAGAGCCAGCTGTAAGACAAACACAACTTCCATGCCTCGCCGGGATTCGAACTCATCGCTTAGATCACTGCACCACAGGAGCGGCACGAATGTCTTATAATTCTTTTCCAATAAAAAAATTCAACAGAAAAACTTCACAGTTAGTGGAATTAACGTCCTATGTTTTTTTTTAAGGTAGAGTTAGTCCCTAAATCCATTCTCACTTGTTAGTCCCTTCAAACTCCTTTTCCTACTGTTGTTAACAGGGACATCGCTCAGAGCCGCCCGTAGGGTTGTGCGACAGGTGCGTTCGCACAGGGCCCCGCGTTTAGGGAGGGCCCCACGCTCACACCCTAAGAAAGAAAATGTGTGAGAGAGAGAGAGAGAAAGAGCGAGGGAGCGAATTTCTTACTTTCAATTATCCTAATTTTATTTTTTAAACTCCGTCTTGTTTAATTTTTCTTTTTTTTTTTTAATATGGATTGCTGAATTTATATTTACCCGAATATCGTCAGCGAACTACAATATTTTGTGTAGCGAAACATTAGTATTGAAGCCATATCTTTCAACGAGCACCGTGCACTGATAGTTATCGAAAAAGTTGGGCTACGTGAGTTACTGATGTCAAAACTGCAGCCGATGTTTTAAGATACATGAATAAAATTCAGGATCCTTTCCTTAACGCCTTCATCGCCTATACAGGATATTAGTTACTGTCCCAGTAACGGTGGCAAGCGTAGAAAGAAGCTTTTCACCCTTGAAGCTGATTAAATCTTATTTAAGACCTGCCATGTCTCAAGATTGATGTCTTTGGAAACTTTTTCGGTTGAACACGATGAAGCAAGCAAAATCAATTTTGATGATTTAATAGTTGACTTTGCTGGGATAAAAGCAAGAAAAGTCCAGTTCTTGTAAGGTGAGTTCAATAATGTAAGTACTGTCCCATAATAGGTAGAGACGGAGCCATTGTGAGAGAAAGACGTATGCCGGGGTGCTTGTTTTATCTACATCATTTAAGACCTTTACAAAATATCAGTAGCGTTCAAAAAATTTAAAATGATGTCATTCGTTATTGGTAAATCAAACATCTCGACGTTTCATTAAACTGTAAAGATAACTCTAATAAACTATGTTTTAAATCTAGTGTATGTTTTATGTCTAGTGTAGGAGGGAGGGTTAAAGCAAGGGTCCACAGCTAGGTACGCACCCGGCCCCGCGGTTGCTAAGGGCGGCTCTAACGTCGCTAGGTTTCAAAATCAGGGCAGGGGACGTGTGGGCGAGAATTATTTTTGGGATAGGCAAGTCTGAGAACAAATTTATTTACAAAAACGCGGAGAAAAATAATTTTTGATTCTTTTCTCTACCGGCTTGTGATAATTTTACTCGTTGTTAATTAGGGGTTTAAATTATCGTGTACTTATTTGTTTATAAATGCCCTTGTTTCGCATTTTGATGATGATACTTTTGATAACGAACTACCTCGTATATACACTGACGGAAAAAAAAATCCCAACACCAAGAAGGGGTTGTGTTAGATAAACGACAGTTGGTAGGCGGTGAGAGTACATCTGTAAGATGACCTCTATGCAAATTTCGCTCTCGGCGCATACGTGTGGCGCTAGTAGCGCCCCTCGGAACATGCAAAGCAGGTTTGCTGTAATATATACTGATTTCATTGTCCCGTTCCGCCAATCTGTCTTGGCTCCACGGGGACTTATTGAGCACCTTGGATGTTATTTTGACATGTTGCGACAATTATCCTGCCTTGAGACGCCGGTTCGGACTCCGGCCACCCCAATGGCCCAGAGACCAGCCCGTGGTGACGTGCTGGCAGGCGACCTAGTATACCTTGTCTGGGTTCCCGCTCTGTCTGGCGGGATAGGTCGTTTCTTACTTTATCGTTGACTGGAAGATTCCTTGCCCTCGAACTTTTTTGGGGGAATAATTTCCCTTTATTTTCTTTTTCAAAACATCTACACACATGTATACACTGTCCTCATGCTTAGGACTTACAACATCAAGAGATAGCAAAAAAATTATTTACAGAATATTTACATTGGTGGTCTCTTCGTCTGCTTTCCCACAGACTTATACCCTCATTCATCTTCCGAATCGCTTTCGGTGTGCACGTTCACCTCCTGCGTTTCGGTCCCCGTTTGATTGGGGAAGATGGTATGTTGCTGGAGGGTTAGCCTTTCTACAATGGCTATTATCCCCCTCCTGTTAACGGAAGATTGGATGAGCAGATCCAATCTTCGCGTTCTTTGCACACCTGGGATCAGTGTGTTTCTCCATTCGGCGAAGCCACTGCATTCAAGTACGCAGTGTTCTATGCTTGCCGTTCTCTTTCCACAGGGACAAGTGCAGTTCCTGATGGCAAATCTGCCTAGGTATTCAGGGCTGATGCCATGGCCACTGAGTACTTGATTCAGGAACTTATTTGTCTGTGCTCGTTTGGTCGAGACCTTCGGAAACACTCTGTGTGTCTTCCGCCCTGTCTCTCCCGTGTCCCATCTGACCTGCCATTCGGTCATGGTCCGACGTGCTAATGCTGCGCGAGTACACCTTCGCGGCGTTCTGCATTGCACGTCGACCGTCTCTTTCAGCGTGGCTGCCTTCGCCAGCTGATCTGCCCTTTCGTTTCCTAGGATTCCGACATGGCTTCGTACCCAGTGGAAACTAACTGCCCCATCTCCCTCTGCCCTCAAGAGGGTTTTGATCCTCTGGACGATGGGGTTTCTTCCCCTGAATCTACTCAGAGCCTGCAGTGCTGCCTCACTGTCCGAGTAGAGTTTTATTCTTTCTTCACTACGCCTGGGGAGTGCCCAGGTGAGTGCCATCTCTATCGCCAGAAGTTCTGCCTGGAAGACAGAAGCGTTCTGCGATAATTTCACGCTTCCTGCAGTGGCTTCGTACCCGTCCGAGAACGCACAGAAGCCTGCCCCCACTTGTCCCTTCAACTTTGAGCCGTCCGTGAACAGCTCATGCCCAACTAGGTTTGCTGTAAATACGCGCTGTAACGTTCGTGAGCGTTAGTTATCGTTGAGATTCGACGTAGTGTGTTGATGTTAGTCAAGAATGCCTTTAAGAAGACAAAGAAGCCATTATCAACAGCTCACGGAGTTTGAACGAGGTCGTGTAATAGGGCTACGAGAAGGTGGATTTTCTTTCTGCAATATTGCTGAACGACTTGGCAGGAATGTAGCCACTGTGCATGATTGTTGGCAGCGGTGGTCAAGGGAAGGTACTGCCTCAAGAAGACCCGGTTCCGGCCGGCCACGTGGCACTACTGAGATGGAAAACCGCCGTGTACGGCGTATGGCCGTGGCGCATCGTACCGCGTCTGCGGCAGCAATTCGAGCTGCAGTTGCCACCACAGTGACACAACGAACTGTTACAAATCGGTTACTTGAAGGACAGCTCCGAGCCAGACGCCCTGTAGCGTGCATTCCACTTACTCCAAACCACTGCCATTTGCGACGTCAGTGGTGTCAAACTAGAGCTCATTGGAGGACGGCGTGGAGATCTGTTGTGTTTTCTGATAAAAGCCGGTTCTGCCTGGGTGCCAGTGATGTCCGTGTGTTGGTTAGAAGGAGGCCAGGTGAGCGCCTGCAACCAACCTGTCTGCGACCGAGACACACTGGACCTACGCCTGGAGTTATGGTCTGGGGAGCAATTTCCTATGACAGCAAGAGCACTCTCGTGGTTATCCCACGCACCCTGACGGCACAGTTGCACGTCGGTCTGGTGATTCAACCTGTTGTGCTGCCATTCATGAACAGCATTCCAGGGGGTGTTTTCCAACAGGATAACGCTCGCCCGCATACCGCTGTTGTAACCCATCATGCTCTACAGAGTGTCGACATGTTGCCGTGGCCTGCTAGATCACCAGATCTTTCACCAATCGAGCACGTATGGGACATCATTGGACTACAACTCCAGCGTCACCTCAACCAGCATTAACCGTCCCTGTATTGACCGACCAAGTGCAACAGGCATGGAACTCCATCCCACAAACTGACATCCAGCACCTGTATGACACAATGCATGAACGTTTGCGTGCTTGCATTCAACATTCTGGCGGTTACACCGGTTATTAATGTACCAGCATTTCACATTTAAAATGGCTCTTCTCGCGCTTTCAATAAGCTGTGATCTTGAAACCTTAATCAATTAAATATGTTACCTATACGAATGTATTGTCGCCATTTCATTCCTCTATAACTATTTTTTCGTGGTGTTGGGATTTTTTTTTCTGTCAGTGTATTTGTGAACCCATTTAGTAATATTTTTTATGGTTACTGTGTGTGATAATCAAGAACTATACCGTACAAGTTTGTCGGCGCTGGGTATCGAAACCAGTCCCCTCACTCCGGAGTAAGTCGCTCTCCCAACTGAGCTACGCTGACATATGCTCTCACTGCTATCTGCCTTTATCTCATGTGCGTGCTGCGGGGCAGGCACATCACATCCCCTCCCCGAAAGAGGGCCGGGGGCATGGACCAAGGGTCAGCCGGGACCATGTGTCGCTGTAGGCAGTCATCCCATGAAGACCGCGCATTTGAGAAGTCCCAGTCAATCTGGTGTGTGGAACGTAACATCACACTGCATTATTTTTTGAAGCACTGAAGAAGGGATTCTCAATTTTCCTCTCTTGCCGTGTGGAAAGAACATCACATCATTGCGAGAAACTTAACAGCCGGGTCATCCGGGAAGTTCGGGCGGGTCCCCTCACTCCGGAGCAAGTTGCTCTCCCAACTGAGCTACGCGGACAGAATCTCTCGCTGCAGGTTTGTCGTCTTGACACATGTTTTCACCTCTGTAGTACGTTACATCATCTCCCTTTTAATGTCTTTTTTTTTTTTTTTTTTTTTTTTATTTTTTTATGAAGCGAAGTAGGAATTTTTCAGTAATTCCAAACAATGTGTGGAACAAACATCACACATTTTTCGATGAACCCAAAGGCCAGTGGATCCATTTTCCACAATCGGGCGCCAATATGAATACACAAGTTCGTCCGCGACAGACATCGAATCCGTGTCCCCTTATTCCGGAGTAAGTCCCTCTTCTAACTGAACTACGCGGACATGTGCCCTCACTGCTATCTGCCTTTATCTCATGTGCGTCCTGCAGGTCAGGCACGTCACAGAACCCAAAGTACGTTGTAATTGATATTTGTACGTTGTAAATTCAATGTAAATACTTTTGTTTTGTTTTCCTAATAAATGATTAGGCGGATCCTTGTTGACGTGGCGACGGATTTCCCATAGGGGGTTGGACTGTTGCGGGCTGGGGGTTTTATTGAGGAGGATGGTAGCTGTGGGGTAATAATTATTAGTAAGATTTATTAATCTCTGCTAAGTCTAGGCGGTTCAGCTTATAGTCTTCTGAACTTACCGGCTATACATTTTTTGCAATACCCACCACTTCCTCTGGAGAAATCCCCCACACGCTCACACGGAAATGATTGTTCACGCCATTAGTGTAACATACAAGTGTTGGTAGATTGTCTTCACCTTGTTTCTTGCTTGGATGCATTGTCTGAATTGCTTTTCCAAATTTTATATTTTTGTTTACATGAATAGTACTGCATTTGAAAAATTTCTTTAAAAAAATGCCCTTTTTGTTCATCTAAATCAAATTTTAACGTCGTGGCACGCAGACACAACACCTTACCTCACCTTAACTCCCTTACTTCAAACCAGCGACCTTACCTTTCACTCCTCTCCTCCAAAGCAATCGTCAGCTACGTTCTGCTGCCTTATTACCCCGAGAAAGATTAAAGAGCGCTATCACAGCTTTTTTTTTCTTAGCGGGTTTAACGACCACCGTAACTCCTGGATGGGTTATAAGCATTCGCCTGTCCCCAGTTTAAAGCCACTGGTTCCAGGGAAAGGAGAGAGCCTATTCCTTATGGCAAATACAACATCCAAGCCTTACGGGATTCGAACCCAGACCCATTTCGGACGTATAGTTAAAAACCAGTCCTTAGACCGCTGCGCCACCGGTGTAGCATGGTATAGTAAATTCCACTTTTCGTAAACAAATTTTGAGGACGACAATCCGTTTTTTGGTGTAATTATGACAAGGATGGTAAGTCAGATAATATCCGGAAACTTGAAAATTTTGTCGTTCTGGAGCGGGAATCGAAACCGCGTCTGCCAGATAGCGCCCGGGTATGCTAACCACTACACCACCCAGAACGACCAAGTCTCAAGATTCCGATTAATTTGAATATAATCATTTTCAAGTTTTCGGATATTTTTCAAGTTTTAAAGTGTTTTTTTTTTAACTTCATTTAATTTATTTATTTACTTTTTTTATTTTTTTATTTTCAAGTTTTCGGATACTATCTGACTTACCACCCTTTTCATATTTACACCAAAAACCGGATTTTCATCTTCAAAATTTGTATTGTATGGTGTAATCCCGCATTCCATTTATGATTTATCTGCTCCTTCGGGCAATCACGGGATAGGATTCTTAATCTCCAGGTTCGCTAAACATGAATGCCGGTTGCTTCGACTATAATCCTGCGATGGTTATATTTAAATTAATCGGAAACTTGAGACTTGGTCGTACTGGGTGTTGTAGTGATTAGCACACCCGGGCGCTATTTGGGAGACGCGGTTTCGATTCCCCCTCCAGGACGACGAAATTTTCAAGTTTTCGGATATTATCTGACTTAACATCCTTGTCATATTTACACCAAAAAAAAAAAAAACCGGATTTTCATCTTCAAAATCTGTATTGTATGGTGTAATCCCGCATTCCATTCATGATCTATTTTTCGTGTTGGAATCTCCTTCTTCGTAGCACAAACAAACAGCAGAGCAATTAATAATAACCTCCCTTGGTGAAGTAATATCCACCGCGTCCATTCACACCTAGCTATACTAACACGAAAAAGGTTTAAACAAAGGATTTGGAAGAATTGGAGAATAATTGCTTTTTCATGGCCCTCGGAATACTATTTTCATAACCTTTCTACGGAGACGTAAACAAAGCATTTCCCATGGAAAAAACGTGGGGCTACACGACGAAAAACACGAGATTTATTATTACTCTTCCAGATTATATTTTAAAGTTTAAAAAAATTAAAAAATGGTATATCGTGAATTGGATGGGCGGCAGGGTTGGCAAGACAAATTTCAGGATGGGTAAATAAATAAATACATCGCTCTTAACCACGTTCTAGAAACACACAGCAACCGACAAAATTGTTTTTCAGCCGCCGCTGTGGAATTGAACCAACAGAACTCTCGATATCTAGCCGAGTGCGTTACATATACGCCACGGTGGCCAACAATCCACGGTGCAATGTGTGCTTTTAAAGTCAGCTACTGAGACGTCTCCATCTGGTGGGCATTCGACTAGCGAATCCTGCTTACGAATTTATGTTGTCTGAAGCTGACTTTAAAAGCACACATAGCACCGTGGATTGTTGGCCACCGTGGCGTATATGTAACGCATTCGGCTAGATATCGAGAGTTCTGTTGGTTCAATTCCACAGCTGCGGCTTAAAAACAATTTTTCGGTTGCTGTGTGTTTCTAGAACGTGGTTAAGAGCGATGTATTTATTTATTTACTTGTCGCCACGTATTTGGAGTATTTTCAGGATGGGTTCTATAGCCCACCCTCGCATTCCCTTGGCGACGTCCCTGGTCGTTAAGAATGTTGAGGTGGGGATATTGCAGTGTGGAAATTATTGTAATTGGGAATTTAATTAATCTAGTCATCATTAAGGAGCAGTAGCGTATATTCGAGGCTAGCTAGGCTTGTGGCGAAACCCAGAGAATGCACAAATAAAACTGAATTAAATATACACAAATAAAAGTCAATTATCAACGGTATTAAAATATGTCGATGCTTTCGAGGCGAAAGAAAAAAATCCCGCCCGGATTCACTTCTTTGACTCAGTCTAGCGAGCGAAAACCAACGGCATAACGTAAGCAGCTCTTCCAGAGTCTTCGCAGTTCTGATGCGAAAACCTTCCGTACGATCGCCTGCTACCGTTTCCATGACAACGTGAATTAGCTGGTAGAGGGGGAATGGGCCATTGCTTTGGGAAACGGTTCGCTCAGAAAAAAGAAGAGTTAGATTATCTCAGTCATTCGCATACTCCCGCCCATGTAATTCGCGAGAGTTGTTTCAGTTTTTGTGAAGTGTCAATGAATTAAAATCAGAGATATTATATCTTAAATTCGTGGCTTTGTTGGATTCGAACTGTTTTGATAAATTTTGTGAAAACTTCCTTGAACATCTACTGTGAGAACTTAAATAACTCTATGCTTCAAATTATGATGCAGCTCGACTAAAAAATGAACTGAAGATGTTTTATTCCTTTGATGAATACAAAAACAAGTCAGTAAGAAACATTACGTGTTATATAAAGTTGAATAAATAGGGCATAGTGTTTAGTGAGGTGTACAAATTTGCAGACCTCATATTAAACTTTCCATCAACAACTGCAACTGCCGAAAGGGGTTTTTCAGCATTAAAAAGAATCAAGATATATCTTAGAGCCACACAAAGACATGCACATTCGAAAAAAATTGGCTGTTTTGTCAATAGAGAAAAACATTATTTTTAAATATGAAAAAGTACTCGGAAGAAACATTTTTTGAAAACGTAGCACTCAAGTTCACACAAAAGGAGAAGAAGAATGGAGTTCATGTACAAATAAAGTATTCAGAAGAAGAATGGAGTTCATGTACAAATAAATGTTCAAATCCTAATTCTCATAATTATTTGGTATCATGTTAGCAATGGCATATACCTAAAATTTAAGAAAAAAGTTACTTCTATTACTAAACAAATAAAAATTGAACTTCGCAAATGAAAAAAAAAAGAAAAAAGGGAGTACTGGGGGGAGGGGGAGGGAGAGATAGCCCAGGTCTCAGACACAAAATATGCCACTGTTAAGGAGTCTGGTTGTGGGTCTCAGTGAATTTAGTCAAATTACGAGTACCCCTTAATTACTCTGGAAGCAGAGGATAATTTTTTTCTCTCTAGAGCTTCAGGCCCGTTTCACACAGGCGGAAAAAATCCGTCGAAGCGATAAATCTCCAAACTGTTCTACCTCTCGCTTTCATCCGTACTATTGAATTGTTCGTATTGCAGGCAAACTGCTCCACTCCAAATATCTCGAAAACCAAGACTCCCAGCAAAAGATGGCTTCCACCATTGTCCTCCAAATTAGTTTCCGGTTCCAGCGACCCCTTACCAGATAATATGGGACTGATTTTAGTTTTTGCACCCCATTTTAGTTTTGGGCCCCAACATTTCAGTGTTTTCTTGCCAAAATGGCGAAATCTTGTTCCTTGAATGCCAAAACATGTGAATCCGGAAGTCTGATTTCGCGGGATCACTATACTTTCTTATACTATAAGCTAGCGACCCGGCCCGGCTTCGCACGGTAGCAATTTAGAATTTACGGCGAATCTGAAGAGACACGATTATTACGTTCAACAGGAGTCTGTCTTTTTCTTTGTAAAGCCATTCCTTGTCTGTCATTTGCCAATCAAGATTCTGTTTCTTGGAAAGTTTCATTATGACGGGATAAACAAATTCTTTTAGAGCCCGATGTACTACGACCAATATTCGATTTTCGTCTCTGCATACTTTAATACAATATTTAAATTTGAATTAAAGAGCTACTTTGTCAAAGAGATACATACGTGCGGACGAAAACGACTACGCATTTAGTCTATGAGAGCGCCGATAAACTAATTATTTTTTCAGCATCCGATGTAACTACGCATTTAGTCTGTGGCCTTACATGCTGTCAGACCGGCCGCAGCGCATGCGCCTCGTGTCTTTTCCCAATGAGCAAAAAAGTTGCGTAAACCGGTCGCCGCGCATCGTTGTTTAGGCAGTGGAAGCCACGAAAGAATGCGAACAGCGGGTTTTTTCTTTGACTTGTCACTAAAATCGTTACTGCTCGACACCCTTTTGTCATAGATTAATGTATCACACACCAAAACCTCCCTCGACAAATGCTCTATGGAATGGCCAAACCGCATTGAAATCCGACCAGTGATTCTCGAGATTAGCCCGAACAAACAGACAGACGCCTACCGAGGACTTTATTTTGTACTATATACACTGCTGGCCACCCAAAACGCAACACCAAGAAGGACACGAGATAGCAAAGCTAGATTTACTGGACACATAACAACAGATACAAAGATGAAACGATCGAACTTACAGGCCCGTGCGACTTGCGGAACACGCAGACATCAATAGTTCGTGTGGCCCCCATGGCTGGCAATAACGGCCGCTACACGCCGCGGCATCGAACGAAAGAGGCTTTGGATGCGGGATTGGGGTATGTCTGTCCAAGCTGCTTCCACACGTTTCAACAGTTCATCAGGCGTAGCCGCGGGTGGTGTTTGCCGGGCCACTCGGTTACTGATCAGCGACCAGACGTGTTCGATGGGCGACATATCGGGAGAACAGGCGGGCGTCGGCAACAGTGACACCTGGTGGGCTGTGAAGAATTGTTGCACGATGCGTGCCACGTGCGGGACGTATCGAGCTAAAAGAGAGGAGAGAACAGCAGGCGGAAGGCTAGTAAAGGAGCACCAGGAGAGGTCAGGGTTAATAAGGTCGCGGACCGTTACTACCCCAGCACGAAGCCAGGGGAAGAAAGCGAAGCAGGGAAGATGAGGGGGACGAAGTAACGAGGAGAAGAAGAGAGGTTCAGAGAGAAGGTCGAGAGTAGAAGGGGAGAAAGCAAAATGAGGGTTGTGCGGGTAGGTGAGGGCGTCGGGCACAACGACGGCCGACGGAACAGGAGCAGAGAAAAGACGGAGGAACATGAGGATGCGGCTGGCTCGACAGTAGAGCTGAACATCAATGAGCCCAATTGAACCACGAGCTGGATGAAGACAGAGCTTGGTGACAGCGACCCAGTGATGACCGGACCACATGGCACGGGTGAGACAACTGGTGATTTCTCGGAGGCAGTAAAGTGGAGGAGATGAGATAATCCAGGAGTACTAACACAGAGAAATAAGATGGGTGCGTGCAAGGCTGGCTCGTTGATAAAACGACGTACAGAATTAGGCACGGTGCCAATAGGCAGCTGCTCGAATGAGACGTGGACGAAGCGCACTACTGGTGGCTGTTGAAGAAGCATGAGACGAGCCGGGAAACACCCCGAGGAAGTGCTGAGCCGACGAGGACCATTGTTAAAGGTGAAGTCGCAAGTGCGCCATCTATGAAAAAGTGTCGAGGAGTGGCAGTTTGTCTCTTGCAGAAGGAGTAAGTCGGCCCCAAGGGGCGAGAGATCTTCCAGAACGAGAGCGTTAGCGAGGGGGTTTGCAAACCTCCTACAATTCAGAGCGGCGACCTTGAATGGTTAAGTCCGACGTCGGATGAAGGGCAGCTATGGCAGCTTTCTGGAATGTGTCGAGGCGATTGATGATACCGCGACACCACAAGACGTAGTCGGGTTGCTTGGTATTATGCCGGAGGAATTTGAGGATGGAGGTTGCTTGGTCGGAGACCTCGGGAAGAACTGCTTCAAACTGCTGTAAGAAGATGAGGGAAGCCTTCCGATTTGTTTTATGAGTGAGAAATTCGTAAAGATCTTCAAAGGAGACAGGTTCTGAAGGAAGAGAGGCATTGGTAAGCAGAGTCGAAAAATCTTCAATCGTCGGCAGAGGACCCTTGGACTTTGAAGAGGAAGAGCTAGAACGGGACAGGGAGGACTTGGAGCCTGCTAGACGGGTGGAACGATGTGGGCGGCCAGTCGGAGAAGGTGACTTCTTCTTTTTCCTCCGGGCCTCGGTACTGGTAGTAGAGCGACGTTTGCCGTGGATCGATGAAACACGAGATGTGGAATCAGAGGAAAGGTCCACCTCATCGCCGGGAGTAAAAGTGCCGACGGTGAATGAAGCTTGAGGATCAGCCATGATGTCCTCTGATGGAGAGAGAACACGGGAAGGCAAGGAGGAGTCAAGCGGAGGAAAATCCGACAGAGTGGAGAAAGCAATATCGGAAGACGCGTGTTGATCGAAGGCTTTAATCAGATTTTCGGCAGAACTGGGTCCAGGAGGTGCAGACGCAGGAGGAGGCATGGCAGCAGAAACGGAGGAAGAGGTAGGTAGAATGCTGCCTTGGAGCTGCAGGAGTCAGTGACTCTGCATGGGGCAATGAGCCTGCTGATGGCCATAAGCCTTGCAGCGTGAGCAATGAGCTGAGGTGAGGAGCTCAGTCCGGCGGAGATCGTTACCGAAACGAACATCGAGGAACCGTGGAAACTTTATGAGATGCTCTTCCGACGGGAAGATGATGCGAGCAGTTCTACGGAAGCCACAGATATGTTTATCATCGGGGTCAGAGGGGGAGAGGAGAGAGTTTTCACTGGGCCGACTACTCTGCCGCATCGACTAAGTGCAGCACACAGCATACCTTCAGAGATCTCCAGGGGTAGCGGATGTAGATTCGGCCAAGAGGTGACGATCGCCAATTGATAGGCCCCGAGACAAAACAAGATCGGCATATTCTTTCTTCGAAAAATAAACAATCACAGTTCGTGGCTTTCGGGTGATGTGGGTGATGGCACCAGAAAGAAGCATCTTCTTTAGAGCAGGGCTGTACTGTTTCAAAGGAGGGTTGGGCAGTGCCTCAAAACAAACCCCCAACTCGAGGATCGAATGCAGACGTTGATCAGCAGGAGAGTTCTCGGGAATGGCTAATAAGATGGTGTCACCGTTGAGAGTAACGTAAGAATCCATATGGGGCAGACGAGACGAGGAGGAAGCCGGTGGAATACCAGAGGAAGTCGCAAAATGCGTGCGTGCAGAAGTGCCTCCTCTGGAAGGCATTGACGCAGCATGAGACAATGTACTGGAAGCAGAGGCAGTAGAAACTGTAGAGGGAAGATTAGCAACGCCATCAGAGACGTCCATGAATTCATCATCGTCAGCAGAGGCCAGGGTCGTCACATCCACGTTCTCAATGGCAGAGTCGGAGACCTGAGCAGGAGATGACGTGCAAATGACAGGAGGAAAATTAAGAGGCTCTTCACTAGCAAACGAAGATGTTCAGTTGGCTGCGACTGACTTTGAGAAGGCGATGCGAGGAGCTGCAGCGAAGCGGGCGGGAACAGCACCCTCATCGGCAGATGCCATAATTCAGTGGCAAGGGTTAACGAAGAAACACGACCAGCTCGGTGTGTAAATTAAAACACTCATAATGAAAAAAAATAAGCCCTCACCCACTCGTGAGGGAATCTTAAACGAAAGCCCAGACGTTTAACTTCGGCATACACACAGAAGAACAATGATGGGACACACAAAACACGTACGTGAAGCACTCAAACACGGAGCTCGTGAAGACACGTGTAGGCCAAAGGTGGGCCGACATCGTACTAATGTATGTCAGTAAATGCTATGTTGTGTTTCTCTTCTAGGTGTCCGGTGACTTTTGTCAATATAGTGTATATATATAGGATGGAAATTTAGGTGATGCGCAACGTATCCTATACATATATATTTATATATATAGAGAGAGTTGTCTGCAGCCTTTGTATGTCTCTTTTAGTTAAGGTCCAGGGCTCTGCACCATACGTAAGCACTGGAAGGATGCATTGATCAAACACTTTTCTTTTAAGACATAATGGCATATTGCTCTTGAAAATTATGCTGTTTCTTCCAAAAGCTCTCCAGGCAAGTTTTGTACGCCGATCAATTTCTTCAGCATGGAGAGGTGCATACTTGGTGTAAATAGGAGAGATAAGAAGAGGAACTCGTGGATCCGAAAAATGACAAGAGTGGAAGACATCATGATCAGAGTTAAATCCCTGAAATGGCAATGGGCTGGACATACTGCCAGAAGGACAGATCATCGATGGACAGCCGAAATTTTAGATTGGATTCCAAGGGACAGGAAAAGACCCAGAAGAAGACCACATGGGAGATGGGTGGATGAAATTCGAAAGTATGCAGGGGTGACATGGAGGAGACTGGCACAAGACAGACCGTTGTGGAGGAAACTTGGGGAGACCTTCGTCCAGCAGTGGATTGATAATGGTTGACAATGATGATGATGATGATATAGAGAGAGTGTGTGTGTGTGTGTGTGTGTGAGAGAGAGAGAGAGAGAGAGAGAGAGAGAGAGAGAGAGAGAGAGAAAAGAAGGAATTTTAAAAATTAAGTTGTGTCTTCACTTCTCCTAACCCTAAATTTTTTGATATTTTTTTCTTCAGGAAAGAAACCTTCCCGGCGGTTATGGGACAAATGTACACTAACGGAAAAAAAAATCCCAACACCAAGAAGGGGTTGTGTTAGATAAACAACAGTTGGTAGGTGGTGAGAGTACATCTGTAAGATGACGTCTATGCAAATTTCGCGCTCGGCGCGTACGTGTGGCGCTAGTAGCGCCCCTCGGATCATGCAAAGCAGGTTTGCTGTAAATACGCGCTGTAACGTTCGTGAGCGTTAGTTATCGTTGAGATTCGACGTAGTGAGTTGATGTTAGTCAAGAATGCCTTTAAGAAGACGAAGAAGCCATTATCAACAGCTCACGGAGTTTGAACGAGGTCGTGTAATAGGGCTTCGAGAAGGTGGATTTTCTTTCCGCAATATTGCAGAACGACTTGGCAGGAATGTAGCCACTGTGTATGATTGTTGGCAGCGGTGGTGAAGGGAAGGTACTGCCTCAAGAAGACCGGTTCCGGCCCGCCACGTGGCACTACTGAGAGGGAAGACCGCCGTGTACGGCGTATGGCCGTGGCGCATCGTACCGCGTCTGCGGCAGCAATTCGAACTGCAGTTGCCACCACAGTGACACAACGAACTGTTACAAATCGGTTACTTGAAGGACAGCTCCGAGCCAGACGCCCTGTAGCGTGCATTCCACTTACTCCAAACCACTGCCGTTTGCGACGTCAGTGGTGTCAAGCTAGAGCTCATTGGAGGACGGAGTGGAGATCTGTTGCGTTTTCTGATGAAAGCCGGTTCTGCCTGGGTGCCAGTGATGGCCGTGTGTTGGTTAGAAGGAGGCTAGGTGAGCGCCTGCAACCAACCTGTCTGCGACCGAGACACACTGGACCTACACCTGGAGTTATGGTCTGGGGAGCAATTTCCTATGACAGCAGGAGCACTCTCGTGGTTATCCCACGCACCCTGACGGCACAGTTGTACGTCGGTCTGGTGATTCAACCTGTTGTGCTGCCATTCATGAACAGCATTCCAGGGGTGTTTTCCAACATGATAACGCTCGCCCGCATACCGCTGTTGTAACCCAACATGCTCTACAGAGTGTCGACATGTTGCCGTGGCCTGCTAGATCACCAGATCTTTCACCAATTGAGCAAGTATGGGACATCATTGGACGACAACTCCAGTGTCACCCCCAACCAGCATTAACCGTCCCTGTATTGACCGACCAAGTGCAACAGGCATGGAACTCCATCCCACAAACTGACATCCAGCACCTGTACGACACAATGCATGAACGTTTGCGTGCTTGCATTCAACATTCTGGCGGTTACACCGGTTATTAATGAACCAGCATTTCACATTTAAAATGGCTCTTCTCGCGCTTACAATAAGCTGTGGTCTTGAAACCTTAATCGATTAAATATGTTACCTATACGAATGTATTGCCGCCATTTCATTTCTCTACAACTATTTTTTCGTGGTGTTGGGATTTTTTTTTCCGTCAGTGTATTTCAATGTATTTAAATCCGTGGACTAAATAAAAGAATGTGTTTTGGAGATGCTAAAAAAATAAACTTTTGTGGAATCGTGCGGCAAATGGACTAGACATATGTTCATCGGTTATTGGATACTGTACCAAAAAAAAAAAAAAAAATGTAAACAAAAATATCCCAGAAGATAGAAAAGGCTTTCTGAAAATATTCTGCTATTAGTAATCGTCAGTGAGTTGCTGTTCGGCTATAAACTAGATTTTACACCAAAAATTGATGTCTTTTACTACTTCTGAATGTTTCGATTGATGACAATTGGCAGGTGGGAAGCTTTGGCAAAGAAGATATTTCCCATTCCTTTGGAGAAATATTTATAAGAAAGCTGTGTTCAGGATATTCTCCCATTCATGGAGTTTCCCAGAAAAAGTAAATCATTCACGCAAAGCATACATATTGAGCCTTGTGACGTATATTCTAAATTAACTTTCCTTTTTAGTTTCTTTCCCTATGTAAATCTTGAGTTTATTCTCAGTTATACTTCACTCTTAACGTGATATCTTTTCTCTCGAACGAATACTGTTAGCAACATAATTGGGGTTGAATGAACGTGACTTATGCCTGATATAAGATAACAGCGAGAGATAAAAACGACGACTAAACTGTTGCTTGGCGAGCGTTGTAAAGCGAGCGTTGTTAAAGAGAGCGTTGCTTGGAGAAGTGTTGCAAGTTGAGCGTTGTGTTAAGAGCTGTGTGGTGTGTGGAGAGTTTAATGCAATATGCTATGCTATGTAACGATGTGTTGGCTACATCCTGAATAAGGCATCTTTTCCGTAAGTTTGACTTCTGTTGTTTACATGTATCGTCTGGCCGTTAAGGTTTAATTTATGAACTATTTCATCTTATGGTTATGTTTTTAAAATAACGTAGAAGTACGAAAAGACTTCTACGTCATAGACTTTTCAACTTTTTTTTTTTTTAATTCTGTTACATACCAGAACGGATATTTGCCAATCAAATCTCTCTAAGAGCCAGGATTGATAAATCTTAAGGAAGAAAAATATGCCATAGTATCTGTTTAATTTTCGTTATCTTTACCGAATTACGTGGGGTTTTTAAGTACATCTTTTGTACAAAAGTTCGTGCTTATAGTATCACTTTGTCCGCCCGTCTGTGGATACCGTGTATCTGCTCTTCCGATTTGAAAGATTATTCTTAGTCCAAAATGTGTGGTCCTCGTCTATCGGTCTTTTTCCGATGCATAAGTTTTGCCACTAAAGGACTCAAATGCAGATATTGCCGAATTCAAACGACGTTTTATTCCATATCACTGTTTCTAAATGTCCAATTGAAACAATTCTTTCCTTTCCTTCCATAGCATTATAACGAAACTATTTTGGGTAGAGTTTCTTTTATAAGTAATGCACAGTTTGGAATTTCACATGGGGTGGGGTGGGGGTGGGGGGTGTTGAAAAATGGGTCGGGGTTGCAGGATGAAAGGAAATTTTTTGAAGGTTTTTATGGTGAAATATTTTTTTCTTTAAACCGATGATTAAAATGATTAAAAATGGGCAAAACTCTTGGAGAAAATATGCAAACTCTGTGTGCGTATTTTCTTCCCAAAATAACGCACAATTTCGCCGCTAGGGGCGCAAATGCTTAACCTGTTTTTCTCAATATCTCTGCTTCTACATGTGCGATCTAAAATAATTCTTTCAACAACGGATGCCATTTACCTTGTAGATCAGATCAGATCATAGCAGATCATATGTAGAGGATTTTAGGAAGGGAGTGTCTGACCCCAGGTCTTAAACAACCCTTAGAAACAGGAAGATAGAAGATTTGGGCCAGAGTGCCCGATAGAAAAGTGACACGGAGGCGAGGTAGAAAGGGGGTCGAAGACGCCCTTATTTTTTACCGGGGGGGCCAGTACTCGGGGTCCGACGGCTTAACATGCCCATCCGACGCAAGGCGGATATTTAGTACTTTGAGCGTTCGTAACGACCCGGGATCGAGTTTGAGGTTCCTTCGTGGCAGACACAAACGTTGACCACTAGGCCATTCGGGACCTCATTTACCTTGTAGAACACTTTAAGCTAGTATATGAGGAATTCCGTAGTTCACAATTCTGTCGGTAAGTGGCGCTTTTGTACTTCAGTTTCCAGCTGTATCGCCGCTTCTTAAACACTATTGAGAAATTTTTTCTTTACTCTATGCCATTCGCTACAATAAAGATGTGGAGCATTATCCTTTTTAAATAATGCAAAGATAATCCAATGTAAAACTCGCAAACTTTTTTTCGCTATCTATGCTTCCGGGCGACGTATTTGAAAAGTTATTTTTCCTTAGCATAGCTTTTTCCATGAAGAATATTTTTCACCTATTTTCAACTTTTCCATTATTCAAAGTTATTCCGCTAGCAGACGTAGACTCATATCATGTTTCCTTCTATATTTCTTTTTTAACTGTTCGTTATGAAAATCTCTTTGTATCTGATACCTTCCTTGTGCTATACGAGAAACTTTTTGTGCACTATTTGTTAATTTTTGTAACGTGCATTTTAGCCCCTGGTGGAACAAAGTAGATGTTTCTATTTGTGGATGTTTTATCGATGGTAGAAATCAGATGATTTATTTCCAAACCGGTTCCATTGATTTCGAATAGCTTTAATAAATTTAATTCGCGTCAGAACGGATTCAAGAGACGTGCTCATTAAAACCGAAAATTTGGTGTCATTCTTCTTGTTAGGGTATTGGATGGGTGTTAGGGGTTGCTTTCTTGAACCTTGCATTATTCAAATTTTGAAGATGACAATCCGATAATATCCGAAAACTTGAAAATTTTCAACGTCCTGGAGCGGGACTGGAATCCGCGTCTCCCAGAAAACGCCCGGGTATGCTAACCACTACACCACCCAGAACGACCAAGTTTCAAGTCTCCGATCAATTTGAATATAACCATCACAGGATTCGCTAGTCGAAGCAACCAGCATTCATGTTTAGCGAATCTGGAGGTTAAGAATCTTATACCGTGTTTGCCCGGAGAAGCAGATAAATCATGAAAGAAATACGGGATTACGCCATATAATACAAATTTTCATCTTCAAAATTTGTATTATATGGCGTAATCCCGTATTTCTTTCATGACTTGCATTATTCTCTTCCCTCCAAACCACATGGCTTTATTCTGGAACAGTTAATTCATCATACCAAAGATGCGCCCGGATTTTTGGGAGTCCGGGTGAGTCATGTATGGGGCGTCTGTCTTACTGGACTGATGGTCTCCCTTCCCTGAACCCATCTTCCACTACCAGAGCTATAGGCATTCCTGGCCCTACAGTAGGGTCGGACGAGTGCCTGTAGCTCTGTGAGTTGTTCATGGTGGTCGTCAAACCCCGTTTCAAAGAAAAAATACATGCTGTACATTTTTAGAAAGTCGTTTATTTATTTATCGTTTTATTTACAATAAAAATTTATATCGATTTTTTATTGTAGAAACCTACCAGAGTATCAGAAAGATGCACCCATGTCTTTGATTTCACTTAACTTGGATGTAGTACTGACATGCTTCTACTTACTTTCTACGGTTTCAAAATCCTGCATCAATGTTGCATAATTCTTTATTTCCTTTTATGACTTACTTACATAAGGTGCGTCGCATAAATGTAGACAGTCTACTTTGCGCCGTGAACGCAATGCAAATATAGGTAGGAAGCTGAAGTGGTACCTAATTAGACACAACATTACAACAAACCTTTCAATCCGTCGAGATGACCGGATTGTGTGAAAAGAACACCACAAAATGAAATAGGGTAATTTAAGGCGTCACACTCATCTTGTGACCGTAATGGATTGGCCAGCACTCAGTAGTAAAGACAACTATGTAAAGTAGCCACATGCAAATGAGATGTACAAATTATTATGTTGTACGCACGCGCATGGGCCATAATTCGGTCCAGCCTACAAAAGACAGCGGACCTGCCGTCATACATTCATTTGCCGAAACGCCACGCAACAGTCAACTTTCTGGTGAGGAGGTGCAGAAGATTTGGAGACTGAGAGCAAATGGATTGCCTGTAGCAAAAATTTGTAAAGCCATGGGGAGGAGTAGGGCAGTCATTTATAAGACTTTATCGAAACGCGGTGCGTTAACTGGCAGAAAACGGCCTAGAAGGCCGCGAATAACAACCAAACGAGATGATCGTGCCTTCATGCGTTTAGTTTCATCCCAAAGGTTATCACTACGTCAAGTTTCTCGGACTGTTGGTGTCACCGTCTCAAAGGACGCAGTTCATCGACGAATCAAGGAAAGTCGCAACATTGTGCTCCATAAAATGCGCCGTCTGCCACACCTCAAGCGGCGCCACAAGGAAGCTAGATTGTTATGGGCAAGCAGCCACATGCACTGGACGGACGAGTGGATCACAACTATTTTCTCCGATGAGAAAAAGTTGAAACTGGACGGCCCTGACGGTTGGAACTGGTATTGGCATGATATACGACGCGAGCCACGCACCTTCTTCAGCAGACAGAAAGGAGGGGGATCTGTGATGGTCTGGGGAGCTTTTGCTTTCAATGGGACAACGGATATCGCTCTCCTGCAAGGCAGGCAAAACTCCGAAACGTATCAGGACATACTCAGCAGCCACCTTTTACCGTTTGCCGAAACTCTAGCGGGTGTTGTTTATCTGTTCCAGCAAGACAATGCCTCTATCCATCGGTCTGCATCAGCGGAAACCTGGTTTAACACTCATCATGTGACCGTAATGGATTAGCCAGCACTCAGTACAGATCTGAACCCTATCGAGAACCTCTGGGGTATCCTCGCTCGTGATGTGTATGCGAATGGACGGCAGTTCTCAGGTGTGATGGCATTGAAAGAGCAGATTGAACGAAGCTGGTACGCACTCCGTCCAGAACACTTACATCACTTGGTGGACAGCATGCCCAATTGGGTTTTCAGTGTTATTTGGAACAACGGCACCACTATTCGTACCGGAGGTGCTCATCACTAGTAACTTTTTGTATTTTTGATACAGCGTATTTCTGTTTTTTCTTGTACTTGGCGTAGGAATTGTTATGTTTCCGTCAAACTATTGTGCAGCTGCGTGTCCTATGCTATTTTTGCTATAAATATGAGGTGTACATTTCAGCTCGTTGTTGTTTCTTTTTTATTCGAGAATTTGTCCTGTCTCTAAATTTATGCGACGCACTATAGTAGACTTTTTGCACACTAATATACATCATTTGCATATGGAAAGGTATTACCTAAAAACACTGCAAGAAAATTTGATTGTATTTTCTTGAGATGAAAAGTGAAAAGGAAGCGATATATCAAGCAATAATTATGTGTTTTAGATGTTAAAATTCAGACGTGTTCGCGCTCACGTCGGGGTGGGTTTTGTGCCATGACGCGCCAGGAGTCTCCATCCATTAGTCTCTGTTTGAATCTCTGCCCATACAGAGGCTAATTGAAAGGTTAAGACTGATTCTCTACTGTCATGAAGCTTTCTTTCACCTTTGCCACAGTAGGAGCTGTCCTTCACCTGTCTTGACCTTTGCATGTCTTTTACCTTTTCCATGCTAAAGCTGTCTTTCACCTTTGCCACAGTTCACTTCAGGCTGGGTCTTGTGCCACGAGGGCCAGGAACCTCCATCCGTTAGTCTCTGTTTGCAGCTTTGCCCATAAGACTGATTCTCTACTAACTGAAAGGTTAAGACTGATTCTCTACTATCATGAAGCTTTCTTTCACCTTTGCCACAGTAGGAGCTGTCCTTCACCTGTCTTGACCTTTGCATGTCTTTTACCTTTGCCATGCTAAAGCTGTCTTTCACCTTTGCCACAGTCCACTTCAGGCTGGGTCTTGTGCCACGAGGGCCAGGAACCTCCATCCGTTAGTCTCTGTTTACAGCTTTGCCTATAAGACTGATTCTCTACTAACTGAAAGGTTAAGACTGATTCTCTACTATCATGAAGCTTTCTTTCACCTTTGCCACAGTAGGAGCTGTCCTTCACCTGTCTTGACCTTTGCATGTCTTTTACCTTTGCCATGCTAAAGCTGTCTTTCACCTTTTGCCACAGTCCACCTCAGGCTGGGTCTTGTGCCACGAGGGCCAGGAACCTCCATCCGTTAGTCTCTGTTTGCACCTTTGCCCATAAGACTGATTCTCTACTAACTGAAAGGTTAAGACTGATTCTCTACTATCATGAAGCTTTCTTTCACCTTTGCCACTGTAGGAGCTGTCCTTCACCTGTCTTGACCTTTGCATGTCTTTTACCTTTGCCATGCTAAAGCTGTCTTTCACTTTTGCCACAGTCCACCTCAGGCTGGGTCTTGTGCCACGAGGGCCAGGAACCTCCATCCGTTAGTCTCTGTTTGCACCTTTGCCCATAAGACTGATTCTCTACTAACTGAAGGGTTAAGACTGATTCGCTACTATCATGAAGCTTTCTTTCACCTTTGCCACAGTAGGAGCTGTCCTTCACCTGTCTTGACCTTTGCATGTCTTTTACCTTTGCATGTCTTTTACCTTTGCATATCTTTTACCTTTGCCATGCTAAAGCTGTCTTTCACTTTTGCCACAGTCCACCTCAGGCTGGGTCTTGTGCCACGAGGGCCAGGAACCTCCATCCGTTAGTCTCTGTTTGCACCTTTGCCCATAAGACTGATTCTCTACTAACTGAAAGGTTAAGACTGATTCTCTACTAACTGAAAGGTTAAGACTGATTCTCTACTATCATGAAGCTTTCTTTCACCTTTACCACATTAGGAGCTGTCCTTCACCTGTCTTGACCTTTGCATGTCTTTTACCTTTGCCATGCTAAAGCTGTCTTGCACCTTTGCCACAGTCCACCTCAGGCTGGGTCTTGTGCCACGAGGGCCAGGAACCTCCATCCGTTAGTCTCTGTTTGCACCTTTGCCAATAAGACTGATTCTCTACTAACTGAAAGGTTAAGACTGATTCTCTACTATCATGAAGCTTTCTTTCACCTTTGCCACAGTAGGAGCTGTCCTTCACCTGTCTTGACTTTTACATGTCTTTTACCTTTGCATGTCTTTTACCTTTGCCATGCTAAAGCTGTCTTTCACCTTTGCCACAGTAGGAGCTGTCCTTCACCTGTCTTGACTTTTACATGTCTTTTACCTTTGCATGTCTTTTACCTTTGCCATGCTAAAGCTGTCTTGCACCTTTGCCACAGTCCACCTCAGGTTGGGTCTTGTGCCACGAGGCGCCAGGAACCTCCATCCGTTAGTCTCTGTTTGCACCTTTGCCCATAAGACTGATTCTCTACTAACTGAAAGGTTAAGACTGATTCTCTACTATCACGAAGCTGTCTTTCACCGTTGGGCTTTACCACAGTACTAAGTTACCACCATGTAACTTTAATTTGTTAAGGTGAAAATTCTCTTCACCGATATACCGACAGATTCACTCAGATATATGTCCTTCGCCTGTTCCAAGACAATTTATCTTAGAAAGCTCAGATTTAAAGTATTGAATCGCTGTATTTTTTTCTCGAACGAGGAAATTGAAAAATTTTCTTCTGAAAAATTCCACATATGAAGTGGTCAAAAGGGTTTAAATCCATGAGTGCTTTATTTTAAATTACATTTGCTCGTGTATAGCTAAAAATTCGCAACTCATAAATCTTGAGGAAAATAATAGGTGAAGGAAATGAAAGAAATTATTTGACAACTTCTTTTGTTAGCATTGAAACATTTTCTAATGCTACTTTTTCATTAGTTTAAAAGTAAGTTTACTACACCTTACGTACTTTAAAAAGCTTTTCACTAGCACTCACTCCCAAATTTAGCGAAACATATTTGTCGAAAAATTATTTGAGAGGGAGACAGTGAGAAAGAGAGAGAGAGGAGAGGAAAGAGAGAGAGAGAGAGAGAGAGAGAGAGAGAGAGATAGGCAGAAAATGACGCAAAATACAAGAAATTGAGAAAGAACGAAAGAGAAGGAAAGTGGTAAATGAAAGCGAGAGAAGAGAAGAAAGGGAGAGAGAGAAAGAGCGAGAGAGTTAAAGACAACAGTTAACAAAGAAAGAGGGAGACACAAAGAGAGACTGAGAAAGCGACAGACCGATAGATTTAGAGACAGAGTGTGGTAAGCCTTTTGAAAGACTTGCCGTGAAAAAAAAAATTCTTGGAATGTTTTCAAGATGAGAATTTGAAAGAACCCGCTATGCAAAACTGTCTGAAATTATCTTTCTCCAAAAGAAATTTGCACAATCTTTCTTAGTCAGATTCTTCTGCCTGAAACAAATACATCTCTACAGTGGATGTCCCTAGAAGTCATGGTAAAAAAGGAAAGAAAAAAATCTTGGCAAAATTTTCCCATAGAAGACATCCTGACTAGACGACACGTTTCATACAAATTTTTTTAGAAAATAAGCTCCTGAATTTTTTTTTTTTTTTTTTGCAGATTTTACAATGGAAGACTCCTATTGTAATTTTCTTGGCTTCGTTTCCTGGGGCTATTTTCTCTTGAAGACAAACATTGATTTTGAAATCTTTCTGTGAACTCACCGCAGCAAACGAAGGAGGAAAATAACCACAAGATAATTTGATTTGAGAATAATATTCAAATTTACTTCCCGGGTTATTTTCCCAGCTGAATGTTTACCGAAAGTCTCCAGCTTCTGCCGGAATAAATTAAAATCACCATTTTCCTTCCTCACACTTCGCGATCAAAAAAGTTGCAATTCTCGTATTTATTTATTTGGAAAAGTTGTTCTATAAACCATAAAAGCCCCCTCCCCCTCCAACAAAAAATCGTTATCCAAAAAATTTAATTCCGGAAAAGCATTACACCTAATAAAAAAAAAGTGACTCGAAAAATTGTGGTTAATGTGCTTCTTTACAGGGAGTGTCAAATAGCAGTTTGACTGTGAAGAGAAATGTTTTTCTTCTTTGGCCTTTAATGCACTTGATATTCCTAACCTTTATTGAGTGAGGACAAGGCCACCTCTGTTTTACTTTTGTACATCTTCATTTGAGTTGCCCTGAACCGGCTTTATGTCGTGCGCGCAAATCCGAACACTAACGAGCACCTGAATAAATAAATAAATAAATAAATAAAGTAGAAAAGGGAAGTAAAAAGTTGAAACTCTTTCAGGGAAATTTAATTTCCACTCGGAAAAAGTACAGCAATAAAAACAATGGATACCGAAACAGCCTTTGCTTTTTCACCGTGACTGTGAAGGTTTCAGGGTCAGGCCATGCACGTGTGTCTTCCCGAAAAATCCGTTCGCTGCTTCTTATTGGTCCACGATGACACACCCTGAGTCTCATCATCGTTTGCCACAATTAGATTCCGCCCGGCATCTGGGAAGCAAAGGGGTAATGGGGAACTAGGTTGAAAGTTGAACCGCTGACCTAGAGGAAATCCCGTCCAAAAAGGAAAGAAGAAATGAACAAAATCGTCTGCTGCCATCATCCATTTGGTAGTGAAATTAGGCTGTGGAACTCTTTGTTCTGCTTCCAGTGCAGCCAGCGGCTGGTTGGGGGGCGAAAGCTACGCATGGCGGAACTCTTG
The DNA here is from genome assembly GCA_039090855.1 of Macrothele yani. Classification (NCBI taxonomy): domain Eukaryota; kingdom Metazoa; phylum Arthropoda; class Arachnida; order Araneae; family Macrothelidae; genus Macrothele; species Macrothele yani. Next base: position 127,258,262 of record CM077002.1, read on the forward strand.
TACTTCTCTGCTCCAGCAGCTAAACTCAGTAATCCGTCGCTCCGAAAGTTTTCAAGTCATCTTGTTCCACTTTTCTTCCTGCGCGGTAAACACCTTCTACTACACCTACAGGAAAGAAATCTCTTCCTTTCGTGTTGCGTCATTGAGTTTTCAATATAAGGAAAGGAAAGGAATCATTGCCTTCACGCAGTTACGAAACAAAATTGACAGGTGCTTTCCTTGAATTCACGGTGTAAAACACTAATTTAAAAGGCCATTAAAAATTAAATCGGTGCCATTCAAATGTCGCCAGTTATTTAAGATAGATTCACCTAAAATCTTTGCGTTGTATTTCCAATGGGTAAAACTTCTGTAGCCATTTTCTTCACAATTAATGCGTTCCCAAGTATGAAAATTTGAACATCGATAAAAATAACTTCATATTATAGCGTAGTATATTTAATATTTTCTAAAATTTAACCATAATTAAGCAATCCAAAATTTCTTTGTCTACTGACGTCATCAATGTACAGGTCGCGCCATCTATTTTTTGGTCTCAACACCACCAAAGGAAAAATTATTTATTTTTAATATAATTATGTTTAAGTTTTAGAAAATATTAAGTATATTAGGCTATAATATGAAGTTATTTTTATCAATGTTCACATTTTCATCGTTGGGAACGCATTAATTGTGAAGAAAATGGCTACAGAAGTTTGCCCATTAGAAATAGAAGGCAAAGATTTTAGGTGGATCCACCTTAATTAACCATCATAATCATTGCTTTTAAATATTTCTGTTAGGCGTTGATACTTGCAAGTCTAACATTCCTGATCCTGTTGGAAGCTGACCAGAAAATTTACATCAAGAACATCTTGCTCATTTTCATTGAACCACAAGAACGTGAAACGGAATTTTGGCTTCACTGTAATATGATACTTATAGAACAGTTCACTAGGGACGTAGCTTATACACAGTTTGTGCTTGTGCGTGGTTTTTCTTACTAAGTGTGTAAGAACAATCGGGTTAGCTGTAGTTATTACAACCAAGAGCGTAGCAATTCAAAAATTAGATGGCGGGGGAGGAGCTCCATTAGTTTCATTCCCAAATAATTAAGCGTTAATTATCAATAATTCATTATTTAGAATGATTATATACATTCATTTCTAAATTAACAATTTAATTGATAATTAAAATACTGATTTACAAAATTTTGTTACAAAGCCTTATGCAATGTGGAAAGTAATGACTCATTGGTGTTTATCGGTAACACAACAAAGTGGCATTTTCCCAGGGTTCGTTCGCCGCTCATCAGATGTTTCTATTGGTAGCTGACGAGAAATAGTCTATTTCAAAATGTGGTAAATATGAAATAGGATATTTCTCATCAGCTACCAACAGAAACATCTGATGAGCGGCGAACGAACCTTGGGAAAATGCCATTTTTGTTGCGTTACCGATATACACCGATGAGCAATTACTTTATTATCACCTACCTAATAAGCTAGGACCCCTTTTGCCCGCAAAACAGCAGTTATTTCGCGAGGCATCGATTCGATGAGGTGTCGATAGGTATCCTGGGGTATTTGGTACCATAATGTCAGCAGCCGGTCCTCCAGTTCCCGTACTTTTCGGGGTTGTGATGATCTAGCGCGAACCCGCTTTTCCAAGTTGAACCACAAGTGCTCGATTGGGTTTATGTCAGGTGAATTTGGTGGCCAAGGAACTAACACAAAGTCACCAGCATGTTCCTCTAACCACTCCTTGACGATTCTGGCAGTGTGGCATGGCGCATTATCCTGTTGGTAATGGCCATCACCAGTAGGGAATACAGTTGCCATGAATGGGTGAACTTAGTCCGCAACGATGCACAGATACCTGACAGCTGTCAGGGATTGTGCTATTGCGATAATGGGGACTAAACTGCCCCAAGAAAACATCGCCCACAGTATAACACCGCCACCGCCGGCCTGTTTCCGCCCTACAGTGCATCCAGGTGCCATAGCCTTCGTTGGTAATAAGCGTATCCGCACTCGGCCGTCTACGTGATGCACCAGGAATCTTGATTCGCCAGACCAGGCCACTTTCCTCCAATCATCCACGGTCCAAACTCGATGATCTTGGGCCCATTTCATGCGTTGTTGGCGATGACGTGAAGTGAATACGAGGACCCGGCTGGGTCTTCGGCTACGCACGCCCATGCGCAAAAAGGTTGCTAAGAACTATGTGTTGTGACACATTGCCGTGATCACCACTGCTGTAGCTGCGAGTGATTTGTCGCACTGTGGCCCTGTGGTCGCTGTGAACAATGCGTGACAGTCTCCGTTCCCCTCTGTTATCATTGAGCTGCGGACGACACACAGCTGGACGACGGCTCGTCGTTGGGTCATTTTTGCACCACTTTTGATACGTACTCACTATAGCAGCTCGTGAACCACCCACAAGCAGCACCGTTTCTGAGATCGTAGTTCCAAGCTGCCGTGCCATCACAATTTGTCCTTTATCAAACTCCGATTCATCGGCGGGCTTTTCCTATTCTACTCCGAACACTCTACTGACCGAAAGCCGGTCTTCGGGTTGTATGTATACAACCCGAGGACTGGCTTTCATACTGTTCTGTGAAGTTTCTGTGCTCCACCGTTCGGTCTCCAGGCGCGCTCATTTCTCTAGGCTGTGGGCGGTCATAATGTAATAATGGCTCATGGGTGCAAATTTATTAAATGTGGTAAATGTAAAATAGAGTACTTATCTTTTAGTATTCAATTTCTGGGAGTTAATTATAAAGGCACAATTTTAAAATTAGTTATTTTTAATGAAATAAATAATAGTGCAAAGTATTGAAAATGTCAAGTTTTGCTAGTACTTTATAATGAAATTGTACTTACATATCTTAGCATCATTATACGAAGTAACTGCACTTCGCCGCCATTGCTTTCAAAATGTGGATCCTGTATTTACTTCTATTTCTCGGTGAATGTTCAGCAATGCAAGTCCAGAAAGTCGAGAATCAGACATTGTGTTTCGAAGATACATTTTCTGGGGCCTGATAGTAGAAAATGTACTTTCTGGCGCCTGAGAATAGAAAATGTACTTTCTGGAGCCTGAGAGTAGAAATGTACTTTCTGGCGCCTGAGAATAGAAAATGTACTTTCTGGCGCCTGAGAGTAGAAAATGTACTTTCTGGCGCCTGAGAATAGAAAATGTACTTTCTGGCGCCTGAGAACAGAAAATGTACTTTCTGGCGCCTGAGAATAGAAAATGTACTTTCTGGCGCCTGAGAGTAGAAATGTACTTTCTGGCGCCTGAGAGTAGAAAATGTACTTTCTGGCGCCTGAGAGTAGAAAATGTACTTTCTGGCGCCTGAGAGTAGAAAATGTACTTTCTGGCGCCTGAGAGTAGAAAATGTACTTTCTGGCGCCTGAGAATAGAAAATGTACTTTCTGGCGCCTGAGAGTAGAAAATGCACTTTCTGGCGCCTGAGAATAGAAAATGTACTTTCTGGCGCCTGAGAACAGAAAATGTACTTTCTGGCGCCTGAGAACAGAAAATGTACTTTCTGGCGTCTGAGAGTAGAAAATGTACTTTCTGGTGCCTGAGAATAGAAAATGTACTTTCTGGCGCCTGAGAACAGAAAATGTACTTTCTGGCGCCTGAGAGTAGAAAATGTACTTTCTGGCGCCTGAGAGTAGAAAATGTACTTTCTGGCGCCTGAGAGTAGAAAATGTACTTTCTGGCGCCTGAGAATAGAAAATGTACTTTTTGGCGCCTGAGAGTAGAAAATGTACTTTCTGGCGCCTGAGAATAGAAAATGTACTTTCTGGCGCCTGAGAGTCGAAAATGTACTTTCTGGTGCCTGAGAATAGAAAATGTACTTTCTGGCGCCTGAGAGTCGAAAATGTACTTTCTGGCGCCTGAGAGTAGAGAATGTACTTTCTGGCGCCTGAGAGTAGAGAATGTACTTTCTGGCGCCTGAGAGTAGAGAATGTACTTTCTGGCGCCTGAGAGTAGAAAATGTACTTTCTGGTGCCTGAGAATAGAAAATGTACTTCCTGACACCTGAGAGTAGAAAATGTACTTTCCGGAGTGACTGTTGAGACAGCAAGCGTTGATAGAATTTTTTAGTAATTTCTTGATTTGGGGGTAAAAAAAATACAAACACCCCCCCCCCCATCAGCTTCGCAACTTTTGATAACGATTCTATCCCAGTAGTTGGTCTTCCCTTAGAGGGTTGCACGGGCCTGATTTGGTGATCCCGGCCCGGCCGTGATGTGCCATTTGGTATTACTTTATCTTCCTATTGTATTTTATTAAAATACGAAACTTAAATAATGAAATGAGATATTATTGAAAATATTTAGTTGTATGTAAGCCTAAAAATATTAACTAAACTTTGACAATTATCGGAAAATATAACCTTTAAAAAGAAAGAAAAAGGAAGACTAAGCGCGTTCAGAATCTCCCTTTCTCTGAACTAGTAAACGGTAACACTACAAAAGTCTGTCCCTATACAGATTAGGGATAGGAGAAAAAATCCATGTCGCCCCACTCTCTCATACAAACAGATACACACACCCTCACCCCACGGCAGACATCCTCCGTCCCCCACTCTAAACAACACACACTCGCTTGGGGTCGAATCTCTTTTGTTGTCAACAAGCCCCAAAACGGTTTTACCATCTTAATACCTACAGATTGGCAAAAACAATGTTAGTGACTCCAGGAACAGTTAGATAAACAAGTAATAAGAACAATTAAACACACCAGGAAATCGGGGAGCACGACTTTTTTCTTTCTTTACCATTGCGATAAAAAGAATAAGTCGACTTGACCCGGCCCGGCCTGGTCGTAAGCGTCTGGGGAAAAGCCTCGGCCGGGCCCGTTGCTTTGTTCTTTAAACTAAAATAAGGCCAGACCCGTGCAGACCTCTATCTTTCCTCTTATCTTATCTAGTTATCTTCTATACATAGTATAAAATAAAGTCCCCGGTAGGCGTCTGTCTGTTTGTTCGGGCTAATCTCGAGAATCTCTGGACGGATTTTGATGCGGTTTTCACCATTCTATAGAGCATTTGTCGAGGAAGGTTTAGGTGTATGAAACATTAATCTATGACAAAAGGGAGCCCAGCAGTAACGATTTTAGTGACACGTCAAAGAAAAAACCGCCGTTCGCATTCTTTCATGGCTTCCACTATCCTTGAGGATGCAGCAGACACGTGACTTTCATCATGGCAACGAGCCTTAGTAACGTAAGTGAAGGACAACCAGTCCCCGTTTAAATGACGGTGTCTTATTTTGAAAGTTTAACTTTCGAGTACAAAATGCGGCATTTGGAAAAAATTAATGTGATTGAAGGAAAAGATTCTTATGTGCTGAATGTAAGTATCTTCGAAGGTGACGCGAAAAGTTTTCCAGAAGTGCAAATAGTAAATATTTTCTATTACTTCGTCTTTGGTCGAAGCGCCATTACCATACAACAGTTAGGGGGCATTAGAATCATATAAAATTCTCGAAGCATATCACAATTTCTCATCGGGCATATTCTTTTACATGGTGATTTAGTGAGATCACTAATTAGTGAGCAATTAGTAACTCTTCAATAAAAAGTGTTTTTCTATGCTCTAGGAAGCAATTTTCAAGACTTAAAAAAATTGAGAGAAACATCTGGTAATCTGTATACTGTACGAGACGAGAATGTCGGAGGAGAAACTTGTTATTCGTGTGCTCCTACGCCAATATTGGAAAACAGGGTTGATTGCGACAGTGCACCCTGCAGCAGCAAGAAAATGGTTCCAACGCTTTTGGTCCGGAGACATACAGCATGTTGACAAATCGAGGTGTGGGAGACCAGTCACCACCAACACCGAAACCCTGTGTCCAGCTGTTGAACATCACCCAGGATCCAGCACCCAATGAGTAGCACAGCAGGTCCATGCAGCACAAACCATCATCGTTCGTCACCTTCGCCAGCTCGATTTTCACTCCAGGCGTCCGCGAACGGTTCCCCACGGGTTGAGCACAAAGCAAGCGGATAAGCGTGTCACTCTGCGTCGAGAATTGCTGTAAAATCCTCGTGACGACCGGTTTTGACGAATAGTCGTAATGAATAATGAGAAGTGGGTCTTCCTACGTTAACCTGATACCAGAAACAAATGGATGCAACCAGGGGATGAGGCTCAAGCAGTGGTTCAAAAAGGGCGTTTTGAAGTGAAGACAATGTTGTGTGTATGGTGGAATTTTGAGGGTCCTGTCCACTGGGAGCTTTGTCCACATGGTGGTGCCGTCGATGGTAACCTGTATGCAAACCACCTGCAACACTTATACAACGTTCCACGCCTGCGCTGACCCACAATAGTGAACCGAAAGATGGTCCTCCTGCAATTAAACAACGCCCCATGACATAGGTCACGGATTGTCCGCCAGAAAATTCAGGACTTGGATGGTGTCGAAATCCTACCACACCCAGCGCATGGCCCCGATCTTTCCCCTCCGGGTTTTCACCTGTTTTATCCCATGGCGCACTTTTTAGCCGGCAGATGGTTCCATTCCTTGGAGGCAGTGAAAGATAGCATCACTGAGTTTTTGCATCCAAGCCAGCAGGATGCAAAGAACTCAGTGATGCTATCCTGGTGTCGCAACGACATTGCACCCTTAGCTGAACGCTTGCGAGTGACCATAGAATCTGATGGACTGTATTTTGTCGGATAGCCATATGTGTTCAACGTGTGGTTCGATACTGAACATTGTACCCCAAAACGCTACGAACTTATGTTATAAGAAGTCGCCTGTCCGTAATTTAAGGACACTGTTCTAGGGAAGGGAAAAAGCTGGTGTGGTAAGATAAACACAACATCCCTGCCTCACCGGGATTCGAACCTGGACCCATCTCCGACGAATGGTCAGAAGCCAGCGCTTAGACCACTGCGTCACAAGGGCTGCCACAAATTGTCACCTCGAAGAGAATAGATCTACTTCGACAATCCGAAAGATCAGAACGCAAGAGAGGACGATTCGACAAGAAAGCAGTGTTGTGCGTTTGATGCAAGTTTAATGGTGTACTGCTTTCTGAACTGGTTCTCGAAGAATGTGACATTAATGCCGACCGCTGCTTTGTATAACCTGAGCGATGTATCAATAGCTTTCCGGATTGGTAAATAGACAGCGTATACTTCTCCAGGAAAGGAAAAGCGAAACCACACGTCGGTTTCGAAGAAAGAAAATCTTAATAGTTGAGCTGCTCCTTTAACCACAGCATCTAGCTCCTTCGGAATACCACCTTCACGGCTCCTTTTCTTCATTTTGGGAGGTTTAGAGCACTGCATGAAATTGAATATGGATGTCCGAAGTTTGTTGCCTTCAAAGACAAGCATGGCACCTAATAGGAACTGACCAGTTTGGCGAAAGATGGCTGCGAACCACCGAAAATGGGTGTATGCATAAATTGCATATCTTGCTGAGTAAGGTTTGTTACTCTAACAATCCTTTCTCAAATAAAGAATAAAACGTAAAGATTTGTGGACCAGCCTAGTCTTTATCGCTAGTGTGACCGGCCGTTGTCAGAGGCTGGTTGAGTGAGTACCGTGTGATTGATTGCGAATCAAATCGACTGCTGTTCCAATAGACTCTGCTAGCAGAGCGAGGGGAGTGAATTGCTCCCCTCAAAAATCTTTTTTAATTCGATCCCTGAATATACAATAGGGTTTCGAGGCAGTGGGTTTGGACTTAGTTAAAACTGCCCTTGTAAGGGCAAAGTCCAAACCTCGGTCAAAGCAAGGTGTGCAACTCTGACAAACGCGCGGGTACGTCGTCAGCTACTAGTGGACTTTGCCAACGCGGCAGACCTGAGTTTCTTGAACGATCCAGAGAGCACCCCGACCTTCCAAGGGGCGAGGGGCTCCTCTTGGATCGACGTGACTCTCGTCAGAGTCTCAAAGCGCAGCCTTGTCCAGGATTGGCAAGTACTGGACGACGAGAGCTGCAGTGACCACCTAGCGCTATCTTTCATGTTGGGATCGGAAAAGCCCATCCGACCCAAGCGCAAGAGATTCTTAATGAAGAATCTAGACTGGTGGGCTTTTAAAGCCAAGTTAACTACCTTGTTGGGGGGTAGGAGGGAAGAAGAGGCCGCAGAAGTGTCGGACCTCAACTCCCTCTTTGAAGAACTTACCAGTCAAATAACAACGCTATGCAAGAGTAGTAGGGGAAATAAAAGGGGAGCCAAGGACCCCCACCCCTGGTGGTCGGAGAAACTAAAAGCTCTAAGGGCTAGTGCTAGGCGGAGTAGGAAAGCTCTGCAAAGAGCAAAAGCTACTCCGCAAGACAGGGAGTGCACAGAAGTGCATAAAAAGGCTCGTTCAGCATACAGGAGAGAACTGAATCTCTCGAAAATCTCCTACTGGAGAAAACTGTGTGAGTTTCAAACTCCGGCTGACCCTTTCGGGATCCCCTATAAGATCTCGAGGGGATCCATAACCGAACCGCTAAAACTAGCAGCGGTAGAAAGGGCAGACGGTAGCCTATCAAAGACTCTTGATAGTACCGTAGAAAGTCTCTTGGATTACCACTTCCAAGGAGACGAGGGAGAAGGGGACTCCCCTCAACAAAAAGAAATAAGGGAAGAAAGTCGGATCCCGCCGGACACTGGTGAGGACCCCCCCCCCTTCACGAGAGATGAAGTGGAGAATGCCCTCTCCAGTCTAAATACGGGCAAAGCACCAGGCAAGGATGGGTTCGACCTCAGCATAGTGAGAGAAATCTACTATGCAAATCCCGGGTATTTTGTGGCGCTCCTAAACGAATGCCTCGGGAGGGGAATCTTCCCAGACTTGTGGAAAACAGCGGTGCTAGTTCTTTTCAACAAGACCGGAAAGAACAAAAATGACCCCGCAGCCTATAGGCCCATCTGCCTCCTCTCGGCGTGGAGCAAAGTGCTGGACAAGCTCATAACGAACAGAGCGCTTGGCTTCCTCATGGAGCAGGGAAAGCTAAACAGGAACCAATTTGGTTTCCTTCCGGGGCGTTGCGCAACGCAGGCAATTCGCAGCCTCCGAGAGAGGGCAGAGAGGAACAAAGCGGAGGGGCTCCATACCTGCTTCATCTCACTAGACGTGAGGGGGGCATTCAACAGTGTCTGGTGGCCAATGGTTTTAACCAGACTTAAAGAACTTGGCTGTCCAAGGAACCTGTTCAAACTGATCAGCAGCTACCTGTCTGATAGAAGAGTCGAGTTCGAAGCGGGGAATGGGCAATCCTCGCGTTCGTACCATAGAGGGTGTCCGCAAGGATCCAACTCCGGGCCGCTCTGGTGGAATATAGTTGCTGATTCAGCACTGAACCTAGACCTGGGGCCCGCAGTGGAGATTCAAGCCTATGCGGACGATTTCGTTCTCGTGGTCTCCGCCTCAGGGAGACACGTGATCGAAAGAGAAGCACATAGGGCCTTGGATGTGCTAGAAAATTGGAGCAGAGAAAGCAAACTATGCTTCGCTCCTGAGAAGACCACTCTGCTAGCAATAGCTAAGAGAGGAGTAATGAAAACACCACCCCAGTGCAGATTCCAAGGGTGCACTATCAAGGCGGTGCGTGAAATGAAATACTTGGGTGTGGTCCTGGATCAGAGTCTATCAGGGCTGCCACACCTAAGGCACCTTAGAACAAGGTGCACGATGATCCTCAATAGATTGAATGGCATGAGGTTAACGGGCAAAACCAAGAAGGCCATCTATCAGAGAGGAATTGAAAGAATTCTGACGTACGCAAGTGGGGCATGGTGGAACCCCACAGTCAGAATGAAGAAGGGGATAAACCAAATCCAAAGGTTGGCCCTACTGGGGATAACCGGTTGTTTTCGCACAACGTCAACCCTAGCACTCCAAGTGCTGGCGGGGTGCGAGCCGGCAGACCTAGTAGTGGAAAGGGAGGCAGCAATGCACTGCCTAAGGTCAGGCGAGGACGCCTACCTTCTCGGTGCGCCGCATCGAGCCTCCGACATGGAGATGGAAAGTGTGGACTGGCAGATCCACCCTGCCGAGGAAATTTGCCCACCGTGGGACAAGGAGAAACCCACGGGAGTTGGGCATGAGCTGTTCACGGACGGCTCAAAGATGAAGGGACAAGTGGGGCAGGCTTCTGTGCGTTCTCGGACGGGAACGAAGCCACTGCAGGAAGCGTGAAATTATCGCAGAACGCTTCTGTCTTCCAGGCAGAACTTCTGGCGATAGAGATGGCACTCACCTGGGCACTCCCCAGGCGTAGTGAAGAAAGAATAAAACTCTACTCGGACAGTGAGGCAGCACTGCAGGCTCTGAGTAGATTCAGGGGAAGAAACCCCATCGTCCAGAGGATCAAAACCCTCTTGAGGGCAGAGGGAGATGGGGCAGTTAGTTTCCACTGGGTACGAAGCCATGTCGGAACCCTAGGAAACGAAAGGGCAGATCAGCTGGCGAAGGCAGCCACGCTGAAAGAGACGGTCGACGTGCAATGCAGAACGCCGCGAAGGTGTACTCGCGCAGCATTAGCACGTCGGACCATGACCGAATGGCAGGTCAGATGGGACACGGGAGAGACAGGGCGGAAGACACACAGAGTGTTTCCGAAAGTCTCGACCAAACAAGCACAGACAAATAAGTTCCTGAATCAAGTACTCAGTGGCCATGGCATCAGCCCTGAATACCTAGGCAGATTTGCCATCAGGAACTGCACTTGTCCCTGTGGAAAGAGAACGGCAAGCATAGAACACTGCGTACTTGAATGCAGTGGCTTCGCCGAATGGAGAAACACACTGATCCCAGGTGTGCAAAGAACGCGAAGATTGGATCTGCTCATCCAATCTTCCGTTAACAGGAGGGGGATAATAGCCTTTGTAGAAAGGCTAACCCTCCAGCAACATACCATCTTCCCCAATCAAACGGGGACCGAAACGCAGGAGGTGAACGTGCACACCGAAAGCGAATCGGAAGATGAATGAGGGTAAAAGTCTGTGGGAAAGCAGACGAAGAGACCACCAATGTAAATATTCTGTAAATAAATTTTGCTATCTCTTGATGTTGTAAGTCCTAAGCATGAGGACAGTGTATACATGTGTGTAGGTGTTTGAAAAGAAAATAAAGGGAAATTATTCCCCAAAAAAAGTTCGAGGGCAAGGAATCTTCCAGTCAGCGAAAAAGTAAGAAACGACCTATCCCGCCAGACAGAGCGGGAACCCAGACAAGGTATTCTAGGTCGCCTGCCAGCACGTCACCACGGGCTGGTCTCTGGGCCATTGGGGTGGCCAGGGTCCGAACCGCGTCTCAAGGCAGGATAATTGTCGCAACATTTCAAAATAACATCCAAGGTGCTCAACAAGTCCCCGTGGAGCCAAGACAGATTGGCGGAACGGGACAATGAAATCAGTATATTAGTATATTATCGCTAGTGTAAAAACTTAAGTTGACAACTGGACATGTCACTCACTGCTAACAGAGTGCGACAACGATGGACGACTAAATGCATTCGAACATCCGTGTAACAAAGTCGCAAGATCATCGCGAAAATTTTGCTAAAATAGAAAATTCACCATACAGAAACTTATCTTGTGTTTTTTGTTGTATACATTGCATTACGACGCTGTTTATTATTATTATTATTTTTAATGTAGATACTTGGGTAGATTATTGTAGTTGCACAATGAGTTTATATATAAAAATAATTTTGCATTTGATTTGGACGACTGAAAGCATGAAACTGAAAAAAATGCCCAAGAGATATCTACGTACTGCTTCAACTTTCCATTACCTTCAGAGACAAAATTCGAAAATTCTAGGAAATTTGCTAATCGTTTCCTTTCAGTCAGTCTGAAAAACTTATGATATTGATAAAATGGTCTCTTTAGAAATACAGACGGGGAGTCGAAAGTTTTGCAATATTTGGATCACTTTATGTTTTCATACGAACCTTTACGACGAAAACTGACTAGCATTCAAAGTATAGGCCATCGTGTTGCACCGTCTTTAGCCATCTGTCTGCCAGTTCTTCGATTCTACAGAGGAGGAGTCGAAAGTTTTGCAGTGTTTAGATCACTTTATGTCTTCATACGTACCTTTACGACGAAAGCTGACTAGCACTCAAAGTATAGGCCATCGTGTTGCACCGTCTTTAGCCATCTGTCTGCCAGTTATTCGATTCTACAGAGGGTGAGTCGAAAGTTTTGCAATGTTTAGATCACTTTATGTCTTCATACGTACCTTTACGACGAAAACTGACTAGCATTCAAAGTATAGGCCTTCGTGTTGCACCGTCTTTAGCCATCTGTCTGCCAGTTCTTCGATTCTACAGAGGGTGAGTCGAAAGTTTTGCAATGTTTAGATCACTTTATGTCTTCATACGTACCTTTACGACGAAAACTGACTAGCATTCAAAGTATAGGCCATCGTGTTGCACCGTCTTTAGCCATCTGTCTGCCAGTTCTTCGATTCTACAGAGGAGGAGTCGAAAGTTTTGCAATGTTTAGATCACTTTATGTCTTCATACGTACCTTTACGACGAAAGCTGACTAGCATTCAAAGTATAGGCCATCGTGTTGCACCGTCTTTAGCCATCTGTCTGCCAGTTCTTCGATTCTACAGAGGGTGAGTCGAAAGTTTTGCAATGTTTAGATCACTTTATGTCTTCATACGTACCTTTACGACGTAAGCCGACTAGCATTCAAAGTATAGGCCATCGTGTTGCACCGTCTTTAGCCATCTGTCTGCCAGTTCTTCGATTCTACAGAGGGTGAGTCGAAAGTTTTGCAATGTTTAGATCACTTTATGTCTTCATACGTACCTTTACGACGAAAGCTGACTAGCATTCAAAGTATAGGCCATCGTGTTGCACCGTCTTTAGCCATCTGTCTGCCAGTTCTTCGATTCTACAGAGGGTGAGTCGAAAGTTTTGCAATGTTTAGATCACTTTATGTCTTCATACGTACCTTTACGACGAAAACTGACTAGCATTCAAAGTATAGGCCATCGTGTTGCCCCGTCTTTAGCCATCTGTCTGCCAGTTATTCGATTCTACAGAGGGTGAGTCGAAAGTTTTGCAATGTTTAGATCACTTTATGTCTTCATACGTACCTTTACGACGAAAACTGACTAGCATGCAAAGTATAGGCCATCGTGTTGCACCGTCTTTAGCCATCTGTCTGCCAGTTCTTCGATTCTACAGAGGAGGAGTCGAAAGTTTTGCAATGTTTAGATCACTTTATGTCTTCATACGTACCTTTACGACGAAAGCTGACTAGCATTCAAAGTATAGGCCATCGTGTTGCACCGTCTTTAGCCATCTGTCTGCCAGTTCTTCGATTCTACAGAGGGTGAGTCGAAAGTTTTGCAATGTTTAGATCACTTTATGTCTTCATACGTACCTTTACGACGAAAGCTGACTAGCATTCAAAGTATAGGCCATCGTGTTGCACCGTCTTTAGCCATCTGTCTGTCAGTTATTCGATTCTACAGAGGGTGAGTCGAAAGTTTTGCAATGTTTAGATCACTTTATGTCTTCATACGTACCTTTACGACGAAAACTGACTAGCATTCAAAGTATAGGCCATCGTGTTGCACCGTCTTTAGCCATCTGTCTGCCAGTTCTTTGATTCTACAGAGTGTGAGTCGAAAGTTTTGCAATGTTTAGATCACTTTATGTCTTCATACGTACCTTTACGACGAAAACTGACTGGCATTCAAAGTATAGGCCATCGTGTTGCACCGTCTTTAGCCATCTGTCTGCCAGTCATTCGATTCCCCGGAGGTACCAGTTTTTGTCCTTCGCGACAAAGAACTCCATCACCCCAGCTGCCACCTCCTCCTGGATGGTGAAATGCCGCTCGCGAAGAAAGTGGGAGATGGACCGGAACAAGTAATAAACCGACGCGGCAAGGTCCGGACTGTATGTTGGGTGTGGCATCAGTTCGATGCCGTCAAGTTCCTGGAGTTTTTCCCTGGTCGTTCGCGCGGTATGAGGCCGAGCGTTGTCCTGCTATAGGAGAGCGAGGTTTCTGTTCACCAGTGCTGGATACTTCTTCTCCAAAACGGCATACATCCGCTCCAGCTGTTCAGAGTAGAGTTTAGCGTTAATGGTCCGACAGTCGGCAACAAATTCGTATTGGATTATCCCCTCGAAATTCCTCGAAGCAGTGCTGAAAGCACCCACATTTGGCAACAGGTTCAGGAAGCTGGCCCAGGCTCAACCACTGTCTTTGTGTATTAGAATTACTGAAATAGATCCACTTTTCATCGCACGTAAAAATTCCGTTGATGAAACGTACACCGCGCGGGCTTTCTAGATGTTTCGTGCATACTTCCACTTGGCGGTTTACTTCAGCTGGCGTCAGTTTGGTAGGGACAATGCTTCCGCTCCATTAGACCACGCCGAGGTCCTGAAGGTGACGAACCACGGTGGTCTGTGAAATGTCCAGCTAGCCTGATAATCTCAGAGTGCTAGTTGTTAATTCGATTCTACGGCCTGGCGCACTGCCTCCGAATCCAGGGTTCGCGGCCTACCTGACCTTGGCTGATCGTCGAGCTTTCTGTCACTTGAGCGAAATTTCTTGAACCATCTGGTTGCGGTGCTGTGGTCCACGGAACCTTCCCCTTTCGCATGACAAATTTTTCGTGTTGCTTGAGCAGCGTTATGGCTGAGTTCAAACTCTTAAAACAAAATATCCCTAATTAGCCTGTTGTGGCTCTTCATCTTTTAGGCGTCTTAACCACAGACAGAACGACGACATGCAACGCTGTTCACAGCAACGACTACCACTTTATATCCCTTTTGACTGACTGCAGTGCGCGACTTGAACTAGTTTAAACACGCCACATGCCCGCCGCAGACATGCGCTTATGCAAATATTGCAAAACTTTCGACTCATCCTCTGTACATGTTGACGTACGATTAATACATTGAACAATGTTTTTAATTCTCTTTGTGTGCGTGTGCGTGCGTGTGTGTGTGCTAATAGCCGTCCACCTTTCAGCTAGCTTCGCCATCCCCATCCTCACCTGTTGTTTGGCAACTTATAACGAAGTAAATTTCTCAATCATTTTTGTTCACGCCGGGACTCGAAACCGGGTCCCCTCACTCCGGAATAAGTCACTCTACTAATTGAGCTACGCGGACGTTCGTTCTGTCTGCTATCTGCCTTTATGTCGTGTGCGTCCTGCTGGGCAGGCACGTCACATCTCCCCCCCCCCGAAAGAGAGCCGGGGGCATGGCCCACGGGTCAGCCGTGACCATGAGTCGTTGCAAGCAGCTATCCGCTGTAGAACATGCACCTGAGAACTCCCAGTCAATCTGGTGTGTGGAATGCAACGTCACACACATTTATTTTTTGAAACGCTGGAGAAAGGAATCTCTTATTTTTCCTCTCTCGCGGTGTCACACCAATGCAAGATCTTGAACGGCCGGGTCAGCCGGGAAGTTCGGGCGCCATTATAACGAAGTAAATTTCTCCGTCATTTTTGTCTACGCTGGGGCTCGAACTCGGATCCCCTCACTCCGGAATAAGTCGCTCTACCAATTGAGCTACGCGGACGTTCGTACTGACTGCTATCTGCCTTTATGTCGTGTGCATCCTGCTTGGCAGGTACGTCACAAACTTGTAATGTTTTTATTAGCGTATTCTCCTTCCAGCTAACTTCGCCATCAACACCTGTTGTTTGTAAACTTGTAATGTTTTTATTAGCGTATTCTCCTTCCAGCTAGCTTCGCCATCCCCACCTGCTGTTTGTCAACTTGTAATGTTTTTATTAGCGTATTCTCCTTCCAGCTAGCTTCGCCATCCCCACCTGTTGTTTGGCAACTTGTAATGTTTTTATTAGCGTATTCTCCTTCCAGCTAGCTTCGCCATCCCCACCTGTTGTTTGGCAACTTGTAATGTTTTTATTAGCGTATTCTCCTTCCAGCTAGCTTCGCCATCCCCACCTGTTGTTTGGCAACTTGTAATGATTTTATTAGCGTATTCTCCTACCAGCTAACTTCGCCATCCCCACCTGTTGTTTGGCAACTTGTAATGATTTTATTAGCGTATTCTCCTTCCAGCTAGCTTCGCCATCCCCACCTGTTGTTTGGCAACTTGTAATGTTTTTATTAGCGTATTCTCCTTCCAGCTAGCTTCGCCATCCCCACCTGTTGTTTGGCAACTTGTAATGTTTTTATTAGCGTATTCTCCTTCCAGCTAGCTTCGCCATTCCCACCTGTTGTTTGGCAACTTGTAATGTTTTTATTAGCGTATTCTCCTTCCAGCTAGCTTCGCCATCCCCACTTGTTGTTTGGCAACTTGTAATGTTTTTATTAGCGTATTCTCCTTCCAGCTAGCTTCGCCATCCCCACCTGTTGTTTGGCAACTTGTAATGTTTTTATTAGCGTATTCTCCTTCCAGCTAGCTTCGCCATCCCCACCTGTTGTTTGGCAACTTGTAATGATTTTTATTAGCGTATTCTCCTTCCAGCTAGCTTCGCCATCCCCACCTGTTGTTTGGCAACTTGTAATGTTTTTATTAGCGTATTCTCCTTCCAGCTAGCTTCGCCATCCCCACCTGTTGTTTGGCAACTTGTAATGTTTTTATTAGCGTATTCTCCTTCCAGCTAGCTTCGCCATTCCCACCTGTTGTTTGGCAACTTGTAATGTTTTTATTAGCGTATTCTCCTTCCAGCTAGCTTCGCCATCCCCACCTGTTGTTTGGCAACTTGTAATGTTTTTTATTAGCGTATTCTCCTTCCAGCTAGCTTCGCCATCCCCACCTGTTGTTTGGCAACTTGTAATGTTTTTATTAGCGTATTCTCCTTCCAGCTAGCTTCGCCATCCCCACCTGTTGTTTGGCAACTTGTAATGTTTTTATTAGCGTATTCTCCTTCCAGCTAGCTTCGCCATCCCCACCTGTTGTTTGGCAACTTGTAATGTTTTTATTAGCGTATTCTCCTTCCAGCTAGCTTCGCCATCCCCACCTGTTGTTTGGCAACTTGTAATGTTTTTATTAGCGTATTCTCCTTCCAGCTAGCTTCGCCATCCCCACCTGTTGTTTGGCAACCTGTAATGTTTTTATTAGCGTATTCTCCTTCCAGCTAGCTTCGCCATCCCCACCTGTTGTTTGGCAACTTGTAATGTTTTTATTAGCGTATTCTCCTTCCAGCTAGCTTCGCCATCCCCACCTTGTTGTTTGGCAACTTGTAATGTTTTTATTAGCGTATTCTCCTTCCAGCTAGCTTCGCCATCCCCACCTGTTGTTTGTCAACTTGTAATGTTTTCATTAGCGTATTCTCCTTCCAGCTAGCTTCGCCATCCCCACCTGTTGTTTGTCAACTTGTAATGTTTTTATTAGCGTATTCTCCTTCCAGCTAGCTTCGCCATCCCCACCTGTTGTTTGTCAACTTGTAATGTTTTCATTAGCGTATTCTCCTTCCAGCTAGCTTCGCCATCCCCACCTGTTGTTTGGCAACTTGTAATGTTTTTATTAGCGTATTCTCCTTCCAGCTAGCTTCGCCATTCCCACCTGTTGTTTATCAACTTGTAATGTTTTTATTAGCGTATTCTCCTTCCAGCTAGCTTCGCCATCCCCACCTGCTGGTTGGCAACTTGTAATGTTTTTATTAGCGTATTCTCCTTCCAGCTAGCTTCGCCATCCCCACCTGTTGTTTGGCAACTTGTAATGTTTTATTAGCGTATTCTCTTTCCAGCTAGCTTCGCCATCCCCACCTGTTGTTTGGCAACCTGTAATGTTTTTATTAGCGTATTCCCCTTTCAGCTAGCTTCGCCATCCCCACCTGTTGTTTGGCAACTTGTAATGTTTTTATTAGCGTATTCTCCTTCCAGCTAGCTTCGCCATCCCCACCTGTTGTTTGTCAACTTGTAATGTTTTTATTAGCGTATTCTCCTTCCAGCTAGCTTCGCCATCCCCACCTGTTGTTTGTCAACTTGTAATGTTTTCATTAGCATATTCTCCTTCCAGCTAGCTTCGCCATCCCCACCTGTTGTTTGTCAACTTGTAATGTTTTTATTAGCGTATTCTCCTTCCAGCTAGCTTCGCCATCCCCACCTGTTGTTTGTCAACTTGTAATGTTTTCATTAGCATATTCTCCTTCCAGCTAGCTTCGCCATCCCCTCCTGTTGTTTGGCAACTTGTAATGTTTTTATTAGCGTATTCTCCTTCCAGCTAGCTTCGCCATTCCCACCTGTTGTTTGGCAACTTGTAATGTTTTTATTAGCGTATTCTCCTTCCAGCTAGCTTCGCCATCCCCACTTGTTGTTTGGCAACTTGTAATGTTTTTATTAGCGTATTCTCCTTCCAGCTAGCTTCGCCATCCCCACCTGTTGTTTGGAAACTAGTAATGTTTTTATTAGCGTATTCTCCTTCCAGCTAACTTCGCCATCCCCAGCTGTTGTTTCGCAACTTGCAATGTTTTTATTAGCGTATTCTCCTTCCAGCTAGCTTCGCCATCCACACCTGTTGTTTGGCAACTTGTAATGATTTTATTAGCGTATTCTCCTACCAGCTAACTTCGCCATCCCCACCTGTTGTTTGGCAACTTGTAATGATTTTATTAGCGTATTCTCCTTTAAGCTAGCTTCGCCATCCCCACCTGTTCTTTGGCAACTTGTAATGTTTTTATTAGCGTATTCTCCTTCCAGCTAGCTTCGCCATCCCCACCTGTTGTTTGGCAACTTGTAATGTTTTTATTAGCGTATTCTCCTTCCAGCTAGCTTCGCCATTCCCACCTGTTGTTTGGCAACTTGTAATGTTTTTATTAGCGTATTCTCCTTCCAGCTAGCTTCGCCATCCCCACTTGTTGTTTGGCAACTTGTAATGTTTTTATTAGCGTATTCTCCTTCCCAGCTAGCTTTGCCATCCCCACCTGTTGTTTATCAACTTGTAATGTTTTTATTTGCGTATTCTCCTTCCTGCTAGCGTCGCCGTCCCCACCTGCTGTTTGGCAACTTGTAATGTTTTTATTAGCGTATTCTCCTTCCGGCTAACTTCGCCATCCCCACCTGTTGTTTGGCAACGTGTAATGTTTTATTAGCGTATTCTCTTTCCAGCTAGCTTTGCCATCCCTACCTGTTGTTTGGCAACCTGTAATGTTTTTATTAGCGTATTCCCCTTTCAGCTAGCTTCGCCATCCCCACCTGCTGTTTGGCAACTTCTAATGTTTTTATTAGCGTATTCTCCTTCCAGCTAGCTTCGCCATCCCCACCTGTTGTTTGGCAACTTGTAATGTTTTTATTAGCGTATTCTCCTTCCAGCTAGCTTCGCCATTCCCACCTGTTGTTTGTCAACTTGTAATGTTTTTATTAGCGTATTCTCCTTCCAGCTAGCTTCACCATCCCCACTTGCTGTTTGGCAACTTGTAATGTTTTTGTTAGCGTATTCTCCTTTCCAGCTAGCTTCGCCATCCCCACCTGTTGCTTGGCAATTTGTAATGTTTTTATTAGCGTATTCTCCTTCCAGCTAGCTTCGCCATCCCCACCTGTTGTTTGTCAACTTGTAATGTTTTTATTAGCGTATTCTCCTTCCAGCTAGCTTCGCCATCCCCACCTGTTGTTTGTCAACTTGTAATGTTTTCATTAGCATATTCTCCTTCCAGCTAGCTTCGCCATCCCCTCCTGTTGTTTGGCAACTTGTAATGTTTTTATTAGCGTATTCTCCTTCCAGCTAGCTTCGCCATTCCCACCTGTTATTTGGCAACTTGAAATGTTTTTATTAGCGTATTCTCCTTCCAGCTAGCTTCGCCATCCCCACTTGTTGTTTGGCAACTTGTAATGTTTTTATTAGCGTATTCTCCTTCCAGCTAGCTTTGCGATCCCCACCTGTTGTTTATCAACTTGTAATGTTTTTATTAGCGTATTCTCCTTCCAGCTAGCTTCGCCATCCCCACCTGTTGTTTGGCAACTTGTAATGTTTTTATTAGCGTATTCTCCTTCCAGCTAGCTTCGCCATTCCCACCTGTTGTTTGGCAACTTGTAATGTTTTTATTAGCGTATTCTCCTTCCAGCTAGCTTCGCCATCCCCACTTGTTGTTTGGCAACTTGTAATGTTTTTATTGGCGTATTCTCCTACCAGCTAGCTTTGCCATCCCCACCTGTTGTTTATCAACTTGTAATGTTTTTATTAGCGTATTCTCCTTCCTGCTAGCGTCGCCGTCCCCTCCTGCTGTTTGGCAACTTGTAATGTTTTTATTAGCGTATTCTCCTTCCAGCTAACTTCGCCATCCCCACCTGTTGTTTGGCAACTTGTAATGTTTTATTAGCGTATTCTCCTTCCAGCTAGCTTCGCAATCCCTACCTGTTGTTTGGCAACCTGTAATGTTTTTATTAGCGTATTCCCCTTTCAGCTAGCTTCGCCATCCCCACCTGTTGTTTGGCAACTTTTAATGTTTTTATTAGCGTATTCTCCTTCCAGCTAGCTTCGCCATCCCCACCTGTTGTTTGGCACCTTGTAATGTTTTTAGTAGCGTATTCTCCTTCCAGCTAGCTTCGCCATCCCCACTTGTTGTTTGGCACCTTGTAATGTTTTTATTAGCGTATTCTCCTTCCAGCTAGCTTCGTCATCGCCACCTGTTGCTTGCCAACTTGTAATGTTTTTATTAGCGTATTCTCCTTCCAGCTAGCTTCGCCAACCCCACCTGTTGTTTGGCAACTTGTAATGATTTTATTAGCGTATTCTCCTTCCAGCTAGCTTCGCCATCCCCACCTGTTGTTTATCAACTTGTAATGTTTTTATTAGCGTATTCTCCTTCCAGCCAGCTTCGCCATCCCCACCTGTTGTTTGGCAACTTGTAATGTTGTTATTAGCGTATTCTCCTTCCAGCTAGCTTCGCCATCCCCTCCTGTTGTTTGGCAACTTGTAATGTTTTTATTGGCGTATTCTCCTACCAGCTAGCTTTGCCATCCCCACCTGTTGTTTATCAACTTGTAATGTTTTTATTAGCGTATTCTCCTTCCTGCTAGCGTCGCCGTCCCCTCCTGCTGTTTGGCAACTTGTAATGTTTTTATTAGCGTATTCTCCTTCCAGCTAACTTCGCCATCCCCACCTGTTGTTTGGCAACTTGTAATGTTTTATTAGCGTATTCTCCTTCCAGCTAGCTTCGCAATCCCTACCTGTTGTTTGGCAACCTGTAATGTTTTTATTAGCGTATTCCCCTTTCAGCTAGCTTCGCCATCCCCACCTGTTGTTTGGCAACTTTTAATGTTTTTATTAGCGTATTCTCCTTCCAGCTAGCTTCGCCATCCCCACCTGTTGTTTGGCACCTTGTAATGTTTTTAGTAGCGTATTCTCCTTCCAGCTAGCTTCGCCATCCCCACTTGTTGTTTGGCACCTTGTAATGTTTTTATTAGCGTATTCTCCTTCCAGCTAGCTTCGTCATCGCCACCTGTTGCTTGCCAACTTGTAATGTTTTTATTAGCGTATTCTCCTTCCAGCTAGCTTCGCCAACCCCAACTGTTGTTTGGCAACTTGTAATGATTTTATTAGCGTATTCTCCTTCCAGCTAGCTTCGCCATCCCCACCTGTTGTTTATCAACTTGTAATGTTTTTATTAGCGTATTCTCCTTCCAGCCAGCTTCGCCATCCCCACCTGTTGTTTGGCAACTTGTAATGTTGTTATTAGCGTATTCTCCTTCCAGCTAGCTTCGCCATCCCCACATGTTGTTTGGCAACTTGTAATGTTTTTATTAGCGTATTCTCCTTCCAGCTAGCTTCGCCATCCCCACCTGTTGTTTGGAAACTTGTAATGTTTTTATTAGCGTATCCTCCTTCTAGCTAGCTTCGCGATCCCCACCTATTGTTTGGCAACTTGTAATGTTTTTATTAGCGTATTCTCCTTCCAGCTAGCTTCGCTATCCCCACGTGTTGTTTGGTAACTTGTAATGTTTTTATTAGCGTATTCTCCTTCCAGCTACCTTCGCCATCCCCACCTGTTGTTTGGCAACTTGTAAAGTTTTTATTAGCGTATTCTCCTTCCAGCTAGCTTCGCCATCCCCACCTGTTGTTTGGCAACTTGTAATGTTTTTATTAGCGTATTCTCCTTCCAGCTAGCTTCGCCATCCCCACGTGTTATTTGGCAACTTGTAATGTTTTTAGTAGCGTATTATCCTTCCACTAGCTTAGCCATGCCCACCTGTTGTTTGGCAACTTGTAATGTTTTTACTAGCGTATTCTCCTTCCAGCTAGCTTCGCCATCCCCACCTGTTGTTTGGCAACTTGTAATGTTTTTAGCGTACCTAGTTGAAGATATCTGTTAATTGTCTATTTCACACCAAAACTGTAGCATTATTTAACTGCAAATACTCTTGGTACTGAAACGTTCCGGTGGACGTCTAGTGATTTTGTTTCCTTTACTTCCAATGGGCGAACTTCTGCACACATCTTTTTTACAATTCATGCGTTCCCAATGATGAAAATTAGAACATTGGTTAAAATAACTTCTTATCATAACTTGGAATACTTAATATTTTCTAAAATATAACCATAATTATACACTGCTGGACAATTGCTAAGGACGGAGTATAAACGGCTATATAGCGCATAAAAAAGTAAGTGTGGTTGGATGCCAAGTGAAATAAAATAATGTCAAAATGCCAGGACATTACAAGAAAGACAAGTTATTGTGCTCTGAAATCCAAAAGGCTTTGGAACGTGTTCAAGGGACAAACAGGCCATTTTGTGCAGAATCCGTAAACGTGAAAAATGCAATTACCGTCCGCAGGCGTTCCGGCGTAAGATGTCAATACGGGGTATGGCCACCATGGAGGGCGATGCAAGATTCCACACGTCGTGTCGTGCTTTGCACAACATTATCAAGCAGCTGTTGGGGTAATTTATCCCATTCCTCTGTCAGTGCACGGATGAGGGTATCCTTGTTTATTGAAGGGCATTGGCGACCAGCAAGACTCCTCCCCAAAGCATCCCACACATTTTCAATGGGATTCAGATCTGCAGAACGTGCTGGCCATACGAGGCGTTGAATATCCTCGCTCTCAAGGCACTCCTGGACAGCGACTGTTCGATGACATGTTGCGTTGTTGTCCATGAAAATGAATCTATCACTGACAGCACCACGGAACATGCGAACATGAGGTAGCAGATCATCATTAATGTATCGTTGGCCAGTCATAGTCCCAGTTGGAAGCACATAGAGGGACGTACGGCCATTGATCATGATGCCAGCCCATACCATGTCACTACATGTCGGATATCGGTCCCTTTCCTGTATGTTTGCTGGACAATATGCAGTACCACTATCACGCCAGATCAGTTGTCGTCGACAATCAGACGATAGACTGTATCTACTCTCATCTGAGAAGAGGACAGCAGACCAGTCGTTATCAGTCCAATTGCGATGTTGATGGCACCATTGCAAACGGGCGGTACGGTGACGTCTGGATAATGGGATGCACACAACAGGACGGCGGGCGTATAGTCCTCCTTCATGCAAACGTCTGGCGACAGTTTTTCGGGAGATCCGCTTGCCAGTAGCAGCCATAAACTGATTTGCTACCTCACTAGCTGTGCTGCGCCGGTGTCTTTTTGTTGATAGCACTATGTACCGATCTTCTGCAGGTGTCGTACTGCGAACACGACCTCCCCCGTGACATTTGCTACACTCTCCATTTGTTTGAAATGATTTCCAAAGCCTTGAAACAACACTGTGGCTGACGTCAAACTCCCTGGCAACATCTGTTATTTTTCGCCCTTCTTCAATCTTGCCAATATTACGGCCACGCGTAAAATCATCTAGGTGATGTCGGGAAGACATACTGAAAATTGCAAGTTCGTCAATTGATTCTTTCCATTTCAACTTTGCGTTTGAACAACAACGGTCAATACGCGTTAAATCCTTCATATCTCTTATCAGCGCTATGACGTCACGAACAAGTTCGGCAATCCAAAATTTGCATACGCACAACACGTCTTACTGTATCCCGCACTTATGCTAATTTCTACATTTTACTGCCTTCCAGTTTATGGTTGCTATCGTTGCTATTGTCATCCGTCCTTAGCAATTGTCCGCCAGTGTATTAAAAATCAATAATTCTTTCTTTGGTGGGGTTGAGACCAAAAAAAAGATCGCGCGACCTGTACATTGATGACGTAGTAGATAAACAAATGTTGGATTGCTTAATTATGGTTATGTTTTAGAAAATATTAAGTATTCCAAGTTATAATATGAAGTTATTTCAATCGATGCTCAAATTTTCATCCTTGGGAATGCATTAATTATGAAGAAAATGTGTACAGATGTTTGCCCATTGAAAGTATAGGAAGCAAAATCACTAGACGTCCACCTTAAGTTGTGCTCCTAAACGCTTAATAGCACTAACGGTGAGAAAAATCATTGTCTATGTTACAATAAAACAGTAGCATTATTTCACTGTAAATACTCTTCGTACTGAAATGTTCCGCAAAGTTAAGTCGTGCTCCTAAACGCTTAATAGCACTAACGGCCAGAAAAATCAAGTCTGCTTAAGAAAGCAACTATCTATTGTTCCTTGATAGATATTCAGGACGACAACATAATCTTTTAGTACTTCGATATCGGAATGCAACAGATTCCCAATAAATATACCTACTTCTCAAGTATTACGAATTCAACAATTTAAGACTTCAATATCAACGAAGCGTAATTCTCAACTTGAAAGAATTAATCATTAGCAGGTAGGTTAAAGTCTCGTAACAACTCTCTCCAGCGCAATTACAGAAATTACAAAAAATTCACATTCTAACCGTCTTCTAACGAGGGCGCTCATACAACATAAGCATCACTTTTGGATATCTCGTTAACATACGTCATTCAACTTTTGACCTCAAGTCAGATTGCCGCAAAAACATTCAGCGAACGAGAAAATGTAGCGGTTAGATCAGAAATGCTTAAGAGATGAACAAAAATTTACGTAAGGTAATATGAACCAAAAAGGAAAATTAAATTAGAGATTGCGTTACAAACTCTATGAAAAAAATGCGAAGGGGAGGAAAAGATGTACAAGCTTTTTGAATATTTGCGATCAAGTGCAAATTCTTGCCTCTCACAATGACACCAACAGTTGTGGCTGGAAATAAGAATTCCGTTGTGAATGGTCCATCTGTGAATAAAGAGAGAAGAATAGAGATAAGAAAACAGGAAGTCAGGGAGTTATTTGCAAATCAGGTCTGATACGATTCGTCCAACGACGATTGGTCTAATGTCGTTCGTCCAGAGGGACAATTCGTCCAACGGACAATTGGTCCAAAAGGACTATTCGTCCAATGGACAATTGTTCCAAAGGTACGATTCGTCCAATGGTACGATTGGTCCAATGCCTGTTGGTCCAATGGTACGATTAATCCAATTCCGTCTGATCTGTGCGAAGTGTTACTCGTGCGAAACAAATCTCATCCGTTCTGATTCTTCTTTGATGTTGTTTGTATGAGAGTACAGTACCGGTAATCCAAAGAATGTACAGTAAAATAATGTTACATTTCATGCGTAATATTGTGGTTACAGATTATTATTATTTTTTTATTTTTTTCGGAATCGCTTTTTTTTTTTTTGTTATAACTGTCCTCGCTGCCGTGTGAAGATACTGATGTACGAGCCGTTCAATCAGCTTCGATGTTTCTCTCTTGCATTGAACAGTAGAAAAGACTAGTTTCCCATTTCTGTTCGTAGCATACAGTGGGGTTCGGCTAAGTGACCACTGGAAAAGTGAACAGGGTTTGGACCTAAGTCTTTTTAACAGTTTTTATTCGACCGATGTGATATTCATAACGTTTACATATAAAATCAAATTAATAATATTACGCCTTCACTTAGGCACTAAATATTAATTGATAGGCCCTAGGCCTAGGCCCTTTTAACACTTATTATTCTACCGATGTCATATTCGCAACGTTTAAGCATCAAGTAGAGCTAATAATATTGCACTTTTTCTTAAGCGCTAAATATTAATTCACAGGCCCCAGGCCTTCTAACAGTTTTTACCAATGTCATATTCGCAACCTTTATATATCAAATCAAGTTAATATTGCCCTTTTACATAGGCACTGAATATTAATTGATAAGCCCTAGGCCTAGGCTTTTTAACAGTTTTTATTCTAGCGATGCCTGCGGCCTAGGTGCTTTGTAAACAGTTGAGAAATAATCCGCTGAGTGCTTTTTATTAGATTTTATAGAATGTTTACAAATACTAAATATGTATGTTGCAACTTAAAATTTTCTAAAAAGGCCCGCGGCCTAGGTGCCTGGTAAAGAGCTGAGAAATGATCCGTTAAATGCCTTTTATTAGGTTTTATAAAATGCTTACAAATGCCAAAATATCTAGGTTGTAACTTAAAATCTTCTGTAAAGGCCCTGAAGCTAGTTTCTTTGTAAACAGCTGAGAAATGTTCCGTTGAGTGCCTTTTATCAGGTTTACAAAATGTTTTCAAATACCAATTATAAGGAAATCATTTTTCAAAAGGATATAAAGAGGAAAATAACTTAAATTTTTATTCCTTTAAAAAAAAATAAAAATAAATGGCCATTGGTAAGATAATACCATTGAATGAATCGGTATTGGACCAATCGTACACTGGACGAATAGTCCATTGGACCAAACGGCATTGGTCTAATAGTGCACTGGACTAATCGTACACTGGACGAATAATCCATTGGACCAAACGACGTTAGACCAATTGTCCCTTTGGACGAATCGGCACTGGACTAACGGGATTGGACCAGCCGTCATAGGACGAATTGTCCGGGACAGTTGCAAATCTCATTGTAAACTATCCAAAGCATGGAGATTATGTAATCCTGGGGGCCCATATAGGGGGCAAGACGGGGCATTTGCCCTCCCCTGGAAATCAGATCATGTCCTTTCAGATTTTAGACGCTACTTCAGATTTGTTCACGGTAACTCTAATCCTGATTGCTATGGAACTTCTGGATTTCTGTGGAACTTCTGGATGCGTGTGTATGCCGAAAAAACGAGAAAAACGTGGGAAATTTCTACTAGAAAGTAATAATGAAATTTCCCATTGTACGCTGGAGAAAAGCATCCATATATATACGCATAGAATGGAAAACTATGAAAGGCGAAGATATTAAAAATATCTCGAATCAGGGGACCAGCAAAGAATTCGAACGATGGCATTACCTGAAAACTCTGCTTCAGCTATTCACTGCTGGACAAAGATCTTTCAAAATTTTCCCCAGAAATTTGTCTTGAGGATATTTTTTCTTTCTTGATGACCAATTGTGTGAATTCTGAAGTTTCGTGTCACATGAGACACAAGGGGCCAAAAGGATCAAAAGAACGACAAATAAATTTCCTTATTATACTAACATGCTGTCTAATTTCATTTATCCATCTTTTTAAATTTTCCTAGAAATTTGTCTTGAGGGTATTTTTCATTCTTGATGACCAATTGAGTGATTTCTGGAGTTTCGTGTCGCATGAGACACAAAGGGCCAAAAGAATCGAAGGAACAACAAAGAAATTTCCTTCTTATACACTGAAGAGCAATTTAATTAGAGACAGCTGGCGTTCTGCAAATATGGCCCTGTGGGCGGCCCTGTAAACGGAAACGACATGACGTATGCAGCGATCCGAAAATATAAGGAGTGAAGCGACGGGAATCAGTAAGAGTCGGACACAGTAAGGGTAAGACGAAGGATCTAAGCGCATTTGATCGTGGGAAAATTGTCGGGGCCCGACGAATGGGTCACTCCATCTCGGAAGTCGTGCAGGCACTGGGATTTTCACAAGCCACTGCGTCATTGGGTGCACCGTGAGTACATCGAATCCGGTAAAACCATCCCTGCAAGGGCCAACTACCGTGGACAATAGCGTGTGGATGAGCGGGGTCATCGTCAACTAGCTCGCATTGTAACAGCGGATAGACGGGCAACAGTGCAAGAAATCACTCGGCAATTTAACGCTGGTGCACAAAAACGTGTAAGCAGCCACACCATCCAGAACCATCTCCTCGCTATGGGGTACAGAAGCCATCGTCCCACGAGGGTACCGCTGCTGACCGCACATCACAAGGTGCAACGATTAGCACGTGCGCGGTAACATCGCCACTGGACCCTAGACATGAGGGAAAATGTTGCCTGGACTGATGAGTCGAGATTCACGTTGATACATGCCGATGGCAGGATACGAGTATACGGCGCAAATCACATGAAGCGATTAATCCTTCTTGCCGGCAGGGTACTCTTCAAGCTGGTGGGAGTGGCATTCTCATCTGGGGACTGTTTACGTGGAATGAAATGGGACCCCTGGCACGTGTGACATCGTCCCTCACAGGTCAACGTTACCGGGATATCCTGGACGACCATTTGCTCTCGTTTGTGCGTCTTCAACATCCCACTGGAGACCTCATTCTGCACAAGACAATGCACCGTGCCACCGCTCCCGAATTGTATCCGAATGGTTGGATGAACACTCCACGGACGTGACCTCGCTTCCTTGGCCAGCTAGGTCGCCTGACTTCAATCCCATCGAGCTCATCTGGGATGCCATCGAGAGAGATATTCGAGGCTCTGACCCCCTCCATTAAGTCTTCGTGAACTGCGGGAGCTTGTTCAGGGGTCGTGGATCCGTATGGCTTCCCAACGCTTCCGGTGGCTTGTCGAGTCCATGCCAAGACGAATCGCCGCCGTCATCAGGGCGAAAGGTGGTGCTGCACGTTACTAGACAGGTAACTCTAATTCAATTGCTCTCAGTGTACTAGCATGCTGTCTGATTTCCTTTATCTATTTTTTATGTAGTTTTTGGGTCTTCTGGTTTCCAGTTAAACTTATATGTTAACGAGTGTGGTAAAAACGGTTAGATAACGAGAACGTACAGTTACGAGGGTCATAATAAAAGTTCTGCACAAGTTAGTCTAAAACGGAAGCGTAATCGGGAATATGATTCGTCATGCCGAAGTCACACTCTCAGCAACACAATGGTGTTAGAATGACGCGCTATTTTTTGCTGTGTGGACGTGGGAGGGTTTGGAAATGGAAGCGAGCAGCTCCTCAGGTCGAGTCACAGCGTTAGACCAGGGCTCGTACGTGAAAATAGGAACTCGACGGGGGAAAACTCTGACACATATCCACACTGCCTCAAGAAATTTGTGGGGAAGGAACTCTTGATCGAAGATTAATTTCATTCTGAGGACAAAGTTGAGACAGAAAATTCATCAAAATCGCCCCAACTTGTTGGAAGTGGAAGCGATCTTGCTACATGACAACGCATCGTGTCATGGTGCAGCATCCGTACTGGGATTTTTATCGAAATATGACTGGGAAACTTTATTCCACCCACCATATAGTCCTGATCTCAGTACACCCGACTTTGATCTTTTCCCAAAGTCAAAAAATCGGCTCCGAAGCATCTGCTATGAATCGCTGGACGAAATGTCATTTCTGGTGATCGGAGTAATACGACAGCTGGAAAAAGATGGCGTACTACGGGACATCCAGGACCTACGTCACCGCTGGCAAGCTGTCGTTAGCAGCGGAGGGAAGCACATTGAATGGCAATAAGGTAAGTTAGTTCCTCCGTTACTTCACACTCTTCTCAAAAATGGACAATGTGCAGAACTTTCGTTATGATTCCGTATTCATAGTTATAATTCCTGTTCGCCCCCTACTAAGAACTAAGCTGAAATGAAAACTCGACAAAATACAAACTTGCTTCGTTAAATGGAAGTTATTTTCCTTTTTTTTTTTTTTTCTTATTACAACTTCTAAAGTTCATCAAAAATGTCCGCCAAATGGAAAAATTTCCTAATTAAAAGTTCGTCATACAGAAGTTCAACTGTTTTTAATCACACACCAAAAAAACCTAAATGATTCAAGATATGACTGCATATACACATTATGACGGGTAAGTAGAATTAAAAGGCATGCCGGAATCACAGAAAGCAAACTGCTCCAGGTAGAGTAGAAAGAAAAACTTATGTATAGACTGATCCAGCAGAGAATCGAGAATAGCTCCCGTCGGTAATAATGATAATTACATCTGCATTATGCATTTATAATGAAAAAGTATCACAACCTGATTTTACGATGTCTTCGGTTAAAAAAGCTTGGAACGAAAATGCAGAGAGATGCATTTTAAAAGCGTTGCATAAATATAGAGTGCTATTAGAGATGTTTGAAAAACGAAAAAGAATGTTATCTTGTTGACTGAGCATCTACCTAAGCAGATTTCGTTTTTTTTATTGCGCCTATCATAATTACCTTTCGAAGGTCTGGGTCATATTTAGTGTCCTCAGGATATGTATTCAACAACTCTTTAAAACACGAAACCGGATCTGATACGTGATCATCTCCTGGCTATTCAAGACAGATATCCTTTACAAAGAAATGATCGTTGGATTTCCTGGTAGGCAAATAAAGTTAGAGACTATTAGGCTCAAAGAAATAGAAAAATAGAGGTCGATGAGAGAAAAACTAAAACTGGTCGTTTAACACTGAATAAACCACTCCTAATGTTTGCTTATTACGGGTGGAGGAAAAGATGAAGAAGCGCAATTAATGCTTATACCACATGAGCAATAGAGGACGTGTAACTTGATTTTTATTCAAACTGCAGTTCAAGACTTCAAAACTTCAAATGGAGCAAAAGGAAACTACTCTATTTTTGTAGCCGGATCATCAAAACGGTAACGTCCAATATCCCCCAGACAGAAGTGACATTAATGCCTTTCATATTCAGAGGCGTAACACTAGGCATTTCTGTACTAGGGGCAAACCACAAAATATCACACTCCCATATGTCTTTCTACCTCTCTCTCTCTCTCTCTCTCACACACACACACACACACATATAAATTTTGAAGAATATGTTCATTATTATACCAATAGACAAATGCTCAAACAATTTTGCTTTTGTAAAGCAAAAAATTGTATTATAAATTACTTTCTGAAGAATTAAGCAATGAAAGAGGTGTATAAAACTGACATATGTACAAAGGTTAATATAATTCAGAAAATAATTCTTGGCTTTTTGAAGCTTCTTGGGGTTAAGGAGATTAAAATCAAATTTCCTTATGTATTTATGATACCAGAATTTCATAAAAAAACCCATAGGATTTAGGTTCATTACCTGTTGTTCCAGCAGATACAATAAAAAAGTTGGTAAAATTTTTCAAAATTTACTTCAAATTATTTATGACCAACTTCAAGATTGCACTTGGATTATTCCAAATATTAAAAAAAAATTATTCAGTTCATTAATAGTAATCCACAATTTAGAGGTGACGTATGTACATATGATTTCTATAACCTCTTAACGTCAATAGATCTAGAAGATTTAGATAAGGCACTTCAAAGTTACTTCATGAGGTTTGGTTACCTATTGAAAATTAAAGAAGATTTTGGAGTACTCTTTTTGCAGTTTTTGCATACACCATAACTACATCTACGATCAGCAGAAATTGAAGATACAGAAAAAAAAATATCCCAATGGGTACCTCATATTCCAGTCTGTTGGCAAACCTATGCTTACACTTTTACGAAGAAAAGTTCATTACTGAGGAGATATACAATTTCAGATATTATGATGATCTGGTTTGTTTTAATACACAAAAAAGTCTGTTAGATCTCCAGTACATTTACCCACCAGACCTCATTTTAAAGAGAAATGCTGGTGGTGCTAGTGTTGCATTTTTGGATCCACAAACCACCTCTGGTAAAAATGGCATTTTACAGGAGTTTATGATAAAAGAATTAGTTTTGACTCTGGACCTAAATTATTAAGTTCCTGGGCTTCAAGAGTTTCAAAGTTTTCCCATCGTAATATAATTATTTCTTAGTTCTTAAGAATTGTACGTATCTGTAAAAATAGAAAATCAACTACTAAGCATTTAAAATTTTTGTTTTGCACCTTGTTAAAAAATCAATATCCTTTTCAGTTTCGTAAAATCCATTTTATTAATTTGTTATCTTCCCACAATCGTTCTTCTGACTTTAAAATCCGTTTTTGTAACATTACGCCCGCTGGAGCTTTGGAATAAACTTTTTTAGGACCACAGTGAAACTTATTTCCTCCGAGTCGTCTCGGAGACCGCTAACATCTTACACTTCTTACGTATAAAGTTTTGCAGAACGCACTAACAGTTTGTATTTTTCTGGACATTTTACGAACGCACCCTATCTATTTCTAAACGGTAATTCATTTGGTGTGTCTACATTTTGACTGGGAGTTTGTTAGAAAGTTTGAGTAAGTTTAATATTTTAAGTATTACATTATCTTTATGTTTTGGTTCTCTTATTCCAAGTCCAGGTAAGTGAAAGCAGTGTGTAGCAAAATTTTATGTATAATTCCTATTGGAATTACTTTTAGACTAATTCATAATATAAAAGCACACTCATGAAACCTGGACTGTACAATCAGGTTTCCCAGGTGTTTTCCCCTGATGATTGGTCTGGGATTCCTGATGGGTGTGATTTAGTGTATTTATGTTTTAATTTAAATATATTTGCTTCAGCTTCTAAGGTACCCTTGGTTAGGTAAGAGTTCCTCCACTTCTCATGTCTAATTATATACACTGTATATCATCATCATCATCATCATTGTCAACCATTATCAATCCACTGCTGGACGACGGTCTCCCCAAGTTTCCTCCCACAACGGTCTGTCTTGTGCCAGTCTCCTCCATGTCGCACTCCTGCATACTTTCGAATTTCATCCACCCATCTTCCATGTGGCCTTCTTCTGGGTCTTTTCCTGTCCCTTGGAATCCAATCTAAAATTTCGGCTGTCCATCGATGGTCTGTTCTTCTGGCAGTATGTCCAGCCCATTGCCATTTCAGGATTTAACTCTGGTCATGATGTCTTCCACTCTTGTCATTTTTCGAATCCACGTGTTCCTCTTCTTATCTCTCCTGGTTACACCAAGCATGCACCTCTCCATGCTGCTTTGAATTGCCTGCAGCCTTTGTATGTCTCTTTTAGCTAAGGTCCACGTCTCTGCACCATACGTAAGCACTGGAAGGAAGCATTGATCAAACACTTTTCTTTTAAGACATAATGGCATATTGCTCTTGAAAATTATGCTGTTTCTTCCAAAAGCTCTCCAGGCAAGTTTTGTACGCCGATTAATTTCTTCACCAATGTGACCCTCACTTGATATCTGCTGTCCAAGATAAACGTACGTGTCTGTTATCTCCAGCTTTTCTCCATCAATCGATAAATCTTCATTTCTTGTAAAAGCATTGTACATCACTTTTGTCTTCTGAAAGTTCATTTAATCCCACTTCTTTACTCTTGTCAGCAAGTTCCTGGATCATACTCTGTAGCTCTGATGGGGTAGTTGCAAAAATGACTATGTCATCAGCAAAACGAAGGTGGGTTAGATAATCTCCATTAATCTTTATCCCCTTGTTTTCCCAGTTCAGTGATTGAAAGACATTTTCCAATGTGGCATTAAAGAGCTTCGGAGATATGGTGTCACCTTGTCTCACTCCTTTTCCAATTTTTATGTGTGTTGTATTTTCAAACAGCCGAATCTTTGCACTTGCATTTTCATAGATGTTATTAATAATATTAATGTATGCATCTTCAATACCGCAGGATTTCAGAGCCATTGCAACTGCTGGTGGCTTCACTGAATCAAAGGCTTTTTCATAATCGATAAAAGCCATGCACAATGGAAGCTCATATTCCCTCGCTCTTTCAATTAGTTCTCTCAGTACGTGAATATGATCTATTCTGCTGTAGCCACTCCTGAATCCAGCTTGTTCTCTCGGTTGAGCCATGTCCAGTGTCACCTTCAAGCGGTGTGAAAGAACTTTAGTGAAGATTTTATAAACCACTGATAGGAGGCTGATAGGTCTGTAGTTCCTGAGATCCTCAATGTTACCTTTTTTATGTAGCAAGATCATTGTAGCGTTGTTCCAATCCTCAGGAATTTTCCCTTCATTAAGGCATCGACTGAAAATTTGGGCGAGTACTGTTTCGATTTCTCCACTTGCTTCTTGTATGATGTCTACAGTAATTCCATCTTCTCCTGGAGCTTTTTCCTGCTTCATGTTCTTGATTGCATGTGCAACTTCTGCTGGAAGGACTGGAAGAACTCTGGTACTGGTACCTTTCATGATGTCTGGAGTACATGTATCATCCGTTTCATATAATTTGGAGTAGAAATCTTTCACTCTTGTCAAAATTTCGCCTCTATTTCTTGTTACAGAACCATCTTCTTTTCTCAGTGCCATAATCTGTTTTTCCCCTTACTGAGATGTCCCTTTGCTATCTTTAAGCTTTGGTTGTTTTCAATTGCTTTCCTTACTAGTTCACAGTTGAATTTCCTTACGTCTTCAGTGATACTTTTTCGTATTGTCTTGCATAGCTCTATATATTCCACTTTGGAAGTCACATCTTCTTTAGTTGTCCTCATCTCTCTTTCTTTTTTGCATCAACATTTTGGTTTTTCCTGATAATTTG
This sequence comes from Macrothele yani, assembly GCA_039090855.1. Classification (NCBI taxonomy): domain Eukaryota; kingdom Metazoa; phylum Arthropoda; class Arachnida; order Araneae; family Macrothelidae; genus Macrothele; species Macrothele yani. The sequence continues at coordinate 127,292,641 of CM077002.1, forward strand.
TTCACATGCAATTTGTTCTCTTAGACCCAGCTAATTTTGTTGCTGTTTCCATAAGAGCTTTGGTTACTTTTCTGTTAACTTCAGAAATATCCACTTCTTCCGACGTTAGGCCTTCTAAAGCAGAGAATCTGTTCTTCAGTTCCAATTTGAAGGTATTATGGTGTTTTTTTAAGGTTGGTTATGTCAATACATTTTGTTTGTCTTATTAGCTTGCTACGTTCGAGTTCAGTGTTGAGGTGCATCTTACATCTCACCAATCTATGGTCACTGCCTGTGTTGAACTTGTTTAGCACACTGCAGTCTTCTATGACGAATTTTTTGTTACACATAATAAAATCAATTTCACTTGTCGTCCCATTTGGATGTCTCCATGTCCATTTCCTGTGTGGCTTTTTCTTGAAAAAGGAGTTCAAGACGAAAAACCCTTCGGCCTCTGCAAACTCTACGAGAGTATTTCCACGCTGGTTTCTGTTGCCGTGACCGAATTTACCTACTGAAGTTTCATTCTGTTGCTGTTGCCCCTATTTTTGCATTGAAATCTCCCATAATTATCTTCAAGTGCTGCTTACCTTTATTATTTAGATTACGAATTTCCTCATAAAATTCTTCAATTTCTTCTTCAGCACGACTTGTGGTGGGTGCATAAGTTTGAATAATCTGAGCCTGGTATCTTCTCGAGAGTTGAATAACGAGTCGTGCAGCTCTGTCAGAGGAACTTTTAACTTCTACAACTTTATCCTTCAGTTTCTTGTTTATTATAAATCCAACACCACTAGTTCTGCCAGTATCTGTCCCACGATAGTAGAAGAGATGTCCACTTTTCAGTTCAATGAGATCTCCTTTTCTCCTTACCTCACTTAGCCCGACGATGTCCCACTTGATCCTTTGTAGTTCCTCTTCCAATTCAAGAAGCCTTGAATCAGAAGATAGGGAGCGTCCGTTGTACGTAGCCAAGGTCAGCATCAGATGGCAGCCTAGTCCGGTCCTCCGGGGATTCTTAGCACCCTCTGCCTTCATGTAGCACTGGCCTTGACCAGGTACATTCCAGCTGCCGGAGACTGAGGGCCAGGATTTAAGTTGTGGAGTCATTTTGGAGGGGGGTTTGGCCATAACTCACCACGCTCGCCAAGCGGGTTGGTGAGTGTGGGATAGCATTTCCTCTAATCCCGATGGTATAGTTATACCGCTATTGGCGGTCGTCAGAGCCCCTTTAGTGGGAACAGGATGTACCACGAGAAGGCGGGGTTGACATTTGTCAAGGAGAGGCTGTGATGTTACGCATCACCTGATCTTACATCCCACACTGTATATATATATATATATATATATATATATATGCATCTCTCCATGCTGCTTTGAGTTGTCTGCAGTCTTTGTATGTCTTTTTTACGCTTTCCAAACGTAGGTTGAAGAAGCGTATATGTTCCAGCTTTGTCCGTCCGTCCGCACGATAACTGGCGTAAAAATGGTTCGATTTCGATGGAATTTTGTTATGTGGTAGGGGACCACCTCAGGGACGAACCCTATTGAAAATTGGACAAGTGGGGTCAAAGGGCACGATGTACGAGCGGGGATCCATTCCATTGCACTTATGCGTCATAACTTGCGTAAATATGGTTCGATTTCAATGAAATTTTACTATGTGGTAGGGGACCGCCTGGGGACGAACCCTATTCCAAATGGGGGAAGTGGGGTCAAAGGTCAGGACATAAGAGCGGGATACATTCCATTACCCTTATGCGTCATAACGTGCGTAAAAATTGTTCGATTTCGATGAAATTTCAGTATGTGGTAGAGGACCACCTGGGGACGAACCCTATTGAAAATGGATGAAATGGGGTCAAAGGTCAGGACATAGGATTGCGATCCATTCCATCGCTCTTATCCCATATTATTAAAGTGGACGTCAAGTAATTTTGCTTCCTATACTTCCAATGGAAAAACTTTTGTACACATTTCCTTCACAATTAATGTGTTCCCAAGGATGAAAATTTGAACATCGATTAAAATTACTTCATATTATAACTTGGAATACTTAATATTTTCTAAAACATAACCATAATTTTATTAAAAATCAATAACTTTTCCTTTGGTGGTGTTGAAACCAGAAAAAGCATGGCGCGACCTGTACTTTGATGACGTCAGTAGACAAACAAATACTGGATTGCATAATTATGGTTATGTTTTAGAAAATATTAGGTATTCCAAGTTATAAAATGAAGCTATTTTAATCGATGTTCAAATTTTCATCCTTGTGAACGCATTTATTCTCCAGAAAAAAGATGGCGCGACCTGCTGTATTTTCATGACGTCAGTAGACAAACAAATGTTAGATTGCATAATTATGGTTATGTTTTAGAGAATATTAAGTATTGCAAGTTATAAAATGAAGATATTTTAACCGTTGTTTAAATTTTCATCCTTGGGAACGCATTAATTGGGAAGAAAATGTGTACAGAAATTTTTCCATTCAAGTAGAGGAAGCAAAATTACTTGACGTTCACCTAAAAGAAGCAATTCTTGTATGTATGTAAATTTTATTTTGAAAACAGCTCTAAGGATTTTGATGAAAGTCGTTAACCTAACGTTTTCTGGCACTAGAAATCGATTTAGCTTGATCTCGACTTTAGGAAAATTCGTTTAGTAGGTTAAATAACCACCCCGAATTACCACGTTTTTAGTGTAGTGCCATGGCGTCTAACCATTAGATGTTGGCGCGCGGTCACGCCATCTGTCTCATTGCGTCACGCGTTGTGCGTGGATCCTATTAAAGTTTTATGACGTCACACTCTTGCGAGCAGAGGGTGCGATTCCCATCTGCCTCATTAAGTCACGCGTTTTAGGCGAATGTTCGTTCGCACGATAACTCGCGTAAAAATCGGTCGATTTCGGTGACGTTTTGGTATGTGGTATAGGAATACCTGGGAAGGAACCCTATTGAAAGTGAACGAAATGGGGTCAAAGGTCAGGACATAGGAGCGGGATCCATTCCACTGCTCTTATGCGCCATAACTAACGTAAAAAAGGTTCGATTTAGATTAAATTTTAGTATGTGGTAGGGGACCACCTGGGGACAAACCCTATTGAAAATTGGAGAAATGAGGGTCAAAGGTCAGGACATAGGAGCGGAATCACTTCCATCGCCATTATGCATCATAACTTACGTAAAAATGTTTCGATTTCGGTGAAAGTTTAGTATGTGGTAGGGAACCCCTGGGGACGAATCCTATTGAAAATGGGCAAAATTGGGTCAAAGGTTAGGACACAGAAGTGGGGTCTATTCCATAGCCCTTATGCATCATAACTTATGTAAAATTGCTTCGATTGCGACAAAACTTTATCATGTTATTTCGAAGGTACACTGAACCAGTTCTGTTGAATATTATCGAAATGGGATCAAAGGTCAGGGCACAGGAGTGAGATTTATTCCATATCCATTTTCCTCATAACTTGAGTAATAACTTGAGTAATGATTTCTAGTATGTGGGAAAGCGCATCATAATCAATGCATTGCATGATTTTACTAACTTGTTTAGTTAAGGTCCATCTCTCAGTTCCATACGTAAGCATTGGCGGAATGCATTGATTCAACACTTTTTGTTTTGAGACATTAGCATATTGCTCTTAAAAATTGTACTGTTTCTTCCAAAAGCTGTCCATCCAAGTTTTATACGCCGAATAATTTCTTCATCAATGTGACCCTCACTTGATATCTGCTGCCCAAGATAAATGTAGGAATCGGTTTTCTCAAGCTTTTCTCTATCAATCGATAAATCTTCGATTGATAGAGAAAAGCTAGAAGTGGAATTAAAAATGAACTGTCTTCTGAGAGTTCATTTTAAATCCCACTTCTTTACTCTTGTCAGCAAGTTCTTGGATCATACTCTGCATCTCTGAAAGAGTAGTTGCAAAGATGACTACGTCATCAGCAAAACGAAGGTGAGTTAAGTAATCTCCATTAATCTTTATCCCTTTGTTTTCCCAGTTCAATGATTGAAAGACATTTTGCAATGTGGCGTTAAAGAGCTTGGGAGATATGGTGTCCCCTTGCCTCACTCCCTTTCCAATTCTTATTTGTGCTGTATCCTCAAATATCCGAACCTTTGCACTTGCATTTTCATAGATGTTATTAATAATGCTAATGTATGCATCTTCAATACCGCAGGATTTCAAACCATTGTTACTGCTGATGGTTTCACGGAATCGAAGGCTTTTTCATAGTCAATAAAAGCCATGCATAATGGGTGTTCATATTCTCTTGTTCTTTCAATTAGTTGTTTCAGTACATGGATATGATTTATAGTGCTATTGCCACTCCTGAATCCAGCTTGTTCTCTTGGTTAGGCCATGTCTAGTGTTACCTTCAAGCGATGTAAAAGAACCTTAGTGAAGATTTTATAAACCACTGATAGGAGGCTGATGGGCCTGTACTTCCTGAGATCCTCAATGTCACCTTTTTTTTATGGAGCAGGATCATTGTAGCATCGTTCCAATTTTCAGGAATCTCCCCTTCATTAAGACATCTAGTGAAAACTTAGGCGAGTGTAGTTTCAATTTCTCGAACTGCTTCTTGTATAATGTCCACAGTAATTCCATCTTCTCCTGGAGCTCTTCACCGTTTCATGTTCTTAATTGCATATGTAACTTCTGCAGGGAGGACTGGAAGGACTTTGGCACTGGTACTTGTCATAATGTCTGGAATACATGTATCACCCCTTTCATATAGTAGTTTTGAATAGAAATCTTTCACCCTTGTCAAAATTTCGGTTCTGTTTCTTGTTACAGTACCATCTTCTTTTCTCAAAGCTATAATCTGTTTTCTTCCCTTACTGAGATGTGTTTTCGCTCTCTTCAGGCTCTGGCTGTTTTCAATTGCTTTCCTCACTAGTTCACAATTAAATTTCCTTATGTCTTTAGTGATACGTTTTCGCACTGTCTTGAATAGCTCTATATATTCCACGTTGGAAGTTACGTCTTTATTTGTCCTCATCTCCCTTCTCTTTTGCATCAATATTTTTGTTTTTCCTGAAATTTTCTTCATAAGTAACTTGTTCTTAGTACCACCTATTTTTGTTGCTGTTTCCATGAGAGCCTTAGTGAGTTCTCTATTAACTTCAGAAATATCCACTTCTTCCAATGTTAGGCCTTCTAAAGCAGAGAATCTGTTCCTCAGTTCCAACTTGAAGGTATTATGGTGTTTTTTAAGGTTAGTTATGTCAATACATATTGTTTGTCTTTTGAGTTTGCCTCGTTCGAGTTTAGTGTTGAGGTGCATCTCACATCTCATCAATCTATGGTCACTGCCTGTGTTGAACTTGTTTAGCACACTGCAGTCTTCGTTGACGAATTTTTTGTTACACATAATAAAATCAATTTCACTTGTCGTCCTATACGGATGTCTCTATGTCCATTTCCTGTGTGGCTTTTTCTTAAAAGCGGAATTCATGATGAAAAACCTTTCTGCTTCTGCAAATCCTACGAGAGTATTTCCACGTTGATTTCTGTTCCCGTAACCGAATTTACCAACCGAAATTTCATTCTGTTGCTGTTGCCCTACTTTTGCATTGAAATCACCCATAATGATCTTCAAGTGTTGTTTGCCTTTATATAACTACATGCATATATATATATATAGTTACACATATATATGTTTTTAGTTATTTTTTTCAGATACATATATACACTATCTACCAACAAGTAATTAGACATCCCTGCAATCGACGATATCTGCGGTCCTGATACACGTCACGGCCGCCGCCGTTAAATATCGTGTGGGAAACAACAACGCAACCAATCGCATGCAAGATGCCACGCAGTTCGGAGCTCTCTGATTTCGAGAAAGGTGTAATCGTCGGGTATCACAGAAATGGCCGATCCATACGTGACATATCCAGCCAATTGAAGTACCCAAAATCGACAGTGGCCTATGTGATTGGCAAGTGGAAGATGAGAGGTGATTGTCCGAAAGTGCCCCGACCCGGCAGACTCACAAAACTGGAGTTAGAGACCGACGAGTGCTGGCCAGAGAAATTCGGAAGAACCGCACCAAATCCATGGGCCACATCCGCGAGGAGTTTCAACAGGCATCCGGGAGTGTTCTTTCGATGAATACCCTCCTTAAGGAAGCCCATCTGCTCGGTTATCATGGACGTGCTGCCGCCCACAAGCCTTTGATCACCAAGTCCAATAGCGCTGCTCGGCTAACGTATTGCAAAGAACGTCGACAATGGACCATTGAACAGTGGAAACAGGTTCCGTGGAGTGACGAATCTAGGTTCACCCTCTACGGTTCGGATGGCGGGGTCTGGGTTTGGCGTCCGCCTAGAGAACGCCTCCTGCCGGAGTGTATTGTGCCAACTGTGAAGTTCGTTGGCGGTGGAATTATGCTATGGGGGTGTTTCTCCTGGTATGGCACGGGGCCCTTGGTCGCAATTATTGGTAGACTCAACGCCGAGATCTACTAAACCATTTTGGATGACCATGCGCTTCTTACGTTGTGGCAGTTTTACGGTGTGGACCCATGTTACTTTCAGGATGACAATGCAACCTATCATGTTGCGAGGTCCTCCATGGCTTGGTATGGTGACAATGGGGTTAATCGAATGGACTGGTCTGCGCAGAGCCCGGACCTTTACCCAATCGAGCACCTCTGGGACGAGTTGGAGCGTCGACTTAAGGGGTGCCCCAACCGTCCGAAATCGGTGAAGGAAATGACCTGTCTTCTCCAAGCCGAGTGGAAGAAAATACCACTAGCGGTCGTGCAACGCCTGGTTGAGAGTATGCCCTGGGGGTCGCAGCCGTAATCGCCGCTCGTGGAGGCTCCACCAACTATTGAAGGTGAATAAACTTCGTTTTCCTTTGCTATCACAGGTGTCCAATTACTTGTTGGTAGATAGTGTATATATATATATATATATATATACTGAAGATCATGCTGAAAACTAAGGAAAAACTTTAGAATTTAAAACGAAAGTTGCAAAATAACCTGTAGATCAAAACGCGCAACGCAGCAGTTATGAAAATTCAGAATTCACATTCTATTAAGAAGAGACCTAAGCAAAAAAAATATATATTTTTGACTCATACCAAGTACAACATAGAAAAGGTTATATATCTACCGGTGTGAGTAAAAGTATGCAGCAGACTGAAGGAATTAGAGAAAATATAGAATAGTGAAAAACTACCAAGAAGAATAAGGAATATCGAATATAATTATTCAAAGTACGAACATTTAAATGAATGGTGAATTGAAGAACGTAGAAAACATAAATTAGAAAACCAGGTTGCCTTCATCAGGAGAGCATCAACCTGGGGGAGTGGCTTTCTGGTATCAGTAAACGACTAGGAAAAAACCTATAGTCGACTGACCATGCTGCCAAAGCCACTGAAATAAAAAAAAAACAAAAAAAAAAAATTAAATAAGAAACCTTCCCAAAATTACAGGAATTGTAATAAAGTTAAGGATCTATAATTTTCCCGAAGACGGCGTGAATCCTACAGCCCGACTGGGCAAGACTCCTATATAACTCAAGAGACTGAAATACGAACGGAAGGAAAGCCAGGGGCGTACTGATAGCCCCTGGCACCCCCACACTGCGGGGAGCCTCATGACTAACAGGGCCTCTAGCTTTATAGCAAAAATATTTTTCAAATATTTTGGAGGAAACTTGTTAAAGAAATAGCTAAGAATTCAGGCAGTTTTGAAAGAAGTAATAACAAGAAAAGCAATTTTTGCTTCTTTTTTTTTCAGTAAATAAGTAAAATCTTTAGAAAAAAAGCTTTCTTCCATAAAAACTGGATGATGGGAAAGCAGCTATTTCACAGGACTTAAGACCCCTTTCACGGCCATAGCACAAGTTTTTATGCGTGTATATTAACGACAGAATGTGAAAGAAAAATGTCAGTTCAAAGAGTGGAATTTTTATATCAATGAGGATACGGTGTTATGTATTACAAATGGTGTAGATAACTACGCGTCCTTCAGAATATAATAAACTTTTTAAAACGTATTCTTCCCTGGAACGAAGAAGTAGAGATCTGTGTCTTTCTTTCTTTCTTTTTTTTTTTTTTATGAGAAAGTCAAGAAGAAAATATTTTATTACGCGCAAAAAATTGTGACCTTATTTATGTTAAGCGTGTTTTTTATATTCGGGTGTAAATAATTTAAGTAGTATTATATATTTTGTGCCACAATTCTTAATTGTTACTAATTTATTTGTTTACTTATGTTCTGTATTTTCGTATAAACCGGAAAAAGTCATTTGCCACTGTCTCACGAGAGTAACATGTTTGGTATGTGTGATTGTGAGGCATTTCAAAGAGGCTGATTTCAAGACTCTCAATTAAAGATAACTTAGTTCTCAAAAAGAATAAAATTTGCGTAATATGATTAACTTTGGCGTAGGTGTTTTGGAGTACTTTGTATCGGTATGAAATCAGGGCAATCGTTTAAATTACAAGGCCATGTTCACATTTGTGTTTACGCAATAAAGTAAAACAGTTTTGCTTTTACGAAAAATACCTTTAGGTTCCAAAGAATTTTATTTGATTTATTAAAACGCTCGTTAAGCCCAGTAAATAATATGGAAGTTAAAAATTTCGGTAACTGAAAGCTAATAGATTTGCGAAAACGGCCTCCAAATGTTTTTTCGCGGAGGGGAGGGGGGAGTATTTCCGCTACGCCACTGAGGAAAACGAAATAAGTAATATACATTGAATTGGTGTTAAACAAATAAGGAGTAACCTAATTGGCGTTAAATGAATGTTAAACAAATAAGGAGTAACCTAATTGGCCGAAAGAGGTGAGCGTAGTAATAGATGTAAGACAGTGTATGTAGATGTTCTTCAGTCGCAAGGGACCTGCCAAGTGGCCCTTAGTATTTCCTGTTGAAATTAAAATTGTAAGATCCTGTGTTGGCACAGAGTATTGATGTGTAATTCAGAGCTCGGAGAGGTTGAATTAAAATTAAGGATTAATTGATTAAAGTAACGTCTGAGAAAATGGATTGGAATATTATTAGATTTAAATTTATTGACTAGGATGTTGAGGTTTTTGATAAAGTTTTCTATCTTAGAACATATTTTGACTATTCTGTGAAACTGAGATATAATGACGTTGCGGTGTATACCAATGGAGACGTTGTAAGACCAGTGGGTGTTGACCTCAAAAGCATGAAAAGCATCATACCTTTTATCGACCTTTTTGATAAGAGACAGGATTTTAATTTTGACATTAAGTTTTTCACCCACTGGTCTTCCAACGTGTCCATTGGTATGCACCGCAGCGTAATTACATCTCAGTTTCACAGAATAGTCAAAATATGTTCTAGCATAGAAAATATTATCAAAAACCTCAACATCCTAGTCAATAAATTTAAATCTAATAATATTCCAATCCGCTTTCTCAGACGTTACTTTAATCAACAGGTGATAGCTGCCATCTTGTTCTGAAATCCTTTCTTCTGTTCTCCTAGTTGAGTTACCTTGCTTAAATTTTGTGAATATATCTTTTTTTTTAAGATAATTTTTTTGGGTTTCTAAATTTGTTTTTTGTTTATTATTCTTTTCTTTTTGAGTATATATACGTACAATTAACGCCATACCCCAATGTCCCAATGTTATCTCTACGCGGGAGGCACAATCAAACTGTGACGGTTTGTGTAACTTTTCGCCCAAATGCTTAGGAGTTCGGATCGGACCTACGGCACCCCATCAAATGAATACAATTATACATCTCGCAGCCACAGAAATTATCGAGTAGCCCGCAGAGGATCTAATGTGCACAACATCCTTATCTTGCAACGTACGTATAAAACAATCTAACTGAAGAAAAAATCCAATTAAAAAAAATACTGCTGCCCCATTGTTGTCGACAAAGGTTGTAGTTCTTCTTTAGTTCGGCAGACTATACAACCGCCCCTTTTTTCCTGAATGTGAACAGCTAGAATTCTCCGCTAATTTTGAGGAAGAAATTCGAATTTTAAGTGTACCAGAGACTGTTGTAAAAGTCAGAATTCCAATTTTAATCAAATTGTAAGCAGCGACTTTTGTGCCCTCTCTTGAGATGCTCCAGGGGCAACCACCCCGCCTGCCCCGCCTGCCCCGCCCTAGTTATGCCTCTGATACCGTTCTTCACCTCCAAACATAAAAGACACCAGTATCACTCCCCGATGTAAACAATGAAGTAAATAAATAAGTGAATAAAAAGATATATCTGGGATAATATGAAAGGAAAAATTTTGGGGTGTAACAAATAACTTTTTTTTTAAAAGAAGTACAAAAATAAAAAAAGTACAAAAAAGCAAACTCAAAAAGTGACACGATTTTCTGCTCACGTAAATGTTAGGTAACTTCTCACTTACGTGAAGCCTCTCTTACTCCCCGTAAACAATATCCTTCAAAGAGTATTTTACTTGTACCTGC